>JAWWML010000012.1:21961379-22041010 GCA_035047165.1 Ormyrus rosae | reverse complement strand
AGATTATGCAGCGCTATATACGTAATGTAATATACGTAAAATTGTATACGTATCATACGTATGTATATGCTCTAGACTAATCACAATGCTCGATGATGAGCTTCAACTTACATCTCATGGATTTTTTAAGGAAGGACAGAATTAACCATCCATTTTTCAGTATACTTTCAGCGAGATAAAAGTTACTTCTCATACTTTCAAACAATTCTCATACAATACAAATAATAATCTTTCACGCAACAGATTTAAAAGAAGAGCCTTGAAAAGCCGTTTGAAAATTTCAAACAGTAGTGCGACAACCACAAAAAATAAAACATTCGAACTTCATCCAACCAGCAATAATCCCGCGTCTGCTGTTTGTTCGCACTCGAATTCGCAAAGGGAAAAAAGAGCAAAAAAGGAGTGGGGTGTAAGACAAAAGCCGTCTCCCTGTCCCCGCCGCCTCGACGTTGCAACATCGTTACGCGAAACGGCAGCGGCGACAGAAGGCCTCCAAGACACAGAACCTCGCGGTTTTTCCACAGTTCCCGTGCGCGTGCTTTTGTTCTCGCGATCCCGGGCGAGTGGAACGATAGGGGGCCCGCAGCGACAAAGGGAACTTCGCACCGACGCGGCCGCGGTAATATGAAAGGAAAAAAAAAACAGTTCGCGGCTTGAGCAGCTCGGCGCTTCTTAGTTCCCCCGGCCGGGCGCGGATTCATCGATCTACGCGCCTCTCTCGCGCGGCTGTCTTTATCTTTGCCTCTCGCGGTTTTTTGTCGCTGCCCGATGGAATCTTCGTCGTCGCCTCGCTTTTTGACGCAGCCGGGCTGTATCGGGGAATTGTTTTTTTTTTTTTTTGCAGGAGGTAGACTTAATTTCAAGACGAATTAATGGAGTTCAGTGAGCTGTTCGGGTGTAAACTAAAGGAAATACTTCTTTCTCGATTCGATAAACGAGGATCTTCGTGGTGCATATAAAATGTGTCCCCGATGGTAGGTGTTTGAAATTCTTATTATCGTGTAGAGCAGGGAAATGATAAATCCCCTAAATGTAGAGGATGTCTAAATCAAGCGGTCTGCACCATTTTTTTGCCGGTTGCAAGGATCCAAATTAAAATCTTAAGGGCTTTCAAATAAAATCCTTTCAATCGATTAATCCGTTATTACTCTTAATCAAAGGATATAGCTTTGAAGTTTAAGATTACATTTTATTTAGACTCTTGCAACTCTAAAAAAACTAATTTGACAACTTAATCTTTTAAGTGACAAAACTTCACCAGCGAATTACCCAACTCTTTCTATACTTGCCGCGTTCAAATTTCTGTGAATATTTTTTTATGCTCTATATACACACATCCCACTGGATCTCCCTTTCGATTGAAAGCCGTCCGACGCAGAAACCAGCCCGACCGATATTTACTTTCTTCTCGGTAGATTAAACTTTCGAAGACATGAAACGAGGGACTGGAGAAAAAACAAACTTTGGCAAATTGACAAACTATCGTTCAAAGTACGAGGCAATAAGAAAGTACATTAACAGTACATTAGCCGGACGAGTTGCTCGCAGCTGCGCCCGAAATGAAAAGTATAAACTCTCGGCGTCCACCCGCACCTGCACGGATGCGCGCCCGAGCATCCATCATTTTTGTCTTGTATCGGTGATGGAGCACCGCCCCTCGTCGCGCGCCGTTCGATGGAACGGAAAAGATAAGGTGTGTGTGCGCGCGCGCCAATTCACCCTCTCTCTTTCTCCAATCCTCGAGAGTCGGAGAGAAAATTGGAAGAGACAGAAACGGATGAAGCGTTTTCACGCTTTTATTATTAGCTAGCCTCGTCCAACTACGTTATTGAATCAAGGCAAGCTGCGATAATGCGGCAATGGTTAACGCGGTGCTTAAAAACGTAAGTTTTTTTTTCAGGTATTTCGTCCAGTGAAGATTTAATCGACGGATAGGCAATAAACTTAAATAACAGCAATTCATAGGATCGCATTGAGAAGAGCATAACCCAAAGTTGCAGGGCTGCTTCAATAATTGTCGGAATTTTGGAGCCAATTCGGGAGAGCGAGATCAACATCGTACTTACCGAAGTTGATCTCCTCCCTCCCCTTCCTAGTTGCCATACCGACTAGGCTTCTGCGGTTATATTGAAACCCGCACGGCATAAGGCTGTGCATTCAAAGCGCCGAATTTAATCGACGAGTCGACCGATTACAGACTCGAGGATCAGGATTCCCGGGAACGCACACCACATACGCAACGAGGCATTTACTTTTAGCTCCGCGCGATTTTAATATTTACCTAAAATCTGTTACCGCACGATATTCTTCCAAAAAGTTTTTCAGCGCACAGAGCACAAAGCTCCCCCCTAAATCCCACCTGAAACTGCACCGTCGATCAGAAATCAGCGGCGAACCTTCCCGGCCGACCCATATTTGTCTACTTTCCAGGTTAGAGCCGACGCCGACGCCGGCGGCGCAGCCGGCCAGCTTAAGGAGACGATTGATCGGCTCTTTCGGGTGTACTTGGCGCTCGCCGCTCCGCTCGCCCAGATCTCGCGCGGCTTCTGAGCTGGCGATAATGGCGTCGCTCCAATTGCAATCCGGCGGCGTAATCCTATCGAGCGCCTCTCGAGGTGCATCCGATCGGGCGCCCTTCCCTGTAGCCACATAACTAATCAGGAATTACGCGCGCGGGAAGTGCCGAAAATTGGTTCGTCGCGCGAGAGGCTTTTCGATAAGATCCGACGATGGCTCGAGGCTTTTGGACGCAGTCTTTCCTTCGGATAATTTTGGTAATGCTTTTCCGGACTCGCGAGATTTTTTTTTAAATTGCCGAGTCGAGCGATTTTACTCGGGCGGCGATCGGAGATTGAAAGGAAGTATTTAATGATAATGCATAGAGATGTAAAAGTTACTTTAGAAGTACGACGCACTCGGCGAAAGCTTAATTTTTAACGGGTCCAGTAAGAATAAATGTTCCTCGAGCGACTTTACTTTTTTTTATCTAACCTACACCGTCCAAAATTAAAACTAACAATGCTTGACAAAGTCGCGCTTTAACGTTCCAAAACACGACGAGAAGCCCTGAAGAGAAGAATTTAAAAAATTTCCGCCAAATGACATTCCTCCTTCTTTTACATTAATTGCCGGCGGAGCCCGAGGAAAATAAGGGAGGGAAGCACGGCGCGGGAGGATCTCGTAAAAATAAAAGTGCCGCTGAAAACAAGAGGGAAGAAAAAAAAAGAAAAAAAAGGGACGAGGAGAAATAGCCGAGAATATTACGAAGGCGCGATCGCCCTGGCATTTAATCTAAGCAGCTGACGTTTAATCCGAGGCTCTTTCTCCTGTATATATACGTATATATAAGGTAGGTTTAACCTGCCCTCGAGCGCTGCAATTGGCCATTGGACGGGACGCTCCTACTTACGCGAACGACAACAGGCGAAGACCCTCCGGCCGGGAGGAGAGGCAGGACTGTAAAGTAAAATGCCTCGCGGAAATAGACGCCGATAAAGTAAGCGATCGAGAGGCCCGATAATTTTCTAAGCTACGCTCGGAACGGGAGAGGAAAATTTAAGCGTCGCTCGAGCCTCCCGCTCGATGAAAGATATACAATGCATGCCAGGCAGAGACGACGTCCAGCTGCGGGTGAAGTTGGTCGTCGGAAACAATTTCATTTGAAAATGCATTAGCAATTCCAAAGAGATTGCGGGATAATGGAGTAAGACCAGCGCTCTCCCCTTTTCTAATTGAACAACTTTCCTCGCCAAATTCTCGCGAATCTCCGCCTCCTCTCTCTCTCTCAGCCGCTCCGCTACATCCAGGAATCGTCTCTCCCGCGGCGCTCCGGGCGACCCGATAATGAAATACGTCTGCCTCTCGTCTTCTTTGCGCGCTCCGCGCTCTTCCTTTTTTCCAGCCCGCGGCGCCGTCGACGTCGGCTCTCTCCGCCCCAGCCGCTCTCGTATTATTATATATACATAGCCGCGGAGCCAGCCGAGTGGGATGTTCGGCTTTTACGACGTCTTTATCTTGGGGGGATATGACAACTTCCGCCGGCGTTTGAAGACGAGCGCTCGGAGCCTCGGCCGCGCAAAGGAGGAGGACGCGGTGAGCTCCGAGCCGGCTGACCAAATTGAACGAATAAATGCGCTTAAGGAGGTTAGATGTGACTCGGAAAGATGAAGGAACGGCGGAGGGTCGCCTTTGAGGGAGGGGAAATTGAAAGTTGAAAATAAAGGGGAATTTCGATTAATAGATTGTTTTTTTTTTATTTGGGAGATTTTAAAATGCAGTTGAGATCATTCAATATATTGTGCAAAGTTTGTAAATTAAATTAATTGCGAATTATATAATTTAAAGCTGAAGTTGCAGGAATGCAGCGACGGTGCTTTTACGGCTCGCCATTAGTAGGTATTTCTACTCAAAGCTTCTTTGCCAATAAAAAGAATTTTTTATTACAATTGTAATAAAAGTTGTGAAAAATTGTATGATTGCGCAAAATTTTTATATTTTTTTTTATTAGTAATTCGCGTTGTAGAAATAACTGTTGAATAAGATATAAAAATCTATTACAAAACGTCAATTACAGTTGTTTAAAGGAATCATAAAATTAAATAAAAATATTGAAATTATCAAGTCCGACAGCAGAATTATTTATTCATCATTTTCGACGCACGCCGAGTTCTTGGAGAATAATGTTTACCGTCGGCTTTCTTTCAATTTGCAAACTAGCGTCACGGTCGGATTACTTCATACGATTAACCGCGTTAATAATCGATCGCTATAGGGGATTATGAAAGTGCTCGAAGGCACCGGCTTCAAATTGAATACATAATGACGCGCTTGATGAAGAACTTTGATGGATTTTCAATGTAGCTACGTGGCGTAATTCTTTGTGCGCTTTTTTACTTTTATCCGCCGGCCTTCCCGCTGGTTCTGAGTAACGGATAAATTTTAAAATCTCTGATTTCTCATCGAGTTACATTTATCTACATGTTTTTTTTTTTTTTTTTTATTAATTAAGAGAAAAAAGAATTCTCTTAATTAATTAAAAGAAAAGGACGCATTTTTATATTATTGTGATCCTTTCAACAAAATGTTCCCTTTCAACAGATTTTAAAATCCGAAATACCGTTTGTTCGGCGAACGAGTAAGAACCAGAAGAGATGCTATTATACAGCAAGTCGGCTCCTCCGATTGTAAAAGCCTTCCGCGGCAGCAATAGCCAAATAAACGAGCTCCGTCCAGCCGAAAGAAGGAAGCTTGACGATTCAAGTCGCACTTTGATTTTCTGTCTCAAAGCGCACGTAAACCGGTAGTCGAGGGGAGGGGATAGAAGTAACGAGAGCGCCGATTTCGTCGCCGATCGAAAGAGGAAGCGACAGCTTCTCACCCCTCTCCCCTTGCGCTTCCCCCGCGAGCGAAGCTGATTCTGCGAACGGCGACGGCTCGTAGAAAACGACGACGACGAGTTTTAGCCGCGCAAAAAGATTAGGAGGAGGGCCCGGAAGCGTCCGAGACAAATCGCTCGGTTTCTTTTCGCTCGCGGAGCGAAAAGCCTCGGCTATTTTCCCGCCCTTATCGAGCGTCCGCACCGTCGTTATAAAGGTCCTGCATTGCCAAGGACAAAGGGCGGAACGTCGCTCGGAGAATCGCCGCAGGACTCCTTTAGCGTCCCGTGATTTAGGAGGCTTCCCAATGCACGGGAGGAGGCGGCTTGCGGAAGGTCGGGACATTTTTTTCTGTTACGCGAGGCGATTACGCGGACCGTCGTTTCGATGGATACTGGCGATGCTTTTTCAATGTTAACCGATGTTTCACGGAAATTTATTGAACGTTCTGGACGAGTAGACCGTTTTAATAAAGTTGACTTTTGTAAGCTAAACCTTTCTTCGCACTTAAAAAATAGTAGAACGTATAAAAATGCATAAAGAGATTGTCAGTTTTCGTGTACTACGTAACTTTTATAAAGCTTTTTGTCACAATTACCCTGTAAACGGAGAAACTGAATTGTTTATTAATGGCAAAGCCTTTAATATCGACTATCAAAGAATGAAAGAACATCAAGAACAAACAGCAGAATGAATCCGCTGGACTCATAAAAGAATAACATAATGCAGCAAAGAACGCTTTTGTACACACGCAGCGTTTATCGAACGTCGGCGCAGACGTGCAGCAGAAAGAAGCAGCGGCAATAAACGAAGCTCGGACTCCCGCGATGCAAAACCGACTCTCCTTTATGCAATTACGCATCGTCGAAGCTCCCCCTCGCTAACGATTATTTACTCTCCCTCGCCCGGTATTCCTTATTATACGCGTTGCGTTCGGAATTCCCGTGCAGCCGGGATAAATTACAAACGAAAACAGCCGATCCTCCCTCGGCTGCGAGAGCCGCAAAAATTGACCCACCCATCATCGGCTCAATTATCGGCTCGGGGGAGCGCTGAAAATCCTTCGATTACGAGAGCCGAGCATGCAATTTCACCTTTTCCTCCCTCGAAAGGGGCGGCGGGGAGGGGGAGAGAGAGAGAAAAAGGCGGAAGGCGAGGAACCGGAGACAGAGGCGGGCGCGTTAAAGGGAGAGAAAAAGAGCGCGTGTGTGCGCTTGCACCGCGCGCGGGAGAGAGGCATATCGATTTCCTTACCCGCCGCTAATCAAAGAGAGGCCTCTGTACACTCGCACGCACGCACACACAGACACGTGCTCGAGCGGACGAAGACGCGCAAACAAGCCGAAGAAAGAGAAGGAGGCCAAATACACTCGAGGGCTCCGTCGAGCGGACGTAAATGGGAACCGTCAGGATCCTTAATCGTGTCAACAGCCACGAGGGAGAGGAAGAGAGAGCTCGGTAATTAATACGGCGATGGACTTGGAACCCGTCTTCTCTCTCTTTTTTTTTTTTTTTACGACTGTCGACTCGTTCCTTCAAAACGTCCGAGCGACGGCTTTTTCCCCCTTCTTTGACGGCGCGCGTCGATGCGACTTTTCCTTTGGCAAGAGCGACTTCGGTGCGCGAGATGCGCATTTGACTCTTTTTCTCTCTCTCTCTCTCCAGCGAAGCTCGCCAAGATTCGAGGAGGCGCATGCACACGGTACGGAGATGAGTAATAGAGGTGAATAAAAGAGGAAGCGAGTCTCTCCGGCGAAGGGGCAGACTTTTTTTTCCCATCCGGTGACTGCTGCTGCAGGTTTTTGACTGTCGACGAGCTCTCCGACCCAAGTTTCGGCTTCGAGATTTTTCCAAAAACTTTTAATTGCAATTCAAGCTTCGAGAGATTTTTTGGGAGCGCGGTAGCAAAGCTTTCGAGGGGCGTTGATTTTTTTGCAGCGTTTGGCTGATAAATATGTCGGGAGATCGATTACACACATTTGATTATCGAATGACAGTCGTTTCAAGTGCCATTTGGAGGGTAAATTGAAAATTAAAATATAAGGAAAGAGAAGAGGTATAATTCAGGGTAAAAAAGCGCATAACCATTCATCGAGAGAAGAAAAAAATCGGAGCATTATGCCGAACGAAGAAAAGCCACGCGCCAAATGAATAATTCAGCGGAATTGAGATTCGGAGTAGGGAAATAGAAAGATTTGACGGCAGCGACGTCTGCAGTGCCAAGATTGGCCGAGAATGCACTGCTCAATAACTTCAATTTCAATATTTTATAATTCCCCCCCCCTCCCCCTGCTCCCCCCGAAATCGATATTTTCCTCCGACTAATCTCCGAACTCTCCGTCAATGCAACGGCTTCGGAGCGGCGCGGGAGGAAACCCTCCGCAGTCGATATGCGCGCAATGCGCGCGGAACCTTCTTCTGCCAAGAATCTCGCTCCTCTGTTTTCGGGCGCGGAAAACGGAGGCGCGCGCCGCGCGCGAAAACAAATGAAACGAGCATGAATTAGGAAAGTTGACCAAGTCCACTCTCTCTCTCTCTCTGGAGGTCCCGGGGAAAAAGGTCAGTTCATCAGGCTTGCAACTGCGGCGGCAACATCCGTCTTATTCCGCGAGGCTCTCCGAGTAATTTTTCACCTCTCCCTCTCTTGGCAGACGTCAACGTTCCGTTTCGGTTGCAGCGCCCGGCCTGCGTTATTAATGCGCGGAGAGAGAGAGAGAGCAGCGGGGAAACGTGTGCCCCGTCAGTCACGCGACTTTTTGCTCCCGCGGCGGGGGGAGATTACGGCGGAGGCACGTCGCCGCATTAAAAGGTGCGCCGAGTCTTTTTGCCCCCGGAGTCGAGCCAATTTCGATTTCGGGACTCGAAGGTGCTCCTCTGCGGATGGAAGTAATTGCGTCTAATGAGGTAGTTTGCAGTTGGTTGTATTAGAATTATTACATTTTTCTAAGAACAACGAAATGTTTTAAAACGCTATTACTTTACTAAAACTGAGCAATTATTGCCTCGAGCAACAATCGATCATAACGCTGCTAGATTCCATTTTCTAAAGCTAATGGATGGCTCATTAACGGTGCTCATCGAATAAATTTTCGCTCCAAGAACTTCAGACTCTGATAAAAACGTCGCAAGAAATCTCACAACAAAGCCACCTTCCGAGGTGATTGTTCAACGATCATAAATCATTAACTTGCAAAAGCGCGCAAACGCAGAAAGGGATAAAAGATGCTATAGAGGAATCGGGGCAGCGATTTATTGTGAAAGACATTTTAAAGTGCGCTTCATCGGTGTATTCTTGTCTACATTAGTCGCATGAATTATTCGCGAGTCATTAAAATACTATCATTCACTTATCGTTCGACAAAGATTCCTCGGAATGACATTAACGTCTGCAATGGAGGGATATCTGTTGTGAATTATACAAGAGCAGTTTATCACGATTTTGCTCGAACAAGTACCTCCTCGCTATTGTAAATCAAACGGATTACGTAATATTTGCTCGCGTATTACCTCGAAACAGTTGACTTTTAATTTTATGCCCTTCTGCTTCCAATCGGATTAGCCGAGGGGCATTGTATTTTACCTTATTTTTCCTTCATTGTCCCGATAATTCGGTTATGTTTCCGAGCGCTTGACAAAAGCGGCTTTTTTAGTGCTTAAGCGCAAATTCTCGTCGAATTGAAAAATCATTTGTTTTCGAAGCTACAAAGTGATTCGCTGCTCGTGAAATTGTGCGCAAATGCGAGCTTTATAGCTGTTCTCTAATTCCACAATGAGGCTAAAATGCGTTTACGAACTGTAAAGCTGCTTTTAAAAAACGATTTCAAGAATGTAAATAAAATTTGGTTTTCCGCTATTCCACTTTAATAAAAAAAAACATTTTTAATGATAAAGATCGCAGACGCAAAATCAAGTTATAACAAGACGTAATTTTTCGTAATTTTTCACTGCACTAATCCAAATTTCAGACCTGCCATCAACTTAATTTTCAAACTCAGTAATGCCTTTCCCCTGTTATCCTTCGCAGCCTCCTCCCTCCCCGCCGCAAGAGGCTTTGGCCAACGCGAAAAAACACTCAGCCGAGAGGCCGAGGCGCGCGCGTGAGAGCGCAAAAAAAAGAGGGGTTGGCGGGGCGCGAAGAGCGAAAGCCCATAAAACAGTTTACGCGTCCAACGCGTCGGGGTTTTCGGTGGAGCGGGGGGATGAGAGGCTCGACCTCGAGGCGGCCGCCGTAATCAAGTTCTAACGCGGCGCGTCCGCGTTGCAAGCGCCGCAGCAAGATAGAGGTCGGATCGATGACGTCAGAGCGCGTACGCTGGCCATCGGGCGCTATTTTTAGCGGGAAGGGAGGTCTGGCGCGAAACCGAGAGGGCGGGAGAGGGTCAACTAACTCCGGCGACACAAAAGGTGTTTGTGTGCACGTCGGGAGCCTCTGTGCGGGGGAGGGCGAGATAAATTCCGAGGCTGCGCCAGTCGGCGATGCGAGCATTTCGTTTTTAGAGTCAAAAATTTAAGCTGCACTTGCGCCGCGGAATTCCTGTCGCGGAGCAACGTCCGCGTTGAAAGGATGCCGACGGAAATTAATTACGCGTGTACATATAGCTGGATGGCTGCATGCTTTAATCAAATTCAGCGACGCGAGGGAAAATGTGTAATTTAAAAATTAAATGTTCCTTTTTATGAATAAATGATAATTCGAGGATTCGGGTTAATAACGGCGGGGAGCTGCAGGGCGCACTTAAAATCGCAATGGAAAGGAAATACACTACATAAACCTTCTTTCGTGAATTAAAGATCACAAAACTGCTATAAAATGTTTTACAACGACTAGACTTGCATTATTGTTCGAATAAAATTTATGCTCAAATGTTAAAATTTATATGAAATTATTGCTAGAATATTAACCGATGAATAAAATGCTTATATTGTCCTACAGCAATTGACAGTTAAATGAGCAGATTTAAACTTTCCTCCGCTGAAAAGTTTAACAACATTCTTCGACTGCCGAAAGATCGGAAATTAAGCGAAGCTTAAAAACTTAAAAGCGCTCGACGAAAGTCGCGCGACTCTCGGCGGACTGCCTCCTCCTCCTCCCGACATTCTATTTCCATAATAAAGCATTGAACGAAGCCATCGTAGCGAATAAGCAGGCTCCGGGACAAAAAAACTATGGCGGAGAGCTCCGAACGACGGACAATAACACTGAATCACGTTAAAGAAGCAACAACGGCGCGGCAATGAATAAACGCGGCCGCATTTGTTTACAGGCCGGAGAAAAAAAAACAGCTGAAGAGGAATACAAAAACACGGAGACCGCGGAAGCATCATCGGCCTCCTGGAGGAAGGAGCGAGAAAAAGCGGATAATACGAAGAGAGAGAGAGAGAGAGAGAGAGAGAGAGAGAGAGGAGATATAGCCGTAGCGGATTTTTTCCCGGCGGAAACAAGTAGGAGGTCGGCATCCCTCGAGTGGCCATCTCGGCTCATTCATCCTCCTGACCCAGCGAACGAAGCGAGGCCCCTTGACCTCGTCGTGCCAGCTTCTTTTCCTCGACAAATCAGCGAGAGCGACGAGTTTTTTTCCCCTCCCCCCTCTCTCCGCCTTCGGAGATTAAGAGTATATATACGGATGCATAAATGAATTTCGAGCCTGCATTTTTCTTTGAGGGAAGCCTCCCTCCTCCTCCTCCTCCGCGGGGCTCGAATGCACTTTATCAAGATTAATAGGTAACGATTTGTAGCTGTTTGCTTACGGAGGTTATGAATCTACGGGCCAAGTGCGAAGCTCGAGGGGATGTTATTTATGAGCGCCGTAATTAAGGCGTCTGAGTATGAATTATTTCGAAGACTCCGCGCCGCATGAGAAGCAGATCGTGAGTCGGCAGGCTCTGGCTCTTTGATCCGCTGCCCGTCGAGGCGTTACGAGATTTTTGACGCTGCTTGCTCAACGGATGCTGGAAATTAGATTGGGATTAAAACAGAACACTGGGAAGCTGAAATTTGCCTTGTTAGCAGGCAGTATTTTTTCATGTTATTTTGACGGGGTGATTTGTGGAATTTACTAAAAGGGTTGTATTTGTGATTTTTGGAAAGAAAACTGAATGTTTGAAAAATGACTTCTATTTTGATATTAATAACTTGGAGAATCCTTGACTGTCCATAAAAATGAAGTGCATTGTTTGAAAAGCGAAATTACGGACCGCAGCTCATTTCGCGATTTGTTTTAAACTCCCACCCAATGGAAAATTTGTGTTTGATCAGAACGCAATCAATGTCCATTCAACAACGTTCCAATCTTGTCGTTCACT
Source organism: Ormyrus rosae (assembly GCA_035047165.1). Classification (NCBI taxonomy): domain Eukaryota; kingdom Metazoa; phylum Arthropoda; class Insecta; order Hymenoptera; family Ormyridae; genus Ormyrus; species Ormyrus rosae. The sequence continues at coordinate 22,029,332 of JAWWML010000012.1, read as the reverse complement.
TCCTCCAACTTTCGCTTCTATAACAAGTAATCGAAAATTGAATGTCCAATGCTCCTCAATATCTTCGGATATTCTCTCCGCATATAAGAATCGACGGTCAACAAGAACCGCAAATATGGTAAAATTTTTATTTTATTAAAACGCTTACGTTAAAGTTAAAGTGATGGAATTTTAAGACAATCAAAATGTCACAAATGTAATTGGCACTCTTATCATTGTGTCGGATCAGAAATCAGTCAGATTGGATCTTCAATGATCAAGATCCTCTTCAATACCCCTTCACCTTCAAAAGCGCAACTGGAATCGAGCTGATCGGTTTAATCAACGGCTCTCATCTCCGAGGCGAGCGTCGCGCAAAACCATCCGAAAAACGGCCAGTCGCACTATCTCAGCTCGGAAATCTGCCGACTCGGACACCCACACGCCGTCGCAGCGACGCTCTCGGCTTCGCAGCCTATATATACGAGGCTGGAGCTCGCAGGATGTCGCCCCAGTTTAGCGCGGCACGGCGCCCCGTTCATAAAAGTGGATATCAATGACCTCTCTCCTCCTCCTACGCGTCGATTCGCCGCGCGGCGGTTCGCGGCGCATGCGCGCTCGCGTGCGACGTCGCGCCGGGAGTTATGTTGCGCCAGGCGAGATTTTCGCCAGACAAATTTGTCGGAGATTTCGGCTTTGTTGCTCGCTTTAGCGGTGCACTTCAAGCGGTTATGAGCTTAATTAAAGGACTGAGCCAGGTGTTGAAAGTGCGCTGCAAAGGGGTGTAATATATGAAAAAGTATGTTAAATTTTTAGATACCAATTCGAATGAAAGTAAGTGACAGGTTGTCTCTTGGGATTTGCCGATTTTGCGATAAGATGAGAACGATCAAGTTTTAGTAATATTACTTTTTGCCTACTTTTTTTAATTCAAAGTGCATTAATAGTCAAGTCGCCAATACCCACTGGAGGATGCAACTTTAAATAAATAAATGAAAAAAAAGAGGTTTTTCTTGAAAACAGAATTGGCATTTATTATTAATGCCTACATTTCTGCTACGCCTTAGATTAATACATTATTTTTAATTTAAGTTTTAGGTAAAGTAAAAATAAAAAGGTACGAAGTTTGTTAGGTGTAATAAATTTTTTGCAACTTTACATACAGAACCGACGTTACTAACTTTTCATTAATGGAATTCTCAAAAAATCCATGATCCAATTAAAAACTAATTAGACAAGACTAAAAGTTTAAAAGTCGGAAGTTACTTTGTGCATTTTCTTAAAGATTTATGGATTACAAAAACTTTGTCTAAAGATTTCGTTGTAAAACTTGCTTTATTACGTATTTCACGGCTAGATTTCTGCCATCATAAAAACCGCCAACTTTTACTTAAACGTGCAGAGTCAGTCAAATTGTAAATATTGTAAAACTTTTAAAACTGGCCTTATCAGTTTTTTTTTCTTATAATCCCCCCACTACAAATTATTTATCATTGAAGTATTTAAATCATCAAAAAAAAAAAAAAAAAAAAAACTATCCACTACAATCGCCGTAAGCAAAAAGTAATTAGAAGGTATGTACAATTAAAAAATTATATGCCAGAGTATCCATTAGAATATAAAAAGAAAGAGCGAAAATCTCATAAACTGCACGAATGGTGCGATCGATAAGTAGTTATACTCGGCGCACGGTCAGCCAAGCGTTCATACTCGCATTAGCACATAATTAAACATTTCAGATAGTTAAGCAGTTATAATTACACATCTATTTTTAATCCCTTCTCGCAAAAAAAGACGATTCGCATACGTAAATATAAATATCAACATCAGACGTTTTGCTTTTACGAAAATCCACTTAGCAGCGACAACGCTATAATTATAAACCATATCCTTCGAAAATCTTTCGAACCTCCTCCGTACAATGCGGAGTCTAGCAAAAATAGCTTCAGCTACGGAAAAAAAATGTCTGCACGCGCTACATCTCGGTCAAGGCTGCAGCTTCCTCTCCTCGTAGGCGAGAATAAACACACGCCGCAAAGGATACCGGGAAGTCGGCGGCCGCACATCCGGCGAAGGCCAGAGACGAGGAGCCCGGATAAAAATGACAGAGAGGAAGCGCCATTTCCCCGCGGAAGACTGAAACGTAATCGCCGAAGCGTCAGGGGCCGTTTCGCGCGAAAGCCCATTACGGAAAATTGAACTGTGGTGAAAAGCCAGCGGCGCGCGGGTGAGAGAGAGAGAGAGGGGGGAGATAGAGGGGACGGAAGCTCGACGACTGGATAATTCGGTAAAAACGAATGAGTTTTGACGTTCCGAAACTTGATGGATACAGCTGCCGCTCGTTCGCGGAGTTTTAAGCTGCCGTCCTGCGCGTTGTGTTAGTTAAGTGCTTATTCCCTGATGAGCGATGATTTTTTTTTTTAATTTTTTAAAAACGTTTACCGAAGGGTATAATGCCGACGTTTGTTTATATTTTGTTTTACCTTCGCAGGTAACGACGGAGTGCATTGTTAATAAGAAATTTGTTTTTATACTACAAATAGATTTTTAACTTTATTATTGGGCTTTCAGAAACTCTGAAAATCAGGTATAAACTCACGTGATTAAGAAGATTTAAGGAAATTCGTTGTTTTCCAACTTACCTGAAACATAAAGAAAAGTATTTGTTAGATACAAGTTGTAAAGTAACGTAGAAAAAAAAATGTATAAAGTAAATTTACTTTGTTACATTTTCTGATAATTCTTATACTTCTGAGCGAATCTCTATTTTTTGTAAATACACTTCAGAGTGACTAGCCACATAAGTGCTATATTTATCAAAATGATAAACTTAGCTTATTAGTCAAGTTTATCTTTTTCCAGGAACTCGTTCATCTTTTAGGAATATTCCATCTTTTCCCCTCCTCTAACCTGCCTCTTCTCTATCATCTCTTTTCAGACATCAATCCCCCCCTAGCATTTTCATCATCTCATATTTTCGTTGTCACCCTCAGAAATCCTTCAACTTCTTTATTTATCGATTCCTAAGCACGCGATTCCAAATATCCAACAATTTACCGTAGATTTAGAATGTGCAGACTGCAAGCTCGCAGACTCTTTAAAACAATATATATTGCAGAACTTGTCGACAAGCACTCCACTTTGTAAAGGACCGACCACAAATCAGAATGAAATGTAAACAGCAACGCATAAAGAAATCCAAACGATGCGAGTCGCGGCTGCGGCGGCAACATAAGCTTCCGCGACGAAACAAAGTGCAAAGTGCTAGGTGAAAATGAGGGCTCCCGCGAGGGTAAAGTCGCATCGAAAAAGCGGCCGGAAGGGGGAGGGGAGGAGGAGGCGATAGTGCAATTTGCTTAAATCGTACCGGTTTACCGCAGTGAAGGGAACTCGGAGCGATTTATGCGTCCGCGGATGAAATTCGCCCCGAAATTTCAGCTCGGCCTGAGAGCGTTTTAACGCCTCCATTATGCTGACTGCAGTGCCGGCCGTCTGGCTTGGCGGGATTACCAGGAGGACGCTTTGATCTCGGGACGAGGATCTTCTTTGAGAAATTTCTTGCTTTACTTCTAAAAATAGAAGGACGAAGCTGTCCTGTCGGTTGATTTGGCGAGAAATTTGGGAGACGGGCGAGCGAAGCCGTGATTAATATAAGTTTGTTTTAATTTGATTTTTTGATTCGAGATCGAAGAGAATTTCATTGCCTTTGTAAGAATAAGAATGGGGATATGGAATTAAATAAAACTTAAATTTCAAATTTTAATTATCATTAATAAAATCTTGTTAAAACTTTACGAGTGTCTTTAAAAGTTTAATTTTTGTTAAAGAGCTCTTGACTGCAAAGTCGAGTAAATTTTTTTTAATTTAAAAAGCAGGTTAAAGCGAACGCGAATTAATTAAAACTTCCTTTATATTTAAAAGGCAAAATTGTAGTAACTCCATTCAAAAGAATACAAATGTATATAATTACAGAAAGGTTTACATTTATTTAATTTAATGAATTTATAATAATATTTTTATTAAAAATTACTAATTTAAAGCAGCCTTTCAGAGAATGTCTTTTTCATTTTATCACTGAAACTTTATTACGGCCAATCCCTTTGAAATATTATTTTTCCTTTTTCTCTCTTCTCTTAGTATTGCGGTGCATCGACGCGCCTCTATTTACGCCCCGAGCAATAAATTTCAATCATACATCAAGCTCTTCCGGGCAGGTATGAGAGAGCGTAATAAAAACAGGACAGCTGCCGACTCCGGCCCCGTAAGTACGACAAAAAGGAAAGGATAATAAAAAAAAAAAAAAAAGAAAAACAGGCGAAACATAGAAAAATTTCACTCGAACCCCATAAACCGGGCGGAACTGAGCCCTCCAGCCAGGCCAGACGGACGTTTTACGAGGCAGTCGTCATCCTCCTCGGCGACGGAGCGTAAAAGATCCGCATTAGCACGGCCTGCGTGCGCGTACATCCGTCATAACATAAAATCACGCGCCTCTCTTTCGCACCCACGCACACACCTACACACACCCACATATATCATATCCGAGTGCGTTAGCAATAAGGACACCTAAAAACAATAAGAGCCGAGGCAGCGGACTCTGCTCTCCTCTTCGAGAGGAGGGAAAATTTGAAATTCAGTCGAGAGGGGGAGAGGACGGAATGAGCGCGGCGTCGAAAAGTGAATAAAATGCGGAATGATCGCGTAAAAGCTGACGCGCGGAGCCGCGTGATTTATCCGCCTGGTGTGCGAGCGGCGGGCAAACGACGTGTGAAGGAAGGCTTCTAAATTATGCGACACTTGCCGAGCTCCTTTAAACCGGAGGAGGCATGAACGAGCTTTTATGCACGCGCTTTGTAGTCCTTGAGTAAGCGCCGGTCTTTTTTTCCTCATTTTTTGGCTGTTTTCACGGGACGCAGTTATCGTTTTACTGTTCCGCGTAAAGGATGCGGATGACTGCAGAAATTATTCTTGAATGTTTTATGCAGTTTTTTTTGGGGGGTTGTAAAGTTTAAAAGAGGAATTTTACTAATGTAAAAAGTAAAATAATTATTATTTAGAAGCTTTTTTTAAACCGCGAATAGTTAAAATATTTTTTTTTTTAAATTAATGGATATAAAATATGTTGTATTTTTAAAGAAACGGAAGGCGGAAACATGGATTAAAAGTTTATTTTCCACGAAATAAATGTAAATCCAGCAATTATTAATTATTAAAAACATTTATTTTGAATGAAAAAGAAAGAAAATTAAATATAGACAGAATATCGAAAATACTCAATCTAAAAACAGTCGTGGATTAATACATCAATTAATAAGCTTGACATATTTCACGCAGCAGAGCGGTATAAATTAAAAATAAAACAGGTTAACTTGCTACACGTTTAATCTCATTTTTTTTTGACGAGTTTATACTTTTCCAATACGCAGCACTCGTAACTTTTAAAAGCAATTGACTTCGAAAGTCGACCGTAAATACACTCATTATTAGTATCTCAAACTGATATTGAATTGTCCAATATACATTTTAATCCATTTTATACCACATATCTACATAATATCGTTATTTCTGCTGATGGAGAAACCAACGGTGCCGCCACTGAATCAACAACACGGATATTCCAGTTTAACAACAGGCTTCCATCGCACGTCTGACCTATCAACGACACCGACTATTGAATACTCCATCCAGCAGGCGAAAGTTCCTGAAATTCCCGCAAAAACCACAGGCAATCAAGGCCATCCATCATTAAAAAACCGCTGCAGACTTCGACTTTCAAAATCGCATCTTGCTAATCATTCGGAAAGGACTCTGCGCGAAGAAAAGAAGCTCCGAAGTCAAACAAAGAAAAAAAAGAAACCGAGAGAACTCGCTCGGCGGGTCGTCGTCCTTGGGAAGCTTCGCCGCGCGAGCCATCGGACTTGCGCGCGCGTGTCGCCTCGTTCATAAAGCATGCACGCGACGGCGCGGCAACGACTCGAATGCCAATGCCTCGTGACGCGGCGGAGGTCTTTCTCCCGCGCGGTTTACTCGCACGTGTCCGCCCCTTTTTCCGTCGCGGCGTCTTTTCTTACTTCCCCTCCCGCGTCCCGTCCGCCGTACGGTCGGCTTTATCGTTCGCGTTTCTGCGGACGCATCCATTTTTCGGACGATGCAGGTGTGCCGCCGCGCTGAATTTGTCGCTGACTCGTGACCGCGCCGCGGGGCCGTCGGGTTTTATTGAAAGTCGTTGCGGCTTTTGCATCATTGCGGATGGCTGTGCAAGCTCTCGCTCTCTCTCTCTCTCTCTCCGGGAGCAATGGATCGTTGCTCGCAAAATTGGATGTATATCTGCGCGCGTGTTGCTTGGACTATTTCCGCGCAAATGTTGCCCATTGCGGGGAGGGGAAGCGCAGTTAAATTCTCCGGCGTCGAGCATCTAGAATGCGGGTCCGCGCTCAGTTTTTAACTCGAGTTTCATGCGGGGATTAAAGTTTTATTGTTAAGGACAATGACGGCGTTAACAATTAATCAGCGACAGTTGTTTTCTTTTTCTTTTTTTAAATAGACTATTTTTGTTTTTAAAATGGATTGCAACATGAACGAGTGAATATAGAATCAATTTTGTTTTCATTTTTGATATAAATATTTTGATTTTTTCGTTTTTCAAACATTTTTTTAAATATTCCATCCTTTTATTTTTGCAGCTCTGTTAGTTTTTGTAATTACTTCACATTGAAACACGAAAAATTGTGCATTTATTGACGAATTATACATTTTTTTTTAATAAACATTTAAAAACTGTTATATAAATAACAAACAATAAAAAAACGTCAAAATTGAGGATGTTAATAACGCCGTTCCGGTACAACAGAAGCGCAACTAGAGCGAGAAATGAAATTCTCATCACGAAAAAGGCCAAGTTGTTCCTGACCGTTGTCTTGAAAACCTCCGCAGAAACCCGTAAAAGCCGTGTATTTCACAAGTCACGTAAATCAATAAAAAAAAAAAAAAAAAAAAAAGAGAAAAAACAGGAGAGCATCATCGTCCTGGCCAATTGAAAAATACGAAGCTAAACAGACGCCGGCGGGCTTCGTCCGTAAAAAGAAAGCACCCAGAACCCCACGTATACGTATAGATCCTCCTTAAAGAGAAGCGCTGAAATTCCCCAGGCGTGTGCCATCTTGCTAAACTCGCCGTCGTCTCGGGGATGCATCGGTGCGATATCACTGCCGAGATTGAAAGTTAACGGGTTATACGGGGAAGGCGCTCGCGAGAGCGCGGTAATTTCGCAATCGTAATACGTTATTTACCGCTCGGCCCCCTCGGGGTCTGAGCTCAAATCTTCGCCCGCCGCAAAAGTTCGCCCCGGATAATGGTAGGCAAGCTGCGTCTCGGCGCAACCTGGGAGGGAGGACGAGATGGAAGCAACAGACTTGCAAAATATTGCGCGGTGAGCCAGCTGCTGCTGCGGTATTTAGAGAGTAAGAATTCGAGGGGCAGGGAGCGTCGTTTCATTCGGCGGTTAATTATTTAGATTGTTTCTTAATTTTGTTTCGCAGTGTCGTCTGTGCAATTCGTTTTTAATAGAAATGAATGTACTTTTTAATAAGAAGCATTTTATATAGCTTCTTTTGATTGAAACTCAAATTTATCTTACGTAATAGCATATTTTCTTGAATTCAGTATAAACAATTTCATATCATGGAAAAGTTCGCGTTTTAAAGCCGAGGCAAGTTTTACCAAGTAAAAATCTAGCTGGAGGATTTGTGGTAGGACATTGAAGACTGACGCGGCATATGTCATCTGCAAAGCTGACGTAAAATACAGATCTATTAAACTGACTAAGAGTTCAAATTATTTCAGTGAACTTTTCTTTCGAATAAATACAAATTTTTCAATAAAAGAAGTTACATTTAGAATTTACATTGAGAATTTGTAATTACTAATGAAAGACAAAAGGCGATACATATGGGTTTTATATGAACTAGAATAATATTTAGGTGCTGTTTTACAATAATACGAAATTTAATTAGAGAAATAAGGTCTTGTGGTAGATGTGAACAGTTGTAATTTATATTAAATTTTAGTTAATATTGATTTTAATTTAATTAGCTGACAATTTAATATGCGCCAGCAGTGTGCAGTCATGAAAACCAGATTATTCTGATGTTCAGTTTCTAAGTCGTTTTTGCATTTTTAAGATTTAGTAGCATAAAAAATAAATATAAATTTACCATTAATACATCAGAAAATTATACTATTAAAAATTTTTTAAAAAGTAGACCCAGAAATTTTCAGTGAGAACATTATCTTCAAAATGAAACAACCTTTCAAGGTACATTATATTTATTATAATTAAATTTCCCGCATAAAACCCGTTCTCATTTGAATTTTTAAACATCTGTAAACCGCGTATAATTTCAGCGGAATAATGCGAAACTGTTACGAGCAGAAAAAGCCCTCTGAGCAAAGAAAAACTTAAGTATAAAATCTTGGTAAAAAGCACAACATACGCGGCGAATTATTCCTCGAGAGCTTAATAACCCAGGCAATTGTAGTTAATTTCTTAATTCGAGAGAGACAGTAGCGACAGAGAGAGATAGAGATAGGATGAGAGAGAGAGAGAGAGAGATAGAGGGCGACAAAGCTCATAAAGTTCCTCTGCAACGAGACACTCGACACACTCGCACCCGCGCCAGCCAGTCCCACTTCTCATTCGCAGCTCGCAGCGAAATAACCCAGTTGAAGTGGTAAAAGGGGAGGAGAAAGAAAGGAGAGACGCGCGCGCGGCGCGGAAACACGCGCGAGCGGACTAATCACCCCTTTGACTATCCGCGCCGGTCGTTCGGAATGCTCTCGGACCGAAGCGACGCGCGGCTTCTAATCATCGCCTCTCGCAGAAATTCGCGGAAGTCGATTTTGTACGGAGAACCGCCGGAGCTCGAAACAATTTTATATAAAGACTCGTCCAATTTCCAAGTATCGCGGCAATGGGCTTCCGAGTGACGCGCGATGCGGAAGCGCGATGGACGAGAGGATGTATATATCGCGTCCCTTTGATCACGCGAGTCGTTGGCCCTTTAAGCCGCGGTGTCGATGCAAAATGCCGATTATTATTTGCTATTCCCTTTTCGGCTCTTACTGGTTTTACTGCTCTTTTTTTCGCGCGCAACTCGATCTTTCAGCTGGTTCAAATGAAGATCCGTTACGAAAACTTTTTATCGTATCCATATCAAAAGGAGGGTACTTGTACCCCTCAACCTTCCCCAAGAGCCTCTCCAAAATCGAGCGTCCTCTCAGAAACTGTTATCCCACGGAGAATGGAAAGCGCGTAACCCTCCGCGGCGCGGCACTCGAGAGATCACCCAAAAGCACGCGCGTGCCCCGAGCTTTTCCCGTTCGCCTCCTCTCTCGCGATAAACTCCGACGCTGTAGTAACGTCAGCGGCGTCAGGCAGTTTCTGCACGGGAATATAAGGCCAAGGCGGACGGACGAGTAGTTGACGCGATGAGAACTCGCGTGCGCATACAGCCGTCGGATATCCGGGGCCTGCAGCCGGCGCTGCGACTACTTCCGGTTATCTCCGTCTGCTCGGTGACGCTGTGTGTGTGTGTATCGTTTGAGCGCGACCCTTTCCGACGAGTCGGCTTAATTACCCGGCGAAATCACCGATTCGGGCTGATTGAAAATTTCAGTAGCCACTGGGATCGAGAGTCTCGCGAGCCGACTGATCCTTTGATCGACATTATACGGAGGTTCGTCGGAGGCTTGTTATATTTCACTGAAAATAGCCGGCTGAATATAAGTCAGTCGCCGCGGTGGAAATCGATTGTATATAGTTCCGACAACGATTACTCGCGGAAAGCCCGCGGAGAACTTGAAATAGAAGGAGTTTCGGCGAGTTGCGAGAATAATTTCCAGGCAGGAATGCACTGAATTATTCAGTGGACTTTTTAGTATTGACAAAGTTTCCGCTCCTCGATGCTGCAAAATCGATCGAGCAGGACCGCTGCCCGAGTCGGCGTGCCGAAAATACTCCAAGTTTTCTAATCTCCCTCGAATTATCATAAAGCAGAGCTTATCTCTCGCGCTCGGGCTGCAGTATCCCCCGTTCATCCTCCCCGAAGCAAGCCTGCAGTAGCAAAAGCAGCTGCTTAAACGCAATCAACTCGGAGCGTCCTCCCTTGCCAGGCCCGGCGTCGGAGAACTTTCCCCCAGCACGTAACTCACGTCTCGCGCGCTCGCCCAGGTGTATATCCCAGCTTGTACGCGCACGCGGCCGCTCACAATCGGGGGGTGGGAGGGCTCTCTCCTGGCTCACGCTCGGAAGACAATTGGCGAGTTTCTGTATTTCGAAGCGGTCCATTGTCTCTCTCGCGGAGCTTTCCTATATCCGTCGGTCGCGCGCGCGAAAGAGGAGCCTCCGCCGGGGAGAAAGAGCGCCGAGAGGCGAGGCGCGCGCACACGGCGCTCTCGTCAGAGAAGTGGCCTACTTCTGCCTGCGACAGAGGCCTCGAGAGTGCAAGGCAAGCCCGCCCCGGAGTTTCCTAATTTAGTGTCTGCTGCTTTTCAAAACCCCGCAGAGAGAGAGAGAGAGAAAGAGACTTCCGTCGGTGGTCGAATCCAAGCGGCGCGTACGTGTCAGCGGGGAGGGAGCGCGCGGCGCCCTGGCGTCGAGATGAATGAACGGAGAGGCGGAATGAAAAGAGGGCCAGAAGTGGAAGGAGATTGGAAAGGACGGGCTCTTTCCGTTTTTGAAAAGGGATTATTATTTAATTCGTTTCTTGTCGAATAGAATTTATTAAGAGAGTTATTAAGAAATAGCTATATAATTTTGATTAAAGCTCGTTTTTGGAACGATGTTTGAAGCGAATAGAAAGTAATGAGAAATTGCAGAAAGGAAAGTTAGGTAGAGCAGGAGAAGGAAGACGAGAGAGGAGACTGTACGGCTTGCGGGCAAACGCGCGGAATCAAGCCTCGTTACTTTCGACGTACGTCTCTCTACTCTCGGAATGGAAATTAATAGAGAATCCTGTTCGCCATTAAGCAATGCGAAATTACTTACTGGATACTCGTTGCCTCGGGTATAGTCCTTAAGTTTCTAGAATATTTCTCTTTCGGAATATCATGGATAAAACTATATATCGTCTGTGGCTCGTTTTCGCTTCATTTTCCGCATAGTTTTATCCAAAAAATAAACCTTAACAATTTTCAGTAAACCAAATTCGTATTCCAAATTCCAATTCATTACGTTCGACTCACTTATCCAAAAGCAGAACGACGCGCTATCAATTACACCTCGATTTGGGTGCTTCAACCCCGAAACATTTTCCACTTGATCAGCCGCGCATCCTTTGTTACCGCCCTCTCGCATTCCTACCCCTTTCAAAGTAAATAGCCCGGAGTAGCTCTCTGCGAAACCGCATCGGCGCCGCATACCTCTATCCACGCTACCTCGGAGGCACACCTCGGTAGTGCGACAGCCGACAAAGCGAATTTTAAATGAAACACTTCCCGTTTTGTTCCCCTTTTTAAGCCCCCGCTCGCAACAGCGGTTAGCCGCACTTTATTGTAATGTAAAGAAGACGCTGAAGAGGAACAAATAGAAAGGAATGCGACGTCGCGTTGCCGGTGGGACGGGGGTGGAAATTCATTTCCCGCTGTGAATTAACAAAGAATTAAAAGGTAAATATTTCTAGAACTGTGTGCTCTATTAGAGGTAGAATTTAGCGGCCAATCTCGAGGAGATAAAAAAGGGCCGCGAGGGAAAGCAAAGGAAAAGTAATGTGGGAAAACCGAAGAGAGGAATTTCTGAAAAGCAATATTAGCGATAGGAGAAAAAAGTAATATACAAGGAGAGATTAGAGACAATGCGAAAAAGGAGAGAAGGAACAATTATCCGAATCCCCCCTTTTTTATTCGGTCACTAAACGATTCCGCGTATACATGTAGGTGTGCGCCCATTGTGCCCGGGAGTCCCTTTCCTCCTTTCGCGCTCGCGTATTTATACGGTATATACGTCGGAAGCGCTCATTCCCGCGTCCATTGTGCGTCGGCGCGTTTAACGTTCTTTTCGCCTTTTTCGTATTTCACCCGCAATCTGAGGTCGAATATTGCATCGAGCGGCGAAGCGATCGCGATGGAACGGAAAAAAACACACGGCGGCCGAGCGCTTCTCCGGGTCCAGTTTTTTTTTGTTTTCGCCTCGTGATTCACGGCGGAGTTGATAATTTAGTCGCGCTAAATGGATTTGCGCGGGTAATAAATTTGCGAGTATTGATTTTGGACGGGAGGCGATCGAGTTCTCTCGCTGCAGATGTAGCTTCCTTATTCATACGAGTCATGCAATCATTATTGCTTTCTTGGCGAACGCGATTTTTCCTTGTCAGAGCGAGATTTTCCGATAGTCTTCCGATGAATATTTTATTGAAAATATTCATGGCAGAAAGTGTTTTTTAATTCTTTACAATTCCTATTATTAATTTCCAATATTTCGAAGACTTTTTTTTAAAACAAAAAAGATAATTTAATTTTATAAATTGTTTATAGGATTAAAAAGCAAAGAGTACTGTACTGGGTTGAAACTCGTAACGATAATATTTCGAGATCGAGAAACTTACAAGCTTCTTATCGGATAAAAATATTAAAGTCGAGGGAATGTCTCTAAAATGATACAAAAAAAAAATCTCTTACAAGATTGAAAAAACTGTTCCAATGAAATTGATGCTGGAATCACGTTAATCTACTAAAAGGACGGATAACGAAAATACGTTTCACCACCTTTCTACAGAAGAATATTGCGCATTGAATTTCCAGACGGCTCCTGAAAAACGAAATTCAAATCTCATCCGACTCATACCTTCGCGCCAAATGAGCGGAGAAAAATTGTTAACTAAATCGGAAAGCCCAATCAGCTCGATGAGTTCGATCGCCTCGAACGCATTCTGTCCGCAACAAACGAAATCGAGTCCCAACAGGATCGATACGCGGAAACCGGCGCCGAATCCTACCCCGAACCCAATGATATAATCGAATCCAGACGGCGCGCCCCGCGAAATCCGAGCGTTGCCCTCGACGTATAAAACACCGGCGCTCTCGTTTTTCCGTAATAACAGTGGCATACCGCCGTGTTCCGTCCTGTCCTCTTAATACACGCGAGAGCGGAAGACAACTCGACGCAATAATCTCGAGGATCGCCGCCTTTTTCCGCGGAGTCGTCGTCGCGTCGAGATTGATGCCGGTCGGTAAAAAGGTGGAATTCGCGCGCGCCGAGAGCCCGGGGAAAAAAAGTAATTTCGCTGTTTCAGAGTGGAGGAGAGCACAATCTCTCGGGGTCTGCGGCCCTTCCGTCTCTTAGCAGTAATTTCGAGATCTCGCGGAATTCATCTTAGAATGGACGGATTAACGTGTCGCTGCGACGGAAGAGGCGGAGGGGCGGAGGTGAAGCGCGGGGGGAAGGGGAGGGGAATGTGGGAGGAGGGCGAAACGAGGGGAGACAGATTTTATTCAATTTCACTTATTCAGCTCGTACTTTTCAGAAGGAAAATTTATCGAGTAAAATGTCGTTCGGGCGATGACTAAATTTAACAAGGCGCAACAAGATGTTTTCTGGTTCTACTCGCTTTCTCCAATTACTTTTTATCGATAAAAATGTTAATTAAATTCTTTCCGACAAAAAGTCTGCTTTGTTTAAACTATTTATAATCTAATAACTAGTCGAGTTAACCCGTTCCAACATAAAATTCACTTCAACAAACTCTTTCCCAAAAAAGAAACCGAGATAAAAGGTGCGCGCGATACCAGTTGAAAAAGTAAAAGAAAGAAAAAAAAAACAGAAAACAAGCCAGAAAGCGTTCAGCAGAAGAGTAATGAAGGCGAGGGTCGAAGCTCCCGGCGCCAAATCGCCCGAAGACCGTCGTCCAGAGCGCGAGGGGAGAGGTTAACAATTTTCCCGGCTCCCGCGGCCTTGCCAAAAACCCAAGCCAAAAGCGGTGCGGCGCGTCCCGAAAAGAGCTGCGCGCAGAGAGGAGAACCGCTCGCGGAACGTCGCCGGGGCTCGGGGAGATTTAAGGCGCGCCGAGGGACCGCGCGACTCTCTCGGCCCGAATAAAAAATCGGCTCTGCCGCCGCGGTATATTGAATCCGCCGCGCGGCCTGGGAAAACGGGCTTTTCGTCGACCGCACCGACGCGCGACTCTACCGGGCTCTAATGAAAAACTCGCGCCGTGATAAATGCTCCCGCGCGCCGCTCCCGATTGCCGAGTGCGGCCTATTGGATTTGTTCCGCGCTGTACGCACCGCACGAAATTAAAAAGGGAGAGGGGCGGGTGAGAGGAGTCGGTGTTGTATAATGTTGAGGAAGGTGATTGATCGGAGAGCAGGAATGTGGTCGGTGGAAGGAAATGGTGATTTTTTTTTTCCATTTTCTAAGGTGTGCCTTGTAATATAGTTTTTGCATTGCAGATTTATATGTCGTTTCAAGCGCTGTCTTGCGATTGTGAATAGTCTCACATTTGAGCGCAAATGTTACAAACATGCTGTCAGAGTTAAAAGTGTGGTTTGCGCGATCGCTTGAGCATGAGGTTTGCGTTGATTTGCCCGCAGAGGACTTGCAGGCAAAAGGGAACAGACTAATGGAATTTATTGATTTATATACAATTAATATTGAAAAAATATTAAAAAATGTGTATTATACAGTTTAGAAATAATATTTTCTATTAGATTTCTTTGTTGTTAGAAAATATATCATTTCAATTTTTAATGTTGCGAACGAAATTGTTGCAATCCGTAAAGTACATTACTTTAGAAGCTGAAATTCGTAAATTTAATTGATTTAAAACTTTCGTTAAATTAAAATTTATGAATATTCTCGTTTTCCAAGTGTGCACCGTAGTTGATCGCTTTAAAAACAGCGAGATATAATTCTCAATTAAGCCGGGCTATAAATTTACATTTCAAACATAATAATTCAGAATACTTCTTGCGATTCCGAATGCAAATGTTAAATCTGAAAAAATATATTTCCCTTCGGGGAGCACAATTTGTTTTCCAAGAGATCAAGCCTGCCGACGCGGCTTGTTTTTATGTGAAAGTAATCTCGCTGAAATACACCCTTTGAATATTTTAAAACTGCGCAAAAGTGGCGAGCGAGGCCTTTTTTTTCTTCCCGAGTTGATTCCTTTTTCCCCGATAAGTTTGAACAAAGGTCGAACATTTCTCGGGCGACTTTAAATCTTCTTCCACGTCAATACGATTTCGTTAGTAGGAAACTGCCGGTTGATTCTTATATGCCTCGGACTCAAGGTATGCAAGAAAAGAGTCAGCGGATGGAGAGAGGAAGAGACCGGAGGAAACGTAAGATCCTTAGAAAAAGGATATTAAGGACGGTAAGGAAGGGAAAGTTATTTGGATAACGAGATAAAAGGTTGTGTATAAAGAAGAACGAAAATCGCCGAGAAGCACAAAAGAAGTAGAAGAAAATGCCAGATGATAGTCTTGTTAGAAAAATTTTCTTTGGGATTTAAGCTTTGAACAAGGCCGAATAATGGGGATAAGTTGACCACTTTTGTGTTCTTTAAATTTGTATTAAAGTACTTTGAAAATTTAATTAGCATGCGTAAGGAAATAAAGAAAAGTTTTTGTATACTTTGACAAAGCTTCGTTAAAATATCACGCTAAATTAAATTCAAAATTCATCAAAACTTAATTGCTCGGCGAACTTTGCTATATAAGCTCTCAAAATTTCATATCTTTTGAATAATTAAATTTATAATTTAAAGAAGTTCGCCGCGAGGAGCAAAGTTTTGCAGTTTTGGGACTGTTTATAATTTTCATTTCCCTAACCCCAAGAACAATTTTGCCTCCATATCCTGGAAAACCGCCCGATAAACTTAAATTCATCAAAATCAACTTCCCAACTAATCCATTTAACAAAAAAAAAAAAAAAAGAGAAAACAAGCCAGTGCGATTCTCGAGCAAAATCCTTGGAAAACGGCAGGGAGCTGAAAAAAGAAATCCCGCAAAATCTTCCCTCCGGCGCGAAATAAAAGGCTAAGGAGCAAAATTGTGCGCGTAAGGGCCGAGAGAGAGAGAGAGAGGCAGCCGAGGGAAGAGACCGGCGGAGGACAGCAGCCGGGATTATTGCGTTTGTTATTCGACGTTGCGGCGCGGACGTATCAAGTATTCCCCGCAGGCCCGTATACGGAGCCTCCGCCAGCGCCGTCCGTTTTCTCCCCCGTATCTTCTGCCTCGTTCTCGTCGAGAGTCAAGCGGCCGAGGAGAGACACGGCCCCGCTCGCCGTTTTTCGTCCGTCTCTTTGACTCTCCCGTCCCGCGCAGCTCTCTCGCCCATGATTGGGGGCCATTTTTTCAAGTAGATCTAACTCGCGACTCGAGTGTGCCCGGCCGTTTTTCCCTTTGAGGAGGCGGCGCTTTTTTTTTTCCCTCGCCCGTTCCGTGGAAAACGCCGGGATACTTCTGGGAAAGTCCGGTAATGTAACGTGATTACGGACCTCTCTCCCCTTCCCTCTCCCCGTTCCTCTCTTGCCTTTTATCGGTGTTTTTCCTGTATTTTTTTTTGCCCCCCTGCTCCGCCGAGCGGGATGTATGACTTTGAGGGCTGGGAAATGCGTTTTGAGCGATGGGATTACTTTGACGAGCTTTGTTCGAAAGGATGAGTTTTACGCGGAATTTCAGCGGTGACTGACAAATAAGCTAATAGTTTAAATTTAAGCTTGTTGGATGTAACTTGCCAAATTTAATAAGTACTTGCCTACTAAAAGAAATTAAAACAGTGGAGTGTGTAATTAAAAGCTGACTAAATCTTTATGAATAAAAGAACGCTTAAGTTATTCTTATAAAAGTAATTATTCTGCGATAAGTTTGAAGAGCATATTTTTAGGTAAAAGCTTTTCTTTAAAAATGCTCTTTATAAATTAATTTTTATCGCCATTTTTCTTTTAATGCCTCAATTTTGCAAATGCAATACATTACTTAAAAAAAAAAATTTTACCTAGATAACTCTGTTGAGAGAAATTGTTATTATAAGGAAAACTCACTTGGATCGATTTTTTTTAAACCTTTATTACCGTTATAAGTATATGTTTGAATTCATTTAAGTTTCTTAAGTCCATTGTACTCGTAAGGTCAAGCAATTTCGAAGAAATCGATCAGGATCACGATGCGACCATCAGAACGACCTTCGCTCTTCTCCCCCGCCGCGACACGCTAAGCCTTGACGTAATCGGCAGCGTTGGGCGGACTGCTGAGGCTGTAGACGATCAAGCCGTATATGGCGACGACTGCGAGAAGCGCCCCCAGGCTGAAGAATCCCGCCGTCGAGCCGCCGCCGCAAACTGAACGGAGCGGAGGAGAAGCTTGTTAAATGTCGTGCGGTACCAGTTTTTTTTTCTTTTACTTCTTCCCTCCGTCGCCCGGGTAAATTCGTCGGGATGCGCTCTCGCGCCAGTAAATGAAAAATTGTGTCAGGGAATTTAAATTGCTGTTTAAGTGCGTACTTTCTCCCCCCTCCCCCCTGGCCTCTCCCGCTACTTTTTCGCGACCAACCGAGTTTCTTCCTCTCGGTCCGTGTTTTATTTTAATACGACGGAGGATACTTTGCCGCAATAAAGTGCAAATTAAAAACGCGCGCAGGACGAGGAGGAGGAGGAGAAGGGAAGCGAATGAATTATATTTGGTCACCGTTTCTTCGGGGCGGTGGCTCGCAGCCTGCCAGGAATTCACATAGGCCTCTCGACGGGTTACAGGACTGACCTTGCGTGCAACATCTTCCTATTGACAATAATAAGGAAACTGTAGGTTTAATGGGCACGGATCGCGTTCTTATTTGCGGCGGAGCTTCGTCGCGGAAGCTTTTCAAGATGTAAATGTAATTTGATACACGGAGGAGTATCTTTGTATTCTTTTCATTTTTTTTTTTTTTTTTTAGTTTTCAGGTTGGAAGAAAAATAATGATGTTTTTATTCTTGATGTGCGTGACTCTAATGAAATTGTAATCATTATATTGCAGAATTTCAAGTTATTTTTGAAATTTGTAATAAACAAGTAAATTTGAAATTTGAAATAAAGAAAAAATGAATGTTTAATTTAGCTGCAGGGCTGGTATTTTATTGTTGAAAGAATATTATGAAATTTAATTTCAAAATTATATATTTATTAAATTTTAAATTATAATTTAAAATTTAATATAATAATTTATAATAATTAATACAATAATTAATATAATATAATAATTGGAAATTTAATTTTAAATTATATAATTATTCATAATGCTAAATTTGAATTCCCAGAATGGCTGTGCAGTGTTTTTCTCTTTATAAAAAGTGCTCTTAAATAGAAGGTCTGTCAACTGCGTCACCATCGGTCTGACATTTTAAGCATAAAGTACGTTGATAAACTTAATTTATTTCTGAACTTTTCTTACACGGAATAAAAAGAAAACGTTTCAAAATAACGTTCAAAGTCAGATAAAACTTGGGACGCTCGATGTATCTCGGGTATCTCCGTTTGAAACAGTCATTACGGTCGAGTACAAAGCTCCGACATCGCAATGAAAGATTGAGCAAGCAGTGTCAACCGACAGTGATCGGGCGCACCCCAAGAGAGAGAGAGACACCCGACACCAGACAGAGAGGCAGAGAGAGAAGCATCGGGCGAGCAAACGAAGGCCTAATCCCTCGTAAATGGAATTCAAATGCTTTAATTACCGGCCGTGCGACGGTACGGTTGCATCTGTCCCCCTACCTGCACTCGGCATGTCTCCGATTCCGCTCTCCTAAACTTCCTCGTTGCAATTAATCCCCGGCTGATTTCGTCTCGCCACGGCACCTGTCGTCAATTCGCGCTTCATTGAGAGGGGACCGGTTAAAGGCTACGGCGACTAACGCTTTCGGCTCGGTGCTTTTGGGCTTTGCGGGTGGTTCGCAGTCTTTTTCGGCTCGGGCTGAGTTTTACTGCTTCCCTTCATGCAAGCACAATCGGCGCCGATGGAGGCGAGATTCGGCGGGATCCTCGTTCCGGTTTTGGGGGAGTCTTAAAAAGGATTGCGATTAGTTTCGAATAAGTCGTTGGCTGGTGAGTTGGGTTTTCGAGTTATTTATGAATAGAGCATTTATAATTGTTATTTGAAATATGTATATATATATATTTTTTTTTAAGAAATAAACACTCTTTTAGCGTTGGCAATTGATGTGTTGACAATAAGAGATTTAATAATAAAAAAGTTTCAGTTTTCAATTTTATTATTTAATATAGATATTATATATTTTCAACAGCTGGCTTTAATATCATAAAATCTATAAAGCTTAATATAAAATGAATAAAAACCTGAGAATTTTTCTTTGACACATTTCATCGTAAATCGAAAACTACAAAATAAAGTATTCAATATCACTTTGCTGGAAAACATTTTTTTTTTTTTTTATAAAAATCTTATCGAAATTTGCCATAAAAATACAGTTTTTCCCCTCCACTAAAAATAGCAATCGACGAATACCTTGAATATTTAATAGCAAGTGTACCCGTGCCAACAAATTAAGATCGAATCATTGACACCTTCTAGAGCAGCAAATGCATAATTCATCGGAATCGCAAAGTGCGATGCAGCGGAGCATATTCCAATCGAGCAAAGAGCTTTCTTCAATCACCTCCCGGCAAGATGTATCAAAGAAAAATTCTTCGGAAAGATGGCTCGTAAGTAGAAAAGAAAAAGCTGACCCGATAAAAATGGCGCCACCCACCTTTCGACGTTAGACCTCCTTTCTTGGTATCCCGTTTACTCCTGCCACTTGTCATCGGCATTTCAGTTCTTTCTTTAAATAAGATCTTTTAATCGTACACATGCGTTTCTTGTTCCGCTGACGCTTTCTCGTCCTCGATTACCAAAGACTCTGCGGACCGCAGAACGGAAAGCGTGCTTTACTCGAGGCTCAAAGAGCGACGCACTGATCGATCGGCGGATAGCAGAGCCGAATTTGTCGAGGCACCAGCGTAATGGACGGGATCGATGTCGCAATCGAGCTTGATAAATCTGAACGCGAGGCCCGGTGGCAGGCTGGTGGTTTCAGGTCTGATTCAGGCTAAAGAAAAGGATAGTCAGTGGGAAGGAAAGGAAATTCGAATTTCGCCTGGCTGTCTGGGATTTTAATGGAAAAATGATTAGAAAAATGAACCCCGGTGCATCGCAAAGTAAAAACTCCATTATCCGCGCTCAATGTTGGAAGTAAGTTGAAAAGAAGAAAGCTATAAGGGCGAAGCCATCCGCGAAACTTACGGGAAATACTCTCAAATAGAGCTGCATAAGCGAGCTTCAGCGCCGCGGCTGGATAAATTTCGCAAATCTCTCAAGAAACAGTCGGCCGCCGAGCGAAGCTAAGAAAGAGGCGGAAAACCGCTTGTACGTAGCCGAAACCGCTTCGCGAGGCGAAATTCCCGAGTCGAGGGAGAGGAAAAGATCGTTGACGATTCGGTTACGGCGGCTGTAAAGCTGGTGTATATCTCGGAGTAATGGAAGCTTTACAAAATTGTTGGGATTTAATGAAATATGTTTTAAGAACGAGTCGAATATAATTTTACGTAAAAATATTAATAAATTCGAATATAATGTATTTTGAATTTCGGTCGTAAATTTTCTCAAAATTAAAGTCGATAATATTAGTCATTAATGACATTAATAGTATAAAATACAATGTAATTTTTACAAAATTAAATGGGCCGTAAATCACGTTGACATTCCATTAAAACTTAACTTGACATGTCATGAATTACTTTTATAATATTAATTTTATAAATTTTGACGGATTACACTTAATTATTCAACAAATTTTACAGAAATTTTACAGCAAGCCTACTTTACTTTGTTACAACACAAATTCTTCAGTTTGGTTTAAATATTAATTATCGTTTAATCGCAATTAAAGTAACTTTATATTTACATCGCATAAATTTGACCAACAATTTCGCGCAGATAAAATTTATGCGCTTATTAAACTTGAAAAAAAGTTTTACGACCCTCGTAAAAGTTTACTGCAATTTTTAAATTGAACTATTTCGAAACGTTCGAATTGCAATACGTTTTTCCCCCCCGCGAGATTTTAACCTCCTCGACGTTGAATTATTCCCTTATCTCGTGTCCCGGTCCCCCTTTTTTCGTCGGCGGGCCTAGAAAAAAGAAGCGCCGAATTCTTCCGGTTCCTCGCGCTCGCCTAATCGTTAATCAAGCGAAAGTCATTAGTGCGAGACGTATATCCTTTCTTCGCTCTCTCCCTCTTTCCCTCTTTTTCCTGGTCTGCCTTTTTTTCTCTCTCTCTCCCCCGCCGCCCACCGGGCGCCTAACGCGCTTTTTCTCGTCGCGCGACGCGACGCTGCGGCATCGATTCGCAGTGAATCATTCGTCGGCGCGAGCTTTTTGAGAAATGGACGATTCACGAAGAGACTCGGCCGCGACCGATATCCAGCCAATGGAAGTGATAGCGAAAGCAAAGTGTAGAAAATGGACAGCTGCGGAGGGACCGAGAACGGGGTAGGTTATATAGAATTGTTCTCTTGGTTTCGTTGCTTAAAATGGATTTATTAGAATATTAGTTTTGAAAATGTTATAGTCTGTAACGATCAGTAATACTTTTGTACGAGAAATTTGTCAAAAGGTTGAAGTATATTTAACAAAGTAAAAAGGAGAGGATTAATTTTCTCAATAAATCGTCACTAATGAAGTATTGGAAATTCGTCCGAGCCTGGAATACTTTTTAGAAAAAAATCACACACTGAATCGAATGTTTACTCAGGTTATGAATAATCTCGTCTCTCTCTCCGCCACGATAAAACTAGTATTTGATAATTTAGTTAAAGTTTCAGTTTCCACACTAAAAACGAGAATCGATCGAAATTCGTTTTGAATGGAAAAACCGTTACGTATCGGATGAAATATTCAGCGCAAATTCAGGTCAATTAAGATTAAATAATAAAAAGACTTAGACTTACACTTACTTACACTTCTTCGATCAACACTATTTAAATAATTTTGTCCGAACGGATGAGTCTGCGAAATCACGGAGAATTTTCAATTAACAGATGGCCGAAAGAGAGAAAACGGAGATTTTGCTGATGTACAGTTCCAGAAAGTTGTGTTTGTGACGAAATTGACATGAACGGACGCACGAACAGGTTAGTCGGCGTTCGTTTCTTTTCCAAGCTGTCACCTTACAAAACAAAGCTGCAATATTCACTCGGTTCGATGAGCGGCAAACGAAGGACTTTTATTTTTCATACGTACCTATTTGTGCTTGTGCAACGTAAAAAAAGAGAGACGGGAGACACGGAACGAGCGAACCAATACTACTGCGAAATTCGCTTCAAGCGGAGCATTAATAAAATTGTGTTGAAGAATCGATGCGCCGATTGTCTGCCTTGAATTTAACGCTTATAATACTGTTATCAAGTGCTTCGAATGGCCTTTTATTTACTGTATGTACTTTTTCATCTTTGTACAGTTAAAATATTAACTTATTAACGTGCAAAAATCTTTTTAATCTTTTAACGACAAATTCGTCAGCTTAAATTTCGTAATCCTTTAATTAACAAATTGTACTTTTTTAATCACTTACGAAAACACTCCAATTATACGTAGGTAATCAACGTTCCTCCAAAATTTACATTCCAATTACTCTCCACATTTAAAACACCCATTGAAATTCTTCGCGTAATATATTCCACGCGTGAAAAACCCCCTCTAAAAATAGCGTCCGACAAGATAATCGTCAGCGAGACGGCAGCGGTAACTTAGAAGTCGGCGGAGGTATGCAGCTTCGGCGTGTACTCGGTATCAACAGGACAAACAGCCCCGTGGCACTGTTCGATTTGCGGAGGCGGCGGCGGCTGCCACTGCAGCCCGCAATGTACCTACTAACGTCGGTTTCCGGCTCCGGTTTGACCTTCTGCGGGAATGCGCTTTCTCCGCAATTACGGTTTGTATTAATTGAATCGCTCAGCTCCAAGTACTCCGCGCCGTTCGATAACTTATAATTAAGCCCGGTTGTCAGTGCCGCCGCGGGGGAGGGAGTCGCGCGGAAAGAAGGGAGTTAATTTGATAGACTACGTTTCGCGAAAAAATACGATTTTACCGATATCTGACGCATTTTAACTCGGAGGGATGTTTGAGGAGCAAATAGTGTCGGAGCGGCTATTCATTCGTTTACAGAGATGGCGGGTTTGTTTAATTTTGCGTTTCGCCCGGCTATCGCGTCCTTTTTTTTCGACGGGCAAAAACGGAAAATATATCCGTCGTGGGTGGACAAACAGAACTGTATTCTATTTCTAGAGCGAACATTTGTTCCTTAGGAGAGGAAACGTCAATTTTGATTTTTGGAAAGCAAACGTTCAGCCTTTTAATTAATTTATAAAGTAAAATAGTATAATTTGCCGATTTTAGAAACTAAAAATTTAATATCATCTGAAATTCCGTGTCACTGTACATTGATAACACTGATTTGGCAGCGGCATTAATACGTAAAATTCAGTCAGAAGTTCCGTTTCGAAAACAGCGTTCGTTCTTCTGAGCTCTATATTTTGTTTTTAAAAACCTAACCCTTTCGTCTTTGAAAAGTCGCCGAGGGTTATGCAGCCGTATATACGTAAAGTAATATACGTAAAATACGTAAAATATTTATACGTATCATATGTCTATATATGTTCTAGACCAATCACAACGCTCATTGATGAGCTTCAACTTACATCTCATGGATTTTTTAACGAAGGATTATATACTCTGATGTATCTACTTTATCAAAATGAATTACATTCTCCCGAAAATTTCTTGCCAAGAACCTACTTTCCATTCGTGTTCGATTTCTCGTGCACGTCGTTTTGTACAATCGTTAACGCGCGCATTCTGAAAAAATCAATATTCTTAGAATAATGTCCCTGAAATTTTTCTAAGAAAGCGTACAATCTCAAATCACTGAGCTTTCATAGAGTAAAAAGCTTTTACTTTTTTAGCAGCATCTGCATCAGATTTGCAGAGACCCGTATGCATAAATCTCAAGTGAATTCCATTTTCTGCTCCTGCAGAGAGAGCAGAACCGAGAAACACGAGTTCAAAAAGAAAATACGAAAAGAAACCGAGAGGAAGGGAAACAAATGCGTCTAAAAATATAATGGAAGAAGGAGTATTATAAGTTTGTTTAGGACTTGCTGACGAATTTCAACCTTAACATTCAGGGATTTTTTTGTCTTGCATGATTATGCAGCAACGAGAAGAGAGTTTTTAATCTTAAAACAAATCTTTTGCTAATCTTAAATTTCTTTCATGTAGTTTCAATTAAGAAATACTAAATTTACTAAAAAAAATAAAAAATAATAAATTCTTAGATTTCAAATTTCAAATTTATTATATATCTGGTATTGCATGTTTTATAATAAAATACAAGATATTATACTTCTTGTACGACAGTTCTAACTAAAAGTTAAAGAAATATAGCAGCCTACGGCAGTGAGAGAAATTTTTATATTTTAATAGAAGCCATTCACTGAAAAGACCTTCTGTTATCTTTCCTTTAATCCCGTAACCTGACCTTTCCCAATATAAACTACACGCCTTCACACTTACGAAACTCTCACCCCACGTCAACTCGGAAAGGACAAACCTCCGATCCCCGGCCAATCAGAAATAGAAACTTTCTTCCGCAGCTAATGAAAGCAGCAAAAACAATAGCGCCGATCCAAAGACACCGAATCGAGAGCCAAGCCTCCCCCCAAGGTGGCCTCTCCTCCGAGCCGTCGGTGGCACCGCACAGAAGGAAGAGCCTCTTAGAGGCCGCGGGCAGGGAATCCCGTGTCACCGGCGCTGCGGCTGGCATACATTATTCGCAGCCTCGTTTCGAAGCCCCCGTCGACGTCGCGTCGATCGCGCAATCTAACCGACGCTGCGACGACGTCACTCGAGCCAGCCTCTTTTTGCTCCTTAATGCGGATCTGTAGCCGCCGCGTGCCTCTTTTGGATTAGCGAGGCTGATTCGTTATTTATTAAGAGCCGAGCCGAGTGTGGTTTTTGGGAAAAACAAGACTTTTGGCCTGCTTTTGGATTTACGTATTATTTTTTAAACGGCCACTTTGCGATTCAGAATGCAATTCCGAAGCTAAAGTATTTATCGATATTACAATTGTTTTGCCAGATAACGGAATTGGAACGCCACCCGCTGAATTATTGATTCTTTTCATTTCGAAAGCGCGGCGATAACGGGCACCGCACCTTCGAAAATTACAAAGGCTAATTACGCGCGGCATATTGCGTAAATGCGACGCGGTATAACGTTCCGCTCTCGGAGCAGAAATAACATATACAGATTACACCTGAGAAAACCCATTGAAAACGCGCGCTCGGAGCGGAATATTTATCGGCTCTCTCATTTATTCTCGATTAATAATCTGACTCGGCGCGCGATCGTTCCGCCGACTAAAACGCGTAACGCGCGACCGAAATTTCGGTTCCGCGTTAAATAAATACTTAATGCCCGCCTCGTAAACTCCGCATAAATCATTGCCGTAAAACGATTTGCCGTAATGCGCTCTCTCTCTCCCTCTCTCTCGTATTCGGCTCGAGTGTTCCTTTATGACTCGCAGGAGTTCCCGCGGCTGAAATAACGGGACGGGCGAGAGAGAGAGAGAGAGAGAGAGAGAGTTTATTCAATACCTGTTTTCTAATATTCCGTCGGGACTCTCTTGCTCTCTTTGCCGGCGGTTCGTCGTTCGGGTCGACGAACCGCAGCGCGGACGAGAAGGTTTGCCGACGTGCAAAAGCTACGGTTTGGCTTGTTCGCCTAATTTCGTAATGCAAACGCATCGGAGAGCGTGTTTTCTCGGTGAAATAGTCTGTCGGTCTTCCGCGGGGGATCTCGAAAGGGTAACGTTCTGTTGCTTATTTTGGAATTTTCGCGTAGCTTCTCGCTGGATGATGTTACGAATCTAGTTGGTTTTAAATTTAGTGCACTTTTTTATGAATTAACTTGATTTCTTTACAAGCGAAGTCGCGCTCGTACGAACGATTATTTAATGAACTTTTGAGATATCTAGAATTTGAAAAAAATATTATATTTGAGTCGCAAAGTAGATTAAAAATTGTACGTATAAAATAATCTTCTGAAACCACTGCGGGCGAGTACATCGAAATTCCAAGAAATTTAATTCCGCGAAGCAAGTAATGCGATATAACCAAGATTCGGTCCAAGTACATATTTGGTTTTTATTATTTCTAAAAGCATTTCATTTAACAGATTTCGTCGTATTTAAGGCTCCGCGGCGCGTTCTTGCTCTTTTCCGCAATTTCTCGTCTCGTTCTCCAACGTTCCCCGTCTGTCTCTTCCATTTTCATTCGGCCTCTCTCTCTGCCCCGCTATCTTTTCTAACTCGGGCGCCGTCGCCGTTGGAACTCCGGTCCCCGTTTATGCGCCAGGTTACCGACCTTCCAATTATTATCTCAAGTAATCTCGCGGAGGTCTGGGGAGGGGGAAAACCGCCTAATAACGCATAGTACAATTCCGCATCCGGGGGCTGCATCGCGCGCAAGTTTATCCCAAAATCTTCCTGGCAGTCCGGAGAGAGAGGAAAGGCTCTTACCGCGCGGCGCGCGCGGCAACTTCACGTCCACTTTGAAGAAGGCTTTCGCTTCGCATAACTTAATAAAGTAACCGCGGGCAGCTCGCGGCGCGCGCTGGCGTTTACTTTGTTGTCGAATAAATATTTTAGATTGTTCGCGGTTAGCGCGAATAATAGGATTGTTCCCGTGGACTACTTTTATTAAGGGGTCACTTTGCTTTATTAATGAAAGCAAATGCATTGCAGTAAATTTTACCTCGCAAATCTGCTTTTCCGTAAATGAAAAAATATCAAAAACAGATATGTATCAAGAGCCTTCGAACGAACACCAGAAAATTCTCACGTCCAACCGTCTCGTAATAAACAGCTCGAAGCTAATCCATAGATAAAGAATCTCACGACCCTCGACGTCAAGTGGCGAAAATATCCGCTCGATCGGGCTCGAGTTTCCCAGGCCGGTCCACTCAGAATTCCAAACAGCTGCGGCGGCGGCGGCGGCGACGGCGTACCTGGCCCTGCGAAAATAAACGCCGCGAAGCGTCGTCGATGCGCCGCCGCCGCCGCCGCCGCGTCGCGCTCTCGCGTTTGTGTACACAGCGAGGGGAAGGCGTATATCGACGCTGCGTGCGCGCGCCCGGCCCGTGTTTGTGCACCGGGGGACGCAATTTCCCGTGCGCGCACGCATTAGCCAGTCGCCGCGCGACCAATCCCCGGATCTTCCGCTCGGAGATGCGGGGATGATGGTTTTTCCCGTCGGCCCGCGCTTATTTCGGAGAACGAGTTTGTTAGCCTCGAGGAGCGACGGGGGAAGAGCCTTTTTTTTGCCCTCGCCGCGGGGATGCTGATCCAGGGGAAGCTGGGCGCTGATGAAGATGCGTTCCCGGAAAATGCGAGAGAGGAAGAGAGATGTTTTAATGTTTTTTCCGGTTCGCTCGTGATACTTTAATTTTGTGGGTCAACGAGATTATGCGGTCGGCCTGCGTCAAATTTTATTTTCGAATTTTTATTCGATGAGGATTCCGTTTCGCGCTGTTGTAAAGTATTCCGCGCGCGAAGCTCGGTGACCGGAAGGGGTCTAAGCGATGACCAAACTTCAAAAACCAACCAGCTAGACAGTTTTTGAAATTATAAAAATGTTACTTTCGCTCTGCGGTAACGGCTTCAACGGAAAAAGCACGTTTCCCAGAGTTGGAGTAAATTATTTCTACGTCAATTTTGTTACTCGCGCGCGAAATAAGAACAAATTTGACTCTCGCTCCCACTTGAATTTAAGCTGCTTATAAAATGCAGTACTTAAACAACCAGCATATATATAATCCCGATTACCTCCGCGTTCCTCCGAGTACATTTGCTTTTCAATCAGCGAGTTAACAAGAAAGAGACCGAGCGAAAAAACAAAGGGAATAAAGCTGCTCCCGCGAGAGAGAGAGAGAGAGAGAGAGAGAGAGAAAGCGGGCGGTATGTTTCGCGGAATAAAGCAGCGCGCGGCTCGGCACCTTCGAGGATCCGGAGAGTAACGAGCTGGTGATTTATGCACGAATTCTCACCTCAGCCGCTTCTCTTCGAAGCGAAAGAGACGGAGCGTTATTTCGCTCTCTCCTCCCACTCCTCCGCCTCCTTCCTCGTTTCGAAACTTATATAGACGAAGCCGAGCGCAAGGGGATCCGAGGGCGAATTATTTGTCACTCTCAAAACGCGAGCTGCTCGCGGGATTATCCATCACGGCTGGCGCGCCTCGACGCGTTTTCCACCACCTCTCCCCCTCCCCCCAACATAGGTATATAGAGAGCTGCCCTGGGCCCTGGAATAAGAAACGAGAAACGATACGTCATTCGGCAAAGTGGCCGGGCTGCGCCAAAAGTTTTTAGATCCTCATAAACGCCGCGAGAGACGCGGAGGAATCGTTTGGAAAAACATAATACCGAAAGTGAAAAATGCGGGAAATGAGAAAGCGAGACGCGCACGAGAGCTCGTCCGGAAAAATGAAGGGGGGAGATGAAAATATCGAAAGTGAAAAATTGAGGGAAACTTAGGTTTTGCGGGCTGCGCGAAATTTTTCAATTTCAAGAACTTTCGCGGGGAGGCAAACGGGGCGGAAAACCTTAAGGAGCTGCATTATGCACAAACAAGCAAGTCTTTGCTGCCATCGGATCCTTTCGCGTTATACCGGGTGGAGGGCCAGCTGACGAACTTTGGGCTTGCATATAGAATTCTAAGCATCATGAACTTTTGGCAGACATTGTATTATAAACTAAGCCTCGAGTTTTCGCCTGTCTGGCTTCATTTGTGTAACATCAAAATTCTCCGGCATTATTCCGCTTTATAACCAAAACGATGCTCGCAAGATTTGTTAGGGCGAAAGTTCTTTGAAGAAATTTTAGATTTGATAAGTTTTAATCAAAATACTGTATTATCCAATAATTCACGACGTGCATTCTTAATGATTTTACCGCAAATCTGCAGAATAGTGACTTGTTTATTACTTTACAAAAGAACATTGGCTTTTCTTCAAATGTCATTCGAAAAATGCCTTTAAAAATGTTTGAATGCTTTTTACGCGGCTTGAACGCGTTACATCCGTCTAATACAGACGGAGCTTCCGTTACGTTTAACTTTTTACCGCCCGGCGCGCCGTTCGTTTTTCCATATCTTATAGTTTCTTTTTTTTTCAATTTTTCCCAGACACCTTCGACGTCGCGGCAGCGGCGTAAATATATACCTACGCGTTCAGAGAAACTTTTTTACATTCAGGCCGTTGACTGGCTCGTAAATTCGAAAAAATTATGGCGAACGTGAAGTGGCATACGACCGCGGCAGCAGCCGAACTTCCGACTGCTTCGAAAGCCTGCTAAGGCTCGGCGATTAATCAAATATCGCGCCCAGCGACGTTTCCCGGATTTCGAGGGCGTAATTTAAAGTACGAACGAGCGAAATTGGAAGCCGCTGGAATACACGAGAATTCCGGGCTGATTAAAGTCTATTATAGTATTTTTTTTTCGATGATTAATGAATTTTCGTTTTGACGAGGTTTTAATAAAGGGACTGCTTAGAACAATGCTGATGTTACTATTTTACTAGTCAGTTGGAAGATTAATAATTTTTATTGAAAAAGCTACGTTATAGAATCCATTCACTGAGAAAAATGTTATATTAAAAATTACTGTACTGTATACCAAAGTGTATGGAAACTTGCATTATATTGAAAATTATTAGACTATATACTAAAATTTAATAAAGCAATGTCAATAAAGTAATATCAATTTTTACTACAATTATATTAAATTTTAGTAAAGTAATAGTAATTTTTAGGATAATGCAAGTTTGCGTACACTTTGGTAAAAAACATTTCTATTAGTGTAGTTTTCATTAAAAACTCATTTTCCAACATCGATGCTCAAAAGAGTGTGTAGACTAGAGTAGCAATAAATATGCTTTTCTACTTGGCAAGCGGGCAAGAGATAATTAAACACTAACAAGGTACCAGAAAACTGCTTATTAATCGGAAACTAGAAAAGAATTCTTGAACCAGTTATTCTCTAATATTCCGCGCAAACGAGCGCGTTTCGCACTGACTATTAAAAGCCCATATACACCCGGCAGTTTTTCAATTTACCTCTCCGTCGCGATGAAAAAAATACAGTAAGCGCCCCGGGCGCATATTTACCAAAGAAGGAAGCAAAAAAAAGAAAAAAAAAGAAAAAGCGCCGCGACTGCGATGCAAAAACAAAGGACTCTCGCAGGCAGTAAACCGAGAAAAAGCTCTACCCGGCAGTCATCGAAAATTGATTGGCCGAAATTGTAATCGAGGAATGCGGGAGTAGGAACGGCGAAGGCGGAGAGAGAGAGAGAGAAAGAGAGAGAGAGAGCGAGCACTGCGGCAGACTGCGAGTGGAAGGGTCTGAAATTAATCTCGCTTTGCGAGCAAGTGGCGTTAGTAGTTCTACTCAAGGCTCCGCGATAAGTAATTACTGATTAATGGCGCGCACTCCGGGCTGCCGCCGTTGCTGCGGCGGTGCGCGCAGCTTACCGCGCGGCTCGTCCGTAAGCTCGTTACATTGTCGGCGCGTACGTGTATGGATGTGGGATTTGGGCAAAGGTGCTACGGGCCTGTTATTTGTAAGACAGATCAGAGGCGAAAATTACGACTGTTGATAATGAGAGTGGCTGCAGTTGAATGATCGCTGCCTTTGTACGTTGCGGTATTGTAATTTTGAAAAACGCAATTTTCGCGAAGGTATAATTTATTAGTGTTATTAATTTAAATAAGTAAGTGAAAACAGTAAGTAATGAAAAAAAGTCGTCTTTTATGAATACGTCTGACTATACGTTGACAATACTACTTGCTTACGTAGCCAGTTTCAACCCGACTTTTATTATTAACGTTTCTAATATATCAATAGGTAGCCTGTGAAATTAATGTGATTCCGTAGAATCCATAAATAAAATACATTTTGTGCACAAATATAGGCTAATCTACAACTTTCATATTACAGTATATGCGACAAATAGTAAACAATGACCGGGATTTCGTCCGTTTACCTACGTTTTCCTGTTTGATACGCTTCCGTGGACATCCTCTTATGCATATTTATTTACTTACTGAAAACGACATTGAATGTATAGCCATTTAAATCACTTTACACATTTTAAATAAATTTTTAAATTTCCGTTCACCCTCTATTCCAGCACCGATATCTCGCAATCGAAAGCGTCCGTAATTCCCAGTAAATAATAATCCCCTTCAAACTCTACCTCAACCGCAAAACCTACATAAAAACCGCGTTAGTCACCCGAGAAGGATCTCCCGAAGCTCCCTCAAAAAAGAATTCCCCGAAAGGCTCCCGGAGGCCAAGGGGCGTGATATCCTCGACAGCCCCCGAAATAGCTCTCGGCTCGGTGCGCGGGCCGGAGCTTAAACGCAGCCACGCATCCAAATACATATAGAGCCCCCGGCTCGAGGCGGAATAATGCATAGGAAGCGGCTTGGGCGCGCACGGCTGATCGGGTCGGCAGCGAGTCTCTCTCTCTCTCTCTCCTTGCTGCAGCTCCCTCCGTATAACGCTAATGACGGATAATCTAGGCGGGCTTAGGTTCCCTCCCCTCTCCCTCCCGCCCTCCCTCGTCTTCGGCGCTCGAATGGAGGATCGTCGAAGCCGAATAACGTGCCTCCGTCGCGCGCGAACGCGTCAGTTTGACGCCGAGCTCCGGGGGGGCGAGAGTGATATTTTGAGATGTGCCGAGAGGATAACGGCTTAGGAGCGGGCGCCGTTTTAACGTGAGGCTCTCCGAGTCGGGGGGGAGGCGAGATTTATTGGGATAATGTTAGCCGGCGACGCGCGCGGCACGTACTTCGGATTGTTCGATTAGGCCGCGGCTCGAGGGGGACTGGGATTGGGACTTTTATAATTGGTGATTGTTCGATGTTGACGAGAGATGATCGAGGACGCTGCTGATTTAATTAGAGAATGGATGAAACGTCTTTTAACGTATTTACTGTAGTAAATGTTATTACGACTACTAACGTTGGCGCTTTATTTGGCAAAACATTTTTTACAACGCAGCACTTTTATCGCTTTATCAAGATTCGATGGAAAGCAACAAGAAAGTAGCTGTAAGATACGAAAACCATAATTTTCCGTTCCATCCTGCAAAGAACTAAATTCTCTAAAACAGCCCCGCAAAACGAATGACCGTAACTTCGCCAAGCAAAAAGTTAAAAAACATTCTCCATGTAACCAGCAGCAAAAGTCTACCGATTATCCGCGAGAAACTTTTTCCATATTAAACGCGCGGCAGCAGCAGCAGCAGCAGCAGCTTCCCCGTCGGCGAGGCTGAAAACCTCCGTGAAAAAAACCGGAAAAACCCGTCAGCCCGAAGCCGCGCGATAAACCGCGAAACGGCGTCGCATTGTTGAAACTATCCTTCCGTTCGCCAAGCACGTCGCGCCTGCGCCCCGCTCCTCGCCTCGCAATATTTCCGCGAGCGCTGATTTTATCCCTCGTCGCCTCATTAGCGAGACGGCGGGAAGAAAATTAATAACCGCGGAGGCAGGCGCGCGGCCGCTTTTCGGGGCGACGATGGCTTTGGCCGCGCGCGGCGCCGCTTCATCGATTCTTTCGAGGGCCGACACAATGAGGCGGGATTCGGCTCTCGATTCGGCGCGGAATCGACCGCTCGTTACGGCCGCTGCAGCCGAGGCCTCTCTGTGCGACGGGAATTATGCGCGGATCCAATGACGACGGGGTTTGATGTATAGCTGGGGAATTTGGACGAACGAGGGCAGGCCTGCTTCGCTGGCTAATTCATTATGGGACTGACGGCGGGTTTCGCTGATTAGAGGGAGAGGAGCGAAATTTATGATTTGCGTATAGTATTGGATTTTAATAGAGCCGCGGATGGAGAAAGGGTTTTTTGTTCAATAATTCTTTTGTTAAAATAACGTTTCCGATATTGAACATCATTTTTTGAAAAAAGTGAATTCACTAATCCAGAATATAAACTTCTGTAATTCTAAATAATGGAATATTCTAGGAAGAGTATATACAATTCAAAATTCCTAGAACTTTTTCAGTAAAATTTTATAACAAAAGCATTTTTCTTTTTTTTTTAGCTTATAACAGAACGCAGCGGTTTTAGAATTTTTTTAAATAAAGCAACTAATATCTACTTCAACATTTCTGCACCCCCGTCCGCAATAAAAAACCCATTGCCATTCAAAGGGTTTGATGGTCATCGCGGAAACCGAGCACCGATCATTTACACAGTCGGTTATTGTTCTCGGTCCTCGGGCGAATCGCTATTAGAACCTCAATCGCGCAATTTCCATCAATTCCACACTTGTCGGCGCGTGCGTTTAACTACTCGAGTCTGGCGCGAACGCGGCTCGCATTAACGGCGGCGATAATGCGCACTCGCACCGCCCGGGGGTGCGAGGATAAATCGAGAAAAGGGCAAGCGACGGCGCAAAAAAGTATCGGTGCCGGCTAATTAGCGGGATGGAAGCCCGCTTTGAGATTTGGCGTCGAGAGCGTCCATTGTTCCGTGTGTGGAAGGAGAGAAAACTGGCCGGGCAGGTGCTGTCTGGGAAGCATTTTTTGTTGATAGTTTTGTGTGAGTTTTGATCAGAATAATGGCAAAACTAAATAGTCGCGGTAAAACTAGGCTTCGATTCGAAATTATTCGAAAATTGATTGGGTGAAACTGGGGATAAAGATTGATTTATTGAAAAACTAACAACTGTTTAGCAAAACTGCCGACGTGAATATTAACAAGGCTGGCTGAAAAACTAATGAAAATTTATTGACAAAACATAAAGAATATTGGGACCAACAAAAATCCATACGCGAAAGCTCCTAAAATTATTCGAATATGCAAGTCGATTCCTTTCATTAAAGCCGATTAGCCATCGCTTAAAAATAGCAACGGAATCTCAGAAGCATGAATATTCAAAAATGTATATTTAAAATCGATCGTCGTAAATTTCAAATCTGTCGGCTTTTATACACAGCTTTTACGTGCTCTTCTTCTCTCTCCCTCTCTCTCTTTCTTTCTCTTTCAGTAATCGGCAAAAAAGACAAAAGCCGCGTGCAGAAAGAAGTAAATGGCTGTAATAAGGACGCCAGGCTCATAATACGTCCCTCTGACGAAGCGGCCAGTTTTATCCAGAAGCTCTCGGCTCCACGCGTAAGCGCCCGAATGTGTACGTACAGGCAGCCGCGCGGATCTGTGTGTCTGCGCGATGTTATGGATTTCGTGCTTCCCGCATGAATGCCTCTCCGGAGTCTTTGACGCGTCATCTCTGGAATATCGGCGGTGCTCTTTTTCTTCCTTCCCTTCATTTCTCTCTGCCACTTTGTGCCGTGTTTCCTCTCTCGCTGCAGCCGGTTTTTCGCAGCCGCCGGCTAGCGGTAATTAAAGTACATCATATGCGGGGGGAGGCTTTTGTCGATTAGCGCGCAAAGAAATTTCGTAAAGTTAACAATGGTTCAATTACCTCCTCCTTTTATCTTCGAGCTAAGTGGATTTTAGTTCTTGGCGCTTTAATTAAAATTAAAATTGAATTTATGAAGTTTCCGCGTACGTGGAAACGGCTACCGAGGAGGCTCCGCCGTAGAAAATCCCCGGGAATTTATTGCTTGAATTATCAGTTTGCGGGATATAAGCGGGGCCTTTTCTGATTTATAGGGAATATTGTTTCGAGTGATTGGAAACTTATTTGCTCGTGTTTTTTTGAGCGGGCGCCGGTTGAACTTGAGTTTCACTTGCGGAAACTGTTTAACGTTGGAACTTGAAAACAAGAGTGAATAATGAAATCGAAGCTTCTTATCAGTTTCAAAAGCTGATAAATGTTGTAGTATGGACGTTGATACGATGATAAATTTGTAGGATTGGAACGCTCCGTTTAGTGAAATATTTTGATTTATTCGAAAAAATCTGTATTTTACAAATTGGTGAATTTGAAATTTAATTGTCGGAAATTCTAAATAGACTACGCCAATTGAAATCCCGCCTTATTTCTAATTTACAACCAATAATTTGCGAAAACTCTCTCAAAAATCTGAATTATTTGGTCATAAAACCCATAGCCCTTGAATATCCAGCGAGCAAAAATCTTCGATGTCCCTAACGATCTTAACTTTCTCTCAAATTGACACTTTCGCCGAACGCATAAAAAAGCTCTCTCCCCGAAAAAGGAACAAAGCGCAGATCATTAAATCCGACGAAACTCATCAGAGCGCGCTTAAAAACAAAAACAGCGAGCCAAGTTTGCGCGTAAAAATGACGAAGAAGAAGAAGCAGAAGAAGAGGAGGAGGAGGACGAGGAAAAAAAGCCCCGGTGACTCTCGCGCAGCGGCGTATCTTCACGCCTCGGTAAGCGTTGGGGCTCGCAAACAATGGGAGGAGAAGGGGGGAGGGGAGACCCGGAGCCGCGCTCCTTTTCGCATTCTAAAAGCCTCGTCGTCTGAATTTCGGCCGGCTGCCGAGGCTTCATCAAGGCCTCGGCCTCGGAGGGGAATGATAATTACGCAAGACACCCAGTTTTTAGTGCGGAATGCTCGCGCCGTTTTTTTGGCGACGAGGGAAAGTATATGGCGGCCGACCGCCAAGACCGGCGGAAAACGAGGCCGCGGAGGGGTGACAAACCGGGGAAGGATAGGCGAAATTGAAAGGATGGAACCTGCTAGGGAATATTTGGTTGTATATAATTCTTTTAGACAAATTAATGAAGTTTTAATCAAAATAATACAACTTATTATTTATTTTTATACGTGGATGCAGAATTTTTTTATCTCTTGGAGTCGTTAAAACAATCGTTTTGCATCCGTTTTAATTACGACGCGAAAGATTTTATTCAACCTTTAGAAGCTCCGCGTCGTTATTATTAACACGAGGCTGGAATTTTCGGTCAAACAATAAAAATTTCGGTTCATTGGCGCTGATAAGGGAGTTTCAAAATAACAATGCAAATGCAAAATCGCATCCTCTTAATAGTCCCCGATTATCGTCAAAAAAATAATAAGCCAAAAGCGAGCAGCCGAGATAATCCACGCAAAGCGCACAAGAGAACTGCGGGAGAATTAAAGCAGCCTTTGGGGGGTTTCCGCTGAATAAAGTGACCATTCGGCTCGGTGGGAGTTAATTGAAAACGAAATTATTTATCACAGCGGCACAGCGGAAGAAACGCCGGTGGCCGCCGCGAACGACAAAGTCTGCAGTCTCAATTAACATTCTCCGTCCGCAAGAAATTACTTTCTGCATTTTTAAACGCCGACGCGGATCGGCTGCCTCCCCCCGACGCGGAGGGAAGTGCCGCGTTTTAATAAAGTTTATTACCGCGCGATTTTCAATCAAAACCCGCGCTCGCGCCAGGAACTCTTCATCACAATTATCCCGGATTAATATATAAAAATCATCTCCCCCGCAGCCGGATCAAGAGCTTAAAACACACACACGTACACCCACCTCTCCCCGCCGTCCTCCCGCATTTCCGGCAGGCACTTTAATCACTCGAGCTCGCGCTCCGAAAAGCGTACTCCACAGCCGCGGGCCGTTAAAGCGCGAAAAGACCGGGAGGACCTCGTCGAGCGGGACGTACCGCCATCGATTGGCAGGCCTGGCGCACGTAAAACTCGCGCAAAACGTAATCGACAAAATGGAGCTGCAGCTGCAGGCTGCCAGGGCAGAGGGGGGGGGGGGGTGGAGTCGCACTAATCGCCGGCCGCGAAGAGCCGTTAACGGTTCGCCAGGCGCAAACGAGTTTGTTCGAGCTGATTAACTCTGGGGCGCGAGAGGAGCGGACGCTTTGCGTATACACCGGCGGCCGCGCGACAGATACAGATCCTCCCCCCCCCCCTCCCACCCTCGATATATTATTAGTCGCGCGCGCGCGCTGGCGGACGTTATTAAAATCAGGCTTTTCGCGCTCGGAATACATAAAATCCACTTATTCGCGGGCCGCTCTCGACTCTCGGCCGGGGAAATGTTTGGACAGCCGGGGGGAGGCTGAATTGCGTGTAACGCCGGGCGCGCGCGCGGGCCGCACTCGATATATAAAATGCGTGAAACGCGATTTTAGATCTGCCCGCCGGGGGTGAAGTTAATTTCATCGAGTGCGTTCGCGGCCCTGTTCATTAATTTGCCGTATTTGCTTTGCGACAGCTGCGAGGGGATAAATGAGAACTTTTTGCCGGGTCTTTTTTTTTGGATTTCCTCGGGAGCCGAGGGGTTGATTAACATTTTCGCGTTATCGTTATTATGCGTCGGGGGTTCGGTTAAAGGTATTGGTAGTTTGGAAAAAAGTTGATTGTATGTGTTGTAACGTAAATTGCGTTACGTACTGGAATAAATTACGCATGTAAATGAAGGGCGAAATCGTACAAAGTTCGTTCTTAGCAAATATCTTACTAACGTCTCGTAAATTACAACCAGACTAGGAAGATAGTTTCAGATACTAAATCACGAAATTCGCTATAATAATTCTTATTATTTCCAGGGTTTTAGTTCCTGAAATATGAAGTACGATGTTGAAATGCATTAACTAAAAGTAGATTAAAGCTTTTTCAACTTGATTTATATAATAAATGGGAGTAAAATCCGTTACCTCCAGTTTACTAAAATAAACACTACCTCCATTAATTATACACATAATATTTCTCCTTTTTCACAACGTTCAAAATTAAAAGCATCCCATTTGATCCCGAACAAAATTACACGCTCTCACCCAATTCACCAAATTAAAGATCAAACTCATCCGAGCAAAAGCCAAACATCTCTCGCCACCCGAAGCCGCTCTTCCGCAGCGAAACGAGGGTGGAAGAAGACGCGAGGAGGAATGATTCGGCCCGAAAGAAAAAAAGGTGAGCACTTAACGTATACGCGTCGGGCGTGAATTCGCTATCTCGCCACGCGTCGCTTGTATCGTAAAAGTCACTCACCCTGAAACTCCTTCCTGGCGGCGCTGACGGAAGTGACGATGTTGGCCACGTGACCGAGCACCGTGGCGAAGAGCAGCAGGCCGAAGAGCAGCTGTCCTATCACGAACAGATACTCGCCCTTACTTCTTGGCCTAGAAAATTGCGAAATTTCCGAGGTGAGAGCCGTGACACGGCGGGGGACGCTGATAAGAGGGAGCTGTTTTCGGGGGATGTTTCGAGCGAAGTGGCTTTTTTGAAACGCCGTTTTATTGAGATTATTCAAAGTGCATAACGCAAAGTAAATTGAGCTTCGTCGATGCAATTAAGTCGCGAATAAACGAGAGGTGCTTCGTTTTACGGCAAACTGCTCCCGAGGACTTGCCAAGTATAAATTCGATACTATCGAAATTCATTCTATTTAACGATCTCCTTTGCACTTGGCAGTGCGTTGTCAAAACCTACCGCTCGGGGGCAATTTATTTAGCTGCGAGTTTTCTTTTGACTAAAGAGGATTGTCTTACAAGATAACAGATATCCGCCTGTAATAAAAGAAGTCCCCTCTGGGCTGTAAACTCGAGCATCTTGCTCCTTTAACAAGGTAACTTTTTTGCGAAAAGCCCTTTATTCGTTTAACTTTTAATTAAACTTCTCTTACATAAAAAAGGCGCGCTGTTTAATTTAAATATTTAATCACGAATTCAGGGAACGCGGAGAGTCGGGTAAGATTAATTAACGTTTCGGCTGGGGAGGGGAGGGAAGTCGTTCACCTCGGCAGATCTCCAATCGTCGTGAGTGCTAACGTGCACCAATAGTAACTCTGCAGGTATTGTTTAACGACATCGGCGGTCTCCGAGTCGCTGAATACCCAGTTCTTGCTCCCGAAACCGTTGTTCTTATAAATAATGTGATAGAGGCACCCGTTCCAGTGAAAGATCACCAGTAAGTAATGTATCAAGGACGTCGAGCGAAATAAATTCGGATAGTTCGTGTGTCGCTCGGTCCTGTCCATGAACGCCCAAAATCTGCAACAGAACAAAGTTTTTTAACCGAGATTAACGAGACATTGCACTCTCGTTCGATCTATAGTTAATGAAAATCCAGAAGTAATAAAAAGCAGAACTTACCGGTAAATCTTAACGAGTCTAAAACTTCGCAGTATACTGTTAAATCCTATAGATAAGTATAAACAGTCAAGGGGCAGCAGGCACAGGCAGTCTATGTAAAAGGTGGTGCTGTTCATGTAGTGGGTCCGCAGCTTCGTCGCGTCGGTCTGCAGCACGCCGTCCTCGAGGTAACCCGTACGGAAGTGGAAAACTATGTCCATCAAGTACAGGAAGTCCGTCAGGTAGTCCAGACAAAACCACACCACCAGCGTCTCCCCTGCAACGAGAGAGAGAGCACCATCGCGTCCAATGAGTCCGGCTTATAACCCTTGCTTACCCGAATAAAGCTTCCCGTTTAATTGCACTAGCCGAATATAGAGCGGAATGTAGGGAAGAATGAAATCTCGCGCATAAAGGCTCTTTAATTCCTAAAACCGAGGGGGCCAAATTCGGCGCGGCAGTACACCGCGAAATTCAATATCGGGCTTGTTTATTCGAATCAGCGCTGCGATTCGTAGGCAGCGAGGAAGAAAGGACGCGCGCCGCGCGTAAAAACGTCACACACACCGCGGCGAATCGAATAATTTGCGCCTTTTATTCGCCCTCCTCCTCTATATCTCTCGTCGCACGCGCCTCGAATTCATTAGGCCGCGCTTTAATAACAGTCCAACTGCGCGTGCCTTTAATTACCAATGACGAATAAAGCTCTCTCGCGAATAAATCCGGACCCTCTCGTTATATCCGAATAAACTCGAGCGCCCTCCGAGAGATGGATCGTTAAGCCGGTCTTAATTTGACGATTTCGGCCCGTGCAGGCGAGCGAGCTCGATTGTATTTCCGGACAGAGAGAGAGAGAGAGAGAGAGGGGGGGGGGACTATACGCGCGGAAAATCGTCGGGAATAGAGAGAGAGCGGGACTGACCGTTGATCTCCTGGAAGGCGAACCTATAGATGATGACCCAGAAGTTGTAGAGGAAGGCCAGAGAGACGACCATCGACCAATAGTAGCAGAGCCGGCCAGCCGGATCGAAGACGAACGACCAGTTGGGCGCCCCGGTCTTGAAGCCCTTCTGGCCCGATTGGCCCGGGTAGCCGCGGCTGCCGCGCTGCTGCTGCTGCTGCTGGGCCGTGTAGCGCCTGGAAAATTTACTTCTCTCCAGCATTTTTCATTTGAGAGTGCTGTCAGTGCTTTGCAGACTTGTTGTTTTTTTTATATATTTTTAGCAATTACATGTAGCGTATAGCGGAGGGGGGGAAGAGCTCGAGCCAAGAAATGTTTTCTTGGCTCGATTTTTCGCAAGTTCCGGGTTCTTTTAGCAATTTTAGAAAATAAGCAAGGTGACTTGGTGATAATCTATGTTTAAAACTTGTACAGCCAAGCAAAGATTTACAATAAAAATGATGCGAATAATGTAAATTTTGATTTTGCCTTTCAAATGAGATAGATTAAAAAGCACTGAATCTGTTCTTTGTAAAGCTGTACGTGTTTGAATAAACATCGATTTTCCAAAGAAAAAGAAGTGCGAGACTGAATGCACATGCTCCTTTATTATTTAAAAAAAAAATGCCTGGCCCAGATTCGTTGCTAATACTAATTTTCCAAATATTATAGTTTACAAACAAAAGTTTGAAAGCAAAACTAAAAAAGAAAAGAGCAGCGCTTACGTTTCCGTGCCGTTGCAGGCGGTGTTGCTGAGGTGGTTGATGGAGGCCGGCGTGTGAAGGTGCGAGGGCGTCGAGTCGCGGCCGCCGACGGCGTTCGGCAGCTTGAAGCGGCCCCTCAGGTGATCCTTGCGCCGGGTCTTGCGACTCAGGTCGAGCTCGCTCGCGCCCCGGTTCACGTAGGCGCCCTGCAGCGAGTCCCGGGACGAGCTGAAGTACCGCTGAAGGGACAGACAAGTTCAACCTTATATTATACCCTTCCGAGTTCTTTCAGGCGTATATATTATCGTCGCTCTTTTACTCGCGGCGCGGTTAGTTTTAACGAAGCGACTTTCGATACGGTCGTTTTTCGAAAGTTATGCTTAATGGAGGAAATCGGCTTTATTTAAGTTCGATTCCAATAATAACTTTAGTATGCAAAGAATTCGCTCAAGCGAGACTGAATCAAAGTGAATAATCATTTCTACGTTCCGGTACTAATTAATTTAACAAAGAGTAAAAAAGCATTTATCTTCAAAAGTCAATTGTGCGAAAAAGGACTTCGTCAATAACAATCGTCCGTACCTGCTGCTGCTGATGATGGTAGTAGTGATGCGTGGGCGTGGGCCGGCCCATGAACTTGCTGCTGACGAGGTCGAGCAGGCTCTGCCTGGAGGGCAACGTACTCCGCGCCGAGACGTTCTCCATGCTCTTGGTGTCGTCCTCGCCCCGGCAGCCGGCCGTTCCCCGGTTGTTGCCCGCGTGGTGACGCTCCCGCAGCTCGCTGCCCGGCATCATGCCACCTCCCGACGTCACGATGCCTGTGGACAGAGTGTTTAAGAGTTGGGTGAGCGAGGATCTCGAGAGAAAGTTGGGCTTATTTCGATAGAAATAGCTTGTTTATTGTTATTTCGGTATGTCTATTTTATAGCATTATCAACTCGTAGCTTTTGAAATGGTGTGAAAAAGAATTTAAATTCAGGAACTCTCAGTGCGCTTTATTAAAATGAAAAGCGTTCGTTGGCGGGCGAGGTAATTTTTTTAAAACGACAGTGGACGAATTTTCCATCCTGCCTTTTTAACGAGTTTCGATTAAAACATTAGTTACGAATCCTTCGCAATTCAATTTTGCGAGACTACGTTTTCGTTTAGCAAATAGGCAAACTGATACGGAAGTTTATTGATTTTGAACGAGATTTAAAAAGGGTTTAAAATGTTACTTAAAAAATGCTCTCGTTTCACCCTCTAGTTTAAACACAATGCAAATATTGTGCGGGCAAACTTTAGCTACCGTAGGGTACAGGGAGAATGCGGGTATGCCACAGGTCTTAAAGTTTTCTAAATATAAAACTGTATTATGTAAAACTTTACAACTTTCACAAATAATATAAAAATTTTGCTATAAAACTTATTTTTTATTATTCAGAATAAATTGTTCGGAAGACAGATATTTTGAAAAATCCATAAACATTCGATAATGTTACAATCTGCTGTAGATACGCAAAAGTAATGTGGCATACAAATTTTCTTGTTCAAAGGAAAAAAAAAACTTGTAAATCATATCAAACTAAACGAAAGAACAAAACTTTGCACAACCATCAACTTAGTTGCAACAAAATAAAACGCTTCATTACATCTGGGTAATTAACCTTTTTTACTCCCCCTTTTAATCTCCAGACAGATTGTTAAAAAGTAGCGCAAAAATAGCCGCGCATTCAGCTAAACGACGCGTGCCCGGTAAAGTTTCCCCTCTCCCTTCGACGGATAAATCCCGGACTTAATCAACTCCCGGGTCCGACTCGGGCGCGTCCAGATGCATAAAATGCGGGGAGCAAAAAGGCTCGCGCGCTAAAAACCGGGCGCAAGTATTCCCCTCTCTCCGGTGCATTTTTCCGCGGAGAAAAAGTTTCCTCTCCCGACCGGTGGGTTGAAAAAGCTCGCGCGCAGCATATCGCTCCCCCCCCCCTCCCCTCTCCGCCCGCGCCGTGGCCTCGAAAACGTGTACCTATTAAAGTAGCAGCCTAATTACGACCCTGATAATGAGATAGAGGCACGAAGATTTTTCCCGCTGCTTTTAGCATTAACCTCTCGGGCTCCATTTAAACTCGCCCCCCTCTCTCCCTCTGTTCAGCTAGGAATCTCGAGTTATTTTCACGAGCGCCAAAGCCAACCGAGTTTTTTTTTTATCTATATATCAAGCGGCGCTGGTTCCTGCGCGGGAATATTGTCGCCCCTGAAAATGGCCGGGCCTGGACACTCGCGGCCGGGCGGAGAGAGAGAGCGGTGCGGTGACCTTTTTCCGGCTCTCCGTACCGCTGTAACTTCGGCGTGGATATATAACGTACGCGAGAGAGGGGGTGGGTGGGTGGGTGGCATTGGCGGCACCGGCGCAGTTTCGAATACTTCATGCGAAACGCGTCGTGTTTTCCACCGCTGAATATCGCGTCCCTTGTACCCCTCCTCTCTTCCGCCGCTGTTCGCTTTGTCTTCTGCCATCGACGGTACGCGTGTTACGATACCGTTACGTTTATGCGCAATCGTGCATCCTCGTAAGTGCGCACGCACTTCACCCGCGAGCGGCGGGGATGCGCGAGGAGGAACTCGAGCGAGGCACGGTGCTTTGAAGAAGTATTTTATCGAGCTTATGCTCTTTTATAAACTTGTAACGAGGAGGGCAATACTTTCGTTCGATTAAAACTCCGATTGAATATTATAGATCTGCATTTGAAAAGAAAAATTTTTTTTTCCAACATTTCATCCGTAAAATCCGGCAACGGTTCGCAAATGACAATTTTAATTAACAATTCGAAGCCGCGCAGAAAAGTTTAAATTGCATTTGTACACCGAACAACATTTTCCGATTGATTTTATCTCAGTTATCGCGTTTCGCGAACTTTCGGGTAAATCGCGGACATCCATTTCCCGGCCGCCCGATGCAGTCGAGAGCGAGTATCTCGTTACTAATGACCATTGTGCGTGCGGCGCGTGATTCTCGCCTCGCGTTTCTCCCGGTGATAAAATCCCGGTCAATAAGCGGTGCCAAGATCCGACGGCGTTCTCTACGCTTGCACTCTTCGCTTTGGTCGGCGAAAAAAAAGGGGGGGCGGAAATCAAATTGATCGGAATCGCGGAGAGAGAGAGAGAGAGTTGGCGGAAAGTTTAATTAAAGAGGCTTCAATTTCCGATACAAATTGTAAATATGACGATTCCCGAGACAAACATCGCTTAGGGCGCTGGTTCGAATCCCGGTCAGCTCGAATTTTTCGGAGGCTTTTTCACAAAAAAGAATCCGGATTTTACGGTGGCCGAGATCGAATCAAGTGCCCGGGGAGTGTGCTTGGGGCTATCGACGCGTCTATTCTGTGTCTGGCCCGCAGTCTGTAGTCTCAGACCTGCACGAGAACTTCGCCTCCCTCATAAAAAATTTGTAAAAAAAAAATTAAACTACCTGGTCGTGGCCTAAAAGTTGAAATAACTTAAAGGCCAACCCTTCGGGGAAAAAATTGCAAAAAAATATGACGCTGCGTAGGAGCGACCTGGTTTTGAGCGGTGTCAAGTGCTCATTTAGTATGCGAATTGGACTGTGCTTTGATTTACCTTTATTTGCACTTATGAAGGCTTTGTTTTCATGCAATGTTTTCGCAAATTGACAATTCGTTCAGAATGCAGAGCAGAGCCGAATGATGACCGAAACAACATTGAGTATTACAA
This sequence comes from Ormyrus rosae, assembly GCA_035047165.1. NCBI lineage: Eukaryota > Metazoa > Arthropoda > Insecta > Hymenoptera > Ormyridae > Ormyrus > Ormyrus rosae. The sequence continues at coordinate 21,984,901 of JAWWML010000012.1, read as the reverse complement.
CTTTTTTCATATTCTGATTCTATTCTGAAATTGATAAAAAAAATATCTTTTTTTCTAAATTACACAAGTTTCAATACAAATGAAAATAACCATTTTCAAAGAACACCAACGAATACCTCGAAATTCCCAATGAATTTTCAAAAGTCCCGTCATGAAATTGCTCGGTGCATCAAATATTTCGGCTCTCCCGTCCGCATAACACTCTCCTCCGTACTCCGTACTTTGACAGTGTAACGCTGTCAAAGCCAGCCGCGCTTCCTCGCTTACATCGAATCTCGGCCTCCGTAACTTGCCCCCGGCCGGAGCATTTCGTCGTGGACTCATCATGCAAATTGCTTCGCGGACTCGGTTCGTACGTCGGAGTGCGATCGATCGCCGGAAAATCGAGCGGAGCGAATTAAAGTATACAACGGTCGCGGTGGAAGGAGGTGGGGGAGGGGGGGGGGTGAAAAAGATGCGCCGCCTCGCAAAACTTAGACAGCGTCGTCGCGCGTAATCCGCCATTTGCATGCAGATTGCAGATGTGGATGACGAATTCGAGAAACTTGTAATCGATTTCGAGCGCCTCCTCCCATTTGACGTGAATAATGCCGGCCTGATTGAATATCGCTCAAAGACTCGTTAAGGCTACCTAGCTTTTACTCCGGGCTGTGGCCCAATGCTTCCTTTTTCTCTGGCTGAAGTTTTAAGCTGAGTCAAGCTGAGGCTAATTGCTGCGTCCGCGTAAATATATATATATTGTTTTGGACTTTTCTCGAGGGCACTTTCGATTTCCTAAAAATCGATATAAGCGGTGTAGTCAATATTGTTTGCATTTGACTGTTTTAATTATAAAGGTAACTAATCAGTTGATGTGTAAAAAATACATGAAGCGTGAAACTGTTAATCTTAAAAGAAACGCAATTTGAACTTTGAACATATTCAGCTTTTCGGTCTGTCTGCATATTGACATATTCTACTAGTTTTTTGAAGTAATACTTTAAAGAATTATTCGTTGAAATTCTCTTACGTTTCTAAAAATGTATTTTTAAACAAATTTATGATAAATATTTTTATTTTTTGTACTTATATAGCTTAACTATTTACACTCTCTTATATTCTCCAAATTTAAAAAAAGCCCAATAAATTATCCTACTATTGTTGTTTATTACACTATAAATTAGTCCATAAAAAGACCGCGTTAACAACCATTCCTCCGCTCGCGACTCTCGAAAAAATCGTCGCGGCACAAAAGACCTCCAGGAGAAAAAGCTGACCTATCAATCATCCAAACAACTTCCCACCCCAGCATCATCCCTGAAAGGTCAGAAAGCACCCGGCGGCTCCGTCCGATGTACAAACAGCAGACAATTAAGCAGTCATCGCAGTGAAAAAGCTACGTCGAAACGAGCGTGTCCTCTTTTGTCGCGGCATCCGATTTATTCAAAGGATTCGAGGGGGGGGGGGGGGGGAGAGAGGGCCTGCCAATGAGACGCGCCTTCAAAGGCCATTGTCCATTGTCTTGGCGCAGCCGGGTTCACTGTCGGGTGCCGCGGATTGCGAGCAACGTAAACTTCCCTGTGTCGGGGAAGCTCTTTGAATCGCGCGATGGAACCTCATTTGCCACTGGTTGACAAGGGGGGGGGGGGGGCCGCGACTCTCGTGTGCCTGAACGACGCGCCGCGCGGCGTTTGTGCCCGCGCGATAGTCGGCTCCCTGTACTGCAGAAATGGCGCGCCGCCGGCTTTTGCCTCATTTCGCGCTCGTTGAATTCGCAATCGACCGATATCTAGTGGATGCCAATTGGTCGCGTCGTTAAATGCTGGAGTCTGCTACGGAGTGATTAAGCGCTCGCGTTCTCTTTTGGCTTGGAGGTCGTTGCAGACAAGTAGCTTTTTTCTTTCTTTTCCTTTTTTTTCAATTAAAATATCGAGGAAAGGAAACGGGGAGCCGGTAATATTTTCTATTTTATAAAAGACTGGCGCTTCCGCTTTTCGTACGAGTTTGGCGAAAAATTCTCCAGCTGCTTCTTCGCGTAAAATCCCGGGGAATAATTGTTCCGGAGCGGAATTTCTTTCCAGGTAAACGGGCTCGTAGAATCTAAAACTTTCTTTTTTTAAAGCTCCTCTCCAGTATTTGCGCAATTCCACTTACGCTCGCTAGTCTTTACGAGGGAATGTAAAGTGAAGCGGGGCTTTTCTCTTTCGAGTCCAAAAATGAGAAGGGATTTGCCTGCTATAGGTTGCAGACTAATATTTTGTTCGCAGCTGCTGAGAAACTGATGTGAATAGTGGCGTCATTCTGCAGAGCTCGATCCATTCGTCGTTCGGTATAGTTCAACGCAGTCTGGAGCTGACCGCACGGTTACACTTGTGCACTTGCCGCTGACGCATTTATCACTGGGTTGTATTGACGTAAAAGTAATAAAAGTACTTTTGTAAGTTTTAGCTTTAAAGCTAATATTTAAAAGAATTTGATTTAATTAATTTTAAAAATATAGGTGGTTTTTAATTTCTTGCACTGAAAAATTTCTTTCTAAAAGCATATTTCTCGTCAGAAGAACCTCGAAAAAGAAAATCATATTTAAAAGGTTTTTTACTTATGCTTTCATTCAAGATGCCGTTGCAATGTAAAAACCACTTATGTTAAGTTAGAGTAGCCACTTCGTAAGCCCATATTCGAACCATATACATATTTTGTTGTTAATTTGTGGCGCCGTAACCGATCTGGTTGCTTCAACCTTTTCCGAGAAACAATGGATACGCTAACTTAATATTGAGCTAACGTAGCCACCTTTTCTATCTCCTGACTTTATAAAGATATCATATTTTGTTGCTAATTTGTTGCTCAAAAAGCCCATTGATTTTAAAATTTGTGGCTCTCTAGTCGATTTCCAGAAACGTGACCCAAGCTAGCTTAAAACTTAAGCCACAGCACAGCCATTTGAATTTTTATCGATCGCCCATAAAATCAGACAGCGCCGCAACAGAAATCTCGTCATTCAGGTTAATGGTATACAAATGCCCGAATCTCACGTCCCCTCAAAATCCCATCCGCGCGGCGCTCGTCTCGAAACAAAACCGCGCGCGCCTGCGATTGAAATTCAAGCGCCGCGGCATAAATTTGCCCCCCCCCCGCCCCCCGTCCCGTTTCTGTTTCTGCCTCTCCATCTTTTATACGAGCCCCGCAGTCTTAAATCTCCGTCGAAAATAATGACGTCGCCGCGCGCGCGCGCGCTCGTTACCGTTCGATTCCGGCGCGCAGCCACATACGTACGCATTACGGAGTCGGCCGCGCCGCGCCGCTCGTGCCGAATACCAAATTTCCCCGGCGACGAGCCGTCGTCGTGCTTTGCATGCTGGCGCGCGCACTTTGCCGGCGCGAGAGCCCGCCTCTCTCTCTCTCTCTCTCTCTGCCTTTTGCCGCTGCCTCAGCTCTTTGGGGCTCGACCCGAAAGTATCGCCCGAGGCTTTCTGAATAAAGCCGGGGGAATGGATTATTATATTTTGCGCCGTGCGCCTTTTTCGACGCTCGGATGGGTTCGGGGAGCGGGTTCGCTTCGGCGGCGCGGTAATGAAGCTATTTTCGAAGGGATGTTTAACGGTTGGCTCAATAAGCTAATTAACGGTGATAAATTACACACGTTTCTTTGGGAGCGGTAGGTTGAATTTAACAATGCACCGTTGTTAATTGGTCATTAAAATAATGGCTGATTTTTTTTTCCTTAAAAAATAATTAATAATCCGGGTTTAATCTTGCGAATTGTTTTACGGTATATCTATACGTTTTACGTTTTATTTCATTCGTCGAGCTTATACAGTATGGAGTTCGAGTTCAATAATTTATTCATAAGATCGGCTTTTTAACTGCACCTTTTTCAAAAAATATAACTGAAAACATCTCCCGACCCCGAGGGTGAATACAAGTCGGTCATTGACTCCGCGCGCAATAAAGTCCTGAAATGAACGCCCGAGAAAACAGCAAAATGCGACGCTCGTCGAAAGATTTTATAAAACACGCGGGGCGCACAAGAAGAAATTACCCTTATTTAAATTATTCGTTTGTGCATCGCGGCATCCGCTTAAAGCTTGCGTAACTTAACTTACCACCGCGACCGTGGCAGCGGGTTACCAAATGCCTCGAGGTATAGCCCGGAAGCAAGGCTTCCGCGAAGCAAAACAAGCCGGGTAATTCGGAGTACGTACATTATACACAATTCTAAAGCGCGGCGAGTGCATTTTCGCGGAGGGCCTTCTCACCTCTCCGGTGGCACATCGGGACTCCGGTGTTCGTGGCTCTTCAGCAGCAAACGGCGAGGGCGCATCTGCTTAAGTTTCCTTCGCGCGGATAACGCAGCGTTCGGCTGACGATTCGCTTTAAGGGGGAGATTCACGGGTAGGCGACAGGATTGAAAAGCGACTCGCTATGTCGAATGCGAGAGGAGGAGGGACACTGTGGCGCAGCGTGGGCACCAAAGGCGCAATTTCTTCTTTTTTTTTTTCGTTCGTGCAGACTCCGCTTTTTCTTCCCCTGCTGCTGCTGCTCCTGCTGCTGCTTTGACCGGACTACTCGTGCACGTGCCGAGCTCTGGGGTACGTTTTTTTAGAGACCGATTCGCAGCGCTCCACTTTGGTCGAATGCTCCAGTTTCGCGGGACTCGATAATTTTTCGGCCAGCCTTTGAACTGCTGCCTGACGACGGCTGTTTAAAAGGCCTTTATTATTTGCTTTGCCCGTTTTCCACGAATAACTTGAATAAACTTGCTAGTTATTATATATTATAAGCTGATTGAAAAAGTGATTCCCCGTCACTCAAAATATTTAATTCCCAAATACATCATGCCTTCATTCCTCGTCTAACCGCCCTAAAAACGGTTGCATCTCGCGAAAATCAGGTTTACAAAGCAGCGAACAAAGCCACTCGCACTCCCCTTGGTACAGAATAACTTCGGTTCGAGAGTCATGAGTCAGCTCCTAAAATAGTAAGACGTTCATTAAAGATTCGCGCTCCCGGTGCATTCGCAGCTCTTCGGGACACACTTTGGCGGCGAACGAGAAAGGGGCGAATTCCCCGCCGGAGAGCGCCAGCCGCATTGCAATTCCTCTCCGCATTTACAATCTCAAAAGTAATCTCGTAAAATCTGCAAAGCCCATTCGGAGAACAAGAGAGAGAGAGAGAGAGAGAGAGAGAGAGTGGGAGAGACAACGATAAACAAAAGAGCGCCTCCTCGGAGCGGCAAAGAAAAGGAGGTCGTCTCGCGCGCGCGGCCCTGGGATTTCGAATCGCAGGCGGCACCTAAGCCCCACACTCCACCCCCGTTCGCCCCCGCGCGCGACTGACGCGATCTCGCGCAATCTTTATCGTCTACTTTCCGCCCGTTATTTTCCCTCTTCCTCCGTCTTCTCGCTCTTCCCTCCTCTTAATGCTCTCGAGCTCTGCACCTTACGGCTTTATCCGTCGCGCGAGTCACCTTACGGTCGCCGTCTCTCGGTCTCTCTCTCCCTTGTTTCCCCGATTTTACTTTATTTAAATTTCCGGCACGTGCTTTAAAGCCCCTTCTAAGGGCGCGAATTATTTTTTGGCGGCTCCCCAATCGCGATGCCGATGGTATTAGTTTGGTATTAGCGTTAATGTATTCTCTGGAACGTGGAATTGTAGTTTGATTTTTTGAAACGCTTAGCGTTAGCTCATTGCTCGAAAATTAGTTCAGAGCTGCGAAAATAACTGGAATTAATTAATTTAGAAACAAACTACTCGCGACGTTGCCAATATTAAACTTAAATATTTAATTCGCGTTTAATCAAATAACTAAATAATTTATTTATAGTCAAACTAATGCATATTCTATTGCACTTTCCCCCCGCGACGAGCCGACAAACAAAAAGGAAAACAAGCGAAACGAAAGCGAAAAACAACAGGCGACCGCAAAATCCTCGAAAAGCGCCCGCTCGACTAAAGCCATTGCCTCGCAAAAGACCAAGCTGGTTACACACGAGTAGATCGCATCCACGGCAGAGAGAGAGAGAGAGAGAGAGAGAGGCTGGCCGGTAGCCTACATAGACGCGGTGGTGCGGCGGTCGCGGCGCGTAATGCCGCAGTAGAGCACTGCAGCGCGGCTTAATCGAGCGGTGCGCAAAATTCATAGACCGTATCGGTAGGTGTATCCCCGGCTCCCGGGGCCGCGGCGCAGCAGCCCTTCGTCGAACGGCCACTCAAGTAAGAGGAGGAAGAAGGGCCGGTAAGAAGATAGCAAGCAAGAGAGAGAGAGAGAGAGTCTATATCGGCCAGGACGATGACGGCGGAGCGTCGAGAGGAGCGCCGGATTGGGAGGCATTACGTAGTCGATGCGCTTCGAGTGACGCGTTTGCGTTTCCCCGGTTTAAGTGCTTATCCAAGCCGCGAGTAACGAGGGCTCGTATATCTCGCAAGATTCCCTGTTTTACGCGGCTTCCTTCGCTCTTCTTCTTTTTTTTTCTGCCTTTAGTGCCTATCGCCTCGGCAATAAATAGTTTCCAATTTTACGGTGGAACGTGCAGATATTTGCCGTGATTTTTTTCTTCTTTTTTTCGAACTTATAACTGAATAACTTTAATTCGGAAAACGAAGAAGTTTCTAGTTTACGCGAGTTTAAGAGCGTTAAATTTTCCTCTGTGCTCCCGCTTTTTTTACAGCCATTAATTTAATCATCCCCAATGAAGCAACAAACGTTCAGTCATTTACTTGATTAGCGTAAAAAGAAGAGCGTTCGTTACATTTTCAGGATTGCAGCGGAGCCGCGCGCACCCTGACAAACGGAAAACTCTCGACCGACTGAAAGCGGATTTTTGCCCGCTCATTAATTAGCGAAATTGCTTTTAATTATGCGCTGCGAACTCGGCGCGCGAAACGCGAAAAAAATGCGACGCGGGCCGCTTTTCCCCCCCATACCCTCCTTTGCTCGGACGCGTTAATCGTTTTAATTGACGCGCCAGGCGGGCCGTTCGATTATCGTGGCGCTTCTCGATGCAAACGTTTATTGAAAGTCACTTTCGCGTTTCGAATAAGTTTGCCGGTTAAATATAGAGCAGATAAATTCCGAAGGTGTTGATGTACTAAAAAACTATATATATATATATATATATACGTAGATAAAGAGCAATTAAATTTTGCTCGAGCAAAATCGCTAATGCAATAATCCCTAATTATCGCGCCAATGAAATATGCGTGGCATGAAATACACTGTTTACGCTTACTCTGGACTTTCGTTTAAAAATTCAACGGTAATTATCGAATTATTCTCATTTTATAATGTCGGTATTTGCCCAATGCGTTTTTGTAGTCTTTCAAAAATGTTTCTGTGATTCTGGAATTTCAAAAATAAAATTCTGCCTATTGCGGTCTACGCTGTTAGCATCATGGCTTGACCAAATTTTAAAATCATTAATTTCCATTTGTATGTGATACAAATGCAAATTTATACATTTATACGAATACTCTTATTGGCAAAATTTCGTTTTTGAATTTTACACTTATGAACGTAAATTAACATTGTTAGATAATAATTACTTTTCTATATGAACATGCACATTTTTTTACGAATATATTTTATTTTTATTCATACGTATATGCATAAACGTATATTTGAAGTTATTCTATAGTACATTCTAAACTCAACTCCGTAGAAACAATATAACAACTTGAAATGGAACAAGCCCTTTCGTAAATTCGTGGTAACTTCAAAATTTTGAACAATGCTTGTAAATTCTGCTTACTTTGAATCGAGAATAGTGCTGTCAAGATTTCTGGAACTAACAGTGCCGCTGGCAAAATGCAATACTGCGTTAGAATGTTAATAGCTTTTTAAACTAAATGTTAATAAGTTCATATTTACTTTTTTTCAATTTCCTAACAAGAAGTGTGTACTTTTCATAGAATACTTCCTTGTAAAATTTGTTACATGAACCATCAGAAAGACTTAGTAAATCGTTTCGAAACTAACAATAACCTAAGACAATTGTAAACTTTTTAAAAAGACTGCGTATACCCTGCATTATTGTACCGGCTTGGAAACGAATGTACGGTATTCAGCGAAGTAACCCGAACAACGCGACCCATTAGAAGTGCAATTCGACGAGCCGCCGCAAAACGTACACTCAGAAGCTCCCGGAGCTCCCGAACATCGTTCGGAGCATCAACGCACTCGTTTGTCAACCGCACGCGGCAGGTAACAGTGCGCATTATACGTATACGTCCACACGTACGCCAGACTCGGTGGCAGTCTCGCGTCCGGCGGCGATAAGGGCGGCGCGGTAGCCCTAAGTCGACCGATATGCAAACGCGATTACGTCAACATTGGCCGTTCGACAGCGATTATTCGATTACGGGAATGAAATTTCGGCCGTCGAGAGCCGCCGAGCGACACCCCTATCTCTCTCTCTCTCTCTCTCACCGTTTATGGTAATGATCGTCGCCGCTCTGATCGATATACGGTCCGTCGAGTAAAAAACTGCCTCGCGATCGGCGCGCGGCTGCTGCTCTCCAATGGCTTTCCGTCAATATTTGCCGATGCCAAAGCGCTATGTTTGCGTTTCGATCGCGATATCAGGGGAAGACGAGTGTATGGGCTTTCGAAACGGAGGGCGGAATTCTTTCCTATAAGTTTCGCGTTTGCTCTGTTTAGCAGCGCGGGTGATCAATTATTAATCAGCGTTCGGTGCGTACTCGAGGTGCAATTTTGCAATCTGTTTGTGTTTCGAGCAGCGTTAGTTCATTACAAGATTAATGTTGCGAGCGTCTATAACGGGTGGCGCGCGATCGATGAGCGGGGGGAATGGCTACTGATAGCACTATACGTGACTATATAGTAGTTAGGCCATCTGGTCACTAAATACCCGATAAACTCAAGAGCAAATAACCAGGGTACACAGTAACGTCTTCTGGCTCAGCCGCAGTTTCGAAAGCTTGCAGGGCAAGAAAATTCATAATCTAATTTTAGAGGAATGTGTGGGTTTAAAAAGTAAAAAGCTTAAATTATTCTATAAAAAAAATTTTTAGTAAAAGTTTTCTTTTAATTATTATTTCGGCAAAATAGGGACACGACTATCAAAAGAAACTGTTACAGGAGCTGCAGGAAAGATTTTTAAGCGAAATCGACAAAGCGAACAATGCATGAAAAATTTAGTTGCAGAAATTTTAAAACTCCAAAGAATTCTCGCACTCCGCGGGAGAAAGATAAACAAAGCAGTTTGTAAAAAGACTTTTTTTTAAATTGACCGAGAACAAGCCGGCGCACGACAAAACGGCCGGATTCACGGAATCGTGAGAAGCGTAAGAAAGGCAAGAGAATGAAAATGGAGGACGATAAAAACGCGGGAGATAACGAGAGCGTCGTAAACGAGAAAAAAAACTTGATAAAAGTATCGCGGTCTCGTGTTAATCTATCCTTATTACGCCGTTATCTAAAAGAGATTACGTCCGACTACTTACTTCAGATAACATTAATTTCTGCCGCCCAGAAAGGAAATAAACCTACACTGTCGGGTCCTATTACACGATTTTCAGCCGGAGCTTTAAAAATCTTCCCGTCGCGGGCAAAATACCGGCAAGCAAAGTAAGAAGACGGCAAAGAGCAACATTGCGTCGCAAGCATCGATCCTCCGCCCCGTAAAATGACAAAACTCGCGCTCTTCCCCCTCAAGTCTGCCACGACGAGGCCGACCCGGAGATAGACGCACGGACGGGCCACCCGCGTGTATTAATTTTGCGGACGCGACCTCTGCGCTCTCGCGCCCGTATACACAACCTGGCAAGCCGGGCCGCGATTTTTCTTTTTTTTTTTTTTGCGCCGCCGCCGCGCAAAGTGCGACACCCCCGGCACAATGCGAAATATGAGACGCTGACGCATGAAAGGAATTTCTCACGACGCGCCCCGGCGCGTATTTTCACTTATGCGAGAAGGGACACGGTCACCTCGTACCGCGGAGAGACGTACGACGCGTATATCCAGCCTGCCTTTTTATCGCGAGGCCAGGCTGCCTGTTTTTTTTTTTATTCTCCTCGAGCTGTACGTCCGACGCTTTTTGCCGCTGGGGGAGATGGGAGAAGAGGAGGCTTTTTCTGATTAGTTTTGTGGGTGAAAAATTGTAACGAGCGTAATAATAGCGGTGGCTTTTAGAATATTTTTAGGTGCTTTTGTTATCGACGAGACCGCGGAGTATTTCTAAACGTCGCTCTCGAAAACTGAAACACAAGAGGGATTCACGCGTCGATTACCTGCACTCCAACCTGACCCCCAGGCGAACGCGAAAGAAGCCTCAAAGACCCGGAATTTCTACGGTCGTCGTCGTCGTCGTCCTGCGCGCTTGGCGTTGCAGCTTGGATCGAGCGTATTTTGCGGCTGCGCGAAGTTTCCCCCCAAGCAGGGCTTTGCAAAGTTGACGGCACTTCGTCGGCACTTGGTCGCCTTATGGCTCGGCGGTTTGCGTCGAAAATTGCTCGGCAGGCTCGCGTCTCCTTGGAAAACTCCCGAGCCCATTACTCCTCTCTCTCTCTCTCTCTCTCTCTCTCTCTCTCTCTCTTTCGCCCAAGTTCGTAATCGTTCGGAGCGATTATCAAACTCGCGCCGCCGCGGCACAAAGCCGCACCGAAGCTACTACTTAACCGGGCCGAGTCGAGTTCTCTCTCTCTCGGACACGCCTCCGCTTACTCTAATACGCTTGGGAAATTTGCCGGGCCGATGCGCCGAGTGGTTGCATTGTGCCGCTGCTTCCGAGTTCTTCGCCGGGAGTCGAGAGCTCGGAAGAATATCGCGGGGGGGAGAGGGAGTTCCCAGAAGCCGCCTGAACACCGGGAGCGGACTCGTTTCAATGGGGGGGAGGACTGCTATATTGATTAGGGTAATTGATGGATGGCCCAACTCTCGGCGAAGTCTTTTCGCGGTTTTGCTCCTTTGAAGCCGGTGTTTCGGTGGCCTCTCGCTGGCGGGGAAGCCGCCGATGTGTTGGAACTTTATTTAATGAACGGAAAATTCTTAAAATCACTCGCGCGATCAACTTGTAAAGTATTCAACGCTGGCCGATTTAGCACAAGCAGATTGATGGTCGCAACTGTTTTCGTTATTCGCTTGATTTGTTTTCTTACATTATCAAAAAATGAACAATCTCATTAAAAAAAAAAAACCATTTAAATAGCCCTGAATTACGCCAAGAATGTGCTCTCGATTCTCGAACAGCAGGTATACACATATATGCAAGTTTCCTAAGCAGCATTGTCGGTAGGGTCTGACCTCAGACATATTCCGCAACACGGGTCGCTCGCGCGGAAACGCATCCGAACGTAAAATCCTTTCTCTCGCACCTCCATCACCCCGGCAGCAGCAGCAGCAGCAGCCGCTGCCCGCCGCAAACAGACTCGCGCGCGCCCAGACTTTTGCATAAGCGCGACGCGCTCTCACGGCAGATTGCGCGGCTAATGCGTTTCTGGATACGGGAGCGTCGCATTCCGGGCATCCGAGGCGAATAAACATCGGCATTCGGGCGCTCGCCCGGGAGTAAATAGACGAAAGGCTCTCGAGGATCTCGCCGCCCGTGTCTGTCTGTTTCGTGCGCGTACGCACGTCGCTCTCTCTCTCTCGCGCTCGAGCGGCAAAACTGCCGCAACGACTACCCGCGTCTCTAACGGCGCGCGTCTAATCCGCTTTCGGTCGTTATTTCGGCCGGGTTTTGCCCAGAAATTCAGTTGTTTGGAGGGAGGATTTGCTGGGTTTTAAACGGGTGCCGGGGGTTTATATTGGGCGGAACGATTTCAATTGGAACGAACGACGCCGGGTGTGACGGACGATCCGGGAAGATTGCATTATTGCAATTTTCGATAATTTGATTACGGACGAAATAAAGGTAAAATAGATAAAAGAAAATAAATGGAATTCGATTTAAAATAAACTGATTGCCATATATAGCAATATTGCATTACGTTTTTATTGGAACCGGTAAACATCAAATTTTCGGGCGGAGATCAGTGTCAATCCATCAGCTGCCAGGTAATATTTTACGGAAATTGAAAATGGTCGCATTAATGATTTTAAACTGGAATCGATTTTGCTTTAATGGAAATGGCAATGACAAAATTAATCTGCGCGTGCCATCGAAATATCCATTATTTCGCCGTATCTTTTTAAAAACTTTACTGCGAAGTTTTTTGTTTCATATTTTATTTCACTTTGGCACGAGTAAACATGGCGTCGATCCAACGACGATAAATATCTTTACTCTCAAGAAGAACTCTAGTCACGAATCTTCTTGTCAACCTTACAGTGTGATATATAGTCTTTATCAAACCGAAAGACGATAAGTTCCGTTTTTCGCCAACAAAAGAAAACTACACCGTCAAAAGAACGAGGAAATAAAGATCTCCTTTAGAAGTAGAAACAGTGCGATTAAGTCAGACAGCGAAGAAAAATGCAGATAGCAACCAATCCCATTTCCAATCAAAGCGGCACCATCCGCTCGACGGCGCCCTTAAAAAGCCCGGGATCCAGCCACTATAATAAAGCATTCACGAGCATCGCGGATCCGGGCTAAGTTCAATGTTTGTACCGCGACACAACAAACAACAGCCATCAGTCTGCTCGGTCGTTTCTCCCCGACGCCTCTTTCCCTCCTGGCCGCGAGAGTCTGGCTCGCCCGGGACCGGTGCGTTAACCCGTTGGCCAAACATATAGATGAGCCAGCCCGGGGAGGAAAGAGAGGGTTGGCGAGCGAGCCATCCCCGGTGCCGCTCGACGACGCTGCGCTCGTCTTCTACAATGGAGCACGGCAAACTTCCGTCTGGAAGCCAATTTCGCGAGAGGCACCGCGTCGCGTCTTTGTAAAGTCTCCGCGAGCACACAGCGCCGCCAGTTGGATAAGTAAATCACTCCCGATTCGTCGAATGAGAGAAAGGGGCCGCGGCGATTAACGAGTGTTTCGATCGTTTTTCTTTTTTCGGCACAGAGGGGCAAAAAATGGGTTACTTTGCCGAAGAATCGGGATCGGAAAAAAAATCAATGTTCACCTCTCTCGACGCAGCGCGTAAAAAAAGCTTAATAACGCGATAGAAAGTTGTCTTACGAGTCCTGACGATGAAAAAACAAACCCCCGTCCCCGGTTCGCTAACCCCCTAATGATGCTATATCCCCCGAGTGCGCGTCTGCGAAAGTTCGGGGGCTTCTTGCCGAAGGGATTGACCGATCCCAGGTCGCGCGCCGCAGCTTTTTGCCGAGAGCGTCTTCTCTCCCCCTACCCTTCGGAATCGGAAGGTAGACGCCGCGGCAGCCCCCTGCGAGCGTTTTCTTCGGGCTCTTGTGTCTCGAGGGTGGATGTACTCGAGCGCTGCAGAGTATATGTATAACAAGCCCGTTACGGATTAATGGACCGGGTTTTTCGGAGGGGTGATCGATGACGATTGCTAGCTGGACGTTGAATCGTTGGATCATGCAAACACGCGTTTCGCTGTTTCGCAATTTTGAGTTTTGCTCACCTGCGGGTCGGGAGCTCGGTTTTTGCTGTGCGATTCGGGTTTTTGAGTAAAAGATCTGCGCAGTTGTACACCGTTGTAGACTGCGGAGACTTTAAAATAGAATACTGCGTTTGAAGAAAAATATAATAAAAAAATTAATCAGGGTCGGATAAAAGGGGATCGACTGCGTATAAGCTGTATTAGTTGTGAAAATAAACATAAATTTCCAATGGGTAATGTGTCAGTAACTTTAAATGAATTCTGATAAGCTTAACACAACTGAAACTTATAGCATTATCAGAGAAAGAGAGAGAGAGAGAGATCAACATTGCATATTTCATTGTCCCGGGAATCGATATAATCTTTTTACGAGTGCGTATATTTAAAAAAAAAAAAGAAGGCCGCGACATCGCTGAATATTCAACAAAATGCATGGCGTTTCAATACTTTAATACATAAAGTCATATCTCTCGATTATTAAATTATTCAATCCCAATACAATAGATTCACTCTTGCTCTCCTACCGAAATAAAGTGTAAAAACAGGAAAAAAGGGAGAGAAAAAAGCTGGATTAAAAATGGAAATTCTTCACGACAATGAGAAATTCGATCGAACGCGTATACATTATCGTCGGGATCTATTTTTGTAATTTTTATCCCTCTTTTTTTTCAGCGTAAAAAAGCCGAATAAAAAAATAGAACGGAGGACGCGCTGTCGTCGCTGCGAATATCGATTCTAGCACTGAGTTTGTACGGATAACCAAACTGTAGTATAATAACGAAGTAATTTCTCTTTTAATATCAAAAGGCCGACACTCCGATATTTCTGAATTTAAAAATCTTACATTGCCGTTGAAACAAAAGTAGCTGTAAATGATATTATTGTAATAGTTTCATTTCATCTTCCTACAAAATAAAATAATTAATCAATTCAGGTACAATGTAAATCAGATGATGAAATATAAATCAACCCAAATTTTATTTAAGAACAAACGATCCAAAATACCCTTCCAACTCTGCTTAGCTATACAAAAAAGCTGCGGCGTTTACGTTTGGAAGCGTATAACGAGGGGATAAGAGCACGAGGGAGCATTAAACAGCTATGTAGGAGAGAAAGGACACTGGTCGCGATCCAATGCTTAAATTATTAAGGTCAATTCCGAGAACGCGATTCGTTAAACATACATACAAATGAAACGGTTCGCCCTGATTGTAAGACGCTCGCCGGAGCTCTCTCTCTCTTTCTCTCTCGCGGATTATCCACCCCTGCTACTCCTCTTTGTCCCCCGTCCGGCTTTGTGCCTCCGGCCGTGCATTATTGAGGTCACTATTCTTAAAATTGCGGCTTAATAATGCATCGGCCACGCACTTATCGTGAGCGAGAGCTTCTCTGTGCGTAAAGAGAGTTAAGGGCTCGGGAATATGTCGAAAACTGCCTGGACGCGCCCCGTGGAATGTGAGCTGCTTTATAATGTATTCGTAAACACAGATTATCGAATTTTAACGAAGGGCTGCTTTTCAATTTCGATTATCCTATTTTTGCGTTTCTTTTCCTTTCGCATCATTTTCAGCTCTATTAACCGTTTCATCAGCGAAATATGCATTTACCCGTAAACATCGGCTCGGCTAATCTGCGCCTAAACGCCATCGCAATTTTCGAAAGCCCTCCCGAATTAACGCTTTGAACGCAACAAATCATTCTGCAAAATGACGCTGCCCTATTTCGAACGACGAGCTGCTCTCCTCTTTCTGTAGAGCCCGAATGGCCCTCGGCGTTTTATACAGCTTACCGCTAAATAAATTCTGCGCTCGCAACGAAACTTGTGCATAGTAATGGGGACAAAGCCCGTTCTCCCTCTATCTCTCTCTCTCTCTCCCTCCGCCAATCGCTTACGAGCCTTTGCGCTTCGAATACGCGTCGGGAGCTCTTCGCGGCGTAGCGAGACAAGCGATTGACGCGATCGCTGCACCTCTCGTTCGCTTTTATAAATAATGGAAAATTCGCAAGCCGCGGTGCGAGGAGGATCGATTTTCTCTTTTTGTGGGATTTGAAAAATTTTATTTTGGCTGGGTTTAGAATTTCAAGGAAATCGCTGAACATTTCGAAATACAAACGAAGTGGCGGATTTGAAGAAAAAAGATTCGAGCGCGAGAGCGGACTTTCAGTCGCGATCGGAAAGTTTTTTTTATTTTTTTCTGTAAAACTTTATAAAAATAAAATCGGCGAAAAATAATAGTAATAGTATTAACTTCCTTAAAAACCTCGAAAAGCTTTTAACAAAAGACGCCCGTCGCAAATTTTATTAAAATCCACTTCTAATTTCAAAAAAACCTTTTCCCAATTTGCGCGGAAGATAAAACGTCCCGCCCGAGCCCCGCAACCCCCGAAAGCACATCCACGCGAAATGCAGGCGCGCGCGCGGCTCGGGCTCCGACGCATCCGAACGCGTGCGAGCGCGCCTGCGCAAAGTTATAGTCTCGAAACTTTCGGAGAATCCTCCCTTGACGAGGCGAATGACTTTCCAAAATGTTCCTTAGCCCGGCTCTTGAGCGGTGCAGTCGTCCCCCTCCCCCGCTCCTTCAGCCCCGGCGCGGGTTCTCTCTCTCTCTCTCGCGCGCCCTCTGCGCGCGACATTCCCCGTAATTGGATCGACTTTTTATGATTCAATTTTCCGAGCTCTAAAGCTAATTTCGCCTTACGTTGCGGAAAAGCAACGTGTGTATACACGTCTCCGGGGATATTTGCTAAGAGAAAAACGGGGGATTTTCATAGCCGCGAGAGGAGGCGGGAGGGAAGGGGGGGAGGGGCGGAAATTCGCCTTGATTTACGGCTTCGTTCGTGAGTTGAATGATCGACAGATTTTGCGAGTAATAAATTTTTCTCGCTCCCGATTCTTCGGAAATTTCAGCCGAACTTTCGTTATCTCGTACACTCGGCCATTTTTCGGCAACGCTTTTTGTTCCACGATTTTTCTTTTTTTTTTTTATTATTTTTTTTTTTCGTTGTTCGCCGCTGCACGTTTAATTAAATTTCAACTGCGCGCTGGACACAGCACAGCTATATGGAAATTTATATTTTGGTTCTCTGCCGACTATATAGAATTTCTGGAATGCTCGCTTTCGCTACCAAAGTATTCGAACGAAAATGAACGAATTCACCCGTTAACGACACGAAATCTCCAACGATTTTTCAAATATGTTAATTATCACGAGCAGAGTTCGTCGGCACTTATTTAGAATTTCCCAGTCATCTCCCTTCGTGTTTTTAATCAACGACGGAACAAAACTTTCATTCGAAAAGGCTTCCCTTGTTTCCGGCTCGTCGGCCCCTGTCAGTGCGCGGCATCGAATATCCGAATCACGCCCGAAGTAGACGCGCGTCCGGAGTAGCACGTGAAAGCCCCTCTTAAAATAGAGAGGTCTGTATAAAAGGCCGGGAATCAATCCAATAACTTTTGCGGCCCATAAATCCCCGGCCCTAATCCCGTTTGCATTTCATTTCGCGCCTATAGCGGATAGGGATCTCCCGAAGAATGCCGACTTGTCAATATAGTCGGCGCGTCGCTGCGACAAAGGACAGACGGGGGAGGAGGCAGGAGCTGCCGTAGAGACGCGAATAACGCGGCCCGATCGACCGCATTTTCCTCCCTCGCTATATATCCGGTGGGCGATCTTTCTGTCTTCCTACCGTTCGGCGTTCCTCTCTGTCCCTTGGTAGGTTGAGGGCTCACGCAGGTTATCCTCATGCGACCATAATCCACTGGCGTTAACTAAATCGACTCAACAGATGCTCGGGAATTAGCGTGAATTGGGAACGCTATGCGAAATTCAATTTTCTGGAGGAGAGTGGTGTGTACTGTTTCGCGAACGAAATTCCTCGAAAATGAGGTATTAAATTGCTTGGTGCTCGAGGAGTGACTTTTGCAAAAAGGACGTAGGATTTTTATTCTTTGATTAAAATTGTAATTCATAGTAATTCTCT
Organism: Ormyrus rosae; assembly: GCA_035047165.1. NCBI lineage: Eukaryota > Metazoa > Arthropoda > Insecta > Hymenoptera > Ormyridae > Ormyrus > Ormyrus rosae. The sequence goes on along the minus strand of JAWWML010000012.1, from coordinate 21,967,468 downwards.
TATTAAAAAATTTAAATAGTTAAAAATCATATAAAATATACTTTAATACAAGTTAATAATTTAGGAAAAAATTTTCAGAATCCGGAAAAAAAACAATTGGAAAATTTTTTTTCTCGTGTTATTTATTTTGATTTCGCAATAACCATACCTCGAAAAAATTTTTACTAGAAACTTTCAAAACTAAAAACTTGTATAGCTTCAAAATGCTTTTTTCATCTCGATACGACCATTTTTCATAAAGATATAGCCTTTCAAAGAAAACTAAAAAAAATGTTTCTGAAATTTATTGGTCCCTTAATTCTTTTTGCGCAGCTGTGTACACCTCCCAAAACCTAATGACAAACTGCTTATCCTTCTTCAAAACGATACGTAGCTAATATAATTTTTACAACTGTTTGAACCCAACACGAAGCAATCTAACGAAAAAAGAAGCATCGCAATAAACTCGACGACGAAAGTAACTCCATCGGCGACGGTATAAAAAACGTCCTCTCAGCCATCGGATTCAATAAAAGCAATTAGACGTCACGACATCCAGAAAGGCGGTGGTGCGTCTTCGGCCCCCGACTTCGGCGCTTATGTCCGATAATCTCAAAGTTCAGCGCAGATAAGAAATTAGTAACGGCTTGAGCGCCCACCCGAGTCGCGCTTTATACGTACGACGACGACGACGGTCGCAATGGGATTTTCAAGTTCCGACGTAGCGAGACGACGACTTTCCGGATCCGCTTTCTAACAGCTACGCTTCTTCCCCTCTCTCTCTCTGCTGGCCGCAGTTTCTTTCCTGGCCCCGTTGCCGGTTCGAGCTTACATTCGCGTAAGCCCCGATACTGCTGGGTTATTTACTGCAGGTGATATTTAGCTTTTTCTTTTTATCAAACCTCGTGTGTATCAGCCCTGAGAGCTGGTAAGCCGGAGTGACTTTTTTCACTCGTGCTTTGCGTTTTTGAGTAAAGCTTGTATTTTCGGTTGCGCGAGTATTTTGAGTTCGGTCATTAAAACGTTTTATTAAAGCATTTTTTCTTAATGTTTTTATAAACAGTCTTTCTATTTATATAGAAAGAATACTTAAAAAAATATCAAAGTAATTTAAGTCTAATTACTTTTCAAAAGAATTTCTTGCTCTATTTGTCTTGTTAAGATTATGTAAATTCTTCTTATTTTTGGTAATACAGGTATAAATAAAAATAATGCTTTTCTTTAAAATGAACTCTCTGCACGGACTGCTTTACCTCGTAGTTGGAAAAAGTTGCTCGCAAAGGCTAAAACAACAACACGTAAATCCACAGCTTTGGTGTGATGCTCATAGAAGAAAAGGCCAAAAAGGTCTACGAAGTATAAAGGTAGATTAGAAATTTAGAAACGGAGCAGAAGCCTACGTTGTCAGAACGACTGGGGCGAAGGAAACTGCCAAAAAGGACGTGGGTTCAAGGCCTTTTTTGCAAACGCGGTAAACCGAAGATTTCTCGAGAAAAGGATTACCTTTGTTTCCGCGTCATTGGGAGGGTAAAATATAACGTAAATTCGAGTTTTTACTCACACAAATGGTGTGGCAATTGAAGTATTCAGAGAACTGCTTTTAAATATTAATAATTTCATAATTTCTAGTTTTCTTTAAATCTTCGTAATTCTATATTCTTTATTCAGATTTGCAAAAGAGTGATCGAAAATCGCGTTATTCTCCTGGGGCAAACTCACGGTAAGAAATTACACGAAGCGTGGCTTTTAACCGTAGGTTTAATCAGGCGCAATGCACCGCCATTTCATTACTCTAATTAAATTGAAGGGACAGATCTAATTGCCTAGTGAAACAGGGAAGCTATTTAGCCGCACGTAAGATGCATTAACCTGAATTTCTAATCCAAGCATTACGACTCAATCTCAGCACTAAATATGTAAGATAATTTGAGCGGTGGTAATTATGTTAAAAGGTCACTCCTTTTACAATCAATTAATTCGTAATAGTATCGAAAAGCAATATTTAAAAAATTCAATATCACGTCCTTCGCGCTGTATTTTCCAATTCGTTTCTCCAACAGTTCATTTCCTTTAATCTCGCGGAGCAAACATAACGTACCAAAACACGAAGCTTCAATAAAACCGTCCCACCAACGCGAAAATAATATAAGAGCCCGTATATAGATCTCTCATCTGTCTTTCTTTTTCGATCCGAGTCGTCTCTCCTTCAGGAGCGGCTCCTCGAAATCGCTCGTTCTCATTCCGTTTTCGTCCAACAAGCTCTCGATCCCCCCCTCCCGCCCCGTCGACGGGGGTCCCAACGACAATCGACTGCCAATGCTAGCGAAGCTCCCGATTGCGAAGAAGCGAGGCATTCGAGGAGAACGAGTTCCTCCGAGCTAAAGGAGAGCTAACCTTTTATCCCTATATCTCCACCCCCCCCCCCCCCCGAAGGAAAGTCTCCAGTTTTCCTCGATCCTCCTCCACATTTCGAAATATATCTATACACGGGGGCGAGACGTTTCGTGTCAGCTTGACTGAAAAATTTTAAATCTCTGGAAAGTTTGGAGATATAAAATATTTTACGACCGGCAGTCTTATTAACTTTTTGGGCTGCTTAGGTACGGTAGGCTGTGAGATATCGCTCGGGAAACCTTGAAATTTAGATTGGGGCTTAACAATTTCCGTGGCGAAAAATCAAAATTTTTTTTTTTCTACACTTAAAACGATAAAAGTTATAAAATCTATTTTCGCGGAGACGAAAGTAATTTGCGAAAGAAAGTAAAAAAAAAAAAATGTCTAAAAGCGTAAAAGCCGATTTCGATCGCAGAGTAACTTCTGCACCGAAGCCGGAGACCTGAAAATTTCCCGGCACATTTTAATTTCAGGCGCACCATCACTTCCTAACCCGAAACGTTTTAAAACTTCCTTCTGCAAGTTCCCGTGGAATGTCCCCCGTATGAACGCGTTCGCAGCTTTGCGTAAGTGTGCGCAAATATATATACGTGAAAGTTGGCGACGCTTCTAATTTAATAGCCCTTGAAATTTCGCAGCGGCTAAAAGGGGAAGGGAGAGGAGGACCGAGGAGCGAAGGGAGAGGTCGAGTCGAAGTCTTCGGATTCTTGAAATTCCAGGTTAAAGCTCGGCTAGGGAGCTTTGGGACAGCTTTGATCCCACGGCGCCATTTTCGAGAAAGAGAGAGAAAGAAGAGGCAGAGTCGCTGGGCAGTCGCTGCGGAAAGTATACCGGTCGGATAAAAATCGAAGCCCAAGTTTTTTGCTCGGACGGAGGCGGCGCGCGTTGGAACATAAAGTCGTTTAACTTTTAACTTTTCAATTTTTTTCCGCGGACGCTGAAGCGAGGCAGTTCCTCCTTGGGCGCCGAGTAAATAGTTGAACTGCGCTCTTTTTTTGCTGTTGCTCCGGAGAAAAAACTTTTCCGAGACGCCGCTGGCCGGCCGTCAGTTCCGCGGACTGTGTATTTTTCCAAGTCCAAAATGGGTCTTTTAATTTCGAGACAAACTTGAGATGGAAATTAGAACGAGCAATTTCTAAAAGTAGTATCCGCTGCTTTAAAAAAAAATATTAAATATTTCGATGCATTTATCCATTAGGAGCACCGATAAGTCGATCGGCAAAAAAAAACTTTGGTCAACGGCATTATTCATAATCCCATTTCAAATAAGTGTCTTCTCCGTTTAATGTTTTGATATTGCACTTCTGATGATAAATTTAAAGTACACTTAACGTCAATTTATCCGGTGAAAATACTGTAGAACCTTTCGTAAGTAAATTTTAATAAACCATCAGCGGCGATATTAAACAAAAGCCTCATAAAAGCTTGCCTCGCCGACTTCGCCTTACGGGTCTCCCGGGAGAAAAAGCGATAAAACGCACGACCAAGATTAATTTTCCACCTAGTCCGCGTATTAATAATTCAAGTGATTTTACGCCTTTAAAATATCTACTCCCGCGGAATACGAGGGCTGTAACTTATCATACTTCCCTTCGTTCGAGTGTTTTATTTATGTTACGCAAGTTCTTGAATTCCTTTGAAAATTAAATGATTGTAATTGATTTTCTAAAAGTTATCTATATAGTATACTAATTAAAATTAATTAGTCAAGTATATAAAAACCGTAAATGCAAATCTGCAGAATTCAGAGCTTTACATTAAATCAACGAGCACTGGATCCACCGTCGGGCGGACGGTATATCTTTTTAACCGGAACTCTGCTAAAACGGCAAATAACCCAGAGGCAGCAGCTAATCCAGCTCATTAACGACCAGCGTGCCCGTACCTGCGTCCACACGTGGAAATCAATCCAATAACAAATTAACCTTCCCGAGAGCGAAGGGAGAGAGAGAGAGAGAGAGAGAGAAAGACTCCCCGCGGCCATTGAATAATTGAATAAAACTAGCCCCTCTCGTCGCGAGCGTCCTCTTGCGCTCGCCCGGGCGCATTCAGAATGCCGCGGCGGCCCGGCTCGAGCGCATTTATTTACATACGCGTACATATGTATGCGCGCGGCGATCCATGGCAAGCGATTCCAGTCGATGCGCCGGGAATTATTAGAGGCCGGATATTATAGACGCGAATTCTAGGATCCGACTCTCGGGGCTGTTGCGGGGATATTTTTTTTTTTTTAAATAGTTGCAAATGTCTATGGTAAAAGTATAGAAAGGACGGGGGTTTTTTTTTTATTTTTATTCGAATCGTTCTTTTAGCTCAGTGCATAAATACTTCCGTAATATTTGGATATATATTTCTAATACTTAATTTATTTTTCTCTGTACAAGTCTGCTGTTGCTGCAGAGCTTGTCTTTGTGAAAGAAGTCTTAAATCCCTGTAAATAATAGATTATCCCATTATTTCAACCGAAACATCCAAATCTAACTGCAAAATACTTAAAAAATCCACAAATCAAAATTAGTTGCTAATTGTTGACCCAGAAATTAAAAGCTCATTACATTTTCATTAAACCTTTATTTATTCCGCCCAATTGAATATTATACATGTTGGGATAAACGCGAAACCACAAACTTTCCCACTGATTACATCGTTCATTAACAGAACTAACCCTCACGTACCGCACTTGTCTGACCCGGCATCGACAGTCATCGACCGAACACGTCGATAATAAGTTAACGCGGTTAATTCGTCAAGCTTCGAGCGTCTGTTTTATACATCCCCCAATTCATTGCTTTACTATCATAAATATATTGCCCCTCGCTAAAATAAATAAAGTGGCTCAATACAAACGAGTTCAAAAAGTGCAGTAACCCCAAGAGCCGGCCGAAAATCAGTAACCGTCCACGCGCCACGTAACCCCAGTAACGAAGACAGCTCAGTCGTGCGGGCGGAGTGCGTTCAAAGTGGCGCTTTGGGGGAGCGATCGAGTGCAGTTACCTGCCGGCCGGGGCGCAATATTATCGGTGTCCGCGCGATAATTTTCGCGATAATGCGCGCCCGAGCGGAATTAATCGAGCTGCTATTGCGGCGGCGTCGCGCGCTCGTATATAGACGCGATTTGCCTTTAATTGAGTTGAGAGAGGGGCTCCTCTGCGCCTGCGCCAGCGCGGACACCCGGCGTTTTTGCTGGCCCCGTCGCGCGTAATTCAATGATCGCCCGAAAGACGTAAAGCTCGCTCGCGCGCGAATTTACGCAGGTTGTTTTTTTTAGAGGCGCGCGAATGCGATTACGATTCGAGCGGCGCGGCGCGATGATTTTCGTTGAAGGAAGTGCAAAAAAGAGGGCGAGACTGGGCCTCCAATTCTTTGATGTTATAATTGGTGCTGTTTATTGTTAAACCCAATCGCGAAATGTCGCTCATTTGTTGGTATTTTATTTTACACTTAATATTATTCTTTGATAAACTGTGTATCATTATTTTGAGATTACGTATACAGCAATGAAACCAGCATCCCAGCGTCGAAATAATCTACTTAAAGAACAATAGTCTAAAACTCGACGCGCCCGCTAATTATAGCAAAATACACAACTGAAACTTGAATTAAGCTCGCAATTACGGCGGCCGATAACACAGCCACACAAAAAAAAAAATGTCAAAACCCACGGACCAGACCATATATACCTTATGTTTTTGAGGTCGCTGATTCCGAATCCGTGG
>JAWWML010000012.1:21914475-21961007 GCA_035047165.1 Ormyrus rosae | reverse complement strand
ACGGATTCGGAATCAGCGACCTCAAAAACATAAGGTATATATGGTCTGGTCCGTGGGTTTTGACATTTTTTTTTTTTGTGTGGCTGTGTAATCGTTTCGAGTAGCTAAAATTACGCTATTTATTCAGATTACCGAACGAGAGGCCGGCTCTCCGTTATTAATCGAAGTGGCACGTACATCTTTCGATTCGATTGGCCTTTTTAATAATTTCTGGGAAACAGATCGCGCTCTAACACACGATCAATAGCAAATGACGAACGCGTCGGTACAGCGCTCAGTTTTTAAACGCACCGGGGGTAGATGGAAACTCTCATCTGGATGTTTGCCGAAACGAAATTTTACAGCCGCCTCCGAACGGTGGAGGTTGGAGGGGGGAAGGGGGGGACGCTGTTTGAATTTTCCTCGTCGAGTTATTTTACTCGAGCAAATGGCCTAGTCAAATGTTTGCTTTCGACAAGGGAATGGTTAATTAAACTTCCGTCCACAAATAACCCAAGTACAATTTAGAGCAAATAGATTTAGAGCCCGACCTAACCCGGAGTCCGGTTGCGAAAGTCGAACGTTGCCATCGAATGCCGGGGCGCCTGCAATAATAATAATCGTAACTAGCCGTTACATATTATTCGCCGAGCGCAATGCGCGCGCGCGCTTTATTCCCCTCGCGGAGATGGAATTTTAGTCGGGAGAATAGAGCGGTTTCATTGTCCTTTGGAAACGTGAACAGGTGGCTCGGGGAGAGAGAGAGAACCGTATTTCGCGCCGGAAGGCGAAATCAAAAAAGGGAGCTTTTTGCGGTGCTAAGAAGCGGCAGTCAAATATAATGCTCGGATGGCTGGGGTACTTATACTAAAATTTTATCATCCCCATAAAGTAAAAGAGGTTCGGTAGGATCTTAAAAAGTGCTTTAAAAAAATTGCGTCTATCCGCGAGAGAAGGCCAAACGAGGTACATTCCCGATGATTTAATTTTTACGCGCTTGTACCCCAGACGTTTCACAGCTGCTTTCGCCGAACGCGTTTTCCCGCGTAATTTCAGGAAAATTCCTCCGTTAATATTTGACCGGTCGAAGGGGCTGCTGCGCGGGGATAAAAGCTTCTGCTTTTGCGCGGCACCTCAGTGGTGGACTCGACGCGCACAGTCAGCCGCCTACTTCCATTCCCGGCGGATTTGCGAATACACGACCTGGCGCAGTTCCATAAATCAGTGTAAATATATTGAATAGCGCCAGATGTATGCGGAACTCCGACGTCCTCTCCCTTCCCTTGACAAAGCTCCCGAGCGTCGCACCTTTTCCCTTCTGACGAGAGCGCAAAGGCACACATGGACTTCTGATCAAAAGCAGCGCGAAATCCCGGGAAACTCGCTCGGTCCGCGAGGCAGAATTTAACGGCGATGTAATCCGGAACTGGGTGCGTTTGGACTACGTACTGATGAAATAAAATTTCAGTTCGAGTCTTTGCAGCGACGCATTGACGATTCGTCGATGTCGATCGGAAAGTGGCTTAACGTAGGAGATTAGTAGAAGGGCCTTAAAGGTTGGAAAATGAAAAAATTGAGGATAGGCATCAAGTGAGGAGCTCCTTGAGAGACCCCTCGGAAAAAAAGTTCAATCTTTCGTGACACTATTGTGCAAAATTGCGGAATTCTGAAAGAAGTTCATTAAAAATTTATTCCGCTCAACTTTCGAGGAACGCTGAGATATTCTATAATATTTTCCACGGGAGATCATAACAACTCCATACACTTTTCAGGCAGCTCCAATCGGCTCAGGAGATCGCAACTAGTTTTCATCGCCCCCCTTTACGGCGCAGGCCGCGACTCGTGCTCAGACTTTTCACGGATACTTAAATACTTTTCCGGCTCGCCAGACTTTGTCCCGAACAAAAAACGAAAAGTTGACGGTTCTACGCGACGGAAAATGAAATCACGCGGCAGCGTATATACCGCTCGCGGATTTATGGCCCGGAAATTTCCATCATTGGCCGCGGCGCGCGCGCGACGCTACAAATCACCCGGAGGCCGGCGGGATTTCGAGGCCGGGGTGTAAAAAAGTCGTATTCGCCTCGAACTGCCCGACTTTTAAGCAGGCGTTTATTCCGGGCGGCCCGAGAGTGTTTGCAGTTCTGTTAGTTAGGGTAATGCGGTTTCGCGCGGACGTGTTTTTTGCGGCGTTACCCGCGGCGATATTGGTACTGTAGGCCGGTTTTACGAGCTTTTAAGTTTTTAAAGACTGGCGCACGCGGGTAATGGAATTCTCTATTGCGTCCTCGAATGCGATGAGAAGCAGTAAAGCTGAAAATGGGAAAGTAAAATAAATCAAAGTCTCGCGTATAAAAGAGAAGCCGTTAATTTTGATTTTTAGCTCTTCATTCAGAAAGGTGATTTAAAAAAGTAACTTATTTCGCAAATAAGTGTTAAATCGTGGTTGATTAGTGCCCCTTTTTTTCGAAATTTTCGATTACGTTCGGATAATCGATAATCGACGAGGAAGAAATGCTTACAATGTATAATCTCGGCGAACTTCGTTCATAAATTAAATCGATCTATTTATCACGGCAAACTCGCGTTTCGCCGCCCGGAACTGCGGATACTTAAAAGAGTCAAATACTTCACTTTAATTACGGCCGTAAACTTAAAATACAAAAGTAACTAACTTTTAATCCAATGCACTTGAAAGTTTCGGCTTCTTCGTCGAAAATCCCGCAGTTTCGGTGAACCGTAATGAAATTGAATGCTCCTATATGTGTGTTTCGTGAAAAGTCTTCTGTTCGATATGCAGAAGACAAACAAAAATATGAAAGCGAATTCGAGTAGGAAAATACGCGAATAGTTTCTACGATACTTCGAATCGATGGAAGGATATTGAATGGGAATGCTCCAATATTATCAATTATATATACAGTATATTCTTTTTCTGAAAATGAACATGTTTGCATCAAATAGCTTAGTGAAAAAGTTAAAAAAAAATAACTATTTATAAAATACATTAAAACTACACTTTCCACAGCACAATTTCCCTCTGTAATTAAATTAATGATTTGAAAAATGTTCACTATTCTGACTCGGTCTTAAAAATGATTCAGATAAACGAGCACTTAAAACTTTAAGACGACCTCAACTCCCTCAATTACCATCTTCTGCACTAGCCGAAATAATGGGTAATCTCCAATACATAAAAAGCGACTATTTAACAGTCGAATCGAGCTTTCGCCCGTTCCGGTATTATTGCTCTCACTTCCAGTCGCTCCAATCGACGATCGCGCAATCCGCCTTTTCCGGTCCGTTTCTAGCGATATATAAGTAATCAGCCGTCTCGCGAATAAAACGGCAGTAATCTAAGAAAGTTGTCGGGGTCGGAGGGAAGTAGAAGCTCACGTGTCTGCGGTCTCTCTTTTTTTTTGCGAGTCCAAGTGGATGCCAGCGGAGCCTGCCAAATATCGAGCCGCGCGTCGGGTCAGTGAACCGAGCCCGAATAATGCGAGGCGCGATAATTTTTCCGAAATACAGCCTGATCGAACGCTCGCGAACGAACAGGAATCAATTTTACGGGCCGTGGCGCATCGCGGCTTTGTATATCCTCTCGCTCCGACGTCCAGGGGAAGATCGCTTTGTAATTTTATAATAACGAAAGCGTCCGATACTGGCCCCCGCGGCCGCTGGTCTGTGCGATTGGATTTGCGCGCGGAAAACGCGCAAAAGTATTGTTTATTCGCGAGAGAAATGCATCGTTTGACTTTAATCGGCAATTCGATATTTTAAAAGTTACTAAAACAAGATTATCGTGCGCTTTATTACGGTGGAAATGGGAATTGCCTTTTTTGGATGATGTTTATAATAAAATGACTAAAAATTAATGTACACAATTATATTGATAAAAATTAATAAAATTTAATGAAATTAATGAATATAAATGAAGAAAAACGAGAATAAATTATTTGTATTATCCTAGAACTATATAGCAAATATTATCAAGTTTCTGTCATTCTGGGAGCACTATCGATATCAACACACATCGCGCGAAATTCAGCACAACATAATCCAGTGCCCCTGTCACAACTTGATAGACATTATTACAAAATAATCCTACATATATCCTTTTCACAAATCGATCGACGTTGACACGGCGTTTTAATTCTTTACAAGAAAAAAAAAAACAAAAAAAAAAAAATTAACTCAAAACAGCTTTTTGACATATTTTCTCAGATGCTGATTGCAGATTTCCTCCATTACAAAACAAATTTTTCCGTAAAAAAACCCGCCAAAAAGCGGTAGAGTAGCGAGAAAAATTTTTTTAGCTCGATAACCGGTTCGACGCTCGTAAAGCGTCGGAATCGCAATATAACACCGAAGCCACCAATAACGCAGGCGCTATTTCCCAAACGCGCTCCACCGAACTACCGGGTAAAAATCGGTTTATTTGCAATCAAGATAATTTCCAATAGCAGCCGGCCCGGAAAATGGAACGGCGCGCTCGCCGCGACGCGTCGGCCAATCGCGGCGCGGAATTTCATAACGGATCCGTCAGCGTCGATCGACGCTTCGATCGCGTCGTGCTTCCGATATAACCCCCGGCGGCACAGCCGGCGGCTCGATAAAAACCGGTTAAAACATCGTTTAAAAGCGGAAAAGGGCCTCGAAAATCGAAGCCCGCCGCGTCCCGTTATTTCAGCCGCGACTCGTTCCGCGTACTCGTAAACTTTTTAACGACGAATGTTTTGCCATTCTCTCCCGCGCGGGGCTTTACGAGGCGCTCCATAATGCGGCCTCGCGAAGCAGATTCGCAAGCGCGCGAACGCGGGAGTTGCCGCGTCCGATCGCTCTTAATTGAAGATATTTTTTACGAGGATTTCCGCTCCATTGAGCGGTCGAGGAGCGCGCTTTAATTGCCCTCCTCCACCTCTCTCTCTCTTTCTCTGTCTGCGCATGCGGGGAGGCGGCTTGATTAGAGATTCGAAGCTGCCTTTGCATTTACTCGGGGACTTGAAATTTTTGCGCGAGCTCGTCCCTCGTTCGCGCGGCAGTCGGCACTCTCTTATAGCTTCTCTTGCTCTTATTTTTCTTCCGACACTCGAGGCGGGACCCCGGGGCTTGGACTGATAAATATGGATGAATCGGCGGAATAACAAATTTCATTTTAAATTTGTTTCGCGGACGGGGGGAAGAGGTTTCTTTTAGGAATTAAGGTGCCGGACTATTTCGGAGCTCGGTTTTTAGATGCTGCGCGCTGAGTAAGAAATCATTGCTTATAACGAATTTGGGAACAATTAAATCAAGCTCGTACTCGACATTTGTTTTGATTAATAATTTCTTTTAATCGCCTCTCAAGCAATTAGCCCGTAAAACAATGTTAAACTTAATGTGCTCGTAAAACAATATTTCTTAAAGCTACATCCTTGCCTATTCTCCGCAAAAAAAAAACTTAATCCCCTCCATTGACAGTTAAAACCCAACAGTGAAGAGTAAATCCTCGACACATGATCCCCCTAATAAAAACCGAACTTCCCCGCAATATAATTTAGCCTTAAGTGTCATCCCTTACTTAAGCTCTGAAAAAAGGCCGGAGAAAAGGAGAGAGAGAGAGAGAGCCCGCGCCGAAACCCACTTGAAAAAGCATCGCGGAGCAGCAGCAGCAGCAGCAGTCTCCCTCAAAGGATTAAAAAACGCGCTCAAAAGAGAAAGCTCTCTCGCTTTTTTCTCGCTCGCGCACCGAGGGGCGGGGGGGTGTGTATTTGGGACAGGCTAACAACCCTCGACTCCCTCTCGCTCCCTCGGTCTCTCTCGCGCGCCCGAGCGCGGCCCGATGCAATCCATCAACTTTAAAAATAGCCCTTTGCAGGCCGCAGCCTCGTTTTCGCCGTGGGAACCGCCGCCGACCGTTGACAACGCCGGCGGAGATAAAACCCGCGCCCGCAAACCTGCACCTGTTTACATGGCGATGCGGAGCTTTTTTTCCTTGGCGGCGCGGCGATAAATTTTCGAAACAAGCGCCGGTCGAACTGGTTGTCGGAGTGTACGCGGCTCGATCGATTTTCGGAGACTTTGACGAGTTCGAGGTCTCGTTTTCTGCGTCGGTAAATTGGTTCGAAGCTCGATTCACGTAGTATCGTACGTGGAAACGTAAAAATTTTTTTCAAATTGAACCTACCTTTAAAAGTGTTTTTACTTTATAAACGTCCGTTAAATCCCTGAACGAAAGTTTGAAATTACGACTCAACAGACAAACCCTGCAGAAAAGCTCATAATTTTACTTCCATATCCTTAATCGAATGTACTCCAGCGAAATTCGCTGCTCTTAAAAGAATGAAGAAGCCGCGGCATTGCGAGAGAGAGAGAGAGAGAGAGAGAGAGAGAGAGAGAGACGCCCGTAGGAGCCGATACAGTAAATGAAAGAACAAAGTTGCTGCCAAGCAAGCCGAAAGAAAAGAGAATAGAACGAGGAAGCGATAGAGAGAGAGAGAGATAGACAGAGGAGTAGCGAACCTCCCTCGCTCAGCCGCATCGGTAGCCCAACTTAAACACAAGTTCCGTCAAAGCGAGCGAATTTAATTTTACACCCCTCGCCGCCGTTTCATCGGCCTCTCCATTGTAGCCGTTCGGGGATTTAGCGCGCCGCGTTAATTGGCAAGACTCGGATGTCAATTACGGCACGCCACCGCGCGCGTTGCGCAGAGCCTTTGAGAAAAGGAGAGCGATGTTTTCGCCGCCCTTGGGGAACGGTCGGCTTTAAGTGCACCCAGGATGCTTTTCGAGAGAGCCTCTTCAAAAATGGATGCGCGCTGCTCCAAATTCGTAGTCTTCATTCGCGAATGAGCGAAGCGCGAAATTGGCGCTTTACAATTTTCGTTGCGAAACGCGGCGGTGTCAACGCGACCGAAAATTCGCGAAGGTTAATCGGCAACGTTTTCCATTAGCGGCCGCGAGAGTCTGGCGTCGAAAAAAAATCCCGTCGCCGCGGCAATCGGAGACGCGGGGGAGGGTAAAAAATTTAGCGCGGCTCCAAACTGACGAAGAAATCCGCGCGCCTAACAGCCTGTCAACTGCACGCGCCCGGCGAAACCAATCCGCGTGGTATACCCACGCGCGGACGGTCAAAAGCTGTACGTATGCCGGGGTAGAACTACTAGTCGCTGGGAACATACGGCTCTCGGCGAAAAAGCGAGTGCCTCTGCCGCGTCGCGAGTCATTTTCTCCGTTGCGCGGCCGCGGGCGGATTAATAAGTTGATTAGACCGAGAGGGTTTAATGAGGACGTGAAGAATGAGAATTCTTGCTGGTGACGTGGGCTTTTCGTTTGGCTTCAAGTAATATAAGACTTTTTGAAGGCTATTGACTCGAATGGTTTGAATGCATCTCGATCGATTTACGAGTCATACCGGAAAAATTATTGTTCCAATTTTCCTAAAAACTTAGTAAACAAACAACGAGGCAAAATAAAATTGAGAAAAGAAAGATACGGGAGAAAGTTACAAATAACCGCGCAGGAATAGAAATTATCCCATTACCACTCGTCTCCCCGCAGCTACACAATATCCTGAGCTGTCCGCGCACAGAAGTAAAACCCGTATCAAATTCCAAGGAGTCGAGAGCCTCGCCGAGCACCGGAAGAATATTCCAAATGACCTCACATATAAGGTATTTAAACTGCCAGGCGGCCGAGATGCATAACGGCATCGTTGCCCCGCAGCGCAGCAACGACGTCGCCGCGAAACTTCGGGCAGCCGGAAAAACTCGTAAGACGACGGGACTTTCCTCGTCTCTCGTCTCTCGAAAGCTAATATGCTCGCGGAATTCTCGCTCGGATCTTTATATTATAACGTGTGCCTTTTTTCGCTGCCGCGCTCGCTAAAAGCGAGCGGATATTTTTCGTTTTATCGGGTAGGTGAAATACGGCGAAAGCCAAGTTTTAGAAGAATTACCGAGTTTGCTTTTGGATTATTTAATCTGGAAGTAAGTTCGAACAAGTTTACGGTAGATGGTACGGCCGACGGTCTTTCTTTCTTTTTTTTTCGCGCAAATTGCGCCTCGCTTAATATAAATATAATAACTCACGCTTAAGCCGAAATAACGCGAGGCTTTCGCAAAGGAGCGCCGCTTTATTTGCCGGGAACGTAAAATATGAACGGTATAAAAAAGTTTAACTGTAATAAATCTATCTTAAGTAGATATATTCCCAGGCTGCTCAGGCGCTTCAATATTCCCGCGGCAGGTCTGATAAACATACGAAATAAACACACCGTTCGCCGGGGCCCACAACCGCGAAACGACGAATATAAAAACTTTAGCCCGCCCGCCGAAACTTGCGCAACTCTAAAGAACAAAAAAAAAAAAAAAAAAACTTGGCGCGCAAACGGCCTAATTTACAAGGAAACGCACGTTCGCCCACTCCCCCCCGACGTGCGTCGAACTCTGCCCTTCCGAACGCACTTAAACCTCCTTCTCAGCTCGTTCCTTCGTTTTATTAAATCTATTTTTCACCTCCCCCGCAGTTCCCCCTCCAATTCCGCGCAGCCTCTCGCTCCCCTCGCGAACGCTTATACAATACTCCCGAAAACCGAGGGCGAGAAGGAGAGAGAGAGAGGGAGAGAGGGACGCGCGGCGACAAAGACAATATGTTCGCCGACGACAGGGCCGCCGCCGCCGCACACACAGCCGCTTAATTCAGCTTTCGCGCGGAATAAAAGCAGCGAAACTCTCTGGCGAGCGGGTGGATTCTCGAGCGCTCGCGGGTGCATTCTACCGCGGACCGGACGAATAAATAAGCAAGTCCGCGCGCCGGAATTACGGGCGGGAATAAAGTTCCCCGGGCTTTGAAGGACCGCGGCTGAATCGCCGGCCGGGGCGGCGAAGATGACGGCTGGCTTTACGATGCGGTCAATTGTAAAAACTTGTTGAGCCTCGCCGCCGTGGTTTTAGTTAAATATATCCGCGGTGGCTCCACACCGTTTAAATTCGACGACTTTGGGAACTCGAGCTTTAATCGGGACTGGAATTTGTGCGATGGAATTGACGGTAATTACATCAACTTAATTATTACGTTTCCTCGCTCTCGCGGGGAAAAAATAAGTACTGATTCAGAATTTCATCCCGGGAGCTTTTCGCTCGAGCGCGCAAAAGCATGGAGTAAACGTAAGAGAAAATATTGAATATACTTTGTTTTCAATGGCACACCGGAGCTTTTATCAATCTCTCGCCGGCAATCCGGAAAGCCCGCGCGTATACAAAAGCGCGCCGCGCGGAATGAAATCGCCTCGCGAAAAAAAAGAAGAAGGCACTACTCGCGCGCGGTCCTGAAGCAAAAAAAAAAAAAAAACTATAAGAAAAATACAGCGGGCCCCGAGTTATTCGAGATTCGATTGAAGGTAATGTAATAAATTCCAGCCGCGGAGAAGAGCCGCTCCGCGCGGAAGGCACGGCATTGTGTATACACGGCGCTGTACTGAGAGGCTCCTCTTTTTTATCCGCAAATTTCCTATCCCGCGTAAATCATCGGCAAAATAGGCAGCCCCCCCTCCCCCCTCCGCACCGAGTATAAAGCGCGAACCTCGAGCGGAGCCCCGAGGATGAAGAATCCCGCATCGGAACTTTACTCCGCGTAATAAATAAGAGGGAAGAGAGAGAGAGCAGCGACGTATTTTACGGTCGCGCGTCGCGAGGGTGCGAGAGAACGGATCTCTCTCTCTCTCTCTCCCTTTGTGTACCGCACGCACACTGTGTGGAGGGGTCCGAAGCAGAGAGGAAGGGAGGGGAACGAGGCGAGGAAGCTCATATAATAAAAATATGAAAATCCCGCGAGAACCCGGAATCTAATTTCCTTGTATTTCTTTCGCCGAGCGAGATTGGTTTTTCGGCTTTGCTCTTTTCCGAAGAGTAAAATCTTTGATTTTTTAATCGCTCGTTTGGGAAAGTGAGCGCGAGAATTGCGATTATGTACGTAATCATAGTTTTGTCAATTTAATGTTAGAAAAATCTTGCTTTTTTATTTTATCGGTATTTTCACTGCTCGTTGCCGAGAAATGTATCTGCAGAAAAAGCATTATCCATATTCTGTACACAATCCTGTCATTATTAAAATATACTCGTACATTTAAATCTCAATGCGCAGATGAAAATGGGCCCATTTTCCCAGCGTTGCATCTTAGAAGGGAAATTCATGAAAAGAGACCGCAGTATATTTGGGTCACCGAATTTCGCAAAACTGCTGGAAGCGCTTTTCGAAGCCAACAAAAAGGATGCCTTGTTTGTGATTTCTTCGAATGGATATTTGTTTCTGCGCGAACAGTTATTTTCAGACGAAATATTTTGCAGACTAAAAGATAATTTCAAAGTGTAATATCTTGGGAAGCAAACAGCATCCGGAGTTAATTGAAACAAAAAAAAATCAGGAGTATCTTTTGTGCTTCAATAATAAAAAAACAAAAGCTTTTGTGTTTTACTTTTAGCTTTCCAAATATATTTAATCAAACAAACAAATATACGTTACCTAAAAATGGATGAAAAATATGGAGATGGAAAATAAAAATGGATTTCTAGCCTTATTTAAATTTAATTAATACTGTTTCTGAAGCTTTTTACTTCATTAACACTTAATTGCTAATTAAAATAATATCCTTAATTATTCGTAACTATTGTGAATAAAAACCATAAGCTAATGTAATTCCAGAAAAACGTTCACTACTAATTAAAGCTTATTAAAGTTGCTCGTTATTCAATTAACGCAAAATTATTTATCAACCTTAAAAATTCTTTTCGCCAACCAAAGCCCTCTCACGAATCGAAGAAAAACCTTGGTCTGATTTTCGCTTAAAACCATTCCCAAACGCAACGAAACGACCGTCGTCAGTAAAGAGCTAAAAAAGACACTCACCGGAAGCGGTGACCCTGCTGAGGGGGGCGGCAGGCGCGGGCGGCACGGATCCGGCGATGCTGTAGAGGGTCTGACCGCTGCCGTACCTGATGCCGCTCCCGGTGCTGCCGCCCCCGGCGTAGTGGTAGGGGGTCGTGGGGGTGGCGGGGTCCTCGGAGCCCCGGGCGATGACCGAGATCTCGTCGAGCTCCTGGCCGCTCTCATACTGGAAGAGCCGGGTGGCGCTCGTGCTCGCCGCCGCCCCGCCGCCGCAGTCGCCGTGGGAGTCCGACCTGCCGCCCCCGCTCCTGCCGCTGCCCCCGCCGCCGCCTCCACTACCGCCTCCGCTACGGCCACGAAGCGACTGCACCAGCCGCTTGGCGCCGGAAGACATTCCTCGCAGGTGATCCAGCCTTGACCGCTTCTGCTCCGCCTGCTGATCGGGAAAGTCTGGTTATTGTTTAGAAAGTGGCGGGGATTCGGGAAATTTTTGAACGTTAGACGAGAAAAGCAGGTGCTCTTTCGTACTTTAATTCCATTTTTCGTGTCATAAAAATATTATAAATTTATACTCTCATTTTTATGCAAAAAGCGGCTTTTAAAATTCAAAGGATAAACCGACGCGATAAACCGAGAAAAAGTTCAAAGTACTGAATAAATGCTTCATAGCTACATTAATGCCGCTGCTTCCCTCAATAATCTAACAGCGCTGTACACCGGTAGCGAGTAGTAGAGTCTATGTTATATGTACTGGCAACATTTTGCAAGCATCGCGCCAGCGGCGACCCTTTTTGTATATATTATAGATGCGGGGATAATTCGGATTAAATCGGATACCGACAAAACTAGGTTTTAGCTGCAATAGACTGCACTCGGTTCCCGTGTAATCTAATACGTTGCAGCGGGCGGAGCGCTTTTATTGTCGCTGATTTAGGAAATTCATGGCTTGCCCGCAATTCATAAAGCAAAGAATGTATAGCCGCCTGCGGAATCGCGTTTTTGGTTAAATTAAAGCGGTACTGACCGAACGTCGATAATGAAGCTGTCGGGTGAAATTTGGAACGAGATATATATAATACAAAGCTAACCCAATTGAAGCCAACTCTACGCATATTTTCAAAGCGAATACCCATTGTCCAAAAACTCCGCGAGAAAATGAAATTAGCTCGTGACTCAATTTAGAAAAAAAAAAAAAATCAATGAACCGATACGATAAACTCGGCTCTCGGCCGAGCTTGGCGGCAATTTGCGGAAATGTCCGAAAACAACTCTACTCACCGGGGAAAAAAGTTCGCCCCTCGCGCGCGCGTTACATCATCGTCCCCCGACCCGAGGTGCCCCGTGCCGCGCGTCTCGCGAGATTATTACCTCGCAATCTGTCTTCCCCGCGGCTTGGCGCGTTGACGCCTCGCCGTCACGCTCACGCACTCGTCTCCCTCATGCGAATTTCATAGAGGCCGCAGACGACGCGCGCCACTCCTTTTCCCCTTGCCAGAGAGAGAGAGTCGAGCTGTTTACCAGGCCTATCTCTTCCTCCTCTCTCTTTCCTTCTTCGTTTCTCGTCCGCTCGGTGTCTTATCCCGCCGTCGACAGGGGGGGGGGGGAAAAAACAGGCGTCGACGGCCCGGCCGCGCAGCACCGCCGTCACCGATCCGCCGCCGCTCCTCTTCTCATGTCAAGGCTGCTTTCCCTTCGCTCGCGCTCGGCTCCGTCGCCGCGCGCCGCTTCTTCTCCTTCCTCTCTGTGGCTCGTCGAGCTGGCTTCGAGGACGACTCTCCTCTCTCCCTAAGCCTCGGGGGCCTCTCCTCTCGATTCCGGTTTAGCGCTGAGCCGCGCTCTTTTTACCAGGAAACAGAGACGACTACTCGGCCGAATCTCCTCCGGCGCCTCGAGCTTGCTACGCTGGAGCGGCTCTCGGAATCGATCAGCATGGTTTCTTCGCCTTTTATCGGGAGGTCCGCGGCATCCTGGCTTCTTCTCTCTCTCCCCTGTTCGAGCTCGTTACAAGGGAATCATCGGGAAGCGACGACGTCACCGACTGCGGCCCATCCTCTCTCGCGCTCGGGCACCTTAGCCATTCGGTACGTGCAACGTCGTCGCTGCCGAGCAACAAGTGTCCCCCCTGTCTTGACCGCAAGGGGCTCCTTCCCTCTCTGACTTTCCAGGCGTGTGCACGTGTGTGTGTGCGGGCGGGTGGGTAAGCTCCCTTTGCTGCCGCCGCCGCCGCTGCTGCTGCTGCCGCTGCTGTTTCTGCTCCCCGCGAGCTTGGGGCGGCTGAGATTTCTCGCTCGATCGATTTACGAACCTGCAAGACCAAACGAATAGAGTGTTAGAGGCGCTTTTTCTCCTTTTCGGTGCCGGAGGGGGCTTGGTTACGTTGCAAATTGTTATTTACACAGGTCCGAGTTTGCCCCTCTTTCCGGCAGGCGGAGGAGGCTCCGAGATTCACGCTCTGAATTTCAAGGAGGCGAAATTCGGGCTCTCTTTTCGAATTAGGGACGG
This sequence comes from Ormyrus rosae, assembly GCA_035047165.1. Lineage (NCBI taxonomy): Eukaryota > Metazoa > Arthropoda > Insecta > Hymenoptera > Ormyridae > Ormyrus > Ormyrus rosae. Next base: position 21,947,663 of record JAWWML010000012.1, on the reverse strand, counting down.
GCAGAGATTTAGGACCTTATATATGTTTAAAATAACGGCTTAATACCACTTATCGAGGTGGCTTGAAAAACTTTGAAAACTCGAATTGACGTCTGACCAAAGTTTGATGAAACTACTTAAAATATTGTATTTTTGAAGGTCTACATTTTGAAAAAGGTCGAAAAATCGTTAAAAATTCTAGAAAATAAAGTAACAGAAGTTCTATAGAAACTGATTTGTTGCAGAACACTTTATTACTACTAATATTTTCTTATTGTTTACCATTAATACTGGGTCGATGAGAAATTATGTTTTGCAAAAGTAAAATGATAAAACAGATGTACTTCAATATTCATTCTTATTGAGAACGTCTTTGCGTATTCTTTATAAGAATCAACCGGTCAATTGTCGAGCAAGTTTTTAAGGGGTAGCGGCAGTAGTGAATATTGGTATCTTCTCGAGTTCATCCAACACCGCGTATCAATCAATAAAAATCACGCTTTGGAACGAAAGAAAACAGGTTTGAAAAATTACCTCTAGACGACATTTCTACAAAAAATCATTGTTCAAAATGTCAAGATTCAGAATCGTCGTCAAAAATAAATTATATTTACACAATTTTTGTCTCGCTCTCTCTCTTTCTTTTTCTCTCTTACGTAATATACTGTATTATGGTATGGTATTTTCGGGCAAAGTTTGTATACCAAACTCCACTCATTCATGTAATATGTTTATTATCTATAAACAAACAATTAAAATTAGTTTAATCGATGTTTGAATTTCTTGTTTATGCAAACAAATTGTTTATCGTTAATTATTTGCATAAACAATTATAGATTGTGATGGTTTGCAGATAGAAATCAAACTATATTTGATTGTTTATTTAAAATTAATTTAGATATCTTCACCTGCCTCGTCCTATCAATATACATATACATTCCTTATAATGCGATATAAAACTTTTGGGAGTTATTACTTTAAAAATATTCTTAATTTACTGGACTTTGAAGTTAATTGTACCAGTAATAAGCCAAAATTTCTGCTACCAAAATCTACATGAAATCTCATACAGTAACTTTTAATAAATTATTCCAAGAGTCGTAAAAAGAATTCCTAAAGCTTAAAATCTCGGCTTCCCTTTGTACTAGTAAAGTTAAAGTAGAGCAATTAAAATCTTTTGTCATGCTCTATATGAATAAATTTAAAAGTTTTCAAGCAGATTATTTTTATAATGAGAAAGTCCGCGTATTACTTAATACTGAAAAATGTTACGAAATCTTTTAAGCTCAGTAAGTGTATATAATAGAATATTATTTAATTCAAATTCTGAAAGTTTTTATTGCTCCTTATATATATCATGAACACGAGCTGATACTTTAATTTATAAACAACCTTCTTAATTAAATTAAATTTAAAAAAATTCTCTTTTTTCTTAAATCAATGCTTTATTTATTTAAAAAAAAAATATCAAAATATCAAAAAAAAGAAAATAAAAAAACACAATAGAAAGTTCACAACGCGCGCGGATAAGACATTACTTCCACTCTTTTGTCTCGACGCGTACAATACATTCTGAGATCTAACTCGCCAGAGGAGTAGCACGAAGCTACACATCACCATCAAGAACGTAGGAAAAAGAAAGAAGAGACCGTCAAAGCAGATGAAAATCGCTAGCCTCAATTATTTATCCCTCGTCGAGGCTGTACGTGTGCGTAATTAAATTTCCCCGTGCACACGTACGTGCGCTCGCGTAAGCGAATCAGCTGTACGCGCTCGGTTGTATTTTTTATGAGCGACGGGGGAGGGGGGGGGTGGAGAATAAGAGCTGAAAGTAATACGTCAAGCCAATCGAACGCGACAGCTCAATACTCAAGCCCCAACTAGCTCCATTCAGCTTCCGCAACCGATGCGTATACATTGCATTCAGAGCCGTGGAATCGCACTTTTTGCTCGAGTTCTTTGCCTTTCCTTTCTTTGCGCTTATACCCGAGCTCTCCTCGTCCCCGTCTTCCTTTCGATCTTTTTCGCGATCTTTGTTTTTTTTTCTTTTTTTTTCGATTGCCGCACCCAACCTGCTTGCATCTACTATTCCTTCTTGTTTATCCGGCGTGCTCGGCAAGGATGGAGATAAGAGCTCAATTATAAAATTTACAAGCGTCAAGTTTTCCTTTCAGCATTGGCTCGAATTTTTTTTAGCAATAATCTTAACGATAAGCGACAAGTTATTAAAAAAAAATTATGAAAAAATTAAAAGAACCAACGACACGAAAAAAAAAATCTAACACTCATTGCCCATAATTACACGGCCGTACTCGCGATCACGCCGAGAGGGCCGCTGAATTATGTCATAATCGCGATCGAGATAAGAATTCACACTCCTCGAGCTTTATCGCAAGTGAACTAGAGAGTCAAGCGAAGCGTTCCAACTGGAGAAATTTACGGCTGCCAGCGCGTAACGAGAGAAAGAGGGATGCAGAGCGGGGCAACCGTGTACACAGGCGCGCACACAATCGTGCAGCCGCACAGAAGGCAGGTGCATGCGCCCTCGCAGCGAGCGCCTCGAGATAATAGATTCTCGATTGAAGCGAGCGGGCGGGAAGGAGGGGGAAGCGCGCCCCTCTCTCTCTCTCTTTCTCTCTTTCCTGCCTTTTCCCGAATTCGCCTCGATTCGGCAGCTGAAAACTTTATTCGTCGAATCCTTTCGCTCGCACGTGCATGCATGCCGCACGTGGCCCTCTCTAATACAGTTCCGCGCAACGGCATTCCGAGCGGGCCGCGCGCGCTCGTTTGTTTCGGCGAGATGGAATTTTTGAAGCTGATTTTTCGACGACGCGCGCCGAGAAATTGTTATATATTTTCCCGGTCGGTGTTGCTTTGAATATCGGCTCTAAACCACTCGTTACGGGGGTGCCGCGAGAAATAAAGGCAACACCTCTCGGCAGTACGTGCACCGTTCGCGCTGCTCAAAGAGAGGCTTTGAAACGGAGGGGGCCCCGGTACGCTGAAATTTTAGATCCAATTATTTCTCCACGGTTCTGAGAACTCGAGATTCTTTGATAGACCAACTTGTTATATTGATCAAGAACAATTTTTGACGTAATTTATAAGCCTTTTTGCGGAGGTTTCGCTTTGAGACGGGTAATTGTTGTTCGTTAGTCGCTTACGAGGAAAAGCAGAAAGAAGTGCGTAAGTAATTTTTCAAATGAGGTTTCTTTCATGATTTAAAAATAATTTTTGTTTTGTTTTTCATTGAAATAATTTTACTTTATATTTTATAATGAGCAGTTGGTATAAAAAAATGGCTACAAGTAAGTTTAATTAATAAAGCATATTGAAAGTACTGCAAGCGAGGTAATTTATGAGGCCACGTTAATCTCTTCGTAAGGATACAAAAAATGTATCAAGTGGAAGGTTTAATTAAAAATTTAATTAAAAAATAATAATTTCTTAGAAAAAGAATTTGGCGCTCGAACAAAAGAAAAAAAAGCCCGACCGTCTGAGGCCCAAAGAAGAGTACCTGTGATCTCGAGAAAAATAATTTTCTAAAAAAAAAAAAAAAAGAGCCGAGAGTCATTTAAAAAGGATCTCTGAATAAAGAAGTTTCACAGAAGTAAATATTGTATACCAGATAATTTTTTTAATTTAAAAAGAACTGCTGCAGAGAATAATATAATATATTGCATTACGGTAATTGAATTTTAAATTTTAATTGAATACATTTGACTTTTTTAAAAACATCAAAGCCAGCTTTACGTTACTTTTCATAAAATTAAAGCCATCTTTTCATTGCATACCACTACGCAGACCTGCTGCATCAACTTTCTCATCCATCTTACTTAAAAGACCCTGATCTATATAGCCAGAATAAAACATCAAACTCCCGTCCCAATTAACAATTCATCGAATAAAACGCGTCTCTATCCAAAATAAATCCCACCCCGAAAATTGTCTCCTAAATTTTTAAACCCGAACTGTCGCAGCCGAATTTCGGCCGAAGCAGCGGGCGAAAGAGCCGAGAGGCAGTGCTCACGTCTGGCGGGTCAGCGAGCCCCGAGCGCGCCGCTGCCGCAGGACTCCGTAGAAATATACGGACCGAGCTCGCTCTCGGGGGCCGACGAAAAAGTTGCCATGGCGACGGGCTGCCGGCCAGCGCGCAGCTGTACCCCCGAGAGAGAGAGAGAGAGAGAGATGGAAAGCGTACCTACGCCGAGCGTCTTGATCGGGGCGCTGAGAACGAGAGCACATGCTAACTTGTCGTTTATTTACTGCCGCGGAGCGAAAGCCAGTGGAGGGCTTTCTTTTTTGCGCCGGGTTGCGTGATCGTTCGGATTAAGTGATCGGCTGGTTTTTATGAGGGATTGATGCTTATTGCTCTCGCGGTGGAAAAGGTAATTTTTTATCGCGCCGGCGAAGCGGAGTGAATTCGAGATTCGAAGTAAATCAAGGATTTCGTTGGAGATGTCGACGGATCTTTAATAATTTTGTGATATATTATTAATGAACGTATTTAACTCTATTAACTCTATTATAGATATTACCCAAAACTAGAAAATCAACTAAAAATGAATGAGTAAAATAAAAACATAAAAACATTTTCAATTTTCAGAAATTAACATCCTCTTTTTAATTATATTATTTGAGATCCAGAATGTTTTAAAAAAACGCTAAACTAAAACTTGTTCGTAAGATAATAATCAAGTGAATAAATTTTAACGGTATGTAAACGATTTTAATAAATTTCTATATCAATCTATAAATATTTTCTAGTTTAAAAAATGCAAAAGCAAACACGTATTTATTCAAACTTGGCTGTGTCCCAATGTATATTCATGGGAAGCTGACGAAAAGACCTAAATAAATCTCCCCTCTAAAACTCAACTCGGCCTCAAAATCCCGAGAGATCAACGGCCAGGTAAAGCGAAACTCTTAAATCGGCGACGAACAACCTTCCGAGAGAGGGAGAGCGAGAGAGAAAAAGAGGTGGGTGGGAGAGAAAACACGAACGACGTTGACCGTTTTCATTGAATGATTTGTCAGCGGCATGTCAGCCGAGGCGAAATACATGACTATTGCTTTTGCATCCATCCGGCGTGCACTAGAAAGTTTCTTAAACCGAACTCGTCGCAGCGCCTCTCCGCGCCCACGTTCCCGTTCCCTCGGCCCAAAGGAAAATTGACGGGGGAAAGAGAAAGCGACAGAGTAAGAGAGCAACGAGACGGCTATAACAAGAAAAGAAAAAGGACGGAGCGCGCGATAAAGCGACGACTACGACTGCGACGACGACGACGACGAGCGCGATGAAACGGGAGAAGAAAAAAGAAGGAGCTGAAAAGGCGAGACGACCGAGAGCGAGACGGAGATGAAGGGATGTATATATACGCGTGTGTTAGGCGAAGAGAGGGGGGGGGGGAGGCGGCAATTCGACGTCCCTGCACCCCCCTTTTGGCGGCTGCTGCTTTCCGTGAGCGCGCGCATCGATAAAGGAGTTTTCAACAGAGACGTCTCTCTTTTTATTTCTCATCGATTTCTGACTCGTTCTCTCTCTCTCTCTCTCTCCTCCTTCTCCCTCGCGCCGCCGAGGGTATCCCACTTACGTTCCTCCACGTGTTTGCCGCCCGCTTCCAGCGGAATGACACCTCCGCCCCCGGCCGCCTCCGCTCGCGCGCGCCTACATCGCGACCGAGCTGTCCGTGTCTTTGCTGGCTGCTCTCCCTTTTCTTTTTTTTTCTTCAAAACTTTATTAGGATGTATGTGGGGAATCGTCCATTACTTTATTGACCCCCGTTTGCTTTTTTATTCGTCGGCGGACGCTGGCTGGCGAAATTCTCGAAGGACTCTTCGCTGCTCGCGCGAGAAATTGTGTATTTTGGCTTGAGATGATTATTATTACCTGCGGGTAGGAGTTTCGTCTGAGGATTATATTTTCGTTCTGAGAAAAATTACATTTATACTCTTGCAGCTCCGTCAAAGAATCTACTTTATATTTCGCGGAGAAACAGTTTTGGAAAAGTTTCACTCGATTGAAAAGAGCAAATCGAACCCCGCTCGATATCTGCACACATAAGCATTCGTCAAAATAAAGCAAATCCGCAAAACGTTTCGCACTTTCTCTCTGCTCTCGCATTATTTCCTTCCCGTACATTTATTCCATTCTCGCCGATTTTTCTCCCGCCTCGAGACGTCGAAGCGTATAGAGTATATTTGTCAGTCTGAAAACGAGGTTCGCGCGCTGCAGCCGCCTCGAATAAAAGTGTCGAGTCCCCCCGCGGGGCGAATAGTTTTCTCCTCCCCGACTTTCCCGAATGAAAAGTCCTTTCCTCCTCCTCCTCCTCGGCTCTCTTTCGACTGATTTCGGGCCGCGTGTTCCTTTTGCCAGCTTAGAACTAATATTGACTCTCGAAGGCGCGCGCGCGCGCTCGCGCCGTATACAAGAATAACGCGAGCGCGCGCTGTATGTACACACGGGTCGTGTGTTCGAATTTATTGCGATACAGCGCGCCCTCCGATCGACCGAGATTGCGAGAGGAGTTCTCGAGCCAGGCGAGCCCTCTTTGTCGGGGGCGGAGGGGGGAAATAACAAACGCCCCGGCATTCACTTTATCGGGACGATAATCGGTTAAATATTGGAGCGATTTTTCTTTGATTTCGCGCGATTTCGCTTGTCTCGATAACAATGCCGATGTGAACGCTGCTACGGAGGGCTCGAACTTGTTGGGAAGTCGAGAATTGATGGCTGAGATTTTTTTGAAGTATTCGACTGAATCATTGGAAAAAATATGTTTTTATCCGCAATGATGCAATCGCCAAATAAATACAAAAACTTGGTTATTTAGACTGATTAATAAAATTAATCTTCTTATCCGAATAAGACTGAAGCTCCTAATAAACTTTTCGATTCAATATAAGCTGGATAATATCGTCGTTGTAATTTCTATCGGGCATTAAGCGTTACGATTATTGCAGTAAAAACCAACCAAAAACGTTTAATTTTTTTTTTATACGGCATTTCATTTAGTTTATTATAAATATGAAAAGGCACGAAGAATAATAAACCATCGACTAATGAAAATTGACGTACCCTTTTCATGTTATAAGAAGATTACTCCATTGAAAAAAAATTAGTAGTTTCAAGTAAATATTTAGTTGAAACACCTAAATTATTTCTTTAAGGGGTGTCTATAAAATATTTGTTTGAATCAACTAATTTAATTACTTTAAAATAACAAAATATTTATTATTGATTTTGCTGAAAACAAAAAATATTTATTTAAAGTAATTTTCTGGAAACAAGAAAATGAATTTAGTTATTTTGATGAAATCTTTTAGTTGAATCTGCGGCTGCATGTTTCAAGTAACAAAATTATTCGTTAAATTTACTAAATGTTTTGTTAAATTTACTAAATATTATATTAACTAAATGATGTAGTTGATTTTATTATTTATTTACTTATTTTAAAGAAATATTTGATTGATTCAACTAAATATGATTTTACTAAATATTTAGTTGAAATAACTAATCTCTTTTTTTCAGTGTCGTACCAGATGATACATCAAATTCAGTCGAATGATTCTATCTAATTAGTAGGTTTACAGTCCGATGCGGAAAATCTATTAATGCGCTCTCATTAGAGAGATGTGCAAAATTCATTAATTCGAGGGTACAGTTGCCATAGAAGCCAGTAATCGGCCCAAGCAATTTCGGCGCGACTTCAAGTAGTATCAGTCCCGATAAAATCAGACACGAAGCAGACTGCACCCGCCGCGCAATAACGCCGCGTCATTCGTATAAAAGCACAGCCCTGCCGGTCGCCGAGCGTAAAATATATATTCAAGCGAAAAAGCCAGAGCAGCACCCCCGAGCGGGGCGAGAAGACACGTCGTAAAAAAATTGGAGACGACGGCCTGCGGGGCTCAAATATTTGCAATAACTAGCGGTGAAAAATTCACGAGGCGGAAAAAATCCGTTTAATAAAGCGTGTAAGCGGCGGCACATCTACCTAAGAGTTAGAGGAGCTTTTACGGGCCGGCTCGAATAACCGCGAAGAAAGTGCTGTACATACAGGGGGGAGGAGGGCGACACGGCGCAGATCTCGAATTTCACGCAGGCTATTAATTATGTACATCTGCCAAGGACAAAACCCCCAAGTCCTCCGCTCTCGTTGAGCCATCACAAGCAGAGTCGGCCTACCTACCTCCGACGCTATATACACTACTCAACCGCTCTGCCTCTCCCTCTCTCTCCCTCCCTGCTCCTCGTCGTCCTCTTCGTTTTGCCGACAGAGGGAGAGAGAGAGAGGGAAGGAGAGAGAGAGAGAGACTGCCGCCTCTCGAGGCGTCTTTACCTCTCATTTCAGCGAGTAAATATTCATAAATTTCTAGTGGCTCTCGAAGCAGAAGCAGGTCGAGCGCCTCCGCCTCCGCCTGCCGCCTAACCCGTGTAATGGCGCGCGAACGTCCGTACGAAACGAGTGCACGTGCCGTTCTCGCTATATACCTATATATGTATATATACAAGCGCGACTCGTACGCGAGCATGCGTGAGCATAATGAGGGGGGCAGGATGAAAAATGCGCGAAATTATCGCGAGATTTGCATAAAGCCGAGGAGGAGGGTTGCTCGCTACGCTGTACTGCAGCTGCTGCGACGGTTGTTGCCGCGCTCTGCGCCGAGAGTCACGCCTCTCGGCGCGAAATGCTTGCACCGGAGCTGCAAAGCGATACCGTAACGAGTCTTGCCCTCCTTCGTCTCGCGACTGAGTGCGAGGAACGAGGAGAGGAAAGGACGGCGAGAAGCGACAAATGATAAGATGTCGGGGAAAGTGGCGAATTGTTTAGGAGAGAAAGATTTGTATTAAGGATAAAAGCTTTATTTAAACATGACTCTTTGATAAATTTTTATTTTTACAGATTTGCCGGGTTTCGTTTTAAAAAAGCGTATAAATCATGCAATAGAAATGCTTGCAATATAAAAACGAGCGGAGCGGATGAAATGAAATTTCTTCGATGAAAAGCTTTTTCAAACATACGTTCGTAAATAGATCCTTTTAAATGCATAATGTAAATAATTCACTTCTTTAAACGGGAGGATGCAGCAAGGCGAAAGGAAAAGCAGAACGGAAGACAAACAAGAAGAAGAATGTATATAGAAAACCAGAAAGAGGAGGTGAACTTAAAAGGGGAAAAGGAAGGGGACCGAGAGCGAAAAAAGCCAACGGGGAATGAAAAAGGGCGCGAGGAGGAGAAAAAAGGAGACCCTTGCATAGCTGAGCCCCGAGGAGAATGTATGGAAAAAGAGAGCCAAGGGGGAGAAATGAATGCTGTTGACTGCCGGAGCCGCAAAGAGACTGGCTTTCCTTAGGATTAAATATCCTTTCTACAAAATCGATCTACTTTCCGAATCGTGTGGGGGCACATCGCCCTTTTCTCTCTCTTTCTTTCTCTCGCTCTCTCTCTCTCTCTCTCTCTCTCTCTCTCTCTCTCTCTCTCTTTCTCTCCTACGCGGCACCCTTTGCCGGGTAAAGAGGAGAGTGCGTTTATTTGACCGCCCTGTTCTTTGCTTGATTTTTCCTTTATCTCGTTTATTAGAGAATGCTTTTTCGTTGTAGTTTTTCACCTTTCGAAAAGCTTTGAAACTCTAACCGGCCAAATTAGATTTGCAGCTAAATTTAATGGATTTGAAATTGTAGACGATAAATTGAGTGCTCTGTGTCTTTCAAAGCAACGTTAAAGCTCGTTTTACAATTTACACTGATAAAACTCCAATTATTTGACTGAAATTTATTTAATTAGTAATTAATTACCAACTGGCTCAAAAATTGTCTAAAAAAGAGAGAGAGAGCCATTAATCTCGAGACGAGCAATACAATCCGGCCTTGAAGTCCTTCGCAGCCTCGCCTCTCGGCGTGTTTTTAATTAAACCGAAAAAAGGCGCGGCGAATTAAAAGAGCGCGGCGCTTGCGTTTGAAGTAAAAAAGATGGGCGGCGACGGCGGCAAGCCAAGAGAGAAAAGAAATTCATTGCCCCCGTTGTTTGCGAGCTACGAAGGAATTGTATAAGGCCGGCCGAAAGAATTAGCCTCCGCCGCGTGCGAGTGGCATGTGGGTGTAATTTACATGGGCCCGAGAGAGAGAGAAAGAGAGAAAGGAGCATTCGGCCGAGGCATAACGAGACGCCCGGGCACGAACGTGCGAAGATGAGACTAGCTAAAAATGTCACTTTTAATTAGAGAGGCCGGCCGGAGCGCCGACACCTTCGCCCGGCTAAATCCGGCTCGAGTTTTACGTCGAGCGAGAGAAAGAAACGGCCGACGGCGCCGTCGACGCTCTGCTTTCGAGGAATTATCGAGGCCGAGAGACGGGCAGTGTCAGGTTGGCTCGCTCGGATATTTACGCCGAGGGTTTGTTAGAGTGCAAGAATGAAAATAGAGGAGATGTATGTGCTGGGGGGTGAGTTTTTGATAAGCTCGATAGGAAGATGCTCGGACTCAGGAATTTCGACTGCAGACTCGGAGCTGATTAGTTTTGATTAAACTTGCAGTGTAGACCGCGAAAATTGAGGGAACTTTACTAGGCTGCTGTAATAGGGATGAAGGTATGCAAATTATTCATAATTCTCTTCTTGGTCTTGTCTGGTAAGTGGTGGCAAACAAAGGAGGAGCTGAATGTTTGTTAGTAAATATTAATTTATCAATGTAAATATTAGATTAATTTTTTAAATCTTTCGTATCATTTTTTTAGTACTATTTCAAAATAAAAGGAATAATCTTCGTGTATTATACGAACGATTTATTTATAAATCTGTGCATACTATTAAATACTGCGTATACAATATTTGTTATTATTGACTTTTTATTATTAGGAATAAATTGCTTATTAATTCGAAAGTTGTCGTTAAAAAATGTGAAAGACATTTTGTTTTATTAAATTTTGTTTAACACCAAAGATAGCAGCGTCGAGTAATTTCAACCTCTACCTAAATATTATAAAAGAATTACAGCTAATATAACCATACGATAATTGATGCTTTGTAAATAATTTCACATTTAATTCTGCGTCTGCTGCAACCTGCTGCATCACTTTGAATTAATTTTCGGATATTATTTACAAACCGTAAGTTGAATAATTTAAATGATACATTTCGAAGTCGTGAATATAAGTAAAGCGTACACGAGTAATGGACGCTAAAAAAATACATATCTCGCGCTTGAAAAAATATGCAAGTTCGTATCATCTTTTTAATAGCGATTACGCTTGAAAGAAACGAGATTCTCGAGGAAAAGGGCAACAAAACTCGAGCACTCGCCTTACGATCTCGAATCCCTTTATGTTAATCGGCTTGCCGTCACTTCCGGTTCCGCTTGTCACCGGATTTTCCGCTTCGTCCGCTCTATCTCTCTCTCTCTCTCTCTCCTCCCAGCTTTTTTTTTCCAAACTTTTTCCCTCGCCGTCGCACTGATTAAAACTAGCGTCGAAACGCCCGGCCAGGCAAAAAACTCGTTTCGCCCGACGTCGATCTGGGAATTAATGTCCCTCCGCGGAGAGTTGAGAGCTTCGCTGCCGGCGCCTTTTCTCTCCCTCTCTCTCTCTCTCTCCGTCGAAAAAAAAAAGAAAACAGTTATAAATGCAGCAAAAAAGATAAGCGAGCGCGCTAAGAGATACGAGCGCCAAGGAAAAAAAAGGGCAAGTTTCTCTTCTTCGTCGTGTAGATTTAGGACGGTGTTTTTCGCTTCCTCGCGCGGCCGAAAAGATACGCACGCCCCGGAAACGGAGACGCCGAGAGAGAGAGAGCTGTTCTCGGTTTCGAGAAGTGGAGCGCCGCCGGCGAAAATTAACCGGGCGATTAAATCGCTCTCCTCGCGGAACAAGATAACGCGGCTGCTCGATGATGCAAAAGCTGAGAGAGGGATGTTTGCCCTGCGTAGCCGAAGGTATGTGTAATGACGCCACGAGGTTGGGGGGAGGGGAGGGAAGCTGCCCCCTGCGCTTGTGTGTATATGCCTTCGACGCCAGACTGGGGGAGAGGAGAGCGGCCGGAAAAAAAATAAGGTCAGGCTTTTGATGTTTGCTTTTCTTTTATGACGCCGGGCGTGCTTCCTCTCCGATGCAAAGGGAAAGTTATAAGCGCTGAGCGCTGCTTGGCCAAGGCATCGAAACAATCGAATCGTACTCCGCATCGATCATTCTCTTGTACTTTTTGGAAACTTTGAATTGCGAGGGAATTCGCGTTAGGAAATCTTCGAGCACTTTGCGCGGTTGCGAATCGTAATCGAGGGAATGCGTGCGGATAAAAAAGTTATAGTTTTTTAACGCCGTTCTTATATACAAAAATACGTCGAGCGACGAAACGACAACGAGCACAAAGCAGATACGGAAAATAAAAATATTCATTACCGCACCGGCGGTATTTGCCCGAGGTTAAAGCCCCATTTATTCCGGGGCCGGGGCGTTTCGTCGAAAGCCAACGATTCTCGCGGTGGACACCCCCCGAGCCTCTCTCTCTCTCTCTCTCTGACCGCGCTCGCAAAGCAAACAATCGGCGCTCTTATATTTCGCGCTCCCTCTCGCCTAGCGAGAATTTCAGCGATTCCCCAAGGACGGCCGATAAGCGTAACGCCATGTTTGTTTATCGGTTAGCAAAATACGCCGCGCCGTGGCTGAAACGAACGGGGGGAGGCTGTCCAAGGTTCGACGCCACTATCGAATGCCTGGGATATCGCGCGCGGTCTGTGCAGCCGCGATAGCCGCGTGGTTTAAATAAATTTTGCAGACCGACAAGCGGCGGGGAGCGGTAATTTTTGTTTGTCGCTTTTTCGAGATTAGGGGCAGCACCGCTTGACGGTCTTGCTTTTCGAGTCTGAAGGGTTGGGCTTTCGGTTGTCGGGCGGAGGGTAACGGATGGTTTCGGTCGAGATTAGGTCGCGTATTATTTTTAAAAGTGCGAGTTTAAGAAAACTTTGATAACAAATAAGTGTCACCGTTCATTTCTGTGGAATAACCGCGTCCAATTGTTAGCTTGTGAAGTAATGCAGATGTGTCAATATTACTGTTTGCCGATAAATTAAATTTGTAAGCTGCAGTAAGTGATCTTAAACAGAAATAGTCAGCCTTTCAAATAAACTGTAATGTATAACTTTACATTTCGCTCGTTCGTATTACTTGAAATTATTTGATTTAACTGAAAAGTTAGGAAACATTAAGGGCATGATAAACTTCTAAGTATATTAAATATTTTATAATTTCTATTGAAATGTTCCGCGAGTTTTAACGCGAAAAAGAAGAAATGGAAATAAATAAATGAAAGTTTTCACATACTTTTCAGGAATGAAAACCGATATTCGACTTCTGCTAGATTCTGTCGATTCTTTCGACCATTGATTATTATCAGTCTCAATTACGAACTAAACGAAGATTACAGTTTCTATACGAAGGAAGCGCTCGAGTAACATGCTATCAATCCGGAATTCCTTTTAAAGACCGGAACAAGTCTCTAACGAAACAAAGGTAAAAACATTGCCCGTTTCTAAATTGAAGATAAGAAGGAAGTTCGTAAATTTAATAAAAGTAGTTTTGTGCGCTGCATTGCGTTGTACTGCAATTACAATCCCTCGGTCCAAAGTAATCCAAGTAAAAGCGGTTTCGGAGCGAGTTCTGGAAGGGACAGGAAGTGAAGGTTTAGTGGGTAAGAGTGGAGAGTGACCTTGGAATCCATAGAAGAACACCAGGGGGATTTTCAGGTGGACCCCGTACACGGTTATGACCCGCATGTCACTGTCACTCCTTGGGGGAAAAAATACTCTATTTTTCAATACATTCTGCTTTTATCTTTTATTTTTAAAAGATTAGTTATATATCCAGAAACTGTTATTTCAAACTGAAAAAGTTTATTTAAAATAATGAATTAGTTTAAATAAGAAACAAGAGTAGAGAGCTAATTTATTATTATATTCAATAACTTTGGGTCGACATTGAACGATTAAATGAAATTTTCGATAATGAACTGGTTTCATTATGATATGAAAATACTTCGTAAATTTGAGAATGAATTTAATATGCAGATTATCATAGAAATTTTGGTTGAGTTATTTATTACTGAAGCAGGAATGATTTTAAGTTCTGCATGTAATTACAGTTCAAGCACTTCATTAATGCTACTTTGTTAAATGAAAGAATTAGCGTTGAAAACAGAAGCGAAATTCACGGCGGTTTTCACATATTTAGTTTTACACTCATCATACCTCAACGAATTCGCTTTGTCAATAAATTTATTAAAAAAAATGTAAAGTATTAAATAATACCCTGCAATACAGAATCCATCAAAATACATCCTAAAGCTCCTTTAAAATACATACACAAAAACAGCTCGATAATCCGCGGCGAAATTGCTTTCATCCCCAAAGAGGAATTCCCATCTCGGCGGAATCCTCCTCCGGAAACGAGGAACCAAATCTAAAAAGGCCATAATTTCGCAAGAAAATGAAGAAGAACCATCCGGAATAAAAAGTTCGTCGCTCCCGGGCGTCTATCCCGCGACGAAAGTCGAGGATAGATATCGCAATAAAAGAGATGCATATCGGAAATATAATCTTCCGGTATCGATTCCCTACAGCCACTACACGAGGACCGCCTCCTCCCCCCCGCCGCCGCCACCGTCGCCGTCGCCGTCGCCGCCGCGGAGCGTGAAAAGACACATGCACACTTCTGACCTATTGGAAAAGCTCCGCCGGCGTGGGAAGGCGACTGTGGCAATACTAAAAAAGGGGGGCCAATACCGGACTATCGATTTCTCCGACGTTCGGCCTTCCAATAAAACGTCCGTCCGTCCGTCCCTGCGTTATTCCGAACGTCGTTTAGAGCGGTTTAAAGAAGCGAACTCCCCCGGAAATATATAGAGCCGGGAGAGAGAGAGCTGGCACTTCCTTCACTCTCTTTCTCTCCAGTCGATTCTCCGGTGTTTATTGCTTACGCATCTCGGAAGGTTTGTTTTACTTTATTTCGGGGACGAGGCCGGTTTATTATTTACGTTGCTTTACCCTTCGGAACAATTTTTCACGTACAACGTGGGAGCGACGAAATTAACGGATTCGTTCGTTATTCATTGATTAATAGAGGGTGGACTCGATTGGCAAGCTCGAAGCTCTAATCTAAAAAGCGCGCACTTTATACTCTGTTAACCCCAATCAGCGGCAATAAATCTCGCCCTTTTCATCTGGCCGGGCGCGGAGAGAGCGCGAATCCGCGAGTGCTTTCACGCAGCCAGTAGCGCTTTCCAATCGGCGGGGCGCAATTTTTGTTCCGTTAAATGTTCGACCGGCGTTCCATTAAAAACGTCGTCAAATATTTCTATCAAAATACTGACCGTACACACACCCCCTTTACCGACGCGTTTTCCGGCTCGTTGGCGAATCATTTTCGGGGCTGAAAAGCGGGAGTCGGGTGGAAAAAAAAGCGCACTCCCGCGCGAGTGTCCGAAATTTTTGGCGAAAGTTACCGTCGAAATTTTCGGCCGGAGTTGCGATACACGTCTCCTCTCGTCGGTTAGCGAGTATCGAACGAAGTTAACGCCAGGTGTCGGGGGTGCTTTTTTTCGACGCGGAAAAAAAACGAGAGAGAGAGAGAGAGAGAGAATTTGTTCTCGAGAGCGAAGGATACGTAGTTTGCGATTGCGCGCGATGTTTTATATATCGATTTGCATCTATTTTTAATCGCGCAAAGGCCATCTCGCCGTCGCCGCCGGGTGCAGGAATAGAGGAGTCGATGCAGTCGCGTAGGCACGCCGGTCGGTCTTCATTTTCTTACGGCGATAGAGAGAGATAGAGAGAGAGAGCGATGCAATTACGGAAATAGCTGCGCGATATCGAGGATGGCCGCTTCTAGGATACGCATTGGCTCTCTTTAGCGGGGCTCCTCGCTCTTTTCTGCTCTTTTTTTATATAATTAGCGAAGGCCGCGGGCTGAGCGATGATCGGATCCGCCGTCGAGTTTTATTGACAGTTCGGATTTTCGAGCGGAGGAGCTGTTGCTTTAATATCGAGAGTTTCGGATTACTGAGTCTTGTTAACGTTCTCGACGGGGAAAGCGGAGGGAAGTGCAAAAGACTCGGTTTTATTGAAGTAAAATAACTTGCTCTCGAAGCTGCGCCGAGTTTGTTTAATTTCGCGAGGTACAAAATCGTGATCTGCGAACGTAAGTACACGAGACAAGGTGATTTAAGTTGAGCCGAAGTTGGAAATTTAGAAACGAATTCAGAAGCGTTTCTCTTAATTAGTTTTACTTTGTTCTTCTCAAACGGAAGAGTATTACGAGCTCAAGAGAACACGCAATAATAACCGTAAAAAAACATCCTTCCGCTCAGCTCGATAAAAAGCGCAAAACCGCCGCTAACACGAGAATCGTCCTCGCGCATACGTTGAAAACCCTACAGCAAAGTCTTGCCACGTTGCCCAGTCAGCACCGCTTGCCTCCTTATACTCAGCGCGAGCAATCGCGCTCCCCGTAATCCCAGACGAGCCTCGGCCCCGAAGAGAGTCGCAGGCTCTCGTATCCTCCGGCGAAATAACAATTTGCAACTCCAAAAAGCCCCCCGACGGAACTTCCGGCCAAGTTTAGCTCAAGATACTTACGGATCTCGCTCTCGACACTCGACTGCAAGGGCAGCTGCTTTATTATCCAGATCGATTTCGCCGCGCCAGCCAGTGTCTTCCGCGTCTACGTTCCCTCATCCTCTTTATCCCCGGCAAACAACAGCTCTCGCACTTCACTCGGCGGTGCCCTCCTGTATTATACAAACACTGTCGCACTAAACAACGAGGAGAGGCGGCGGAGGGCCACCAGGCTGAGGCTCCTCAGCGGAAGCCAAGGTCGGAGCCCCTCGATTCCACCGACACCATCATCATCATCATCATCATAAAATCATCACCAAGCAACACCAGCACTCGTCCTCTTCTCCGTGTCTTCCGCTCACTTTCCCAAAGGAAGATGCTCTTTTCCTTCCGTCATCGTCCGGAGGATACTCGGCAAAGTTCCCTCTCTCTCGATAAAAAACAAGTGGCGAGGCACGTTTTCCTCGAAGCCGCACGCGGCTCTCCTCGCCTCGAGTGTAATCGCGAACGTTAACCCTGTCCGGGAGGGGGTGCGTTGCTCTCGGCACCTCGTGGTCGCGCGTCTCGGCTCGTTTTCTCCGTCGAGAGAGAGAGAGAGCAGGCTTATATCGAACGGGCGCCGCTGCTGCTGCTGTTGCTGACCTGGCACAGGCTCGAGGCACCTCCTCCGCTCTCCTCCTCGAGTATCAAGCCTCGCGACTCCGGCGCTCGGCGGAGATTAAAAGTCGGCCGGAACGACGACGTGGCTCGCGCACGCCGGCCCGAGGAGCCCGCTTTTCGCTCTCTGCTGCTGCTCGATATCCAGAGCTCGACGGCGGCGGAGTGCGAGCGGAGAGAGTCAAGGACCGCGGGGAGCTTTTTCTCTCGTCTGCAGAGAGAGAGAGAGAGAGAGAGAGAGAGAGAGAGGGAGGGAGCAGAGCAGAGCCCGTGTCTCGTGCTCTCGCGCGCGCTCGCGTGGTAGAGTAGTTCCCGGGAGCGGCTATGGCGGCGGCCTGGCTCTCACTGCCCGAATCGAGACGGGGCTGCTGCTGCTGCTGTTGCTGCTGCTGCTGCTGGCGGTGGTGGTGGTGGTGGTGGTGGTGCGTTGCTGGCTGCGCCGCCGCCGCTGCCGCCGACCTCCTCCGAGGGAGAGAGATGGAGCTACAGCCTCCCTCCTCGTCCGACCCCCTAGGCAGGGAGAATACTAGTTCTCTCTCGCTCTCGCTCTGTCGCAGCATCCGCCAACGCGCAGGACCGGCAAAGCCCCTCCGCTCGCGCACACACATACACCCACACACATGCGCGGCCAAGCACATGGACGGACTTGGTGAGAAACGAAACCACCGGATGATGGAAGGGTGGCTGCCGCCGCCGCCGCCGTTGCCGGAGCAAGGAAGGTTAGGCTAGAGTTCTCTCCTAGTTTCTGAGCAGCAAAGAGAGAGAGGGAGAGAGAGGCCTCGGCTAGCCTGCCTTTTCTCCCTAGAGCTCCCCGTCCCTCGCCCCGCCTCGGCCTCTCTCTCTCCTCGGAGCCGGAGCGAGAGTCTCGTTGCTGGCTCGTGTCTCCCCGACGCTCCTCGCTCCGCGCGCCCGCGTGTGCGTATACAAAGGGGCCTGCGTGCGCTCACGCATTCCTTCGTCCGAACGCAAGTTTGCAGGCACACGCGAGGTTGGCCGCTGGAAACGCCGCCTACACGCGAAATGCTCAATTTGTTTATACATTGCACGCCTCGCCATTGTAGCAGGAGGTGCGCGACGGTGCGAAAGCTCGCGCTGCCCCCGTACTCGATATAACCCGTAGTGCGTTATTTGCAGGGATGCTTGCGTGCAGGAGGATTCGCGCGCACTCGTGCAGGTCTCTGGTGGGTAAATGAGCGCAAGCGATGGGAGAAGAGGACAGAGAAGCAGGGGGGCCGATTGGGAAAGGTCGAGGGGCGGAGAATTGAAGATGATGCGTTTACTCGAGATCTTATTATGGAATAAGCCCCCCTCCGTGATACCTGGCAGATTGGAATGCGGGTAAAAACGTTCCCTTATAATATTATAGGTAAATATCTTTGCTTGGTAATAAAAATGGTGACTGCATGTAGATGCAGGGTCATGGTTTTAAACGTAATACGATTTAAATTTGAATCAATGTAACGAATGTTTACTATTCACTTACCATTCACTGCAAACGTTAATAACTTTGCTAATCATTGCGTAATATTTCTTCGCTCTTATTGCCAGTTTTCCTCTTTTCCTTAGGAACCGTAGTGCAACCTGTCGAGCAACCAAGAAAAAAACCACTCTTATAATCTCTTTCAGCGAAGTTTTCGCATAATTAAGATCGAATTTAATTGCGGGCTAATTCTTTTAGTCTATAATGGCCCAGCAGTGATTACATCGACGCGGTAGGCTTTAAAGCAGTGACATATTTGATTAGAGGCGCGCATTTTAGCACCGCGTTTCAGATCTGCGTGCGAACTCAACGCTGCTTACTCTTCGCCATGCGGGAATGCAATTATGGCTCTTAATTAATTGATGAATTATACACTGTTTGCTCTGATCGCTTATGCGTTAGTTTGTTGTTTACTTTTGCGCGGGGAAACTGGAGGGGGAAGAGCCCGCAGTGCGTATTAGCATTATTCGAACGCACCGAGTAAGTGGATGAATGTAATTGAAAAGTTGGAAGAGCTGCCAGAACGTTTGCAGCGCTTAAGAAACATCTAAACACCACTCGATTACTTTTCAAATAAGACGAAAATCAATTCGGATATATTTAAGTTTTGCGAATAAAGTATAGGGGGTTGCGAACACTACGTGAAAAATAATCGATCCGATTCCCAGAAAAGGCAGACCGATTTGACGGACACTTGAAAATTTATAAAAATCATCCTTTTTTATTCGCATTCCCAGCACGCGATCAATCAGCGCGTCCATTGAAACGCGTGCGCTTACAAACGACCGACCAGATTCCCCTTTCTCAGAACGGCGCGCATTGTCAGAGCTTGCAATACCGTCGTATATACGCAGGTGTGCCCGCGCGCCCATAGAACCCGAGCAAAACGAAGCAGCGCGGCGCGGCGATTTCGAAAATTGGCGTGTCGCCGCTATATATACGTATACACGCTCTCTCTGTCCGCGTCCGCAGAGGCGCGCTATTCGCCAGAGGCGCGCGGGCATTATTCCTTGTCGATAAAGCGACGTACGGCCCTATGTATTCCCTGTGTCAAGCAGCTTGAGCGATCCCCCGAGCGGTCAACAAGTGAAACTGTCCTTTACACGTGCTCGGAAAGCGCGGAGAGAGAGATAGAGAGAGAGAGAGATGCCTGGGAAATTCTGTTCAAACGAGGTGGACGCCGAGCCGCGATTGTTTACCGCGATCTGTTACGGGGGCCGCCTGCTCGGCGAGAGCGACCCTCTCTCGATGAACTCTCGCGCGTTCGACTGTTTGCCGAAAAACTCTGGCGCACTGCGGATTTGCAGGGAGAAGCTTTCGTTTTTTTCCCAGGGTTTTAAGAGATTTTCCATTTTGCGAGGACAGCTCGTTATATATCGTTGCAATAGATTCGTATAAAATGTATATACAAGTTTGCTTTTTGCGCTGCGGACAAATGAGCCTAATAAAATGAGGGCGTACTGGATTGTTAAAGAGCAGCTTTATCGCGCGCGAGAAGAGTATGAATGGAAAATTGCTGCAATATAGTTACTACCTCGAGATATAATGGAAAATAGAAAGGTACTAAAAAGTTTCTATTAGCATGTAGTGACACTTTTTGTAGCTGAAAAAGTAGAAATATTCTAACTGATCGAAAAAATAATCTATAAGAATTTTGTAAAGTTTTGCAATCCATTACTATATTCAATGAATACTTTACGGTTAAAAGGAAAAAAAACAACACTTTTTAGTTTTTATTTTATTTTTCAATTCGCTATGTTTACGTTTATAAAGGAAAAAAATCTCAGGCGAATAAATAAATGTAAAAAAAATATTCTAAAAAAATATTCTAAAAAATCTAAATATTATAAAGTTTTTTTAAGGGTCTCAAGCTCAGTATATCTGCTCTGCGTACAATTTTCACAGTAAGAATTTTTCGGCGTGACTTTAACTTTAAGTTAAGGAGATATTTGAACGTTTATGAACACCAACTTACCCTAGATTTTTACAAAAAGAGCTACATCTTCGTTGCTAAGCCCTATTAGGTATAGAACGCTGAGACAAGAGTTTTTCTTTTTTTATCTACAGAAGCTTCTACGTTACGATAATTTCATTCATGCAGGGTCATTCCACGACCAGGAAATAGGACACTCTTTGTTGGATTTTTTTCAGGATTACATTAAATTACGCGAGCTACCATTTCTGCATGTCTGACTAAACTGCGTTTCGATCTACTTAAATCATTTCCAGTCTCCTTTCTATTAATCTAACACGTCCATCTGGTAAACAAGTGTATTAGTTGAAAAATTTAATAAATAATTACGTAAAGTGAATAAAAGGAAAAAGTAACAGTAAGCAAACAAAGATATCGATCAGGAATATGCAAATGAAGAAAGTAAGAAAAAGCGACGGAAGCGCGAGCGCGCAGAATCAAGGCGAGGGAGCCGCGAACAATTTCATTACGCTAATGAAGCCGAAGGGGCGGATTTGTAAATCGAACTCTCTGATTCCGTGCGTCAGAATCCGCGTTGCCTTCCATTACTATACCCCTCTCTCTCTCTCTCTCTATCTCTATCTCCCTCTCTTCGGAGGCATTTCCTCGATACTACTGGATGGTTTATAACTGTTAAATTATTTTTATTCTATCCCGCATAAATTTTAGTTTTAAGGTGTGAATGCATTTAATGAATGAAAGTGTTATGTAAATAATTGAGTGAGTGGGTGTAAAATGTATGCGTGTACTGTAAATAGTTTTAATTCGTGACTGAGTGATTAAGTATTTGCATTTGAGAATTTTACTTCATCTGTGAGCATTTATCACTATCACTAATTTGATATTACTAATTTTATGAAACTGGCTTACTGTGATCTTATAGTATTACTTAGTTTTAGGCTGATATCATACGTGCAATGTTTTACGTGCAATATTTTTACTTCCGTTTTTGTGCAATATTTTTACTTTACTTTTATTTTTATCTTTAGTTTTATTTTTATTTTTATTTTTATTTTTTTTTATTTTTATTTTTATTCTTTTTTGTTTTTACTTGTATTTTACGCTTATATCGCAGTTCTTTTAGATTTTTTCTTTTATAAGTAGTTTGACCAAGCTTACTGTATTTTGTATTTTTGTATCATTTTATACTAATGTGCAAATAAACGAATATCTATCTATCTATCTATCAATCTCTCAGTGCCTCGTTCTGCTTTTACCGAGCGGCGCGAAATAACCGACCGCCGCATCTGCGCGCGCACTCGAAAATCTGTTTGCTCTTGCTGCATAAACATTCGAATCGCGTAACCCCGCGTGAAATTGGAAGCCGTCAGCGGGAACTAACGCGCAAACACGCGCCGCGCATCGGCCAGCCGCAATAAGACCCGTTTTTGCGGCTGGTTTAAGGTAGAGCCGTCGCCGCTTCGTCGCTCGACGAGAATTCCCAGATTTTTACGGAAGTCGGCTTCGGCGAAGGGGATACGCGTCGGGAAGGGAAATTGGAGCTTTGATATTCTTCAAGATTACGGCTCGCCGGCCGGACTTTTAAAGCGGGTATTTACGACTGCGAAATTTTAATATTAAGAGGGCGTTTTTTTTTTTTTTTTTTTTAGATATTTACGCGGCTAAAGTGGAAAAATGGAGTTTGTATTCTCTGTTTTATGTTAATTAGTTTTTCGCTCAACGTGACAAACACGCGGAGCCAAGTTTTTATGCCTCGCATTGAAAGCGTAATGATGCGCATAAAAAGTACCCCTTCATACATATTCACAAGGGATTTTCGCAACATAGCTTAACTTTCCTAATACCTTATATGTCACTCCATCACACGGTTTGATATACGTGACAATATAGCAGCAGTAAATGTTCTCGGGTCTTTGTATCTCGCGAGAAACAGGGAAACTAAAGTACCTAAACAAATCATTATCCGGTCATTCTCGGGTAAAAAAGCAGCACTTTTACGAACGAGTAAGAAGGAAAATATAGAAAACTATTTCAAATATAATTGACACAACATCTGTTTGCCTATTAAACTGAACCTTCAACCAAAACCAATTTCCACCAGGTTCTCAAGTCCAACAACGGGCGGAGCACGCTCCAAAACTCAGACTCGCAATTTCAAGCCAGCCGGTAGTTCAATTAACCAAGCGCTTACACGCAGACTCACGCACCGCGCGAGGTGGCGGGGTAGGGAAGGAAGGTGGGCGGCATAATGCAGCCACTCGATCCAGATGCAAAATGCGCAAAATTAACATAATTTCTTTAGCGCACTCCATCTCCGGTCCCTCCGCGCCCCCATTGTCCCTTCATCGTGCAAGTTTGATGGCTGTATCAGCCGAATCGTCTCATAAAATATTCATAAGCCCCCTTCCCCTCCCCCCGAGATCTCCATTTCGCATACAAAGCCGCACACGCACATCGCGTATGTACGCGCGAGAGGCCGGTTTCAAGAGGCACAGTCGTGTGCAGTTACGGTCAATGTCATTATCTCTCTCTCTCTCTCTGTTTCTCTCTCGCGAGAGAGGGAGGAAGAGAGAGAGAGAGAGAGACCACTCGTTAAACGTCGAGCACTACACGCGATACACTCTCTTCGGCGCAGCCGGCCGTGTCACGCGAGACTTTCGAGACTGTTGCGCCTCTGTTGGTCGCTCGGGCGAGCGCGAGAATGCCCTGAATAAGCCCCCCAACCCGGAGAGCGGAGAAATTCGACTACGCGCGCGCCGAAGCCTTTGAAATGATCAAATGAATACAATGCCGACGGGAGGTTGTCGGGAAAACGGATACGCTGCGAACGGAAGGAGGGGACAGATTGCTTTTTTAAATAACAAGTAAGGGATATTTTGATGGAAAATACGAATTTTTTATGCGACTTTGGACTTTGGGGCTGACCTGTTTTGGGCGTTTCTACTTGCACGCATTTTACCGACGAATTTTGCAAATACTTATAAAAAATGTGTTATTAACTTTTGCATATCTCTCGTGTCATATAATCTCTGCGTAATTTAACCAAACGCGATAATGTTGCAAGGCAATAAATCATAAATAATAAATCAAATTTTACAGATTAGTGTAATATTAATATTTCGATCCTCAATTAATACGGATAAATACATATGAGTATAAATTATTAAGTATATACTTTCCAGCAAATTTAGCTCCAAAATTTATGTAGCATCACCAGACCCATGAAATAAGCGAAAACCCCATCATTTAGTAACGTAACTTCGGATAATTCGACTCTCCCATTTGCTGCAGACAGGCAGCTTACACGAACCCTCGCCGAATGATAATTTATCTTCTCGCTTCGCGCTGCATCTCCCCTTAAATCAAACAATCCAACCAGGCATCCCGGTATGTAAATAACTACTCCCCGCACGACGGACGAGGACTGCGAGCCGCAAAAAAAAAAACTGCGCGCCAACTCCGGCGAGACTGGGCAGAGAGAGAGACAGAGAGAGAAAAAAAGCGAGAGAATCACCCAGGGAGGGTCGGCACGCAAAGGTCCCGGGGAGAGCGATTAACCGGGCGTGACTAATTGCTCGGCCTGGTTTGTTAGTCATTTGTAGATCGACGATGTTTGCAGATAGACCCCCGTTATCCGTCCCCGGGTAAAAGAGGGATGAGAGGGCGAAGTTTCGCGCTCTCGCAACACTACACAGCCGCCCCCAACAGCCACGCCGTCGGCGCGCAGATCCTATTTAGATCGGCGAGCGCTGCCGCTCTCCGTCGAATGATAAGCCACGAAAATCGAAAACCCCGCCGGCGCAGCAGCCGCCGAAAACGCGCGTTCGATCGTTTAGCCGAGCGTTTCTCTCGAGCGAGCGAGCGAACGCTCTACCCGAGATTTAGCCCGCGGAGTTTATTTCGTTTGCGATCCGAACCGGGCCTTTTTCGACTTTGCGCTCGACTTTTTTTCGAGCCTCGACGCCTGACGGATGCTGCGGTTATGGGATTGGTATTTTGTAACGGGCTGAATCAGGCCGGCGGGTGTTAAATTTACGAGGACTTTTTTTTACTCTGAACATTTTTTTTTTCAGAATTTTTTGCGAAATCTAAAATTTGATTCAACTTGAGTACATCTTTA
This sequence comes from Ormyrus rosae, assembly GCA_035047165.1. Lineage (NCBI taxonomy): Eukaryota > Metazoa > Arthropoda > Insecta > Hymenoptera > Ormyridae > Ormyrus > Ormyrus rosae. Next base: position 21,922,898 of record JAWWML010000012.1, on the reverse strand, counting down.
CTGCATCGCGTGCCTCTTGAAGCAGATAATATTTTATTATACGGTGGATGTGTCTTTTTTAGATTTAAAATTATTCAAAATTTAAACGCAAAAAATATGCCTGGCGCGCAAACAAATCCAGCTTCATAGCTCGAGATAACATTCAATCAATCACTGAGTCAATCAATCGAACCAATCCATCTTATTAGTTTTACATTTTTCTGCATTCAGCGATTCATTTTATAGAAAGAAAAAATTTAGATGAAAACTTTTAAAATATTTTACCTATCTTTTTATTATATTCTTTTTCAAATATTGTTCAACCGACAATAGCGAGCAATATCCTTTTATATTAAAGCTAAACTAAATATTTCTGTTTAATTAAAATCAGCATTTCACAAAGCTATTTATTTCGCGCACTCTAAAATAAATTTATTTCATAAAACTTCCCGTCAGCCCGGTGATATTCCGCCGGCGTTCGAAGGAGGAGAATTTTTTAATTTTAAAATTACTATTTTGCGCGTAAACGTCTATTTGATAACTACAATAATTGAAATTAAAATCCCGCGTCCCGGCTCGCGTTATGCTCGTCGTTCCGACGTTGCGAAAGAGGCGCAACCGGAAGAAAATCGAGATTTTAATTTGTAGGTTTTTTGCTTACTAGAACAATCCGGTTGCCGAGGCATTGTTATGCGCATACACGAGAAATTAAATGGTCTCGGCGGCTCAGCAGGTGAAATTAATTGCATTTTCGTTTGGATTTAAATTGAAAACTGCGGGCAACGTATATATTACGCATTTGATTTGCTGCCGCGCGGCTTGCCCGCCGTACGGAAATGCGAGACTCGCGAATAATAAGAGCTCATAAAAATGCTTATTTGCCAGGTCAATGTTGTATTTCGAAACGTTGATCTGAAAGAATGTCTTTGCTGTAATTGAACTTTATTTAAATCTCTGTACGACAAAGCTCCGCCCGACTTATTGTCCTTCGTACTGCACCAGATTACTATTCACCGATGTAAAACAATGAATCGAGAATGAGAAAAAAGTCACGTTTTAATCAAGAAAGTGGACCGAGTCTTGCAGTACAGAAGAACATTAATTTGTTAAATGCTTTTTTTCATTGATTATTCTGATGTCAGTGTATTTTTTATGCTTGAAATTTTAATACAGTAAATTTTATCTTATTGGCATGAAACTAAATTACATAAAATTTTCTCTAATGATGCTATTTAAATTAAAATACATTAAAATACTTTTAAACTTAATGACGGTATTTATTAACTTACAGCTTTATTTTTCTGTTTAAATTCTTTCAGTTATATAATTTCCCTTTAATTACCGTAAGAGCACTTTGACTGAACATAACCTGCATTTTGAATGAATGTGCATTCAGCATATGTATTACTGCTCATAATTCATGCTGCTTACGCGCGTTTTTATACAAGCCTGCACAAAAGTAATGTTCTTCCACTTTGTGTCACAGCTTTTATGAAATCCTCTCCCCTACAAAGGATTTTTCGTTTCTGAAGGTAATTTTGACGATGATTCCACGCTGCGAAATTGCGCGTTTCTACGAAAAACATGCATATAATACGCCGACTGTGAAGTAAGTGATATTAATTTATGAAAAACTTATTAAAAACAATTTTTCTGTCTCACTCAAACCATTGGTGCAGCACTGATTATGCCAATATGAAGTTCAAAGGAATATTTTTAACTAAATTAATATGAAAAAATTTCGAAACTTATTTATAGCAAAAAGTTCTTCTCCAGTCGAGAGTTTTAACGGTTCTCGCCAGCCAAGACTCTGCATTTGCATGCATCACCCCATCAAAAAAAAAAAAAAAAAAAAAAAAAAAAAAAAAAAAAAAAAAAAAAAAAAAACTTGAAAATTTACTACCTCCAGCTCGGCTCTAAACAAAAAATCCCCCAGACTTGGCTGTACTCCCGCGCCATTCCCATTAGCGGAAGCTGATTTAGAATTTAAAAGCAGCCCGCCGGAATCTGATTATCCCCCGAACAACACGGCACCGCGACGCACGCAGCTAAAGACAGAGTAAAAGCAGAGCCGAACGAGCGTAGAGAAAAGCTTCTCTCCCACGCGCGGCCATCCATTACAGCGGGGAGGCAGTCGGCGGGGAGAGGGGGCGAGGCACAGCTAGAACGCGGCTTCCATTGTGCCTCGCGCATCAATAATCTGCGGACAGCGCACGCACACATTAGCGCGGCCTCAAAAATTCGGCCGGCTTTTCTCGCGCCGCGTGTGCCTGTGAGCGGACGTCGGGAGTGAGAGAGAGAGAGCGGTCATTGTGTCCGGTGACGGAGCGACGTCTTTGGCCGGGCGAAATATGACACACCCCCACACGGCCCTTCTTTTCGGGGAGGAGGCGAGATTGAATTTTCGAGCGATCACGGAAATTATACAGCTCGGGCTCCGACGCTCCTCGCCGTGATTTATTCGTAGGCGCGCGTCGCTCTCTCTCTCTCTCTCTCTCTCTCTCTTTTTCTTCGCGGCGTATAGAGACGCTGACGGTCTGGTCTGGAGCGCTCCTCGATTGATTCGGATTGAATTAAGGAAGTTGCGTGGTCTGTCTTTTATACCGAGCCGCCGGCGTTATTTATTATGCGGCTCGGATTATCGAGGAATAAGCGAGTGACAAGAAAAATGATACCTCCGACGGAAGTTATTTTCCGCGCTTTCTCCTTATCTTTCTGGCTTTTTTTTTTTTTTTTTAATAAAGTTGTTAACGTCTTCAATGCTAAGTAGACGTACTCGTTTTTGAGTGATAAGCTATTTTTTGTACACGAGTAAAGTAATTTATAATAATTTCTACACGGACACTTGTCTGACTAGAGTTAACTTTTTCTACTTAATACTCTAATTTTGTACATTTAGTGCAGGTATCAATTTTATTTTTTTTTTTCTACGATAAGCAGTAAAAACATCACCCACGCGTGGAATAATTATTACAATTTGTAAGAAAACTAAAAATCACGATTAAAAACCAATAAATCACTAATAAAGATTTAAATCTCGCCGGTTGGAAAGCAGCCAAAGCGACGCCACGGCGCTTTGAATTTTCAATTCTTATGTTGCAACACGACCTATAAAGTAACTTACTAGAAGATATTTTGAAATACGGAGATCCCGAAATTGCGAAAGTAGATTTCCTTTTCAAAATGTGCACGCGCGCCCCAAATTCGCAGCGAATTCTCTAGCGAAACTTTCTATCGAATTCTCGTGAAAATAAGAAAACCGCCGCTCCTGATACACTTCCTGAAAGCTGCGCTGCAGCCTTTCGAGACTAATCATCAAATCGTGTTTTACATTTACGGGAAGAGCCGCGGCGGCCCTTGTCGTCCAACATCCGCGACGACGACGCTAATCAGGGCAATAACCGCAGTCATCAAAGGCGAACGTCATAATCCGGCTTGGTGTTTGCACGCTGCGGCGTAAAAATGAGCTAACGACGTCGGACTTTAATCTTCCCCGGAAATTTAGAGCGCGAAATTTCCGCGAACTCTTTGGCTACTATATATATATACGGCATCCGGTTGGCGCTGCAGCTGCACTATTTATCAGAAGCGAAGTCCCTCGCCTTAGTCGTCTTATCTCCGTGCTTGGCCGCCGCTAAATCCTTACAAACTTACACGCGGCCGGCGAAGCCAGCGGCGCGCGCTCGAGGAAGAGGAGAAGGAAAAAAAGCACCAAGTCCCAGCGAGCGTGTGTGTTCTTTATTCAAATTAGAGGCGAGGTGGCGCCGCGGCTTAGCGCACCTAATTTTCACGCGGCTCTTGCCCCCGCCGCGCGAAGATACGGCGAAAATTGCAGCGGGACTGCAAGTGCCGCGCGGAGTCGCGCGGACCAGTTTCGAACTCGATTCTTTTGAACGCTGCTGCGGCATCAGCGATTCAAAGCGTCGGCGCCGACGCATTGCAGCGCTCCGCCTCCTCGAGGAGAGAGAGCATTAGGCGCTGCTGCGCCTTATTCCGCCGGTTTCGGAAAGTTTTCGGGTGTGAGTTTCGGAGCGATGGCTGGCGGTGAGTATCTCTGATGAAATGTGAGGTCGATTGAAATTATAACTTGATATTTTAACTTGATATTTTAACTATTTTAATGAGTTTCGAACTTGTATTTACATGATGTATTCATCATTTTGAGCGGTGTAATATTAGTTTTCTTGGCAAAATGGGCAAGTTTTGATTAATTCATAAAATTAATTTCAAGTTCGCTCGTACAATTTCAGCTCTAACGAGAAGTCGGAAAAACAATTTTTTTTTTTTTTATTTATAGCTACGAGAAACTAGTTAGAATATTATTGCAGAAATTTATGCGCTTTCAAGTGCAGTGAACCTTCTCATTCTTCTTACTAATGATGTCGAATAAACGTAAGAAATTCGACCATTTAGCAAGTCTGACGGGAACAGAAAACGAAATATTCACAAGCAGAACGTTTGCCTGCAAGGTAACAAATAACAGGTTTAATATTATTCAAATTGAAAGAGCAATTTCAAATAAAAACTTGTGCAAGAAAAGAACGCACGAAAAACTTATAGTAAACAAGCAGTACGGAGCTCGCAAAAAGGCCAAAATGCAATAAACGAAGGAGAAGAACACTGCAGAATCAAAACTAAACGCGCACTCAAACCCCTTGTATAACAAACAAGGGGCCGGCAAAGACAAACGGAAGACGCCAGAAAGGAGCGGCGCATGCAGGGTCGCGGGAACCTAGAGAGGCGAGTCGAAATTTCCAGCGGCGGCGGTGCAAGAGAGAGAGAGAGAAAGGTTAACTCCGAGTTGAATTAATTATACGATATATGACCGGGCGGGTTGCAGCTCGGCTTGGCCCGCCGGAGGGAATCGAGAGCGGCGCGGCTCTCCCTCCCATGCTCGGCCGACAAAGCCGGGGAGAACAGCTGCGCGAAAAAGGACATTCGAGGAATGCGAGAAACTCCTGCGGTTAACGGGGCAAGGGGCCGCCGCCGCGAGAGGCGGAAAACCCGGCGAACCCGCGGAAGATTGTTTTATCGGCGTCGCCCTCTCTCGAGTTCCGCAAAAATGAACTGTTGTTCCAACCCGCCGAAGACACGCCGCGCGCGTTTAGTCGCGTCTGGCTGAAAGAGAGAGAGAGAGAGAGAGAGAGAGAGAGAGAGAGAGAAAAAGAGATGGTATAACTACCGGCAGTGCGAAACTCCGCTGGAGCAAATTTAGTTATGCCTAGAAACATTGTGGAAGTTTGTTGGTTTACGAGCGGTGCGAGACTGCTGGTTGATGAAAGCGATTGAAAATTGTTTTATAATTAGTATGTCTTTGTGCGGAAGTGCACGCATTCAGAAAGGTTAGAAAATGCTTTTAATTTGAGGGTTGGAGGAAAAAGACTGAATGGTATTGATGAGTTAGTACGTTGATATCTACCGAAATAATTTCATTGAATTCTATTCGATAAAATTCGATGTCCGGATATAATTTAATAATTCTTCTGTTTATAAAAAGTATTTAGTTTTGCTTTTAAATTTATTAATAGAGAAACTTGGTGAAATAAACTATAACATCGGCAAACGTTGATAACGCATGTAAATCATAATCGTAAGTTTTAATTAAAACGAAGGTTCAGTTTAAATCGTAAACCGCTTTGATCTCCGGCAGTTGCAATAAGATGTATTTAAACGCCACTTTTGGCCTCTAAGTTACTTTTATTTAACTTAACTGGTCTCGGCTAAGAATTTTACTTTTGCCTCTCTACTTTGCGTAATCAAACTTGTAAAGTGGGCGCACTATAATTAAAGGTCTATTATAAGAGTCTTATATAAATTACTGAATATTTACAGCAACAATTTATTCTCCCGTTCTTTCATTGCGTCTCTTTACTGTCTCTTTACTCTTTCTTCGCGAAAAAGGACAGAAAAAATTGCACGCTTTTCCATCAATGAGCAAGAGTTTTTCACTCGATAACACTAAACTTTTTTATAGACGGAGAATATTTTTATCAATAAGGTGAACATTTATTCACCCAACCTCGCAAAGAAACATTATCTAAGTAGAATTTTTAGATCCGTTAACATCCAAACCAGTCCAAAACTAATTTTGCCGTTAGCCCAATGAGCAATTAATTACAGAATCATTTCGCCTAGAGGGTACAGCTGTTGGTCTGTACGAGGCTCGAAATGAGAGAGGGAGGGCAATAATTTTTTTATCACCAGTCATATATCTGTATAAAACGACGGCTCCCCGAATCCGAGCATCGGAATTGGCTTTTATTTATTTACGCCGCGGCAGTCCGGCTCGGTCAGCCGTCTTTTATGATTTTCATTCGCGCCGCCTGGGCTCGACACCCCGCGAACCTTAATTAACTGATGGTACTGGTGCTTAACGATCTTCCTGAGACTTTAAGTGTAATAATAAAGGTTTTGCGCGAGAGGAGTGTCAAAATGACGAGAGCCAAGATTAGTTCGACACTGTAAATATATATAAAGTTGCTCCCACTGAACGTATCGTTATTTACTTCTCTAATGTTGATATTTATTAATTAAAAATGCTTATTTATGCGAGAAACTTGATTTCCAACTTGCGTTCTTTTCATACCGTAGAGATTTATGTTTGAAAAATATAAAAATATAATAGTCTTATTAACGTTTAATAGAGAAGAAAGAACATTTTCATTGACGTCGGTCTTAGATTTTAATAAAAACGTCAGAGCAGTTTTTATACGGCAAATAATGAAAGGCACAACGGGGTGTTTTATTGAATGGGCTCTATAGCTTTGAAACACTAACTCATCTAAAGAGCTCGTAAATAGTCAGAAAAAAAAAAGTTTAAAAATACGCAACGACTTTTACGCATTTTTAAAATATTATACTTAACATTAAAACTTAAATTACAAATAAAAGGCGCAGCAACTGCGGACCGAAAGATAACATAAATACTAAAGTCGTGTACAATGTAGGCATGGAAATGTTTTAAAATAGGACTTTTATAACGTTCGCCGTTTAAAACTTTTATTGCACACTAACACAGCCTTGATCGAACGTTTCATTACCGTTGTAAGAAGAAGAGGAAACCATCAATTCGATAAGCCGCGTCTAAGTCATCAATTATTTCATTGCATCCGCTGTAAAATCAAAATTTCAGCCTCAAACGTAAATTTTACGACACAAGAGCCGTAATACAGCTTTTATAACAGTTAAGCTTTTAAATTGTCAACGTTATCCGAGCCGTGAAGAAAAAATTTATTAAACGAAAGCTCGAAACAAAAGTGAAAAAAAAACTCCGGCATTAAAAACCCAGCCAAGACTTTCGAACAACTTCTCCTTCGAGAGCGCAGAGTCGACTATAACAATCGAAAAAATTGCCAGTCCCCTCCCCGTAACGCTAGAAAACAAAGAAAGCACGCTAGACTCCTGCTTAAACAGCTTTTCGCAGCGGAAGCGCAACAGTCTCTCAGCTCCTCGTATTTATTTTCTGCCCCCCCCCCCTCCCCGCCTCCGCCGCTGTTCGACCCCTCTCTCGAAAGGTAACGAGCTCCCAACGGCCAACGATCGGCACTTGACTCATCCCCGGTCTTTTGTGCTCGGCGTTCACCTTCCGCTTTTATCGAGAGGCAGAACGGGGAGAAGCTGCATGATTAGATTCGAGTGATAAGGTAAGATGAGCGATCGTTAATTCGGAAGAGTCCTCGAGACGAGCGCTCGAGAGTATGGTTAACGATCACTTTTACCATGCCCACGGTAAACTCCCCTCCCACCCACCCCCACCCTCCTTTTCCCTTCAACGTACGCTTGCGCCTCCCGCAGTCCTTCCCCTATGATTTTCCTGTGGCTCGACTCTTCTTCCGTCTCTTCTGCTCGCTTGAGGGGCCGAGAGCTCCGCGGAGAGCAAAGACAGATGGCAACGATAATTCTGCTCGTCGCGAGGCGTCTTCTGCAGTGCGGATCGTCCGGAGTGGCCGTTCAATCCTTTAACGACGAAATCCATTTGTTTGCCGGAGGGAGATTCTAGTTTCTTTTTTTTGTTTCTTTTGGGAAATTCAGTTTTGAAATTGTACTTTTTTGCTTCTTAATTAAATAAAGAATAGTTTCAAATTACGTTTTTGAAACCGATTGTTTTTAATGAATCTCAGAGATAATGAATTGGCAGCGGTTTTTTTTTAAAGGTAGGGAATATTATTCCTTTTTTGTAAAAAAAGTCGAGCGATTACATTTCAATACACAAAGTGACTTAGAACTTTATACTGCTAATGAAACGTTTAATGTACGCGACAAGAACGCGTTAATGCGGGCTAACCCGTGAAGGGTTGTCCCGCTGGATTTTTATTTTTTTGCGATTCAAATTAAGTAAAATCACACATACACAAAAACTAAAATTATGAATGATTCTATTTCTTTCGCGATCGCGCGGGGAAGGTCTAAAGGCAATAAAAACACAACGGTTGAGCAGATTGGCA
>JAWWML010000012.1:21771129-21914375 GCA_035047165.1 Ormyrus rosae | reverse complement strand
GCGATAATAAAGTGTTTAAAAAGAAATTTTTTTTAATATCTCAACTGACTAGAGAGTACCTATAGAGCTACCTTAAGCTTTTTGGACTAAAATCATTTTCACTCGATGCAACGAGGATGTGAAATATTCTTGTAATGAAAATTTTGGTTATAAATATAGATTATTTTTCTATTCTGCCACATCTTCGATTTTCCTTTGATTCTTTTTATAGCCGTACGTTTATGCACTGTGTAATAAAAACGGAGTATTATATATCCCATGAAAGAATGTTCTCATGGCTCAGCAGTGACCGAGGCACTTTTTCCTGGACAGCTAATATTGGCAGAGGATCGTTAAAACAGCACTAAGCCCAATACTTAAAATAGCAATAGCATTAACACTTTGTGCACTTTATTTAAAGCGTCGTAACGAACCGCTACAGGCCTGAAAATTATCGTTGCCAATCAACTTGCAAAGATTCAGCTGTGAAAAACTTTTATCGTAATTCAATAACTCCGCAATGCGATAAGCAAGCAAATCAATTTTACCGTACAAAACTGAAAATAAAAAAAAAAAAACTCCCAATATGCTTACACAACGTGATCCTCTGCGGAATTCCACGGCGAAGCCGAATTAATCGTTAAACATCTTCCTCCCGGCGCATGCAGTTTCTGCACGAAGCATGCGGCGCTTAAATTTTAACCGCTTCCTCTCCTCGTCCTTTCCTCGAAGCCGACGAAAAAAGCCTCTCCACCCGAGGCACGCGCGTCTCCCTATACACGTATCCGATTCGAGTCCGCATCCGCGCGCGGGCTTTGTTGCGAATTCAAAGCCGCCTCCTCGCCCCCATTCTTTCGTGCGCCGCAGCCGATCCTCCCCCGAGGAATTCCTCTCCGTGTATTCCTGCGGCCGAGCTGCGCGTCGATTTTCACGGTCATTAAAATCGCACGTAGCTCGGATATGGAGGAGGGTCTCCCCTCCCCCTTAGGCCGGAAAATGCCTCGGGAAAGCGGAGCGCGCTCTGATTTTTGTGGGGGAGCGGAGGCGCGCCGACCTGATCAGCCGGGAACGAGAGCACGTCTTAGAATAGATAAGCCCCTTGGGAATGATGACCGTTTCTTGCGAGGCGGAAGGAAATGTAAGGCCGGTTGGAGAGACTCCGATGGGCAGTAGGGAAGTTTTCTCGATTACCTCGGACGTTTATTTAGTGGGCTATAGCGAGACTATGGTCAAAATTAACTTTGAATTAAAGCCGTATACTCGGCGTGTAAGTGCGTTTGATTATTTTTCTTCTTACTTTTATAGTCATCAATTTTTCGATAGAGTAGGAATTAATATTTAGGAATTATGCATTAAAAAAGTATTTATATTCACGGGAAGATATTCATATCAGATATTTCGTTAAACTTTGAAATTGTGAAAGTATGTTCCCCTCAATTGAACTTGTACAAAAACTAGTTTCCGATCAATATTTTTTTATAATTTCGAATTCCGAGGCGCGCCAAGGTTTGCGCGCGAAACGACACTGGAGCATCGCGAATTTCCATTCATCCTTTGACAAAAACAATATTTACCTTTTAACGTGTGTACACGCGGCGATGTATATTCCCTGCAAACGCTCCCGATAAAATATCTCCTGCATGCCTGATCGAATAAAGGCGAGTCTGGTATTTTATATATTAACTCGCGTCGTATATTTCTTCGTACACCGAATTCGCAAAGAATACATTTCCATTCCAAGCCTCGAGGAACTCAAACGGAATTCGCGCGGAGGGCCGCGAATGGTTTCGGAATCGTTCGATTTTGCATTTCGAGAAGTGCGCAGAGCCAATATAAGCCCTTGTCATTTATCGTTGATTTCATCTTGCGGCGTGTCCCGCGGTAATAACTCGACGACAGTAGATAATGCACGAGATTGGATGCGACAATCGTAGAATTTACATTTGAATTCTGGAGTATCCCGTGCTAGTAATTACAGTTGAAAATTATGCCAATCGATAGGTTGCCAGTACACCGCTATCTCCTATTCACTCGGCAAACTGATTATTGCGATAGCCGCGGACACTGGGCCATCCTGTCCATCAAAGCTAACGATTACAGCTCGTCATTCGCGTGAGATGGGGAAATGAAATTTTCATCAAAGCAAAACCGTTTGTTTTATCCGCGAACGTATATATAGTTATTTACGTATTCGTGCGCATCTCGTCGCGACGGCGACGAAGTGCTTAGCTGGTTCGCGAACGCGTATTGACGTCAGCAGTAAGCGGTTGAATAAGGAACATCCAGTCGGACCTGGCATTTAAATTTGATGTAATTTCGTTTCTCTTAGAAAAAGATTTTGACCATAATTTTTGCGCAAATAGCAAGACTCTTTTTTCACCCAAGTCCCGTGTCAAGCCACATTATTATTCCATTGCCGCAGATAAAATATGTATATCCAAAGATTCAGTTACAGCCGTCGTGACCTACGAATAAGAGGATCGCCTGAACAACAGCAACCCAATCGGCCGACTGTCGTTGTATAATCGAATCGCCGGTTCGGTATAGATGGATGAGATCGTCAGGTGACGCCTTAACTTTCTTGGCACGAGTTCTTAATACAATAGTTGGGCTTCAATATACATCGAACGCGCTGAATTATTCATTTTGTTTTCGAGAAATAAAACGAGAGTTATTCCAGAAAATTTTCCGAATAAATAAACAAAAAAATGTGTACACGGCGTTGCTACGTTATTAAATAGTTGATTCCAACCGATAAGATACAGCTTTCACTTCTGCATAAGTAGAAGCAAAATAACTATAGGGGGGATTAAGTACAAATAGGCGAATGAAAATGCAGCGCTTAATCAGGACAATAACGAAGGCGGCAAAACAAGAAATCGCGGCGTTTAATTACGGAGTCGGCGGAGTCGCGCGGCAGTAAAAAAGAAACCTCAATTCTCGCGCGATTAAAAAGGATCGAGTTAACGACATGAATGTTGCAACGACTTTAAATGCACCTGTATCTCGCCCCGCATGCCTCGTTAATCTCTCTCCCTCTCTCCCCTCTTTTAAATTCCCTGCCTCGCGGTCCATCAATTTCTCCCGACCGTTTTCTCGCCTGCTTTGTATTGATATATTCGCGGAGCGAGCGGAACTTTAGCCGCGGAGAGGTAGACAACAACAGGCCCGGGAGTCTCGCGGTCTTTGGCCGTGGAAATTTTACTCTCGGCTCGACGGAGTCGGGGAATATTATAGGGAGGGACCACTTTTAGAGACCGCACGGCTAATTATCTTAGCTGAATTGCGGGCCAGATAAATTGCTGCAAAGTGGAATTGTTGTGGGGAATATTCTTTTGCCGCTGATGTTGCTGAAAGTTGTTAAGGGATAATTAGGATTAATTAACACGTATTTCAAATTACTTGGTAGATATTACTGGTGGAGCTTTATTTTTGCGAATACTTTAGGAATCAAAATCTGATGAATTTTGAAAAATGTAAAATCAAGGTTTTGATATATAACTAACATGTAAAATGAATGAAATTTGAACAATGTATATGGAACGTGATTTAAAATATTCATCAAAAGAAATTACTTGTCTTAAAAAATTAATTCAGCGCTCGGATATAACGGAACAGAGATAACGAAATATTAAATTAAAGAACCTCCGCATAAAAAGTTTTCTGTAACTTTATAAATGACTGCAGACAGAAAGCTGTACGGAAACTCAGGATAATGGCATTATTTTTCCACCAAAGCTTCGTAACTGTCTGCGTTTTTTTTAAACTTTTGCTTCTCTTCAAGGTCTCTTTCTCTGCAAAATATCACCAAATTTTACAGGAAATCTTTACGTAAACTAAGCACTTTGATGAAAAATGAATGTCTATCAATGGAACTAAACATAGTATATTTAATACCCCAAATATCTTTTAAAACGTAAAACGCATTTATTCACTTACTCAGCTCTTTCATTTACCAGAAAACAGCGCAGCGAAAAGCAAATAAATCCGCGTCCCCCTTTTCTCTTTCGACAGAATCTGACCGCGATCGAAGCTTCGACAATAATCATAAATTCGAACCGGCGGATACTCGCGCGCAAAATCACCCTCCTCCACGGACGCATCGGTCGTTAAACCGCGACAGCCCGTATAAAACTTAAAAAGACTTCTGAATTCGCAAGAAGCCGCGCTTCCCAAAATCGTGAAAAATGCACGAGCTTCTATTACGCGGCCGCGTACCAAAACTTTAACGCACGAACGTCTTTCTCGCGTACGATATATATACACACACAGACACACATCACGGACGAAAGGTCAACCGCCGTGAATCTCTCGGGAGCGAGCCCCCCTTTTTTTCCCGTCCGCACGCAGCGAACGTCGGGACCGCTAAGTGGGTCGCGTTTGTTTATCCACGAGGTCCCGCGGATAGGGTGGAAAGACATATATCACCGTGACTCAGCTCTCGAGGAGCTGTAAAATCCGCAGCTGAAACCCGGACATTTTTTTCGCCGCGGCCGTTTTTTCCTTTCTCGTCAATAACGCGCCGGATGCGCTCGCCAAGCTCTGCGAAACGGGACGTGCACCGGGAGGCGTCGTCTCGAGACTCGTCGTAAATAAAAGATGTGCGTGAAGCGAGAGTCGAGGAGCGCAGACGAGGAAATGGGTGTATACCGATGTCGTTTGAATTTTCGCGCGGTGAAAAATAATATTTTTTCGAAAGCTGCCGAGCTCCTTTGTTCGTTCGGCGGGGGATTTTCTTCTTGCCCGGAGAGTCGTGTCTGCTCTTGTCTTCGGATGAAAGTAAAATGCACGCAAGCCCGAAGGCATGCGACTATTTCCGAACCGCAGATGTGTTTTTCTCGTGCAAGCAGATCACCAGTTGTTTGAAAAGAATCTGACATTCGCTGTGTACTCCCTGCCCGGATCGTACTGGCACTTTTGTGGTTCATTTAAAATTCAGGATATTCTATTTGTAAAAGTATATTTTTAGATATTCTGGAGGCTATACGCGAAGGAGTTCGATGATATTCTTTGGAAAAATATAAGTTTTCTTCTTCGCGTTTAAATGGGTGAAAAAGTTTTTCTATCTGAAATAGTCACCTAATATACTCGTGGCCTCTATTCAAAAACTGAAAAGAGACTCTCGCCATAATAAAAGTTTGTTTAACCTTTACACAAGTGCGTAACGGCAGGTGTCTGATACTGTTCCGCCTTCAAAAGATTTTTTACTTGTAATTCAGTAGTACGTTCTTTCAATATAATAAAGATCGTTTACTAGAAATTTTTAAATAGTTTTTTTGTAAATTTTAAGGAACCTCGTATTAATTTCCGTTTAACAATGAGAAGTTACGATGCTGCTTTCGCGTTGGCTTAAAAGTATTTTTTGACCTAAAAAAAATTACGACTCCAGTTAATAAAAAGTGGCATAATAACCTTTTACGAAAATCTAAAAGACTCACCTCTGAAACGAATTTTCTCAAACCTTTATTAAATTATCGATTTCCGGGTAAAAAAAAAAAAATAACACCCTCGCCTCCTTAGCATTTTTTCCCTTCGCTTTCCACTCGATCGGCGGAGCATGCAAATGTCGGAAACTGATGAAAATTTCTAGCGTAATGCGTCGCGCTATCGGTTACTCGTTCATACCTCGTCGCCTTTCCATTCCGGAGCTGAATCAAATTTTGCCAAGGCGCGCTCGCGCATTTGCCGTTCGACAGCCGTCGAAAAGGAAACCGGAGGAACGAATGTTTGAAAATCAGTTGAGCCGAGGTGAAAGAGGAGGGAGAGAGAGAGAGAGAGGGAGGGAGAGAGGAAACATTCCAGACGCGCTCGATAACGCGGAAGAGAAGCTCATCTTTCAGAGAGTCATTCAGAGAGCCCCGTAAAGACATCCGAAGAATGTTATTGCCAACGTGCGCGCCGACCATCGTTCGCCTACTTTCCGCCCGCCCCCGAGCCGCCGCTATCTTCTTTTCCTGCAGTTGCGAGTGCAGCGGATGTATATACGAGACATTGTTGCTTTGGCTTTTAGCTGCACTTTATTAAAATACTTTATGCAGAAGTACGGGACTCTTTGTGCAAGGAATGGTTATTGTAAAGAATATTTAGAAAAAATAACGGGAATTTAAAAGCGGATTCCATACGTTTTGAAGAAATTTTAAATTAAACGGTGCTTAAGTTAAGAATTAATATTTTAAAATTATCTTTTTGAATTTAGCAGCTTACGCAGCCTTTGAAATATCTCGTAATATTCTTACGCTGCTCAGACCAGGTTTCTTTCAAATACGCTCAGGAGCTGAATTTTACGCTGCTATAATTTATTTCTCGGAAAATTAAGTTATAACTGTAGTAAATAATCCGGAAAGAATTCAGTTATGACATGAAAGAAGGATGGAAAATGTAGATTAATAAATCATCGGTCTCGAAAATTAACGTATTCTCGAGCACTTCTAAGATTTATTACACAAAATTGATTACTTACCACTAAATAAATTATATTATTATTTGTTGCTTAAATAACAAACAATGGAAGGCTTGCAAACAAAGATGTACATTTTTAAACGTAGTTTAACTGCTTAGTAATACAAAGTTGCAACTAAGTAATCATAAGACGAAACCTACGCAAGTTTAAACATACAAAAGTGAACAGTACAGACGAGACGAGTAGGAGGTACGAACTTAAGCTACTTAAACTGTAAACATGAATTATCAATGACAATAAGAATTTTACATCCTACTTAGGCGACTAAAACTTTTTACGGCAACTGAACCTTCAGTCAAACGTTAGCAAGCGCACGTAATATGGCTTTCAATAAAGCATTTTACAACTTCTTCGTTGAGGTAATAATTCCAAAGTATATTATCGAACGCTGCATTAAAGTTTCACATACCAAACAAAAATATTCTTGATAGTTAATATTGTTACTATAAAGTTTGAAGATAGTATCAGAAAGTTAGTTCATTCCACATTTGCTGCAGCCCTATTGATTTTGTTTCGTGTTTACTCTGTTTCTTGTTTAGTGTTGGCTTCCCTGCTTAGCGTAATTAGTATTCAATTAGTTAATTGTGATATTAAATCTACGAGCGATCAAAAGCTCGAGCAAGAGTTTAATTACAAAGTACAATTTTTGAATTAATGAATAATTAAAACTTTTCGAGAAAAACCTCGGTATTGAGGAATTGATAAAATTTTTGTTTAAATGGAACTTTTCATTTTCATCCAATGATTAAATAAAGCTATTCAAATATTTTTAAATCTCCAAGATGTAAAAAAATGTACGACTTTTTAAATTGAAATTCAAATGAGTCAAGTAACTTTTAAGATAACAAATAACAGCTTATCAAGTTAATGCGTACGGTTAATCATATTCAATCATGTAAATGGTGCAAAAATCTGCAGCAATTCTAAAGGCCAAAATTCCCAGATAAAGCTGTGCATTACCATAATTCGACGATCTAACGCGGCAGCACGTTAAAGTTAAGCTCTGTTCGTAATTCAAAAAAGCCCGCCTGCAGTGCCGTATAATTTATTGTTGTTTACTCCACTTGAACTCGATTTGCACTTTCACACCGTATTCGAAAAGCGCATCGGTCGCCGACAGTAACTGCCGTCCCGCTGAAATAATGAAAAAGCGATGTTTTTTTCAAAATACCCGTTCGACATTTATCGCAATTTATCCAGTTGAGCGACTTGATTCAATGGCTCCGAAGTCACTTGGAAGTCTGGAAAAAACTGTGACTCGATGATAATTAATATATTCACATCTGCGATGTGTACAGAGCACCGTAATAATTCCTTCTGTTTCACGCGTATATAAAACGAGTACACGGTATTTTTAACGTAGTTTGATTAGCAAATTATATCGATTATTCGCTAAAACGATGTCCAAAGTATTATTCTTTGTCCTCCTCGGCTGTGCGGTCGCATTGGTAAGTTTTTTTATTAATTTATTTATATAGAATAATTATTCTATTAGGTATGGTCTATTAATTTTTATTTATAATCTCTTTCTCTACAACTTTTCAAATGTTTTCTAAAGAATTAATTAAACTACGATTGTACATTCACGATTGGAAAGGATTTGATATATTTCTTTACATAGCTAAAAGTACTATATATATTATATTTACTTATTTAGGCTTCTCCAGTTCAACGCGATGCTTCAAAAGAAGTAGAAACACACGTGGAAGAACATGAATTGACAGAAGAGGAAGCTCAGGAGGTAAATTAAATTTAAGCAAATTAGAATAAGGCTTACAAAACTGTTTGTTTGTTTTTTAATCAGAAATAATTTTTATGTAACACATTTTTCCAGGTCATTAAGGCGATTGAGGAAAAACTCAATGAAATCTTGAAGAACGCTGACGAAACTATGACTGACGAGGACATTAAAAATGCTCTCGCGGAAGTCAAAGAATTAGTAGACAAAATTTTCGGCCAACGCGATTAATTTTAGATAAATCTAGACTATAATATTTATTGAGTAAAATTCATAACAAAAACTACTGTTTTTCAAGAATGCAGAGCCATCGAAATAGAATTGATAAAAACTAGCCGGCTTATCGTTAATCAATACCATTTCGCAGCCGTACAAAAAGTGTCCAGCGGACCAAGCCCGCGGAGTATAACTTCTAAATCTCTTTGTTACGCCAGAATTGAAGCACCCCATAAATCGCAGCTGCGTCAATATATTTTTTGACAGTGTTTTATTTCTCTCTCACCTCTTCTCCCAATACATCCTTTCCCCTCCCCTCCTTGGCGCAGCGAATTTTTCGAAAAGCTTTCTCCTTCTCTCTCCCTCTCTCTCTTGCACAACAAACAACGCGCGCTTCCCTCTCGGGCCACCCTCCAACTACGTCCGCTCGACTTGCGAAAAGCGCGATAAATTTATATTCGCTTTATGCCGCGGGGATCATTTTTCTGGAAGATACTGCCTTAGAGTCTCTTGCTATGGAAAAAGGATGGGAGATATGACGGTATAGGACTTTGGCTACTTTCGAAAATTGTAAAACTTGGGGGTTAAAATAAAAATGTGTCGGAAAAATACAGAGGAATTCTAAAGAATTATTGAACAAGTGTAATTACGTTTATGCAAGCATATAAACACGCGTTTATTATATATGAAAGAATGGTTTTTTGTTACAATAAAGTTAAAACGTGTCTTCTCCCAAAGCTTATTTTCCCTCCGGGTACATCATTATCTCCTTTTCTAACGAGAACTATACATTAACCTTTCTTATCTTCCCGACGAAAAGTAAGATATTGGGAGAACGAGAGCGATATAGAGAGCGAGAGCGAGAGAGAAATAGTCTGTCGCTGCGGTCGATCGATGCCAAACACAAGACAGATGTGCGAAGCGTACCCGCCAAGTGAGCGAATCTGAGAGATATTGTAGTTTCGAATAAAGCCAAATAACACTTATCTGGAGAGCCGATTATTGGAGCGAGATCTTTTTACGAGATTCGGTCGTCGCAGCCGCGTTTACGCGTCTCTCGGCTCTACCGGCTTTAACGTTCTCGAGCAAATAGATTCATCCGTTATAGTACGATAATGATATCGTTGCAAAACTTGTGCGGCGGTGAATTACGTAGTTTTATGGGCTAATGCAGAGAGCTTGATTTGTCTTTGCTGCTTGCTATTATTAGAATTCCATTTGGAGGCGATGAAAAGCACAATTGGAGGAAGACAAACGCGGCTGAACTTTATTCAAAATTACTAAACTTATTATGGACCGCGCCGAACTATTCTGGCTCCTCTTGGTGTAATTAAACCAATTTCAGCGGAGTCTCGTTGGAGTGACAAAACAAATCTAATCTTCCTATTCAATTGTATTAATAGGCGAAAAATGATAATCTCTTTTCTTTGCACTTGCAAGGATAGTTTCACTTGTTTGGGTCACGGATTTCTTTGGGATATATGCGGTTAGACCTTCGACCAGCAGCATATTCGACCAGCAACATATTATGTGCTCATACAAACTCGGATGATTTTTTACTCTAATCCCGGACTCTAGTTGTGCATTCTAACGTCGCCATCCACCGAACGAGTGCCGACTCCATTATCGACCTATTTCGCTTAAACAGCGAACGACCTGATTTTATGTCGAATTTGATCGCTTTCTCGAGAACGATCAGGTTGCATAGGTAGTTATCTGTCGTACGTGGCGGCTATTTACGACGTGATTTTACACTGCTCGAAAAAGCTCTTACATCTTACTTGTGCATCGGCCGGTTAATCCATCTTAACTTAATTGACGTCGGCTAAAAGCTATCGGGTTAAATATTTTACGTGTCTATTGGGATGAGAACAGTTACCGGTGTAATTTATTCATTTATTGAAAAGGAGCGAGATCGATTTTAAGAGAATTAAAACTTTCACAACTGGGTCGCGAAGAGTTAAATGCAGTTATTGAAGAGATTTCGAAATGAAATTGTTTAATTTTCAATGCTGATATTGATGTAATTCGTAATTTCTGATTCAGAAATAATTATCGGTATAGAAAAGAAGAGTTCTTGTTGGCGGTGAAGATTGATTTTATTCGCTTGAGAAATGAACACTTTGCAAGCTACCCAAGACTGCCAGAATTCTCAAACATTGTCTTACTAAGTTTACTTGTTCCTACTTTCAAAAAGTTAGCGGGAATCAAGAGGAAGATCAAAGGCCGTTTCCCGAAGCTCGAGAAAGTCCACAACAGCTAGTCGAATAAGCCTGCAGTCACTCCATAAAGTGCACTTTAAATCCTTAATCGAATTCGACACTTAAATAATAGCCTCTTACTCCAAATTACTTCGCGCTTCTGACGGTTCACCTCCAAAAGTCTCTAAAATAATAACTCATTCCGCGGATTGAAAAAACGTAACGCCAGCGAAAACTTTCAGAAAATTCACCTCTCCCTCGAATTGAGATAAGAATTGGAACGATCCCTCCTCGTTAACCCCCCCCCGCCTTCGCAGTCACGCAAACAGACACCCGACGCCCCGGAATAATCTCGGTGCCGCGATCTCGGCGAAGAAGTCGTGTTTTCCCCCCGCGGTACGCGCGTCGGTAACGGAAAGAGAGGAAGAGAGCCGCCCCCGGCGCGCGTGCGCACGGGACAAAATGTTCGAACGTCGTCGCGCACCGCACGTACGATATGTGTGTGCGCGCGGCCGATCGGAGGCGCGGCGGGGCGCGCTTCCGGCACAGGCGACTTGCCGCTCGTAAATACGCGTAGTTCCGGATTTTTACGAGTCTCGCCGCTCTTCGAGAAGGAGCGCGCCGACGGTAAGAAAAGATAATTCCCCCCCACCGCACTGCGGCGTAAATTCCAGACCTATAAACAGGGATAGCCTCCGACGCTGGTGTGTATCATTGGGTCGGAGGCCGCGCTTTGGTTGTAGGGCGAAGCTCGAGGGTACTTGCTCTGGCCTCGCGGCGCGTTAATGTGGATTTGATGATGTGGTTAACGACGGTTTGCTGGTTTATAATTGGATGGATTTGATTGGGAGTTATTGGCGGTTCATTACTCGTTGCTGCGCTGTCGTTACGCGAAACTTTGAAATTTCGTTTTTATTGCAAAAGCGGAGGTTTATCGATTACTCTGTCTAGAGGTAAATTTAATATCCATGAATGGATCCTCAGAAGTTACATCCTTTGGCAGCTACTTCGGGTTAATTGGAAATGGTGCCGAGTATCGATCTTGTTATTTAATAAACGAATTTAACCAATTTAATTTGTAACAGATTTTATATTTTTTATTTAAATTTAAAGTATATTAACTTTGCAAAATTTTGAACTTTACGAAATCCTTTTTATTTTTAATACGAAATTTTTAATGATGTACTCAACGGTGCAAATAATGAAGAGAATGGTAATTTTAAGAGGAAATTAAACTTATTTCAATAAATGAATCAAATTAAAAAACTCTCTCCGAAAAGTTTCTCTTGTCTGGCGAAAGCAATTTAACTGCACTAAGCACGACGAAAGCCGGTAATTATCCAGCGGAATATAAAGGGCGGCAGCAGCAGCAGCAGCAGTCTTTGGTTAGAAAACGGCTCGGATTAAAGCGCAGATTGAGCCGCCGCGGTAATGGAATCATTATTGTATGCAAAAAATTGAAGCCTGCAGTCGCGCTCCCTTCATTTGAATGTTCCTCTCGTCGAGCCTTATGCGCCCTCCTCCGTACAAAGCTCCAATAAGTCTCTCTCTCCTCTCTCTCGGAGCAAATCTTTGCCTCGGATTTCCCGGGGTGAGGCTCCTTGCTATTCGATATACGCTCCAGATTGGCAGCCTGGATGAAAAAAACAAAATAATGCCGAGGGAAAACGGGCGCGCGCATGCAGGCGAGAACTACTTCGGAAGGAGGAAGAAGAACGAGCGAAGCTGCAGGCGGAAACGAGGTCGGGCCGCTGTGCGCTAGATATGGGCGCCGCGATGCGCTCTCATGGAGAATCGCCGCGCGCTGTATGGGGCTTGAAATACGTCCCCGTCTTTCTTCGCCGGTCAGTTCGCCGGGATGCTTAAGCGCGGCTCGCCTGATTTACTGGGGGCCTGGAAATGAATTACCAGCGCCTCGGAACTCTGCTTTCTCTCCGGTGCTTCTTTCTTTTTCGCCACTTATTTTGCCTCCCGTTTTTTCCTTTCACCGTTCGGATTTTCTTCGTTTCAGAATTTTTTACTGAATTTCGAGAAAAAAGTCTTTTTTTTTTTAAATTATCAGTTTTTGCGGCACGCTTGGGGTTAAAAAAAAAAGAGTAAAAATTATTATGATAATTATTAATGCTATAGAAACTAAAATCATTGAATGCAGAAGAGTGCAGTAGAAAGAGCTTGCTTTAGTCAGACATAAACAAAGGGCTTCGCATTATTTTCAATATATAAGCTAAAATTCGCACGATAAAAGGCATTATTAAATCTCTTTTTCAAATTTGTTTTTTCAAAATGAAGTTTTGGAAGTTAATTAATAGTAGAAAATAATGATTTGATAAAAAAAAATTTAACAGTCATTTAATCGCATTTTATTTGGTACAAAGTGCCAAGACATTTGTTACGACAATAGACCACTTGTCGCAGAATTAGCGGAAAAATATTCGTTTCATTGACCTCCGAAATTTACAATTGCATCCACAATTTTAAAACTCAAGAATTCTTTAAGATTTTTAACTGCGTACTTTAATGCGCAAATCGAGCGGCTTGCGAGCAAATTGTACACACACACACACACACACACACACATATTGTCCGCCTCCGATGCATCGCAGTGCTGCAATGTCACGGCAGCAAAAAAGCTTGCGAAAAACGACGAACGAGAAGAAGCAAAAGGAAGGGGTATAATAATTTAGCGGAAAAGGATTCAGCGGCAACTGACTCGACGATGAGCTGCCAGCGAATCGCGGCCGGCGAGGAGACGAGAGAACAGGAATCTGGGTATGCAGTAAATCCGTATAAAGTTTGCGGCTTTTCGCGGAATATACGGTCAATTAAGGGGGAGACGGTCTCGTAACGATCTTTCTAAAGCGAACGCTGAATTTGTTGCCAAGAATTTCAAGGACGCCAACTCGCCGAGATTCGCGCCATGCTTTTTTTTTACAGAATTCGAAAGTCCTATCTGTTCTGCCGAGCTTTGAGCCGCTCTTCGACGGACAATTGATTTTTCAATTTTCGCGTGAAAAATTATTATAAGTCGAGGAATTTAACGTGTACGTACACGAACGTTTTAAATTTGTATTTAATCTTGAATTAAACTTAAACTTGAACTCGTGTATTTACAAATGTTTTTAAAAACATTATTAAATATTTAAGTAATAAATATTTGTAATTAAATTTGTTAATCTAAAATTAGATTTATTAAAGTTTATCTCTCATAGAGTTAACAGATTTTCATAATCACTCAAAAACATACGATCAGTTGTGCAAATAAAAACTAGTTTGAATATTATCTCTTTAATCAAGTAATGAAACATTTAATATTACGAGTCGAATAACTATAGTAATGACGTTCAGCTATCAGTGGGAAATTATGACCTCAATTGCTGACTAAATAGATAGAAACCATTAAGCATTCAGCACAGAAATGATTCACGTATATGAAAAGAAATTAGGATTTTACTGTAGAAATGTTGCGAAATCATTTGATCGGCTTGTAGGTAGAAAACATTAAACTTAGAGTCATAATCATTTACGTGCACTGATTGTACGATAGTTTAATGAAAATTAAACAATGTGTGTGAGTATATCAATTAAATTATGGATTTATCAGATTCCGATATCCTAAACTGTTTTCAGAAAATTTTATGCAAACTTGTGATTTCAGGTATATAAATGCCAGGTGATTTCGTTTTTATAAAAGTTTTAAAAAGTTCGTCTAATAAATGAACATGATTTCAAAAAGTGTGTTTCTTATCCTTCTTGGATGTGCTCTTGCTCTTGTAAGTATTATTTGTATATTGTTAAAACGGTTTGTGTATGATCTCAAAATATTAATATTTATTCCAACATTTATTTTGCAGGCCTCTCCAGTAAAGCAAGATACTGAGGTAATTAATTAACTTTTTGTAATTAAGTCAATAATTTAATAAATGAATTTATATATTGAATGAGAATAAATAAACTACTTTTGTAGGTTTCTAGTGAAGTTGTAGTGCCTAATCAACAAGAAATTCAGGAAGCTGTCGAGAATGTTCTTCAAAAAGTAATACAAACTTTCTTTTGTTAATATATTTTTTATTGACGATCAATATTTTTGTAGGTTGGCCAAGCGATCAAAGAAATATTGAAAGAATTATTTAAGCTTATTGCTCAAGAATTCCATTCAGAAGATTTGAAAAATGCTGTAGAACGTTTTAAGCAAGTTTTAGAATCCGTTTTTAAAAATGAAGAGGTAAAATTTTACTTAATTTTTAACTAAAGGATATTTTACTTTAAATTACTTTACTTAACAAGTCGTATTTTTTCTTACTTATTAGGCTCCAAATGAAGAAATTCAAAAAGCTGTTAACCAAGTGATCAAAAACGTAATATACATATTTCTAATTTTACTTGTTCGCTTTAAAACTCGAACCTTTATTATTTATAAAAGTTTTTAAATCTGTTTTTCATTAAAGATCTGCGAAGCTTTTAAAGGAGTCTTCAAAGGATTTTTCAAGAAAATAGAAGAGGAAGTCAATGATGAGGATCTTAAGAAGTCTGTGGAAGAACTGAAAAAGGTCTTGGAAAAAATTTTCGCTTATGAACAACGGCAGGTAATATTACCTTTTACCTTTTTAGATGTTTATTACTGCAGTAAAAAGAGAAATGATAGGAAATTTAAAGAATTCTTTTAATAAAAATGATTAAAAAATACTGTTTTTTAATTTTCATTATTATATTCTTTTACATTGCTTATTTATTATTTTCATTCTTTATCGAATACCTATTTGAAATTTATTTCCAAATGATTTTTTAGGTAATATCTAGATCGATGCCTACTGAAGAACAAATTGATGAACTCACGGATAAGCATCTTGACCTGGTAAATTTTTATCTCTTATTTAATTCACTTTTTTATTCGAATATGCACTAATTGCTTATTAAATGCAGGTTGGTGAAGATTTAAGAGACTTATTTAAGCAATTATTCGAACAAATGATTGAGAAACTTAACGGCCATCTGAATCCTGACGATGCTGCAGAACTTCATAAAATTTTAGAAGAAATTTTCAGCCACCAAGAAGAAGATTATTAAATTAATAGTACTGTATAGCAATAATTAAATCATAGATGAAACTATATTTTTATACGATTTGTTGATGGAACTTATCTCTTACAATAAGATATTTATGTAATTCGTTTTAGAGATTAAATTTCGATTAATAAAAAAACCCGGTAGCTTTCTTTTTAATAATAATTTATGGTTCAACTACAAAATTCAAATTTCACCTCAACGTACTCAAATCAGCAAAAAGTATTTGTTTTCCTACAAGAATGAAAAATGTAGATACGCTTCTAGGCGCGTAATAAGCCTTTGACATAAAAATGTAAAAACGCTAATCAAATTTACATTACGCTCATCGTGAAAGTCGGCGGCAAATAGAATTTAAATCCGGCCAGAAGCTTCCGGGCTCGCATTTGCAGTCGGCACACGAGCGAGTAACTAATCCATTCTCCGCGATGCAGAAAAAAGATAGAAAAAAAAAACGCCGGAAGACGCCGAGTGGGAGGGAGATAAAGGGAGACAGGACGAGCAGAAATATATATATAAGCGCGCGCACGACAAGCGCACTTCATTTATTTATCGTTGCCTCTGCTGGAAGCAGAGAGCGCTGAATAAACTGACGAGAGATAAAAATACGGTACAGGAAAGAAACAAACGTTGGGAATGATTGAGAGGTACGTGTATGATCCATTGGTTTGCGGTTTTGTAAACGAGCAGAGCAATTGTTCTTTTTTGAATATTAAAATGGTTCAGTGGTATTCAAATTGAAGGGTTTTAATATGATGCGTACTTTCTACAGTCTTTTATTAACATATGTTGTTATATTTAATACTGTGTATAATATGTTTATTAATGGTTACGAATCTAATTAAAATAAGTATTTAAATATTATTAGCAAGCGTTAAATATTAGAATAACGAAGAATGATTTCAATATTCACAACTTTAAAATATTACACTTTAAAAAGAATCTCCGTAATTCTCGGGAATCAAGAAAAAAATTCGAGCAGAAGGAGCCAAACCAAGGGATATTCGCAAAACCACTGTAACTCTGAAAAAAAAAGAATGAATTATCGATTCGAGAAATGCAGGAAAGAGAAAGTTATTTTCGGAAGCGTTCACCGACGTATACGTATATATTACGAGGATCCGCGAACTTAACTTTCCGAGCAGCTCCGGTGGCGTTTACGAGTTGTCCCTAAAAGTCCGAGGCGCACTGCCAAACTCTCCAAGACCCGATTAATATATGCATTATTCCTGTAAATTATGCTCGACGAGTGCTATCTTTCCCGCACCGACTCTTGCCCCCTCGTCCCTCTCTCCGCCTCTCTTTCTCGGTTTTCCCGCGGATTTCGCCCGACGGAGAGTAATTTTTAATGCCGAGCTGTGAAGTTGCTCGGGACGGGGGTCTAAAAAAGGGGAACTTGTCAATTTTTCAAGGGCCTACGTAGTTCTTCGTCGTCGAGTTCGGCATCGATCGTCGGGACGTGGCGTGAACTTGGTTGGAATTTTTATTTAAAGCTTTTTCACTTGCTGGATGGGAATGCTCTCATTTGCGTGAGATTCGTCGCTTGGATTTAAGAAGTGTTGGAGAGCTCTTTATGCGAAGGTCAAAAAGATTGTTTCGACAACTGAAATGATTTAGTTAATTGTCCGAATTTTATATAAACTCCTTTCTTTCTTCGTTTAGATGCGATTTAAGTCATTATACAGTCCAAAGATCAATTGCCTTCTATAAAAAGATTTACGACACTAAATCTAACTAATCTTGTTCTAACTAATCGCAGATTTTCTTAATTAATGGAAAGCAAATGGAAAGCGATTTAGAATCACGCGAAGATACTGATCACGTACTTAACTGTTTCCTTTACTTCCTACTTTACAAGCTATATCTGTCTGGTGTATTCTCCTTCCTTCGGGCAAATGAAGTGTCCTAATTTACTTCGTTTAATTGTCAACTCTTCTTCTTCTTACTACATTTTTTACTCTTTATTTTAACTTGATTAAAATTAGTATGGAAATAATAATGAAAGTAAAAATTGTTTTTTTTTAACTACATTACAGCAGTAACACAGAAGAACTCAACTTATTAATGTAAAAAACGACGTGCTTTTTAATTTAATCCTATAGGGCATAACATTTTAATGTACCTGTTATAAAAAAAATTTTTTACGAGATTTCTTGCTTTTATTATAGTATTACGAAGATGGACGCATCTTAGTATGCTTCTAAATTAATGGATTGTGGAGACACAGTTTTATTTATTATTTAATGATTAATTGTAATTACTTCATTTAATACACGCAAAAATTTTTCAGTCTTAAAAAAAAAGTAAATAAATAACAGTATCGTGTAAAGCACCATTCTTGAAAGTTTACTGTTCTCAACCATCTTTCCAAACTGTGAAAAGTTAAAGAAACGTAAAAACCAGCAGTTAAAAAAATCAGCCATCAGAAACAACATAGTCAGGTGCACATGTGAGAGAACTCGGAGGGGGGGGGGGGACGGAGTTTTCCGAGCAAGAAGTGCTTCCCTCTTTTCCGCTTCGAAGAAAAGCAGTCATACAGCCTCGCATACAGCAGTCGAAAAGGTCATTTAACGGCGGAAGCAGCCAGACTCACTGCGCAAAAGACGTCTAATTTGGAAGGTAACTGAGATGCAGGCGGTTTGGGTTTCCGCGTTACGCGAGACAAGGCGCAGATAACACGAACAGCCAGATAGGAACTTGCGGTCGAGGAAAAGAATGCCTTAATTCCTTCTATAGGGGGGTCGCAGTTGTTATGTAAACGACGATTACTGTCACTTTCAGCTTCCTTCCTGGCAACCTTGTTCGGACTTAATAAAACGGTATCGTCGATGAAGAGAATTGACTGGCTTTTGAGAGTTGAAAAATTTGTTTTCAAAACTTGTTTTCAAAACTTGTTTTGAAAAATTTTGATCATTTTTATCAAGTTTTAAGGAAATTTTTATGCGGCTCTGATAGTAATATTCGATTACCAATCCATTATACAGCCTATTCACAGCAACAATGTACTCCCGTTAAATTTTCGAACTAATGGATACGGTAAATTGGAAAATACGTAGTTGGCTGGATCAATAAGACAGACTCTAAATGCTGTATTAGCTTCTGCCCTGTGGGACAAACAAACAAAGGGGGCTTGACATCAACAATGGCATTGTTTTGGTAGAATGCACTTTTTGTAAAGTAAAATATTGATTAAGTTTCGTAACGTACAGAAACAGTAAAGGAAACGGTGCCGAAGTTTGTGGAACAAAGTAAATCTTTTAAAGCAAGGAAACAAACGATTTCTCGGGAGAAAGTAAAATATTTATGCCAACGAGAATTTAAAAAATATTGGGAGTAACGTAATTGTACAATAGATTAATAAAGCTAATAGAACATAATTTAAAATTGGAATAATTAATATTTAGTGGTTTAACGGTGCTTTCGTAAAGAGAAAGTCGCCTCGAATATCAATTGATTAGTATTCAGAATTAAAATTTAGTTGTAAATTGTTGTAGACTGAAAAGTTTTTCTTTAAACTATTTTAGACAAAATACTAAAAACCATTTTATAGTCATAGTACTTTATCTTAAAATACCTTGAGCTCAGTGGTTATGAAGTATTACTTTTTCCCTGAAACTTTGAAGCTTTACATGACGTGGAACAAATTGACCCCCTACGTAATAGCTTTTACTTTCAACTTCTCTTTGCAACTGTTATTAGAACTTTTAATAAAAATACTAAAAGTTATATATTGCTACGTTTTTCTTCGCAAAATTAAATAAACAGTTCATTTTTAAAATAACTATTTCTTCTATTACCACTATTTTGCATGCGTGTCAGCTTCGATACTCTTCTAGAGACTTTTATAAAAATGTTTTTCCTTTAACTGCACGTAATAAATGCCATGTAAATAAAAAAACTACCTCATATTAATTAAGCCTGCGTAACCCATACACAACCGGTTGCATCATCGACCCCACAGCTTCGAGATCCAATTCAGTCTGGCTAAACGACATATAAAGCTGCACGCTCCCGGAAATGCGGATATGTGCTCCGGCGGAATTTTACGAGCGAACCTTAACCCTCTTTCCTCGGGCGGAACGTCGCCCGCTGCCTCTCTCTTTCTCTCGGCACTCTCTTTCGCGGGCGTTTGCGGCGTGCAATATCGAAAAGCCGAGACCCGATCCTCGGCAAACGCGCCGTCAAGAGCGCCGGAAATACGTCGGGCCAAGGAAAGGCTAAATAAGCCGCGCGCTCTCGAATTTGACGCGCTTCCGCGAGGCTGCATTATTATCGAGTGCGACGGGAGAGAGCAATGTATATACTGTCAGTCAACGGTCACACCTGCCGAGGAGGAAATTGTTTTTGCATAAATTAAAGTACACTTGACGGAGTTTCCGCATTATTTATTTGTAGCGCGCCGTTTGTTAATGAATTTTGCCCGTTCAAAAATTTACATTTGCGCGTAGGTATTTTTGATTATATTTAGTAATTGAAAATTTAATTAAAAAACCGAGGTTTAATCTGTTGTTCGAATAATAGGTGCACACACATTTGCGGCGCAGAATGGGCGGTGATAAATTACTACTTTATCATCATAAATAAATTGCATTCAATTCAGCTCGCAATCGATAAGTTATTAATTTGCGGTGAATGCAAATTGCATGTAAATATTGCAGAGTCGATTTGAAAATACGACGATTTCAAAGGGACTTAAAGGCCGCTTTGCATAAAATCGACTTTTCAGGACGATCCGGAAACGCGTAAAGCTAATTTTCCAAACGAAGCGTACATATATGTAAAAAATCCACGTAAACCCAAACGAAACGATCAATTTTCATCAGAGTCGCGAGACAAAAGAAGGAAAAACCCGGCCAACCGCGTCGCCGGCAAATTAACGGCACCGCTTCTCCGGCGATCCGACGAATCCTCGAGGTTAAACTCGAGTCGATTGCCCGCGGCGTTAATTAAAGCAAAATCAACACTAATTAACTGCAAGTCGAGAGAGAGAGAGAGAGAGAGAGAGAGAGAGAGAGAGAGTACACACGGAAAGTATGTATATCGGGGGGGGGGAGAGGGGAGAGTTCCTGCGGCCGGGAAAGTTTCGCCGGGCTGCTCCGCCCGCAACATTGCCTCTCGGCGCGCGCGGGGCGACGGATATCTCCGCGGCGCGCTGCACTGCGCCGCGAATGGGATTAACGGTGCGTCTAATGTAAACGGAGTGTATCGTATTTCACGCGGGGGGGAGGGGGGGAGAGCGGCGCGGGCTCTCTCGGATGCGCGTAGGCGGAGATTTAAGACGACTGGCTGCGTTTTCATTAAGATTTTAAACGACTTCATGCGGGGAATAAGGGATGAGAGCTGCAGCGGCGGCCGGAATAGACGGGCGAAATTACGATTTTAAGCCGGTCTCCTCGGTCTTCGGTGGGGAAATTTCGAGGCGCGCTGTATTAGATTTAATTTACACTCGGTGAAAGGGCGATAAAGCCGCGGGCTCGGGCTGGATATATTTATTCCTAAGTGCGATGGGAATTATTTTCGCGCATTAGTCCGACTTGAATTTTGGCTTCTATTGTAATAAAGTTTGGGTGACTGATTCAGCGGGGGAGTAAATATACTGTTACGCAAGCTTGAGATTTGGTACGAGCTACGAGATTTGTATCCTTTTATTACACTTTGTCTTAAGGGTCGCTAATGTGTTTTTAGAAATAAAAGACATCAGATTAGGTAGAGTGGAATCTCGATCAGAATACCGAGTTCCATTAATAAGAATCCAAAACTCTAAATTTTCAAAAGTACTTCTGAAGTAAACTATTTTGTATAACAATTACTTATAACGAACGACCGGTTTCCTCTACATAGAGTAATAAAAATCGGTTTTACAATAAAAAATAAAAGAGGCAGAAACCAAGACCAGAAGATTTATGTAGCAGGTTCGTATAAATGTTAATTAAAATCCCAGCTTTTATTATGAATATACCTCAAGCAGTGTATACAAGTTTATGCCTCATACCGCGGAAGCCTCAAAGACAAGATAGAATAGTAAATGTCATCCATAAAGCGAGGCGCGTGCGCACGCAATCCCGCTCCGCGTATAATACCCGAGAGCAGCTTACGGACAAAATCTTCGGCCGACTCCAAGAGCGAGTCTCGCTTCCCTCTCTCGGGGAAGTAAACGAGCGAATTTCTTGAACAACAGAGAAGCTGGCAGCCGCCGCCGCGAGCGATAACACCACTCGGGGGGCAATAGTCGAAACGTTGCCGGCGCACGTACAAGTCGCTTCTAAATCGGATCGGAGCCGCCACGGCGGCGACGCAGAGGCTTGTACGCACTGCACTTTACGCTCGCTCGGAAAAGGAGAGTGCAGCTCGTAATAATTCATAAACGGATATACAAACGGGGCAGCGCGAGTTTCACCTCGAATTACGCGGCGTCTGGCCGCGCGAGAGCAATCGTGGCTTCTTTTATCGCGCGCGCGCAGCTGCTTTTACGCGAGCTTTTTATTCGAAGGCGTACAATTCCGCGAGCGCGCTTTGCCGCCACGGGATCCCTGACCTCCCGGCGCATTCTCTCGGAAACGACGTTAACGGCGGGGCATCCGGATTCGCGGCCTATTTTTACGAAAAATATAAAAGCGACCCCGTCGTCGCTCGGCGGGGAGGGCAAAGTTTTCAGCCCGGAAAGTTTCATGCCCGGCTGAATTCGCGAAAGCTCGCCGGCTTAAAGCTCATTAAATAGCGCCGAATGCCACATGACGGTTTAGACTGCGAGTCTCGCCGAGCTCGACTCTTACTACTTGAAATGCATTTCTGGTCGCCTCAAAGACAGTGGGATTATGGAGAAATGCGCGGTTTATAAATAAAGCACAAAGCACTTCGGGCTTAAAACGTCCGCGAGCGAGGCATATTAAAAAAAAAAAAGGGAAACAAAAACGTTAATCCGGTGGTTGATGTACTCGGCTGACCAAAAAGCTGCTGCTCTACTCGTTTTCCAGGATGAAAGAGAATGATAAAGGGGCGCCGCGGCGCTGACAAAGGTCGCCCCCCCGGAAGGGAGGACAAAAAAGGGAAAGAAAGCGGGGAAGTGTTTTGGTCACACAGGGCTCGAGGGCTGCTGCTTCGTTGTTTTAAGTGTCAGAGCTGATGGGATTTGGGTTGGCCTTTACGGCGTGCAGCGGAACTCCTCTCTCTCTCTCTCGCTAAATGCACAGAAATTCGCCAAAGCGAGAGAGCGCCCCGAGGCGCATTTGTATTACGATTTATTATTAGCCCGGTAACCTGCCCCCGTTTTTACGGCGTATCCCCTTTACTGCTAGCGACAATAATGTGCCGAGCGTAAATCTACGTTATTTTATGTCGTACAGACGGAAAGAGAGGGCGGACTGCACAGCGACTCGGGGATTCTGCTCGAGAGCTCGACTCTCTTCCTTTTACAAGCTTAGATCTCCTCCTTTTTTTTTATGCCTTCCCTTTATACTTCGCGGTGTCTTCTTGCTAGGCTTTAATTGGATCGTTATTTTAGCAAATGGCATCGCCTAATAAAATGACGGAGAATAAAGATCGTCGAACTATTATTTTCCGGTGTCGGCGACGCGTGCACTTTTTCCGAGTTAGGCGCTTTGTTAAAATGTTATACATAATGCACTTTCGACGTGACAGTATTTTAAAAGGTAACGTCGAAAGAGAAAACGAATTAAAAATTGAAGTGTTCTAAATACTTTTGATTAAAAATCTATTGACGTTTATACAAGATCCTTTGTTTGATTTTAGGGTTTAAATATAGAATGGCATCGCAGGCATCTCTATTTTATGTGACATAAATCGTAAACCTATTTTAGGTTATAATTAATATTCAAGACGTATATAGTAATACACTTCACAAAGTTGTATTAAATGTGTTGTGCATTCGAAGCAGTTATCTATCCGAAATATCGGCAAAACTAGTTTCCATCTGATAACAGATTGTATCACAGAAAGTCAATGATTAAATTTGCTATATAAATTTATTACATTTTTTAAAAGAAAAAAGTAAATTTGATGTTAAGGTGATAATTTTTTTATTTATAAATCTCGACGTTTAAAATGTCGAAGTAATGCGTTTCAGAAACAATAAAAAATGTCACAAAACTATAATAGTTCGCTTTTTTTCTCTTTTATTATGATTATATATACAGTTTGAAAGGTTGATCAAAACATGACTTAATTTCCTTTATAATGATTTTATGTGGACATTTTTCTAAAAACTACTACTTTGAAATTTGAACAAAAAAATGTTCATTTGTAAGGCTAACACTAAGATTATAATTTGGTTTTTAAAACCAAATCATAATCTCTCCAAATTGGAGCTGTATTGAAGCTCGTATTGAAGCTGCTTTTACTGAATTTCAAAATATAAAAACTTTCCAAAATGATCTTATATTATTAGATATTGCGTATTATAATAGCAAAACTTTGTTTGGCTTTACTCTCTTCGCGGGCAATTTTGAAACTTAATCTTGTAAACTTCTGCAAGATATCCATGTACCTTACTTCAAAAATTTACTAAAAGCGTTTAACAAGTTATTGATTTTATCAAATTGCCTATTCCAACAATGTCGTGAACTTACATCGACAAACCCCAATTCTATTAGTCAAATGTCCAAACACCGTAAACCGGAAGCATAACTACATTTCACTCCAAGAGCTTCCATAAAACATCCCCGTAATCCCAAACGCCAACGAGAGAAGGCCGCGATAAGTTCGGGCGAGCAGAAATCCGAAATCGAGTGAAAAAAGCGCGCGGCGGTCTTTCCGGCATGTAAACTTGGAAAAGAGGCGAAGAGAGGCGAGAAAAGCGCGAGGGCGGTGCTTATAAGGACCGATGTACCTATAACACAGTGGGCACGGGAAACAAATGGTTTCCCTGGTTAAAACACCCGTGGGACTCGAGTAGCGATCGGCCCGATAAGAGGAGAAGGCACTTTGCCCAACTCTCGACAGCGGCGGAAAGCAAGAGGAATGGAGACTACGAGAGAGAGAAAGCGAGAAAAGAGAGGCGAGAAAACGATGGACGGATCGACTAAGAGGGGCGGGATTACCTGTCGATCTATATACACATATTGTCGCGGTTTATGACAGCTATTCCCGCTTTTTTTACACGCACACGCCGCTCTTCAATCTTTCCGCTCCGCTAATTGGTGGACACGGCAATTTTTTCCGGGACCCTTTGCAATTTCGTTGTCGTTGCGTGTTTCGAATAAATAACGAGCGGTTGGCGAGAGAGCGAGTTTTCGAGCTCGTTTCTCTTTCTCTTTTGTTTCTAGCCGACGCCGCTATTACGCCTCATTGAAGTGAAGTTCCGCGTATTGATTTCAGTCCCACAATGAATACCACTGTACCGATTCCCTCTCTTTCACTCCCCTCTCCTTTTTGTGCTCGCCTCAATGGAGTCTGCGGGCGAATTTAAGGTTCGTCTTGTGCTTTTAATTACCTGCTTTTATGCTCCCATTGCCGTCGTTCTGACAGCGACTCGAAATGCCTTGTAATCTTCGTACAACATTTTACAATATGCATTTTGTAAAAATTCTGTATTTTTCACTGTTTTTATTTTTAATTAAAATTTGCCAATTTATTTTCCAGTTTATTTTACAATTTATTTTCTCTTACGTTTCTTATTTCATATTTCAATATTGAATTAAATATTCAGGCGCTTCAAAAGCTTCCTTAAACACGTAGTTCTCCCTGTAAATAGCAAATATTCCTTGCTGCTTAGCGCCTCAATCGATAAAATTCAAGCGTAATTCAATTACGGAAATAACATATAAAGAAAATCTCGATATTTAATATTGCTCTATGAAAAAGTAGGAGTAAATTTAGGTCGAGTGACAGAGGAGCGAATTCTATTGGACTTCTTCTCTTATTTCGTCGCCCTGAATCGCATTTAGTTTAAGGCCACGCACATCTGCAACAACATTATTTATGAATCAGGCGATTGATCTTTGATAGACTTCTACAAAGATTTTTACAGAAAAATGTTTTATTCCAAAGGTAACTTATACGTATAATTGGAAGAAAATAATGCAAAGTTTTGCCGAAATAAAATAATAAAAAATTATGTCGGATTATATTTCGGAAACCTTTTTATCTACTTCTGGTCATTTGTGTTTTCTCCAATTAAAATATTAAATTTGTTACGCGATGTATATTTAATTACTTTAATGAAAAGATAATGACACGTCTGTTTCGAGATGATAAAACTTTTTCCTGATTTATGTTGAATAATAAGGCGAATAGTTATAATTTTAAAGAAAAAAATTTAACTCTGATGAACATTAAATCAAAACAAAGTGGCTAGTTTAAACATAACGTTTTCTTCAGTTGTCAAGTTACTTTTCTATTATTTTTATAATTATACATATTTTATAGCTGTGAAATTCCACAACTGTTAAATACGGTAATGCAATATTAAATTTTACATTAAAAAACCTCTTTTCAATACAGCGACTTTTACGACTTCGATGAAAAAAAAAACTTACCATAAAAATCAGATGCACTCCGCTTGACTGCCAAATAAAACGAGCCTCCAATCGAATTAGATCTGTGCAGCGCCCGGGGTGCATTTAATCATTGCGCAATGATCTAAAGCAGACCGGTGCAATAAAATCCCCCCCGCTTCCTCCGTCGTTCGCCTTTTCGCAAGCCGACTTTCGTTACGCAGCTACGATATACGCGGAAGTTCAATTTAGCCGCCCGGAGGAAGGAAGGAGGGAAAGCCTCTGTATCTCCGATAGGCAGAGACGATAAGTGGGCGTCCTTTGCCTCGCCTAAGATCTTTTAAACGCATCGCCGCCAGCGGATCAAGTCTGCGAGAGGGCTTCCGGTCGTCTGGAGCTCTCTTTTAATATCGGCGATTCCGACGGCGCAGAATTCGATTCGGCTCCGGCGCGGTATGTACCTCCGGCTTTATAAGACGATTAGTCTCGAGGGATTTGACGCGCGGCAGGAAATATTCTTGGAATTCAATTGGATGCCGGTGGGAGAGAAGGAGAGAGAGAGAGAGAGAGAGAGTAGAGCGGATAATCGCGGAAAGCGGAAGGCGGGACTGCCGATGGAAGCGAGCAGGTTTGATTGAGGGAGAGGAGAGAAAGAAGACGATGTAAGCGGAGATAGAGGAAAGTGTGTTAAGGGATGATGGAAGAGAATAAGCCGCTTTAGTTTACCCGTTTGGAGTACTCAAGATTTCGAAAATGGATGGCTGCAGTCAAATTTGAAGTTCAAAAAGGGCGGCTGCATTATTTCTTTGGGGAGATTTCATTAATCTTATTTGGAGATAAAACAGTTCCGAGTGCTCTGATAATACTGTATAATCCACTCTTTGCTAAGAAAGGGTCTTAGAACGTATCTGATAACTTGCTAAAGTTTGAAATGTGTTCCAATTCGAATAAACGACTCGAAAATGTCTTAAAGTCCTTAAAGCTCTTCTTTTTATTGACTTAATTACTTTTTTCAAATTAAAATTTAATCAAATGCTTCCTATAAAAAATCTAATTCAAAGATGGGCACTATATATTCGCTGACTTCTTATCGTAGATTGATGTAAAAAAAGTTTTAGCCCTGAAAACCAACGAATTCCACTTCCGGCACCAAAAAGTACCCTCTAAAACTCACTTCATTCAGCGGCTCTACATAATAATCGATGAAAAATAAGCGGCAATTTTTCTCGCCCATTGCAGCAGCCGAAGCGTGAAGGCGAAACCACGAAATTTACGCGAGAAACGCGAGCGCAGAGGGATGAGACGGCGAAAAAAGGGGACTCCCCGAAAAAGCAGTCCGTCGGAGCCGTAGCCCCCGCCGACGATAAAGAAGCAGATAACGGCAAAGGTGGCGGGGAAAATGGAGCGGCACCGTTGTAATACAGCTCGGGAACCGCGTAACGAGCCTCGGAGCTCACGTCATAGGGCCAGAGACAGAGACAAGTGGTGCAGATTTTCTCCGAGAGTATCAAGAGATAGAGGGGAGGGGAGGAGGGACCTATTACGGAGAAGTGCGGCAGGCATTCGCCGCGCGAGAGAGGCGCTTGGAATAATCAAGCCGCAATAACACTCAAGTTATTTAACTCGGCGGGCCGCGAGAAGTGGAACGGAAATCGACTGTCGAGCGGGGACGTGCATCGGTGCATATTAAGCGGAAAAGTCGCGTGCCGAGGCACACTCCGCTGAAGATGCTACCCCAGGGGGGGGAGAGAAAGATCGGACGATATTCCGCGCACGCAGCGACTATCCTCACGTATACGGTGTACGTATTTGGCGCTTCGATTATTACCGGCTATTGTGCTTACTTTATGAGCTTTTACGGCGGCTAGGTTTTTTCTTAAGCCTGGCGATATTAGTTCGCTCACTGGAATATCAGATGTTTTTGCTGGGTGGATTTTGTGAGCTTGTAAGACAGATAATAAAATGTACATATTAACCGCTTTCTTAATAGACGCAGACTATTTGGTCTTGACAATTTTTTGTTCGAGTTGTTGGGGAAAATGAAAAAGTTTATGTTTTTGTCTGAATGTTCATTGCCACTAGTTGGTTATCGCAAAGGAAGGACAAAAATTTTTGCAACCAATTTTTGTTGGTTAGAATAACACAATTTTCGTTCGTATTTGAAGTAAGATGTGTTAAATCCGTAACGTAGCCAAGTTGAAATTCCTCCGAGAAATTGTGGGCGAATTTTTGGGAATCGATTTTTGAAGGTGACGCATAAGCATACAATAAATAACACTTATTGTTAAAATTGAAACAAATAAATAATTTAATCAACAAGATACACACTTTATAATCCTCGTACAAAAGACTCACGCGCATATTTAATCGCACAACAGTACTTTGAACGTAACGCAGTTGTCGATCCATCCGCGCACTTTCGACGTCTTCGCGAGAATACGTCGAATTGTCGAATATTGTCTACGCGCCCTACCGATAGTCGCGCGCTCTTTTCCCCTACCTCGCGCTCTGAACGACCATTGACTCGCGTAGTTACCTTATAACAGATGAAAATAGCAACTCGTTTTATTACTTTTAAAATTTCTCAGTTTTAAAGTATTATAAGTCAATCCAACTAGCATACGCGAATCGTTCAAAAATACTGATGATGATAGTATTTTCATTCTTTTGAATAACTGACGTACATCACGCAGAATTTCCGGCACTAACGATAGTTTTCAAGAAGTACGCGATCATCCAGCCGAAAAGTTTCAACTTCCAGAAGTGAAAGAGCGATAGAAGTCTCTTGAAGAAGTTAATGGAGATTGATGAATTGGCCTGTTATAAACGTAACTTTTCACAATTTAAGCTATTATTTACGATCAAAAAGAGCTCGCGATTGCTAAAGAAAAAATTGAAAACTTAAAAAGCAGTTAGATTTATTCTCGATTTTATGTTTAATTGTCATTAAATGTGACAAATTAAAATACCAACCGCTTTTTATTAATTATTATTAAACTTTTAATGAAGCCTGAAGTTACTTGTTTGAAGGACAAATTTTTCACAGACGTCAAATACAGCAGATTATATACATTAAATATTTTTAATTTAGGAATACTGCAAGATAAGGCCTTCGAATTTTAGAGGATGTGCAGCAGATATGAGTTATTTAATTTGCTAGGAATTTAATGAGTTCCTCTGTTTTTGGAATGACAATATCATTTATCTCACATTATCAGGTCGCGATTATGACTCATTATAAATTTTGCGTAACTTTAATGCGAGTTACGTCCGTTTCAATCTTCAGTACAACGTCGATACCAGTGGTGAACTGGTTTTATTGAAATTTGTATTACCCGCGTCAAGTGAATATTACGCAGCTTTTTCAACAAAGTAATTAATTAATGGGAGAAAAAGTTATTTTCATTATGCACGTGCAAAAAAAATTATTTTAATACTTTTTAATTTTTCTTGATTTTAGGCCTTCGAGAATTAAAAACATGATATTCAAAAAGATAATTGCAATCCTTCTTATTCTTCAAGTACAACAGCTAGTTTTCTGTTTGGAAGACTCGTTAACGGAAGTCGGTAGTTTTTCGTCTAACTTTACTTACGTTGTTTCGAAAAGGGACCTTGGATATTTCTACAGCGAACCTAAAATTTTAGAGGATAATGTCGTTCTTTTAACTCACGTAAAATGCAAGAGGGGAACGTACAAGTGTCAAGCTGTAGAAGAAAAATACGAAGGGAAACCCTGTTCCGAGGTATGAAATTAAGATCTTATCTAATTTTAAAATAATTCAGTGCATAATATGTTTTTTTTTGAATATTCTGCTACTCTTTAGTGCGAAATCAGCGGCAGCCCCGAAAATTACGTTTCTAATAAGAAACTAGAAGAACGAGAATGTTTCTTTGAATTACCTGTTAATAATAATAAACGCGTAAAAGTAGAAGGAGCTAACATAATTCGATTGAATGAGAATGTCATCGTCATCGATTGGTTCTTGTCGACGAGAAAATCACGTCAAATCCAACCTTCGAAATCACTTTACATCAGAAAGGTGCAAATTATGCGTATGTCGAATTGCTGGACTTTCGAGATTGAAAACATTCCAATCACAAGTTTAAATGAAATGCGGGGTCTCATTGTGCCGCGAGAAAATGGATTGTTCGATGTATTCTACGAGGACTTTACTTCGTGCAAAGGTGGCAGAAGTAGGAAAACGTTCGATGCCAAAGGCCTCATGATTCAAGAGCCGATTTGCATTATGGATCCGGTACCGAGAGGCAAATTTGGTACTGATGTGGTACCCATTTCGAATAGTGAATATTTTCTGCTGGAAAGATATCACGATCATTGGTCTGGTAGCATCGTGCTTTATGATAACAGCGATTTTAAGGTAAATTCAGTTTACTATATTTAAATATTGTAAAAATTCATTCGTTTCAACCGAATAGCTTTGCATTTCGTGTTTATTTTAATTTGTTTATTTTACTTTGTAGATTAAAAATAAATGCATTTAAAGCAGTATTTAAATACTTTCCAAAGTTCAAACGTTGAGTCAGAAAATCGAGCTTGCTTTTAAAACTTTTAAGCCTTTTAAGCCTTTTTGTAAAAATAATTTTAAAAACTTCAAACGGCTAATCATTATAGCAACCGAGATTGACAATATAGCAGGATGAACTGCTTGATTATTTTTTTTAAAGATTCTGTTTAGATTCAATTGTGATTTCTTTTTAGGAAATCCTTCGAGGTCATCGCAATTTCTTCGGCAGCGCTCGCATTTCAACTTCCCACGGACGCGTCACCGTTTGCTGGTTGCTCGAAAAAGCATTCTACAACAACGTCACTTGCTCCATCGTCGACCTCCAATCCCACCAGAAGGACAAGCTGACCTTTAACTTCCCTCACGGCATCGACTTTTTCGAGATCCGAAATTTACCCGATAACGAATATTTAATATTCACCACTCCGCACATACCGTATTATTACCAGGAGAAAGCCATCGAGGAGAAAACTTACAACCTGTGGAAGTTCAAAGGCGACGGGACTCACTCGGGCAAGTCGGTTCGCTTTGATGGATTGTCGCGCCACTCGCCCTTCTTTGCGTCCCGCGCTTCCATCGTCGAGCGCAATGATTACGCACTCGGTCAGGAAGTTTGTATCTTATTCTCGTACAATGCTGTTGATTACAAGCCTAACAACTTGCGGGAACTTAATTTCGCGTTTAAAACCCACTGCTGGCAATTAAATGCTGAGCAGAACAACGTCTTTGCGCTTAATTTGTAAACTGCATATCTTGGAAAAAATGTAATCATATTTTGTACAATACTTTTGTAGACAGTTTTTTAAATAAAAATTAATTAACCATTCTATTCGAATATCAATAATGTAAATATACTTTACCTTAAGATTTTAAATGCAGTATTAAAAGAATACAATTTTGACGAAATTATAAAAAGTTAGAATCATCATTTTAAGGCATTTTATTGTAGTATCTGTGTTCAAACACAATCAAGAAGAAAGTAATCTCAAGGTAGACGAAATTTGCTACCTACATAGTTGGTTGGCACATCCATTAATTACTCTTTGACGCCAATTACTTCGAGAGAAGGTTCTCGAGAAACCAAGTAATTAAAATTAAATTTTGGATTTTTATACCGCACATCTATACTATAATTATATTCTTTGCATTTTTAAGTTTCTTTTGTATTTCTTTTTTATCGAATTTAACGTTTTCAATTTATTCGATTTTTTTAACATAAATTTTTAATTGTTTAATTAAATGAACTTAATGCCATTGATGTACCTTCGCAGGTATTCCTCATGAAAAACATCCAAACAATTATGCAGACGAAAGTCAAATCCGCCTCTCCCGTAAGTATACTTCCAGAACTAAAAGACAAGAAACGAGAACTCGCCGACGCAAATCTCGCGACGTTCCAGCCGCCACAATCACAAAACGTTAAATCAAAGTAAATAAGTGGCCCCTCATTAGCTTTTCAAGCAAATTTAAAATCCATTCCTAAGCCAAACAGAAACTTCGGTGCGGCGCGCCGAATCCGTTGGCGCAAAGCTCCCGCGGCACTCAACCCCACACCGCTGAAAACGTCCGCCTCTGTCTCTCCACCAAACACGCGGCGTTCCGGCTTATCCCTTATCACCTACTCGGCCCTCTCCCTTCCTTGCCCCTCAATTAAGCCGGCCTCCATACCGAGCACCGGCCCCTGACGCGGTCGTTTATTTTTCAAAAGCCTCGCGAGTTTTCGGGTGCAGTGGCCACAACGCAGCTCGACGGAGCCGCCCTCTACTTTCGCGAAAGTGATTTCGGGCTTTCAATCAAATTAGCCAAGTTTCGGGGGCTCTTTCGCGCTCGGATTTTCTTTTTGTTTTCTTTTTGTTACCCTTTCGGATGAATTGTTTTGCCTCCGCCTGTCGTATTAATCGATTTGAATCGGAGGAAAGTTTAATCAACAGAATTGTTGTTCTGCATTAAATTGCATTAACTTTTTAAGGAAAGAGAAATGTTTGCTCGGGATATTTATTTCTGATATTTTAATGGTATTGTTAATATCAAATTTTTTAATGGTATGTTATTAAAAGTAATCGAATTATTTATTAACGTATTCAAACAATAACAATAAAAAATTTTGCATTCTAGTTATTTGTTAATAAATTTAAAAAGTTTACAAAATTATTATTTTAATTAATATAGATAATGTAATAAACTGAAAATGACTCTGTGATAAACTTCAAACCGCACGGCCAATTTTCTCAATGTATAACCATTTTATGCTCAAATTCCAGCTTGTCAGAATGTAATATTTATAGAATGTTTAAATATACTTGAAACTGCTTTTATTGATCTATTATTATATATATAAAACGGCAATAACATAATTTAACTTTCAGAGTTAGCAAATGACTGATTCTATTTCAATTTACGCAAACCTACATTATTTACTTTTTTCTCTGCAAATGGTAAAAACTTACCTTCTATCACATCACACACACTGTTTTGATTTTCCAGTCTACTCAAGATCTGACCTAAAAATCGCGCTTTTCAATCTCCAAAAGAAAATATGGCCGAACTGCGGGAAAAAGCACTTGCAAAAGGATAAGTGCGAGCACCTGGCGCTTTGCTTAAGCTATAAACGGACGCGATAAATCTAAATAATTTTCCGCAATTATTGTCAAAATATAATAAACTGAAATATCTCCAGGTTCGTGATATCGAATCGGGTTAATTTTAAGTTACTGTTACGGTTAAAAATACGAACATTGATCATCACACGAAATTCAGCTTAGTTTTAAATCTGAATCTCGTCCTATAAAATGAAATTTCTAAATACGTGGCAACCATCTCTTTAGCCTATCATGATGGAATTAGATCTCTCTGAACATTTTAGCCTGCTTGAAAATGCGTCTTTTAATTACTGGACACATCAATGAACATGTCAATAACACGATTTCCTGCGTACGCCCATATGGAGGTCGCGGCAGCTGTGGAAACAACCCCTTTGAACAGTACGATTCACCCCGGGACCTGTACCAGTATTCCACTGTAATATTTCAATGTACAAAGACGAACTATACAGCGCAGCTTGGAGATTCAACACTTTCGTGAAAATGTAGAAATTAACGTAGAATCGATAAATATAACTTCAAAATGTCATAGATAATACGTATGATTTTTTATAATATTTTTCACCAGGGTTCCCTTTGAGAATAAACTTTACTTGAAATACACAGTGTGAAATTATATTTTGACTTTTAATCTTAAGAATTTGCGATAAAATAAGTAGAGATTAAGTTAAAGCAGCGATAGTTTTATAGAAAAACAATCAAGAAATCAAAATGTGCCCAGCTGTGAATCGCTTACCATTAGGAATTTGACAAAGAACTAAGGGACAACGTAAACAAAATATCGAGTTCGTCGGCTGCGGAGGGGGGCGCGGTGATCGGAGCTCCGCTCGCGGGGTGATTCCTCATTTCCCGCATGAAAGTCCTGAACCACCTTCAAGGTTATTTATCCTAATTTCGATATTCCACCCAATACGTGAAAAAAAATGCATCCTCGTGAATTCAGGTGCCATTTTCAATAATTTTTGTTAAAAAATCGTAGAGAAAAATATGAATGTTCAAATTTTATTGGAAAATGCTTTTCATTACAGTTATTTTTGCCATAATATAGCCAGACCGACGCAATTGAATGGTGCGCCTTTTATTCGTTTTCTCCTTTGATCATTTATACAAAATATAGAATTAGAGATTTTAAATCGTCATCAACGCAGGATTACTACGTCAATTCATCAGATTCAGCGATTAAAAGTTCAAGCGCACGCATTTATTACAGTTATATTAGTGCGCAGCATATAATATCGAGCAAATTTCCAAGCGAAAAAGTAGAAAAAAGCCGCACATTAGCGTAAATTACAAATTGCGGCAACGCGATTACTTAGCAAGCTTCCCTCCCAAAACGAGCCAATGCATACAAATGAAGCCGGAAAATCGAACGGCTCTTCGAACCCCACCTATTGTTATACATTTAATTCGCGAACGCGGCCGGGCGCTCTTCCTTTTTTTTTCCCTCCGGCCCATAATCCCTTTGTTTCCATTCGCCTCCGCGTCCCACCTGAATTCAGTATGCCGCCGCCGCCGCCGTCGCCGCCGCTGCAAAGGGATGACTGCGGCGTCGACCCGCGCAATTTACGGGCCCGTCAAACTCGCCGTTCCGAAAGCCGTTATGTCCGTCGCGACGCCGAACCGTTGGCCGCCTGTCACTGTCGGACCGAGCGCTGAAACGCGAGAGAGAAGAAAGGAAACCCGGTGACAGTTAACGGATACGCGACCTTTTCTGCATTTCGAGATAGTGTTTTTTTCGGTACCTGGGGGAATTTCTTCTTTTAGGATGATTGCAGATTGCGTTTTCTATACAGAAAGCGTTCGGAGGGAATGCGATGAGTTTTACTTTGATTGAATGCGGAAAAAATTGCGAGAAACTTTGTGTATTTTATTTAAAACTTTGTAACTCCAAACGAACTTTTCAGTAAGAAAAACAACAATACATCAAAAGTTTTTAATTTTACGTGAAATGCATCATTGGTTCTATATTGCTATATTCGAATATCGGTAAAATCAGTAAAATAAAATAATTGCAAAATCCAGCATTCATTTTACGTTGCGTGTCTTCATAAAATGGAACACACAAAGGGGTGTGAAATTTCGCAGGAAGAGTATAACCGAAATAGTGAAATTAAGTGCAGAATAAAATCTTCATTTTACGTGTAGGCGAGATTCACAAAATTATTAAAATAGAATTACGAAAGCTTATATAGAGAATTTAAATGATTTTCGGAATAATGCAATTATAATTCTGTTCAAAAATACATTTAAGATAAAATCTAAAACGCTTTTATACCACAATATCCAATAGAATAAATTATACTTTTAAAAAATTTAATTTCTACATTACAGTTTAAATTAATGATTTTTTAATATTCTTGTTCCTAAATGCAATTTTAGTAAAATATTAAGGCGAAAATAAATATGAGAGTTGACTTGTACATTTCACGATTTTCTTTTGCAAATATTTCTTTGCTTTCTCTTGTTAATTCATTACTACGTATATTTTTTGTGCTGTTTGACTTCTTATTTCTGATTTCTTCGAACCTCCTGTTTCTATATTTATATTTCCCTCAGTTAGTTTTTGCAAACTTTGTATGCCTAACCATTTCTACCTATATCTTATACTTATTATATAATATTGAAGTTTTCACGCTCATGTTTTCTCATATTTTCTTTCGAGTATTTCACTTTTCAGTTTCTATTATAAACAATTTGTTGTTTCATTTTTTTTATACGTACAGTTATATAAGAAAAAAAACGGCAAATTGAAGATTTTATAATTTTTATTATTTATACAAACTATTTTTATTTTATAAAAGGCTGTTTTATAAGAAAAAACGAAAAAAGAAGTATTTTACAGCCAGCCCTTATTGTGAAATGAAATTTTGTAGAGGCGCAAGTAACTTATTTCAAGAATAGAATTCTAATTCCGTACCGTAGCAACACGATTCCATACATGCTCAATGCAAAATCTAATTTATCGGAAAAAAGAAGAATCTCCCATACGAGGCACAATTGATTTCTGCCGTTCGCTCTCTTCCCTCGCCCTAAAAGGGGCCGTCCCGTAACTTTACGACGTGCGATTTCGCGGGAACGACCGCCGGCGAAAAAAAGTTACTATACCCGAATCAAGCCAAAAATATCTCCCCTCCTCGTTATCCCTCGCA
This sequence comes from Ormyrus rosae, assembly GCA_035047165.1. Classification (NCBI taxonomy): domain Eukaryota; kingdom Metazoa; phylum Arthropoda; class Insecta; order Hymenoptera; family Ormyridae; genus Ormyrus; species Ormyrus rosae. The sequence continues at coordinate 21,877,994 of JAWWML010000012.1, read as the reverse complement.
TTTTCGATGCATAGACTTTCCACGCTACGCCACCTCGGGTACATAAAGGAAAATTCGGTGCCTATAACCCACTCGAGATATATATATTCCAGTCTGCAGCCGTGTAATGCGCACAATAAAATCGACGCCCACCTTTCGCATTAGGAGGACAGTGATGACGTTCCTCTTGAAATATGAACTCCGACCGCAAAATCCGTGGCGTACATCGACCAGCCGCCGAAACGATCGCGCTTTTTCCTCGATTCTCTCTCTCCGACTGGTCCAGTCTATATATAGATTTTTTTTTTTAATGGAACGCGCGCCTGTGTTTGTTTATTCGCGACCCGACTGGTGTGGAGCGCCGGGCGGCGAGAACGGATTCGCAATAAACGAGAAATTTTATAAATATCTGTAAAGAAAGAGAGAGAATTGGTTGATCGTTCGGTGAAATTTTTACGTTGCTATTGGACTCGCGATTGTTCCTTTTTTTTCGCCTAGCTGTACTTACTTGCCCTTTTCGTTTTAGGTTTTGGGCTCTTAATAGTTTTTCGCTTTTTCCGTCGCGTGTTTTTCCAGGCGAAATAAATGGTACTGCTTTTTCTGGTCAAAGGAAAAGATTTTAATTAAAGGTGGAGAACAATATGCCGACGCACTTTTGTTGCCAGTTTATGTCTTCAGTGTTTGGTAATTAAATTTATCGATTTCATTTAAAAGTGGGAAAACATAAAATTATTACATTTGCGTAATGGTACAATTATATGCATGGATTAAAAATTAATTTTATCCAAGATTTCATTCTCACGATAATCTTTATGCAAAAAAATTATAATTAAAGTAAGCATGCCAGTACCTGTGTCCCTCAGCAGGCGACGAAAGTCAGTGGTGGAGTTCTTATCTGACTCTTGTATTGGTTTTTTTTCATTTTACGAAAAATTTTTTCACTTTGAGAAAATTAAGGGGGGGGGGCAAACTAACTGGCTCATTTACCCTACATGAAGTCTATGGAATCCTGTGGTTGTTGCTTCAATATGATATTTCGTACTTGCGGAATTCAAATTACTCGGTCCGCACACATCTTCGGAATTTCTAATATTGGAATGACTGCCGACGCATCAGGCCGATCGCAATAAACTCACCGCGAACTCGAAAACTCGCGGCGTAAAATTATAAATCACTTTGCGATCTCCGGGAACAGCTTTCACTGGAATAATAATATATGGATTGTCGATAAAATCCAAAAATAACGAGTTCAAAGCCCGTCGGCGAAAAGGGGAACGAAATATCGCACGGCATTGCGTAACAATGTGTGTCAGTTATATATATTTAAAGGCGCGCAAGCAGCGGCGCGACGTCAAAACCAGCCGGCAAATTCGTGCGGCGACTAATTGAATTTTCCAAAGTTTTCGCGCAGAGCCTCGCGCGCAACTCGACAAGCGGCTCTCGCTTAAAACAACTCCCCGATGTACATAGACTGCATTCTCGTGTGCCGCGCGCCGCCGCCCGAGAGAGCAAATTCTCCGCGTCCGTGTGTGTGGGTGTGTTGGTTTCGTGTGTTTACGGACGGAGAACGTTTTCCCGTCCGCTCTTTCGGCAGTTGATAAATTTTACCGGTCTCGTGCGGCTGGTTATTAGCCCGCGAAAGATATATAGAGAAATTTCACGCGAAATATACACGCCGCGGAGGAGGAAGAGGCGCAGCGCTCTCGTTGCTGCTGCTGCTTCTCTCGATGGCTTCTCGGGGATACGCAAAAAGTATTATAAGGAGGCTGGCTGGATATATTCGAGGAAGTTCGTGCTTTTGAAAGAGGAGCTCGAACAGAATTCGAGTCGGCAACGCGATGCGATGAAATTTCCTCTACCTTTCGCGCTGTTTGAAGGTTACTTTTTATATCTTTTAGTAATAATACACAGTTGTACGTTTCGTTTGAAGGGTTCTTTTTTACGGAAATATCCTTTCCGGGAAGAAAGATACAAAGGAATTCACTGAAACACAGTCGATTATTGCGGATTACTCTTATTTTTTAAAGCAATTTTAAAGATTAACAAGAATAATATTTATCGAACTGTCGGGAAAACGAAAAAAGCGAATAAAACACTTCGCTCCCAGTTACGGGTTTTGAAAAAAAAAAACGGACCGCTAATTCAAGTGCGCGCAATTACGTTTTATATATAAAGTTCATACCGCCCGCTAATCCCGAATATACCCGAGGTAATTATTAAAGTTGGCATCTCGTAAACGCTCATCCCCCAAAGAGACTTTTAGCAGATCTAAATCATAAAAATTTAATTGCTCCGCAGCCAGCTGACTGAAGCAGCAGGCGCAAAAGCACGCTCGAGAGAGAGAGAGCCAAGTGTTGTTTATATACGCTGTACAAACGCTACGTGCGAACGCGTTCGGCTCTCTCTCTCTCTTTTTGCCGTCTCCTCCGTTTCGCGGCTCGCGGAAGCTGTAAAAAGTACGGGCGGCGGCAACCAGCGGCGAATCGACGAGCGACTCGGGAATAGGGTTTTGACTCTCTCGCGGCGGAATATGTATGAGCCGCGCGCATTTGCCCATTGTAAATATGCGCGATTGTTTTACGGGCTTTCGGAGAGGGGGTATATCGATTAATGCACTATAAATTTGTCGAGCGAGATTTTAAAATGCCCCGCGGCCGCGCCGTTGCGCATTGAAATTCGCGCGCGGATTTAATTGCCAGGGGCCTAACGAGCGCGATTTCACACCGTGTTTATTGCTCGGCGCGGAGAGTCAACGCGAGTGTTAGTAAGTGCAGTGATAATATAATTTCTTGCGAAATTCACTCCGCGTTAATGTTAAGTGCGTATATTGGGTTAAATTTATCGGAGCGCGTTCATTTGCCGCGCGGAAGGGGCCGCGGGGATCTTTCGATTAAGCGGCGATAGTAAAGTGCGCCGGGAAGGCTTATAAATCAGTGGATTTGCGATGAACGTTATTTGGGACAGAATTGCTTATATCAAAGTGAGGCGAGGCTCACTTAAGCAGCGCCGACAAATTCGTGGGAATTAAACGAGATTACTGGAAAAGACATGATTTCGTACATAATCGACGGCCGTTTCGCGGAGTTCTTCGTGTGAATCGTTAATTTATTTTTCGATTTTGGCTCAGCGGAATGACTAATTAAGCGAAAAACGAATTTTAAATATCTACGCGGCGAGTTTTACTTTGGAATCGAGTTCTTTCCACGTTATATTTTTTGCGAAGGATTTATTTTACTTTCATTCCAGATACTAATGCAACCTTGAAATATTCATGCAGTTTCTCTCTTATTATGCTAAGAGCTAATATTCTGAGGTACTTAAATGCTAATATCTCCATGTGGCAGTATTTTAATGTACGGCATTTCTGCAGCTGTTGTTGCTATATAGTTTAATACGGTATACTGTTTACTAATAATATATTTTAATATTAAAGATTGTAAAATACTATTAAGTGTGCCTACATTCCAACTGCAGCAATAAATCACAACTAAATTATCATATGATATTATTAATTACATCTTGATTAGTCTAAGCTTTAATTACTGCACGGAGAAAAAGTCTTAGTAAAAATTACTATGCTGCTTAGACAAGCGAGCACAGACTGCCAAAACCCAAAAAATGTCCATACTTTTTAGTAAATTTTAATGAAATTTTAGTAAAAATTCGTGTAATTTTATTAATTGTTCCTGAATTTTCAGTAAAATTTACTAAAAAGTATGGTCATTTTTTGGTTTTGGCAGTCTATGCTTGCATTACCAAAAAGTTTAGTAATTTTTATTGTAATATTTGTAATTTTTACTGAAATATTTCTCTCCGTGTGTAGTAAAGAATAAAAGCCTTACAATCTTTTTTATTTTTGAAAAAAAAAAAAAAAAATAAAAAAAAATAAATATCGATATTTTTTTATTTTTTTCCGATATTTATCTGCTGGTGACAACATTTTTTCTATGGCTTAGATTGCAGGATAGTAGTGGATTTAAACTATCCGCAAAACGATATTTTATTTATATAACTACAACTAAAATTTTGGTATATCAGTTGAAAAATGCACTACCATATACCTGGGGCACATGAATTAACCGCATGAAGTATATTCTAAAACGTAATGAAATAAATAGAAACTTGGGTTTTAAAAAATAAAGAATTTCAGCGTTTAAAGTCGGGGAAAAAAACACACCGCTTAATGGCACGAGTGCTCGTAAAAATTCAGCGGCGTTATGGGATTCTTATTCGAAGCGCATTCTCAGACTCTCAAAAATCATTGAAAAATCCCGAAACAATCCCCTTTACCGCCGTCGAATCTTCCTTTCGCGAGGCGCGGCGGAGCATAAATTAGCGCGCTAAAGCCAAAACTCGCGCCAGAATTTGAATTACAAAGCTCGATCTCGGGGGCTGCGGGGAGACGGAGTTCGCGCCGCGCATTTGTTGTGCGTAAACCGGGGGAAGCTCCAGCTCGAATCCTATTATCTCGCGATACGAATCGCGCCGCGGATCACAAGTGGCGGCGGAGGGGCTATAATGGAACCGCGCCACACACGTGTTTTCCTACATCCGCTCTTCCCATTGTATAATGAGCCGAGATTCTCCTCCAGCCGCGCGCGCGGAGGGGATCTTTCGCGCGAGAAATCCGATCCCCGTGTATTTTCGCGAAGGAGAGCGAGAAAATAGAGCGCCGGAATTCGTCGATTTTTCAGGGCGACTCGCGTTAACAATGGAAGATATATCGAGGAAATGAGAGAGAGAGAGAGAGAATCGAATAAAAGGAAACTCGGTTAGTCCCGACGATCGGCAACGGTGATGTCTGTCGGGACGGAAGAGCAGTGCCGGAGCGTGATTTTTTTCAAAGAGGAATAAAAAATGGTTTATCGGCTGGCGGGGGGAAAAAGGGAGAACTGGAAAGGGCAGAGGATATCGGCCGTGATGGCTTGGAATAGTGAAAGAGAATCGAATGAGACTGGAGGGAGATAATTTACGCGCCGTGATAAAAGCGCACCAAGATTTAAAAGCCGATAAATAGATGTAATACTTTCGCCCGAATAATGCCGTCGGTTTTTCATTCAATCGTCGAGGCTTCGAATGGAATATTTTTACGAAAAATTACAGACATTATTTCGACCTTAATTTGAGGAAATTTTATTTATCCTGCACGGAGAAAAAAGTTTAGGAAAAATTACTATACATTTTATGGTAAAGTGGTAACAGACTTGCCGTCAGTCAAAAAATTACTAGACTTTTTGTAAAATTTGATTGACTTTTATTAAATTATAATAAAAAAGTTTGGCAAATTTGTTACCGCTTTACTAAATGTACAGTAATTTCTCCTGAACTTTTCTCTCCGTTTGCGGAGAAAGATATCTGCCCACGCGCAGTTTTTATTCTTAACCGTTCAAACCACGAGGATTCCAATTTTAACCCTCGCCTTGAAATAAACTCCAATACAAAGTATGAATTTATGAGCGCCGCTTAAAAATAACTGCAAAATAACTATGCGAATAAACGCGAAAGAGAGAGAGAGCTGCCTCGCGCACTTTAAGCCTACCCGCGGGGAGTGTATAGTTCTCGTAAAACTAATAGAAGTAAAAATAAAACCGCGCCTTGATCTGCTGACCTATGACTCGCGCCTCGCTACAAAGCGGCGCGTCGCGGCGCCGCTAAATAAAGAAAAAAACTTAATGATAATAATAATACTCGGGCCGCGGCTCGGTGCAGTTGAAGTGGCGCAGCCAACGGAGAAGAAGGAAGCGGGTAGAGAGAAGAATGGAGGCTGAAAAAAAAAAAAGACGCGAGCACTATATCGGAAAACAATGTGGAGTATAGTGTGTGGTGGCCTGCGGGCTCTCGCCCAGGTAAAAATAGCCCCTCGGCTCGCGCGCCGAGGAGACCTAATTAAATTCAACACACAAAAGCGCCAAAGCCGTTTTCAAAAATTCGCGTCGACGGGGCCTCGCTTCCGCGGTGTGCGTCCGAGCTTGTATCGCGCGACTTGAGAAAGGCACAAATGAAGCGGCAACAACGACGCGCCCCGCTTCTCTCTGTACTCGGCGCGCCAAAGACACACGGAGAACTTTGCGCGCCGCGCGGAGCTGCCAAAGCTGTCGAGAGCTGGATCGACGATGAAAGGACGCCGGGCGTTCGTTCGGCGCTTCTTCTTTTTTCCGAGCTGTCGCTGCTGCCTGGCGGAGGGGACGCTTTGGATGCTTCGATTTTCGGGAATTTTCTTTGGCACTTTTACACGTATTTGGTTAAGGGGTACGTAAATTTACGGTAATTGTGTATGCTGGTTTCGGATTTACCTTTAAACATTCTAAAAATATTGAATGACGAATACAATTTTTTATTCGTTTTATTAACGTAAACTATTTTACGTGAACCGAGGTTATTTTCAGGTACCGATATTTGCTTGTGACAGTTAGTACTTGTTTCTCGATAGAACATTCAGCAGAATCTAGCACGTTTGTCTAAGTATATTCAATTTAATTAATTTTCCTATTAATTGGCATTTCAATCTCGTCGAATAAACTAATAAATCCGAGATTGGCATTTGAATTAAAACATTTTTCTAACGACCCTCTGCTTTTAATTTCTTTTTGATTTGCTAACCGTTTCCTTCGCAGGACTAATTTAAATGCAAAACGAAATTAGTCCTAAAAGAGCGAGAAATTTTCAGAGGAACTGCCGAAACAAAAACGCCTCGAGTTCCGTTTATTCCATAGCTCCGCATTGTTTCGCCCCGCTAAATTCACCAGCGTAGAAAAATCTATTCATATTCTCATCAGAGACACGTCGCCGCGTGCTTTTTGCGAACATCGCAGTCAATTCCGCACGTTTTTTCCCGACGAGAATGGGGCTGAAAAACTCTCGAACAACGAAGACAGCAGCAGTAGAGAGAGAGAGAGAGAGAGAGGGAAATCGGAAGGAAGGAGCGAAGCAAAAAGAAAAACACCGCCTCTCGCACATAATCCTGCACGAACAGTGCTGAAATGAGGAAAGAAAGTCGAGAAGGATTGTTCGGGGCGGAAAGGCGAGCCTTTTTTCTTTCTCTCCGCTCGCCGGACAAAAAAAAAAGTGCGCACACGTTTGCGTCCTGCGTGACGGGCCAAGTTTTTTGGCCCGCTCGGGTGTCCCTCTGCCAGAGGGAAGTTTTTCCGGGTGCTTCCGCGACGCTCTTTTTTCACGCCATGGGGTCATTAAACGGGCGCGCAATGATTTTGCGCCGGTGTGCGTTACGTGCGGTAATTGCCGGGACAAAAAAAAGGGAGGAATCTGGTTACGGGGCGCGATAACGTTCGCGCTACCTGGAAGAGAGGGAGCTTTTCACGGTCGCAGAGGTTTGCCGGGCGCGCGAAATTTATAGCTTTATTTGCGCCGAGTAGGTGCAAGAAGCCTTTTTAGGGGAGGAAAGTTTTTGCGCCGGAGATAAGATTGAAATATTCGCACTCTCGGTGCTGCCGAGGTCGGGTTGTTTATACTACTTACTTAATTTATATGGCATTTTCTGCGTCAGTTGGCATAATCCGGCGAGCAGCATTCAAAATCTTTATTATCGCCGCGAATTTTAAATTGTTTAAGTTATAATTAGTTTGGGTAAAACGTACTTTTAGTTAGTCATTTACTTTGCATTCTGACAGCGTTTAATTTAATTAAAAGTTTATTCGAATATTTTTGAACAAAAGTAATAAATTAGGATAACAAACTGCCTTTGAAAATAATTCTTTGTAAAGGCGGACTTTGACGAAACATGAATATTCCACTCGAGACGTATATTAACATAATATTTACTGCCGGCCGTTAAATTAAAACTTCTAATCTAAAATTCATTAGCCAAACTTTCGGCTAATGAAGACCGATCTGCTTGTAGTAGCCCTACTCCAGTATACACAGATCAAAAAGTTCATCCGACCGAATCCTAACGTTGGCCCGCGGCATCGATCTTCCGATGAATAACAATCAGTCCGCGCGAAAACCGCCCGAGGTGGATAAAAAAAAGAAGTGAGGGGAGCTCCGATTCTCCAAGATTTCATTATCATTAATCATCCTCCGTCAAAACTCCCACCTCCGCCGATGTATAATAGCCGGCGAAACTGCCGCTCCGCGCAAAAAGCTTCGATTTCACCAAAGGGGCGGCACTGCGAAATCCAAATTTCCAAAATCGTAAACTCCGCCTAAGACGCGAAGTCGAAACTTGCTTGCCGGGGGGGCTTTTTTGAGCTTTTCCACGGCGGCACGTGCGAGTCGATCCAGTTGCATGTAAACAATGCCTCCGACGCTCTTTTTACGACGCCGATGGGAGCTGACGGAAGCGCGGGAAATGGGAATTCTGAAGAGAAAGAGAAGTGCTTATGGTGCCGGGCTTCGTTTCCGGTATTGCGGGGACATCGTTCGTATTGACTAATAGGGATGTCACCGGGATGATAGTATCTTTGTAATAGATACGATACGAAACATGTTTTTTTTTACATTCGGAACGGAAAACGTTTATTTTTATGATTTTAAGAGATTCTACGGTCAAAGTTGAAAACTTTGTTTTATTTGCAATGGTAATTGGAGTGGTTTTAATCAATTTTATAGTTATTTCAGTCGTGTAAAAATATTTTCATTATGCCGAACTGAAAATTTGAACGCCATTGTTACTAATAGTTTGAAATGTTTACTTTGATAAAGTTTATGCACAATTTACCTCCCATAAATTTTGAAAATATATAGAAACTTTGGAGCGAAGAAGTTTAGAAAGCTATTCGATAATTTTAATATTTATTTGCATATTTACATGAAACTTTCTACAAACTTTTTCTCGCGTTAATAACAAATTCAAAAAGAGAACCGGAATAACATTTCGAACGTGTTCAGCATGTTAGATTAATAAAATTCACATAAAATCAAAATAACGAAATAGTAGTTGCAAAAATTAAATAGAAAAAAAAATCTGATTCTCTCACAGCTCTGAATCCAAGCGGCAATTTTTTTTTTCCTCATAAAAGAAAATTGCTTTTACGCCGACAAAGTAAAACTTCTCTTTAACTCCTTAAAAATACACATTTGAATTAAATAGTTTGCTTTGTATCCGTTTTCGTTTCAACAGCTTGAAAAGTGCTTTAATAATTTTTTTTCCCCCCGCTTTTCCAGCGCGCGGAGGTCGTTTGAAATTCATAAAAGTTGAAAAACAAAGTTCATATGACCACGGCAGACACCCGCCGCGCGGTGCAATGTTCTTACCCCTTTTCGAGTACACTCCACTAAAGTTGCACGAAGCAACGAGTTGAATCAAACCGACCCCAGGCAGTTTTAAAAGTAGTGATATATATATACTTCTTGAAAAGCGCGTCTGCGTTTGAAGGAGCTAAACGCTCCTCCGAAGCCTCCATTATTAATTCGCGCGAGCTTTGCGAGTAAAACCCGCGGAAAAGGGCAATTATCGCCGTCGAATCGGGAGTCAGGCTTCGGCGGGCAGGAGAAAAAAAACCGTGACGCCCATGCCCTCATATGTGACCGGCGCAACAATATCCGGCAATATAACCGCGTATGTCGTATTTGCGGTGACGCGCGCATCGCTTATATCGGCCACCCCCGAGTAGCTACTACTCCCCCGCGTTAATTCCGACTGTACGGCCCCCTCGAGCGCGTCCTCTCGTAAATTCGGCGAAATGTCCCCGGGCCGCTCACCGCCGACAACTTCCGCCAATTAATATCGACCGCGAATTGTCGGACGTGCGCCCGCATCGCGGCCACGACCCTTTCCGATCAAGATTTTACTCGTTAACGTGCTCTCGCTAACAGCCGCCACGCGCGATATATAGCCGACGATCGGAGTCGTAACGATCAGCGGACGAGGAGTTTTTACGAGCCGCCGAAGCTCCGCGTAAATGGTCGACAGGCGCGACGACGATGAAAATCTGCGAGCTGCTGAATTTTTAGCTTTGATTTTGGACTCCGCGCTTTTGGACCTGTGTTAATGGTCTGTAAGCATTTCAAAGAGGGTTTTGTTTTTTATAGGGCATTATTTCGAACCTTTGACTGGACATTATTATTTTTCAACAAAAGTATTATCATTAAGAGCTTTTAAAATAATTAGTTTAATTACGCAAATAGCAGCGTTCGCTCTCGCGAATAACTCACCGATTTATAATCCACTATTATCGTTTTTAGAATGCCTCCAATTTATTTTAATGATCGTGTAAACTGAAGTTTTCGCCTGTCCCATCGTTCCTCATTAATTGCCCGTCGAGAGTACATTGAGATCGAGAGTCAATTCAGATTACAACCTGGTACAACTTCGAATTTTCCTCGTAGAACGATTTCCAGCGTTATTAATCAAGCCCCGACTAGGCAAAACCAGCTTGCGAAAACGCAAGCAACTGACAGACGTCCTCCAAACTTTTCACCGCAGCCAATCGAACATATCCGCTAATTGCACTGGAATTTCATATTTGAAGAGGGGAGTGCACCCACACACAGCTAAGCACACAGCGAGCAATAGCCCGCGCACACAAGACCGGAAGCGGCGCGGGCGTAATTCATGCTCGCAGGATGCAAGCACGACAGCAGATTTCACGACCGAGCGGGATTCCCTTTACGGATCCTTGCCCTCGGAGAGCGCGGCTCCGCCGCAGAGAGAGAGAGAGAGAGAGAGCAGACTCTCGAGCGGCCGCCAGGTGTAAGCCAAAGGCCCAAAGCTCCGCGACCCGTCAGCAAGCTCTCCGTTATAAGCGGAGGCAGCTGCGCGTTTCCCCGTAAACAAGCGGCCGCTCTGAATTATCGAAGGAGGCCCTTTACAGGTCACGGGGCGCGTATGCACTTTCAAACGAGTGTCCCACGCGGAGCTGATTGCGAGAGCTCGACGCGCCGACGCGGTCATTCTTTGATCCGCGGGATTCAAAAGCGGGAGAAAGGCGCTAGAACGGAAGTAATTGCTCGGTAGGGGTTCCTTCTTTTAATTGGCTGCAATCAACCTCTTTTGCCGCGATTCCGTTTCTGACGCGCTTCGTCCGAATTATCGGGAGTGAATTTTACTAAAGTTTAGTCGCACCCCGATCGATTAATCCAGCGAATCTAAAAAGGGCCTAATACGTAACTCGGCCAATTTCGTTAATTAACTCGTCGCTCGATTCTCGCGCGCATTCGATAATTAAAACTCGGCTCTGCAGCGGAGACGAAAAAGAAAAGAAAAAATAAAAGAAGAACAAAATGGGGCTCCACTAGACCGAGATAAGCAAGAGCACACACACAGACTGCCGCCTCCCTTGCATTCGGCGAACTGCAGCGCGATGCTCCCCCTCCCCGGTTTATTGCTCGGCGAAGGCTCGATAAATAACGAGAAGCGGATACGTCGACGCGGAAAAGCGCGAGATAAGCGGCCGCGCGCGCTTAAAAAACCGGATCGAAACACATTAGGGGAAGAGACACGGCGGGGGGACAGCCAGTTTTCTTCCGAGCGGATGCTTTGTCAAGCGGGGCAACTCGCGATCTCTCTCTCTCTCTCGTTCCCTCTCTCGTTATCGAGAATTCTTCGGCGAACTTTTTAATTCGAGAAGTTTCCATCCAGTTCCGCGGATAAGTATTTCGGCCCTTGCATTATTGGCCGAATTTTTTACTGCGCGGATCCCCCCACCCGCGATTTTCCGATGAATATTTAAACGCTCGATTTTTATTAAAGGCCATCGACGTCTTTCTTTTTTCTCGCGAGACGTTACATTTTCGTTACCGGCGCTCTGGAAGCCGGAAAGTGGAAGGGAATAATAATCGTTACTCAGCTCGCTGCTCCCGGGTTTTTACAAGGTTTTCCTTCTGAGGAACGCGCTTGCCATTACTTTACCGCGAGAGAGGTCGAACGTATAACCTTTGCGGGAAAAGGATTATTGTTAAAGGTTTTTAGTCGCATCGAATATGGACAGGGGATATATCGGACCGCGTCGCAAAAAAATATTTTCCTCGCGCTCTGCTCGGCGCGTCGCGGAAAAACTTGTTTGTTTTGAAAAGCGAGCGGGGAGAATCGAAAGTACCCTAGAGTAATTACAGGAAGCTGCAAGTTTTACGTTGGAATTCCATTAAAAAAAAAGTTGATAAAAGTTGAAAATATTCCCCGGGAAAAGGAGAGAGTCGCGGATTGCGAACGCAGCGGCATATAAATTATGCATACTGGCGGACGCACGAGAGGCGAAATCGAGTATAAAATCCTTGCATAAGAAAAATAAGAGAGAGAGAGAGACGGTAACAAACAGAGAGGCAAGATTCGCTCCGCGGGTCGAGCAAAGTGGCAAAGAGAGAAAGAGAGAGAAAAAGAAGAAATCACCCGAGACAGAATGAGAGTAGACGAGAAAGAACGCGGGGCGGTCTTCGGGGTCAAGTCGGCGAAAATTCGGCTAACAGTATATAAAAGCTCCGAAATCCACCGCTTCCCTTCTCCGCGACGTATAAAAAGGCACTCCGCGAAAACTTTCCTAATTGAAAGCCGAATAAAGCCGCTCGATGACGTATGCTAATCAGAGAGAATTCCGCTTTTATATATATATATCCATTTCCTCGCGGCGCGCCCTCGAAGATATCCGTCAAAGACAGGGGAGGAGGAGGAGGAAGTCGCCGCACGAGGAGGAAATCGAGTTTTCCTCCCCCGGCGTGTTCGCGGGGCTCAAAGGAGAAACTTATTTCGATGATAAAGTAGCGTGTAAGTGGATAACGAAGCGGAGGCAAGACGCGGAACGGGGGACCGGGGCGGAGAAAATGCTGAATAGTACCATTGTCGGGGAGTCTTGAATATAGAGTTCTTCTTGCGATCCGGACTCGCGCCGCCTGACTTTTGCGGTAAATCTAACAGTTTTTTTCGAAAGCGTTGAGTTTAACTGCCTTTTCGAAAGACGGATAAAGAAGGGGGTTAGTCGAGAATTGGTTTTGCTCTTTTAATGTAACGATTGAGCCAAATTTTTAAGTGAAATTTTGTAATACAAGATAAAAAAATAGTTAAATGCAAGAAGCAAAGAAACGAAATTAATAAAATATTACAAAATTCCAAATTTCACAAATAATTTATGGCACATCTAAAATTCCATTATCTCCCCAAGACTATAATTTTCTTCCGTAGCCTAAAATAAAGCCAACATTCCCATCAGCCAGGCCATAAATAATGAATTCGCCGCCGCGTCGTGGCCGAAACTTTGATCAAATTCACGCGCATTAATAAAACAACCGCGGAAGTATCTCGCTTAGGCAAGCAACAACGAGCAACCGCCGCGAGCCGCGAACTCGACGTACAAAATTTAATTTCGCTCAGAAAGCCCGAAATCCGTCGGCGGCCGTCGATCGACTCGGAGACGGACTAAGAAATATAGCAAGGACATCCGTCGATCTCGTAAACAAGGCTCTCGGAAAGCTTTCCGAGGCGAAAATTCCACAGGCTGGCAAGTGCGCAGGCGGTATATTTCCCGGAGAAAGGACGAGCGCATCGGTTACCCGTACAGAAGGGAACGCACGGCTTGCTCTCAGGTGCAAACGTATTTACGGCCCGAGCTCGAGAGCCGCCGCGATAGATTCGATTTCGGAGCCGAATCGAATTCCGAGCTCTTCGATTAAAAATCCGAGACGAGGTTCTGGCTGACTGACGTTTCAACGAGGCAAATTAGGAAATTAGTTTTGGAGGAGAGGAATGTACGATTATCTCGACGCGAGAATCGAGAATGAATTTGCCGGCGTGCTTTGCGGACTGACTTTCATTGTTATAAAAATTAATTAGCCGGAGTGGCGGATTGTATTGGAATTTCATAATTTTAAAGCAATTAGCTCTTTAATGAGACGGCCTTTATAAAGATATAGAAATGAATTTTTATAATCCGACTGTGCGCCTTATAATGCGCAATTACCGTCGCGATAAAATCCTGCGAGAGAAGAAGCTTTACGAGCTTGTGACCAAGCGGCGCGTTGCGTTGAAAGAAAAAATTTAATCAATATAAATTCAGGCTTCGGTTTAATTATATTAAGTAGGTGCATTAATTTAATTAAAGCTTAAGCTGGCGTATTTTGCGGCTGTGTAGATAAATGCAAATCGGGGCTGTAAAACGATACTGTTCAGCCGTAGTAAAAACTTGCATTTGCGTCGTTCAAAGAAAAAGAAATTTTAAATAAATTCTAGACTCCTTCTCGCAAGTGTAAAATAATTAGCTTCCAGTGTACGGTAGACTTGATTTTAAAAGTATCTTGAAGGGTAAATATTTGACGAACGATTAAGAATGTCTATTGTATATATATATAAATTATGTAACAGAGAACTGACGTCAACAGAAATATTTCCTCGCCCTGCTGTCATAAAAAGGCACGTCTTACATTCCTTTTACCTTTTCGTTCGACTACAAATTTTAACAATATTTTCAAGCATACAAAGTATAGTGTGTGTCTAGAAAACAGCATTGCACAATATTTCATCGTGTTACGTAACTGTATCACTCACCTAACTAATTCAAACAATTTAATGTACCTCCGTTTAAAAAAAGCTGAAAACTTCCCAATAGAATATCAATCAGCAAATTAAACACATTATTAAATTCCAGAAAATTTCGTAACGAAATCCACTCGGCATTCTGCGCGAAATCCCTTATACCGCAAAGCAGACATAATCCCCGTGATTGCATGAAGATTTAATTTTCTGGCATTCGCGCAATTTTCCTTTCCCGGCGTCAAATCAGCTCGGCCCGCTGCACCGCAGGTCTTAATAAAATACCTCCCCGCACTTTCATTTCGCCTCCGCGGATGACAACAATAACGGGTTACGTGCTTGACAAAAACCGTCGTACCTCTCGCAGCATTTATTTCCCCCTCTGCACTCTCCGTTTGAATAATTCGAAGCGCCGCGGAAGCGAGCAATGTTTATCGATCCTAATTCAAACGAGGAGGGGCAAGAAAATTGAGGTGACGAGACTTCATTGTGCGAAATGTTTTTTCGAAGGATTTTCGGGGCGGACGCGAGTCGGGAGACGATTAGTTTTAAGGCGGATATAAATGTCAAGGGGTTTACGTCGGCGTTTGCTGCGACGTTTCATGGCGGGCGTTATGTTTATTATACGGATTATACGAACAATGCATTTACGAAATTTATTAGTATTTTGTGGGCAGTGCCACTTTTATATTCACCAATTAAATTAGCATTCGTTATATTTTATATTACGTCGGCGGTAATAGTTCGATCTTTTGCTGAAGTGGTCGCGAGCAAAATTATTGGTATGGAATATTCGTAATTTCCGCTTAAAAGTGCACAACTGCAACTTTCGTGCAAAATTCTATCTGGGGGTAATATCAATTCTCACATTTTCATAAGAATTTTGACGTTTTGAGAAATATGAAAAGTGCTTTTGATCGATATTGGAAAATTCCGGAATTCGCATTGCTTTTATATTCGCCTGACTAGTTTTGAATTTTCGACATTTACATGCTGAGTTTCCTTGAACTGGGTTGACTTCGACAGTTCTTATTAAAATTTAAGATTTCCGTAGGGAAAATGTTGAATGCCTTTTAATTATTTCAGTTAAAATTTAAGTTGTCATTAATAATTTATGATGAACGTAAAACGTCACTTATATCAAGGTATGTATTATGCGTTTCATAGCTGTAGGAACCAAAATTCATCTCTGAAGTGCAGAATATTAAATATCCTCCTCGAAAAGATGTTTAAGTAGAAAAGAGACAAAATATTTTTGATACTTAATTATTATTATATAATAAAAATTTTAATTTCCTTAAATTCGGTATAATATAATCATACTTTTGACTTTACTGCTTAATGTGCATGTATTTATATTCTGCATTCAGTTTGTGCTAAATTTACAGTCGTATTTGAGTGAAAATCAAAGCAGCAAATTATAAATGAAATCAATATCAATTTGTGCACTGCACAGATGTAAACAATGTATAAGCATTGTTAAATACCCGTCATTTTTGTCATTTTAATGCTCCGCGAAATTGCGAACAACAATTCTGAAAATAAATGACAAATTATTCAAAACTGAAACGTAACCGTACCCGCAATTGCTTCATAAATGAACTTCAAAAATAATAAAAATCATCCACTGCTCAAATCGGACGAGCGAGAATCCACTCTACGTGCCTATCAGAGGCGCGCGCATTTACTCTCTAAAAGTACTCCAACGCAGCCCGGCCGCGTCTTGTCAAAAACATTCGGGCCGCCGAGCGCCATTCTAAATCTTTCTCTCGGCGGCGCGCTCCGGCGTTCAGCACGTGTCCAAAAGCAATCCCTGTATCACGTACATCCAATTTCCCCTAGCTTCTCTCTCTCTATCGCCTGTAAATCAAAGCAGCTCGAGCGGGCAGCGAGAGCCTCGAGTGCGGCCCGTCAGCTATCGTCGTTTAACTAAACTAATTACTCACCTGGAAGTGGGTCTGGCCGGAGCTTCCTGCACTCGGCGCCTCTCGAGTTTCCCGGGGCGCCGTCGTCGTCGTCGTTGCCGTTGCGCAGAGCTGCCGAGCCTGTCGCCGCCGCCGAAACTCCCTCCCGCTGCTGCTCAAATTTATTTGACGGCTATTCGCTGTATTTTCTCGGCGATTTCTATGCGGAGAACGGACCGAGACTGCAACGAGGAGCAAATTGGATTGTGCGCGCGTCTTTTAAAGCGCCGAGGCCAGATGCTGCAAAAGAAACGGGGATTCGCGATGAATATTTATGCTCGCCGATTTTTATCCGAGATTTAAAGGACCCTCTCGTGCTTTTAATCAGTTACATCGACGGAATTTTAATTAAGCTGAGAGAGAGAGAGAGAGAGAGAGAGAGGGTGCCGAATGCTGCGGCGGAAATTTCGCTTTAATAATCCCGCGTGACGAGAATCTTGTTACGGGGCAGAAACTAGTTAACAAGTCATTTTTGTAGTTTAAATAAGGCAATATCCTCAAAATTCAGTTCCTTTTAACGATATTTGAAGAAATTTTTTGAACAATTGATCGTATTATAGAAGTCACTAACAGATTTTGATAAACTTTTATCCTATACTCAAAATGTTCGTTAGCAATTTATATTGTTTAGAAAATCACATTTCTACGCGAAAAGTTAACTTTATCCCGAAAATTAAAAAAAACAGTCTTCTAAAAAAAAAAAAGCAAAACACACGCAATTCCATTTACCTCTGAGACTCTTCCTTAGGCTCGAGCTTAGCCGTCGCCGCCAAAAAGCAAAGTTGCCGGCATCACTTCACTTGGCACAAGCAACTCCCCGCACTCGCACAGAGGAACATACACACACCCTCGGCCACTCGCAGCCACTTGTGACTTGTGCGCGCACACGTCTTCCTTTGATAATCAATGCCGCAAGCGTGCACTTCTCGCGTATACACGCTGATCAGCGGAGAATCGTTCCCGGGACGCAGCCAGGTCGTTTCACGGTTATCGATGCCGAGCCGTCGATCATCGACTTGTCTATACCGCCGGCTCGCGCTGCTGCCCGCACTTTACGCTGGAAGTATATATATATCACCTTTCACCCCATGAGCCCGCCGGTTGTAGTGAGAAATGTATATTTTTAGGGGATAAATCGCCTCGAGCGCGCGAATGAAACTGTCCGCCGAGAAGTGGATATACTTAGGAGCTCGGGATTTCTGACCGAGAGAGAGGCATCGAGTGGCTCGTACTTTTTCGAGCTGCGACTGCTCGCCGATTCATTCTTGCACTACTCTCTGCCCTGTGGGTTGAAACTTATTATTGATTTCCGTCGAAAATCGGAAGTAACTTGATACTTTTTTTTTTTTGTTCTGCTAGTCGTAAACCTTATCTCTTCGGAGAGTTCTTCTGGAGGATTAAGGTTATTTAAGTAGCGGTAAATTAATTAAGCGGAAAAGTAATTTTGCTTCAGTTCGTCAGTGTCGAACGTAGTGCAGAAGTAATTCAAAATTATTAAATTTAATAAATCATCAGATTGAATCATTCAATACTGGTGCTTTTCTTTTTTAAATATTTCAAGATGTCCGATGCATAAACATACGGGTTCATAAACTTTTTTTCTCCGTCCGTTGTTTAATATTTAAAAAGTGGAGGCTGTCTCTTTTAGCCATTCTGAAATCGAAAGCAACCGATCAAAATTTAATCTAAAATTCAATCAATACCTGTTTCACCCAAGGCTACCTGTTTTAAATAATGCAGCTTCGTTAAAAAAAGAACTTTCGTTAATTAAACTTTTTATGAGAAAAACGAGAAAATATAGTAAACATTTGCTCGCAACGCCGGACAATGGACGCATTATGCCGGGGAAGCATCGAGAGACGGTATAGAGGGATCTTTTGCTCTTCGTCAACTACGCGTATATATGCAGGATGAATTTGAATTGCAAATTAATTCGAATTTTTTTTCACAGACTCGCCGAGTCGGGTACAAAGGGAATCATGAATTTAAAGGTGTTTCGGAAAAAGGAAATGACGCGGGATTAATTCAAATCATTTTCGTGAATACCCAAACTTTTTCACTCCGAGCAATTACAGAAGTCGTCGCCTCTGAAGGCGACCGAGTAATTTTAGATACTCGAGTCTCTAAAAGAACTAATAATATTTCTTTATCAAAACAATGAATGCATTACTTATCTCAGCAAAAAAAGCTTTTTGTTACTATAACGTTAAATGCTTTTCATAAATTTGTCGTAAAGGGTCTAAATATATTTTGTTTTCCCGAGTGAGTAATTATTCTTTCAGTCACGTCAATTCAATCCTTTTCGCTCAGGATGCCGAAGGTCCCTTTTATTGATTGCGAAAGGGAAATCGAGACGATTTTCTATTGACTGACGTGAACGCAATTTCCGTAAGAGAGGCTTCCGCGTAAAAGTCTTGTACTCCTGATCGCATTTTTATTCACAGTTTTTTAAAATAATTTTTTGTTCATTTTTTTTAAATAAAGCGCATTAAATTTAATTTTACAATTTTCGTTATCTTAAAATAAAAAGTCTTAAAAAGATTTAATTGATAACAATTTTTTTACTCTCGCCTATTATTTTACAGTACTTATTAAAATCTACAAATTTTATAAACGAACTACGTTCAGATTACGAGAAAACTATAAACACCCCGACATTCATTCCGAGATCACCGGCAGTCCTCCCCAATTATCCAGGAGTAGGACCCGCAATAAATTACACAAGCACCAAATAAATACACCAAGTTTTCGTGTGCCCCACAAACTCACAAAACAGCCACCACTTCCTCAATTAGCTCAGCTTACTGCGATATCCCACACAACCCTAACAATCTAAGCAAAGAAACGGGGGCTCCCCCTCGATTCCTGGCCTCCCCGCGAAGCGGACAAATCTTCGATCCCCGAGATCCGATCTACGAATGAATTGTAATGCCCTGGCAGACGCGGGAAAGACAAACGGCTCCCCTCCGAGGAAAAAGTTTTTCGTCGCTGCTGCAAAACCGCCATTTGTTGCGTCTTACAGTCGGCTCGTTTTGCGCCTTCGACTTTCTCTCCGCGCCTGCAGTTTAATGTACCGCCGTGTGTGGCTGAGAGGCTGCGACGACGACGGCTCCGAAAATAGAGAGCAAAAACAGGCGGGATCTGCTTCCCTTGTTTGTCGTTGTAAGTAAGGGTGCTGCTATTATATACGTTGGGGAGAAAGGCGCAAGATAGGGTAACCGGGAAGATCGTATCGGACAGGTTCCTGACGTTTTTGTATACCAGCAGCGGACGACGGTTCGAGCTTTAAATTTCAAATTGTTTTTCGTCAAAGTTTCTTAATGTTTTTCGGAGATTTTTTTTTTTTTTTTTGAGATTTCGGACATTAAATTTGATGAGAGAATTAGGCATTTTAAGAAAATTGTTCTCTAGCGATAAAGTGTCGAAAGCAATTTGCCTTTTCCATTACTGAGACAAGTCCGTAGCTTCGCGTATATTTCAGGCGCGATTCATCACGTTGACGTGCAGAAGAATCACTTATCAAAATTCAGAATTTCTATGAATATACGATCGATCGGAGAATGGTTTTGACAGTTTTAGTGCTCATTATTTAACCCCATAAAATTGAGGCTTCATTTAATCCATAAAAGTCACTTTACCCAATTAAAACTCACTTATCCCCGAGAGAAACCAAATCGAAAGGACCGCCTCGAAAATTCTCTAAATCCACGTTAAAATTTCGACGAAAAATGCAAAAACCTCGACTGGCATCTCATTTAACAAAGACGAGAACAAGACCCAGCCGCGCATTAAAGAGCTCGGAGCAGAACCTTAAGGCGATCCAGCGTACAACCCCTTTCGCGCACGCATAAAAGATAAGCGCACAAAAGAGAGCCTCGGCGTCTTTTTGCCGCCGCGCGAGTCGACGAGCGATAAAATTCGAAGCAGACGGACCGGCGCGCGCGACAGCCGGAGTAATATCGTAAGTGTGACGCTGGTCGGGGAGAAAAATGACGGAGGATCTCTGTCTCCCTCTCTCTCTCCTTCCTCTCCTTACCGCGGCATCTACTTGGCCCGAAAAACCAATAATGAAGCGGCGCGAGTCATTTCTTTCTGCCTCTTCCCTCTTTCTTTTCTGACACCGAAGTCGTCCAGGTTTCCCAGGCCATTGTGCGCGGATTGACGCTGGGTTTTTGCTTCTTTGAGTTAATTACCGCTCGCGCGAACGAGCCGGAAAGCGAGGGCAGCATCCCGCTGACGAAAAAATATTGTAGTGTGATTATAACTAAACTATAATACTTTCGTGCAATTTTAATCTACTACAGTGAATGATAGTGTAGAAGTACATATTAAATAGTAATCTCTTATAGTATTTTATTATAGTAGACATATAGTAATAGTAACGAAAATGTTCTAACATTATAGTTCAACTATAGATTTTCTATAATAAATTATAGTTTAACCGTAGTTTTTATTATAATCACAGCAGAACAGAATAAAAGCCGATATTGAAATGCGCGCTTTTTGTGAAAGCTTCGTGGAACAGTGAATGGAAATCAAAACGGTTTGGAGTACATATTTATAAAGTCTCGGTTGCAGAGCTTGATTTTACATTTGACAATCCGATTCGCGCTTTTCATTTTCGCGTTGAATTTTCCGTTTTCTAGTTTAATATTGTCATCGGACGTTCGGACGGAAATTCGGGCTGTTTCGATTAGTTCGATGTATTGCGGAAAAATGCTGATGAGTATTGTCGCGCGAATGATTGAAAATTAATAGAATGAATAAGGGGAATATTATTGACGTATTAGACGTAATAAAAACAGTATCGAATAAATATTCGATGGAATGGCGTGTTTATTGAATCGAGCATTCGAGAAAGGCAGCCGTTGAATTTTTTGCTGAAATCCCAAATACTTGAAAAAGAATTCATTGAGTATTTCACTCAAATACCTTTTTATATCACTTCATAAAAGTCGCAACTGGAAACAATAATTTTTAATAATCTGAAAAAGTAATTGTTGGCAGTTTCGTAAAAAAATCTAATAATAATTCGAATCTTTGACAATTCCGAAAGAAAAGCTTACGAGCGGAAACCCAGCAGCTTTCACGCCTTCCCGTAATTAAAATCCAATAACAAGGCCAGCATCTCGATTCCATTTACAGTCCGTGCAGAGAGTATAAACCATTAACAATCGGCTAAAGATGCATCGCCGGCGGCGCACACAGTTTCAGGTGCCACCGGCGGCTAATTGCCTGTTACGTCCTCTCGTTGTCACTTTCCTCGGCCATTTTTCACTCGTTTTTTCGCCCGGAGCGCAGCGCTCCGAAAAATGGCTAAATCATTTTTTTTTTCGGTCGCGGGCGCGCACCGGTTAATCGAAAGCTCGCGCGCGGGCCGACTTTTGTCGCGCGAGCGGCTCGCAGCGATAAATCCGCGCGGAGAACAATTCGTTAGGAGCGTCCGGACCCGTAAATTCGGCCCCCTTCTAATTAACGCGGTGAATTTAGAAAAAGTTATTGTTGCCGTTTAAACGCTCGGGAAGGTTTTTAATTTTAAAAATGTATACCCGGAGCTCGGAGGAGGGAAGTCCGAGACGTGCCGCGCAGGCATTCGCATTTCTTTTCTCGGAAGCCGTCGGGGAGGATAACTTTGGAACTTGAGTCATCTGGATATACGTATGCGAGGGTAAATTAAAAAGCTTTCTTTTGTTTTGTCGTTTCAATTTTTGAGCTAATTAAAGTGGAAATTGTTTAACGACTTTCATTCGCGAGGAGTGCCTCGGTGACAAATGGAGTTATTAATAAAAACTAAAATCAAACCGGTGTCCCGGATTAAATTGGATTTTTACGAGTTTACAAACGGATATCGCACTTTGATTCTTTGTTCAATTTATTATATTGCCCGTCGTATCATTTTTATGGGCATTATTCGAGTGTTTATTGCAAAATTATTCACTCGTAAAACGAGCGCAGTTTTAAAATTTTACAATAGGTTTTGCGCGGCGGTTAAAACTGATTTATTTGTATCCAGCACGAAATTTCTTTTGTGCCGCAAAATCTATGCGAAAGAGTTCGCGCTACATCCTTTGTCAGCGCAAAATCATCGCCTTAAAATTTCCCGAACAATATTCAGCCTGAATAAAAATTTAAAAATTAAGAAAATACCTCGCAACCAAAAGAACGAAAGGACCAACAATAAAAACCATAGCTTCGCGAACGTTCAAAAGAAGCATATCAATCATTCCGAAAACGACGAGCTCGAAAGAAAAAAAGCGGAGGGTAAAAAATCCACGCGCGTAAAAAACCGAGCCTCATCCGGCCTCGGCAATTGATTCGCCGAGTTTGCGCAGGTAGGCGCGAGATAACGGCGTGCACAGAGGCCTCCCCCCCTCCCACCTCCTTCTCCCACGGAGACGCGCTCGTTGACGTCAGATCCGCCCACGCGATATGCAACCCACCGGCAGGCCTGGGCACACCTGCGTCGATTCGCCGTCGGCCCGATGATTTAAGCGAGAACTACCCCGAGATATTGGCAGTTCGGAGAGTTAAGTTCGGTCGAGTCGCGAGATCGATGCTCGATTTAACGGCCGCGAAGATTCTCTCGCGAAGTATGCCTGAGGGGGGGGAGCAAAGCTTCGTTTCGAGACGGCCAAGCGCGGCGCGCCGATGAATAACGAGTTAAGGTATACGAGCCGAGGAGATGGTTAGAGTCTACTTAAGATTTTGCGTGCGAGTTATTTTTAGTTCCGGTTAACGATCGGTGTTTAGGCTCGAGGGATGGGGCTTTGAGAACGCAGAACAAATGCTAAATTAATTGTTTCGCTAAGTTGGATTTAGTTGCGCGGTGGAAAAATTGGGAGGTTCAAAATCTGTTTTATGCAAAGGTGTGATGACGTCAAAGTTAAAAATGTAAAGCTGCTATTTTATAATTATTTTATGTAAAAGCTGCTGGCGTTGCAGTGGTTACTTTCGTACGTATTATAATTTTTTAAAACATTTTAAAGTCTTAATAATTTATACTTCAATCTGTATGAAAGCTTTTGCGTTGTACGAAAAGGTAAATAAGTGATTACTTGCATGGAGTTACGAAAAAATAGTGACTTTTTACGATGGCATAATCATTGTACGTTACAAAAAATTTAGTACGCATAGACCTCGAAAAACATTTTATTATATTGCGCAGCTCAAAATACCGCTATTACGGGAAAGCAACTTTGTTCTTTCCTTTCATTTCTTAGCGCGGTACTTTTATTTTCTAAAAACTTTACCTAAAGAACCGCTTTCAAATAAATAAAAAGTAGTAGAGTGAAATTATTTTTTTAAATTTACAATTGTTAGACATTAAACGACACTTAGCAAATAAGATACTTCAATTAATGAAGTTCGCAAAGACCCTCCTAAAGCAGCTGCTAAACCAAACCTCGTCATCGTTCTACCAAAAATTCAACGTCGCAAAAATAATTCCACCCATCAGCAGGCCGCACGACAGCTGGTGTCCCAAAAGAATTCTTCATTACATTGTCACGCACCGCATTTTTCTCGAGCTCGTTCAAAGCCACTTACACGGTAATTAAGCTTCTGACGGATAATCCTCTAAGCCCTTCTCAGCCACGGAATCATTAATCTACCCCCCCAGCGAGCCATAAAACTCGCAGCTCTCGGTTCTGCAATCGCGAGCCGAGTCGAGCCGTTTATAACGAGCGCGAGGAGGAAGGACGGCCGCGATTGATTTCGGCGCGTCTCGCGAGAAAACGACGATCGCGAGCGCAGCCCCGCCGCGTACAACGTATTATCGGCGGATAAAACGGCCGGCCGCGCGCCGCGGAATTGCCGCGCGCGCGATGAAAGCCAGAGTAGGCGCGTCGCTGCGGTTGGCGAGGCGGCAGTCGCAGTGTGCCTTCCTTTTTTCTCTCTATGCGCGGCCGGGCGTTTTATCAATCGACAGAGCGCTTTTCGCTGCCGGCTGCTGAGGTGGATTCTCGATCCGATGTGCTTTTGTGGGTATTAATTTGAGATTTTTTTTAAGCTTAGGGCATTTGAGTCGGAAAGATTTTCGGGGTTCAAAAAGTTCAGCTGTGTACTTTGTCATTTTTGTTTAGGAGGATTGTTTATGAGTGCAGTCAAGACGTCTGGCAGAAAAAACATCGACATGTCTATTTAGTCAGAGCAAACAAGTCTCTACAAACTTTAAGTATGATGATGATTTTAGTTCCACGTCTGACCGTATTTGGCATTATCTACTTATTTTAATGCAGAATTATATACTTTTTATATCACAGTAGAATAATATTACATTAATTTACATTCGAAAGCAAGCAAAGGATTTGCCGGTAATTCTCGCGTAAATCTTTTTGGAAATGTAATTGAAAAGCAGTTGAATAGTTCGGCGCTATACTCTTATTTGTTATTTTACTTCATCCACGAGATAAAAGTAGTGAGTTCAAACAAATTACCGACGAAGGAGCGCGATTATTTCTCGCGAAGAAACGCCTTTTGTTGGCTTGAAAAATAAACCGTTTACACGAAATACTGCTCTTTGTTAAACATTAAATAAATAAAAATAGTTTACTTTTCACGGAATGCCGATGTAATTTCATGGATATTTGTGCAGTGTACCGCAATTCTGCTATTTAATACCTCGGGCTTTTAATGACTAAAGTTATTCAATATTTATTTGGCTAATTAAGGTTGCTAATTTAAACCGGGTTTGGTATTGATTGAACTCAAATGTAGAATAATGTTTTTAGCGTAATCAGCATTGAAATCTGGCATGTAATCGAGTTGCAATTTAATTGTTTAATTATATCATTAGAAGCGCCAGCTTTTCCAAAATACCAATTAACTTGCCAGAACCTTGATGCATATTAATATATTATAATTTTGAACCAATTCTTGCAATTCAATTTACTTAATGCATATCCAGTAAACAATAACCAGCGAATTGTAATATTAAAAAAGCTAAAAGTCGCGGTTATCCTCCGAGCTGATAAAAATACTCCTTTTACTTAAACATCATCAGCTACTCAAGCTTATACAATAATTGGCGTAAAAAAATCCTTCTAGGTCGCGGCTTTAATCCGCAGTTGATCAGTCCCCCGGCACAAAAACGCCCTCCAGAAGAATTCTCACGCATCAAACAGCAGCAGCAGCAGCGGCACTTCACTGCATAATCACCACCAGTAAGCACTCACGGATGGCTCTCCCTCTCTCTCTCTCTCTCTCTCTCTCTCGCACGTGTCCCTTTTGTGTTTGGGGAAAAAAAGAGGCAAGACCGGAGAGCGGCACGGCGGCGCGCGCTGCCCCTCGCGAGAGAGGAGAGCGAACGTGCGTTCGCTTTGCTGCCGGCACGTCGACTGAGAACGGCGCGCTCCAGCATCCGCGAGAGCGCAAGCTCCTTCCTTCCCACCCTCCCTCCCTCTCTCTCTCTCTCGCTCTCTCTCTCTCTGTTTAGCGCAAGCTCTCGCATTCATATTTTATCGGAGTCTTTCGATTTCTCCGGCGCGGCTTTTGTGCTCTTCTCGGCAACGCGCGATTTTGTTTTTCCAGCGGAGGAGCTGGCGACGAGGGTATTCAGAGCTTGATGGAACGCCAAGAGAGTCGGATGTTTTTTATTGAGGAGGATCTGGTGCATCGCTTTCTGAAAATATTGAAAATCGGGCTGGCGAGCTTGTTTGTCTTGGTTTTTTGGGGATGCTTGGCTTTTTTTTTTTAATGAAAATAGTTATTATAAATAATTATTATAAATACGACGCACAATTTCGACTAATGATTTCATTCAATTTTATATGAAAATATAGCGAAAAGTATTCTCCTTTAATTCCCTTATGTTTTGTTTAAAATATCATTATTCTGTCATATTCTGTCATTATTCTGTCGTTTTTTTAATGTTTAAAAAATAAACGTAAATAATAAAAACTTACAAATATTTAAATATAAAAAAAATTGTTTAAAAAATATATAAACTATCTAAAATATATTAGGCAAGCGCTACTTTTAGTTCACTACTACACAGGACATAAAATAAAGTCGTTATAAGAAAGTAAAATTTATTTCTAATAAATGATTTATTTTTATGGTTCTTTCTTTAAGTTGAGACTAATACAAGAAAAACAAATCAAAAGAAACGATTCGTCGACCTTTCTCCAAAATCCCTGTACTATAAAAATGAAGATAAAATCCTCAAAGTGGTTATGATGGATTATACGTCGTAACGTGTACGGCCACTATTTACCCTTAGGCTGCAACCGCACCTCGGGGATAAAAATACCTATTTCTATGAACTATATACAGGTTTAGTTTTTTATGAGTTGTTTCAGCTTTTTCCACCGACTAATATCCTTAGAATTTCTGTATTTTCTGAAAACTATTTCTTAATAAATTGTATAACGAGTGGTTAAAAAGTAATATTATTTTATCCACTTTGCGGCCGTGATTGTGTTGAATTCCTTGCAGAAGCGTGTATACGGTCGAGAAATGTAAATTTTAACTGACTTTAAACTTCGTACAGCAAAGAAAATTACATTTTTGGGAAGGACAGCAGAGAAAATTTTATGCACATTATGCTCATAAATATATTTCCTTCAATATAAACCGCTATTAAGTCGTTTATTAACCAAAAGGACAGTGTAACGAGATTTCGCTACTCCCGAAAGAAAGTACTCATTTCGACGAGTATAGTATTTCCAAAAAAGCAAAACAGTAAACTATATTTGAATAAACACAAGCCTCCTAACTGGCATTATATAATCCACGGAGAAATAATCTGAGAATCCCATAAGACAAAATCTAATCTACATTTCAAGCCAATCTAATCTCTCCGCTGCGTCCGTCTTAATTTATTTCCCTCTGCATCCGTATTTTCTCCCTCCACCTTCCCGCGCCGCGTTGAACTCCGAGGCCGCGTCTTACAGTCTCTCTCTCTCTCTCTCTCTCTCATTCTTTTTCCAGTATCCGTCACGCTTTTTCCTCGGCCATTCCACCGGGGGCGTTCTTGCACTCCTCGATCTTTCCTCGCAATTTATCATCCCGCAGAATCGTCGCTGCGCGGCGGCGGTCGCCCCTTTTTTCCCCCTCCGCGTGCTTCGGAAGTTTGAAATTCGCGGCACGTCTTTTGCGCAGCGACGCTGATGGCTCTTTATTCGCGCGGGAATCACTGGGCGAAGACCAGCGTTCGGCCGGAATATATTCACGAGGCAGTTAGGCAACGGACGACAAGGCCGTACCGCGGGATTTCAAAGATTTTTTTACGGGTCATCTTCGGCAGCTCGATTTACGGTCGATTCCCTCCTTTCGCTCGCCGCGATATTTTCATGGCTCTCGTTCCCTCAACTTTTTGCCGCCCTCGCGTGAATTTAATAATGAGACCTTCGCGAATTTTATGCTTCCCTGTTTATGATCGATCCTGGGGGTAAGTAACGGGTGGAACAAGTTTTACGACTTCGCTGAGCGTGTTTTACTTCAGTCGAAAGAACGCTGATAATATCTCACTTTCGACTTTACATGAATATTGAATGGTGGGGTTGCGTTACCCCTCTGTGAAATAAAACCGATATTTTTCGATTTTTTTTTCCCCTTTCAATCGTGCAGAATCACTTTTGTGAATATTGCACAGCTGATGTTCAATAAATCAAAGATAATCCTTTCAAATATTGAATAAAGTAAGAGATCGCCGATAAAAAGAATGAATATTACAAATTAAAATATTTTTAGCATAAATTGTTTAACCGGCGCGTGGCTACTCTTCTACGACAACGGGATCTTTCATTTTCACTTTCTCATCCGTAGATAAGTGATTTTCTTTTTTTATACGCTGTTGCTCTAGACCTCGAGAAAAATGATGAGAAGCGCAGTTTTTGACGGCACGTTTCCAAGCTACGTGATATC
Organism: Ormyrus rosae; assembly: GCA_035047165.1. NCBI lineage: Eukaryota > Metazoa > Arthropoda > Insecta > Hymenoptera > Ormyridae > Ormyrus > Ormyrus rosae. Next base: position 21,849,770 of record JAWWML010000012.1, on the reverse strand, counting down.
CTACGCGAGAATCTTACAAGATTCATTCGTCGAAGAATCCGGCTTTAACCAAAGACATACTTCATCCAAGTATTCTATATGGAAATTGAAATAGTTGCGCGTAGGCAGCGTGTAAATTATTCAAACTTTGAGCTCTATAACTCTATATACGGGGATGCGCGGCGTGAAAACCGCGCGGATAAAAGAATACATGTATACGTATGTGTATACTGTAAAAACAAAACTGTATGTGCAAAGCAGATTTTTTTCACGTTATTAAAATTTGAATATGGATAAAACTTGTGATTTATTTCATGATTCGTATTACCTTACAATAAATAGGTTTTTTTTTAGTTCGACTACAGTAAAATTCAAAGGCACTTCGAGTATTTCGGTTTTTGCAGTTGTAGACTATTTTAGTGTGATTTATTTTCAGCTAGTTCAAATGATAGGACAATTAGCTAATTTTCTTAAATTCAAGGATTGTAGTTTTTGGCGTGTACTCAATGCATCACTTCCAGTCATCATTTTTTGAGGAAAGGATTGAACAATAACTACAAGTTGGAAAGCTTGAAAATGCGACTCTTAAGTTGACGAACTTTCATTTTACTCTTACTCATATTTCGCTCTACGTTAATTCTGTTAAATAAAGGACAAAATATAAAAATAATTGAAGCACACGGTATCAGAGAGTAATAAAGATAAAATTCGGTCTAATGAGTGATCAGAGGGTGCTAATCGATACTCGCTTATAAATTCCACCCAACGATTCCACGGCGATAAATTCAGGATAAAATCTCGATAGCAATCCCAAATATTGAACGTTTAATCAGCTTTATCGGTCGCGTACACCAGGACTCGGGTGTCGACTTTGCCCGGGCGACAACTAACGAGCCACCATAATCTTATGCAAGGAGAGAGAAATGCAAAAGCTCGTTTTCCTCTCCCTCCTTCTACATCCGAGGACAAATAATTACGTCGTGTGCATAACGCCATCGGGCGAAAGGTATTACAGTCATTACGGGGACCGCCTACGGGCTAATCTGAATTAATTGATGCACGGGAGTAACTGGATCGGAGACCGGCGTTCCCACGCCTATAAATATGCTGAACGCTCGCGCGACGTAGCTTTATTAACATCGTATAATCGCCCTGCTCCTTGTCAATTGTCTTTTGCAATATTACGCCCGAGCGTGCGATAGTCACTTTTTCAAATCGTCCAGCGAGCCGAAGCATTCGTAGGCGCTTTTGTGTGGTACAATTGAGCGCAGCCCGTATTGCGCGTACAATTTATCAGCTATATTCGACCTTTTTGGTAATTAAATTTTCAAAAGAGAAATTTTTATTGAAATTTTTTTCATTTTTCCTGCGATAGAAGCCTTTTTTAATAAAAGTACACTTTTTCAGTTCAGAATTTTTTCAAATTAAACCGATAATCTTCCGTAAATCTGCATCATCCCTTACAGCTTTTTCTCTTATGTTAGCCGAGCGTGCCATCGACCATCTTGTGCTTGACGAGCGTATCCTGAGCTCAACTACCCATTACCACCTTAGTATAGTAGCACAATGACCAAGGAAGATGCTGTTGCATCAAAAGCCCAGGAGGATCCATTCAGATGCAGTTGTGCATTAAGCATAATTCATGCTTTCTATTATTTGTTGCTAAAGTTGCGTATAATCCGGTAATGTAAAATAAATCTACTAAAAAGCTGTACTATAAAGTTTTCGTAAGTAAATAAAGCTTATTATATCAAAGTAAATAACATTATTCAAATAAATTTCTGATCCGAACTAATTGTTATAGATAAGAGAACTTTTTCTTGATAAGAATTGAAAAAAAACTCAATACAAAGGCGAAACGTTCGCAGCGCGTAATATCCAGTTCCGCGCAAAAAAAAAAACAAAACATTCAATTCATCCGTGCGTAATGAGAAAATCTTGTTTTATCGACATATTCGAAATTATATGAAAGTAAGACGTTACGCTGAAAGCGCCGAGAGCATATCCGGCGTATCCTCTTCTCCCGATGTCGCGAGCTTATGAAAAGTCCATCGATTCTTTCGGGATGGGATATGGCAGCGGCAAAGCCGTGTATCCGCTGTAACTGGCAGGTGTACGCTTCTCGCCGAGATCCTCGTTTCGCTATGTGCTTCCAGTTTATATCGAGTTCCCGGAGAGACCAGAGGGGAGAGAGCTGCTGCAAGCCCTCATCATTCAAAGCGATCGCCAAACAGATCTGTGTGTGTGTGTGGTGGATATGTGTATTTTCAGAGTTCAGCGGCATTCTGATTGATTTTTTTTTTGCTTTGTTTTTGGTTGGAATTGTGACTCGTATAAAAAATCTTTTATAACCTGTGCTTGTTTGCAAGGCCTGATTGAATATTTTTTTTATTATAAAATCTTCTGCTTTTGAAAAATATTTTTATTTACTTATTTGATAAATGCTAAACATACTTTTACTGTACAATTCACTAGGAATAATAATAATCAAAAGAAACATCTTGTGTTATAAATGATTTTATAAATTTTTTCAAAGTGAACAAAATTTAACATTAGCGTTACCTCTTCCGGGCGGGAAAACCACTATAAGTGACGCAACCGATGATTGATTATATCCATGATCAATCGGTGATATAAGATACCATTTTATGCATTTTCTTAGAAGTTAAAGCAAATATATAAAAGTAAACCACGTTGGCGCTCTCGCCTACAGTCGTCATGTCACCTTTAAAGCATTGGAGTAATATTTCCGAGTATCTGGGTGGTTCAATCTTTTTGCAGGAAGCGTTCGTGCAATTTTAATCGGACTCTACTAGCTTAGTTCATTCGTCAGTTGAGCAATTATTTTCATTTCGGTATCCAACTGTAATTACTGAAATAGAAATAGGATTTATTAAAATACTTTTATTTGAGATAGTTTTAATACCTTCATACAATAAAAAGAAGTAATTTGTTTACTGGATAACTTATCTATAATTATTCCATAAATGCTTTAATAGTAATACAAGTATAGACTTATAATACATTTATTAACACGAAAAATTTTAAAATACATTTTTATTGAATTTGAACATAAGTATAGTTTTCACCTGAAAACATCTACACACCCATCTGTATACATCTTTCAAGAATGATCATTAAAATATTTTTCGAAGCATCACTTCAAAAGCTCCGCCAACTTACGGAATTCATTCATGTAAAAGCATTTTAGGTTCTTTAATTTACAAGATACCGGGAATATATCCAAGCATTCTCGACCCACTTGCTTTTTCTTCGCATATTCAAACGCGAGTCAAGTACAGTTAGGTTGTTACTTAGGCAACTACAACATTTTGGCGACAGCTGCCTGCTTGTATACGGATGTCGAGAATTCGCTCTCCGATTCCCTGTAGTCATTACTGGAGAGGGAAATACGACGAGTTAAAGGGTATCAATTAGCAAGTTTGCGAGGTGGTAAAACTAATCTTGATCTTACTTAAGTGCAGGACACTTTGCTTGCATATTTGAAATTGCGTTTTCAACGAGCCCAACACCGCTGCACATATATTATAATTAAATTGTACAACAATGTCGCTATTTGTATTTCCTATAATTAACACAACACAGAAATAAAATGTTTGTAAATTTTTTGTTTTTACATATATTTTGTAACAGAGAAAAGCGCTTAATTAAACAAAAAATTCAATACAGTCAGAATCTTCCCTTCAGAAACGAAGAACCTTAACGCCGTTTTTGCCCCTATTCCAACCGGAACAAAATGAAATCCTTTTTAAAAAGCTTGCATCTTCCGCCATAATGAGTGATTCCCCGAAAAAAGAGCGATCCGATTACACTCCTCGTGCGATATATCTTCCCCGCCGGGGGACGTGCAACGGTGCCAAGAAACACACGGCTCCGACAAATAATGGGACAAAGCGCGTGGAATATATATAGGAGCCCCGCGCGCGGACTGTACGCGAGGAAAGAATGAAAAAAGCGCCTTCGCAAACTTCGCGGAAATTGCCCAATGAAAATGCAGCCGGAGAGGCAAGTTTGAAATTCATACGGATGCACGGAAAGTCCGTGACGCCGCCGCGCGAGGAGACAAAAATTTGACGTCAGAGAGAGAGAAAGAGAAAGAGATAAATATAAGATGCTTTGAGGCAAGAAGGAATCGTGGAGAAGTTCTACTTTACTTGTGTGGATGTAAAAGCAAGCGAGCGTTGCGAGTGCCGTTCGGGTATAACCCTACGTATTTTTTTAATTATCTGATGTGTAAGTCTTTCCTTAATAAGCGGAAATGTTGTAATGATTTTTACTTGTAACAAATGCTTTGTGTATTTCTTGTTTAATTAATCTTATTCCGAAAATAGATTTGGTTTCGAACATAATTAGTGAATGCCCGATAAAATGTAAAAAAATATCGTTTCATGCTTGGCTGAAAAATGCCGTTATTGAAAATTCACCGGATTCACAATAATTTATAATTTCAAACTACATTTCTAAGCCTTAATTTTAACCCGATTTATCGTTACTCTGCAACGACAATAATAAAAAAAATAAATAAATGCAAACAGCTTAATCTATTTCTCGAAGCAAAATAAATCAATGTAATCTACGGAGTTTAAGACAAGCGTCGCTACGCCAGATGCATTTCCGTGGACTTTGGAGTTCCGCTGCCAGCTTGGCTTATCGGGGGAAAAATGTTGAACGGGTGAAAAGCGTCGCCGGTCGTTTTATTTTTGTTTTTAGCGGTTTGAAAGTTTCGCTGTAAGCTTTCTAGAAACTCTTGTGGTGCACTTTACCCTGAGAAATACGCGGCATTTTTCGTGCGTCTACAAAGATCATTAGTTTTGGAATCATTTGGTAATACGTAAAACAAAGATACGTACGATAAAAGAAATAGCTTATTTATTTTTAAATTCAAATTTATATTACACAATAATCTGAAGTTATTTATTATTAACAGCAAACCAATGAAATTGAATTTCTTTCCTGAATCAGTAACACACCGTGATAGTATGATTGTAAGAACAAAAGGAGCCCATGATTGTGGAGGTTGAAAGAAATTCGATTAGGGTGAACTATTCTTAGAGTTTTCTTATTTTATCTATTTAAGACTAATATAGTGTTTACATGCTTAAACTTCTGTTAGTAATATTATCAAATTTCCATAAGAATATAGTAAAAAATAATATACAAGTTACACAGCAACTAATTGAGGAGTTAGTAAAAGGATTCGAGATGTTTACTTGCATTATAAAATTTATTCAGCTCACGAACCCAATTTGCTGATACCCGAACGAACCTCCATTGAGAGAAATAGTGGACACTCAGCGGGACGACCCGCCCTTTTTAAAACCCGAAGCGCCCTGCTCGCTCGACTGTTTCTCTTTTGTCGTCTAGCTTCGCAATACATATTTCGGGATTATTTTCTTGGCGTTCGGATTTATTTTGTTTATTGTTTGTTTAAAGGGCGAAGGCGAGCTCAGTGATATAATGGGTGCCGCGCAATTTTCAGAGCACGTTCCTGCTTCGTTTTAAAGTCTTTCGCGTTAAAAGCTGTTATATATTTTCGTTGTTACAAGACTTTTATTCCAGAATTTAAACAATCGAGGTTTTAAACGTTAAATTTAATACTAACTTTCTGAAAAATAATCGATTATTGAGCCGAATTATTTCAAATTATTTTTACAAACAACTGTAACTGTAAATATAAACATTTATCATTTATCGACAATTGTAGAATTTCTTGATGCTTACAATTATTAAAACAACTATTTTGAAAAAATATTTTCTTCGACGAATAACGCATTCTTAAAAAAATAAATCATGACATGAATACAAATACGATGCCTCATCCTTGAAATGGAAATTTTACTGCAGAACGTGGACATTAAACCTACTTTAACTTAAAAAAAAAAAGTAAATTCCCATTTTAGGGCCTCGTAAATTTTCTGAAAAAAAAAAATGACTCGACCCAGCGAGCGGCGTGACAAATAGTTGCAGCATGTGTAAACAGAAAATTAGCGAAAATTTCGCATTTATTTCTCGATCCAACTATACATTAAAAATTAAGCGCACTAAAATCTCCTCTTAAAATTAAAGCTCGCTGAAAGAAGTCAACGAAGAAAAGGCCGCCCAACCAGCATCCTCCTCCAGAGAGCATCGCAGACTCCGATCCTTCCTCGGGTCTGCCCTTATCGAGCTTGTTATCGAATGATTCCTCTTTTGTTCGCGTGCCGAGGCCGGTCGTCGAATTTCCCCCCGGCAGTTGCAGCTAAATTTTGAACAGCCTAGCCGCTAGTGCCATTGCGCACAGACTCTTGATCGTCCCAAGAGCTCGGCCTGGCAAAATAATGAGGGACGCCGCGCACAGCGCCAACAAGGCGTTATCGGGACAACGCGTTGCCATGTGCGCCCACGCGCCTTTCGAGACTCCCACCAGGAATATGTTCGCCGTCATTACCTAATGGCGAGTTAGCTTGTAAACTGGAGGCTTTCGATTGATTATCTGCGATTGAACGTGTGTAAGTCAGTAATACCATTCAGCTGGACGATTATCGGACTTTGCGAAAGCTGATCAAAATTTCAAGATTCAATGCCGAGGAGAGGGCACGATTAGGGATGAAAATTCTTATGGGAATTAAGGGAGATTTACCAAGCTATTTTAATAATGTTATTTTATAACTTTTTACATCGAATAAAACTTCTTTCTTCATTTTCATTGTACAAAAAGTCGTAAATTAAATAGTGGAATGAGCAAATATTTAAAACAGCTCTTACGAAAACTATCTCTTTTATTTACAAATGCCCGAAGATGGAAAAATTTATTGATAAAGAGATTATAAAAAACTTTTACCGATCGGTGAGTAAAAAAGTAAATATCTTTAGACTGCAAATATTTTATTCATATGTAAAAATAGATAGACAGTTGTACGATTAGTTTCAGCGAATTGAAGTTATTAATTTAGAAAATACTTATACTTTCTTTCTACTTGACTGAATTTCACTTTTCATAAGAGCCGAAAGAAAAGGAAACTTTTGCATTTATTCGTGAGGATGAAACGAACTTTTGAACTTTTAACTTCTCAAGTGTTCATCATTGTGCCCTTTCATTCGTATAACAGATAGATGAATTGCCAATTATTTTAGTAGTCTGACTATTTTTTATGCATTAAAAGAATTAATATCATTTTATAATATGTAGAAAACCTTATTCTTAATAACCTTTTAGAATCATTATGCAAAATTTGAGACTGATTAGTAATTCTCACATAATTTATTTTAAGTACTTTGTTCATTATCCTCGAGTGAAAAATCGTCACATTCTTCCCCAATCTTAAATTTTTCTTATATTTTAAGCTGCTTTAAGAAAATAAGTGCAAGCTGGTACTTTCAAATTGACATATTTCAAAACGATAATTAAGCTGAAGTACCGATATTTTAACTATTTACAAACGCGTTAAAAAACTGTATTACTTCACGCTTCTAATAACTGCACATCAACAACGTTTCTAATTTCGTTTCGAAGCACCTAAAAAATTCGCACGAAAGCTCGTGCGACTGCATCCTGTTTTTCGCTGTGCGCTTTGGACGTAAATTTTTTTCCATCCATCGCTTTTAATGCACCACCGTCGCTGCTGATGCGATTCATTAATCCCCGTTTCGAGAGATTTCACGTCAGAGCCCTGACAGGAGCGGGGACTCGCTTTCCAACCCTCTCGTGCATTATAGATTATCTGGTGCATTGTTGCGGCGTCGAAAATGCTTATTTAAGAGGGCATAGGATACTTTGGTTAGTGAAAACAAATGTTTTTTTTTTGTTTTTTTATTCAATGTTTGTCTTTATTACGTCTAATGGAAGTATAAAATTATTCAATTATTTGTTGATGGAACATTTTTACAGTTTTCAATTTAAAGTAAAGTATTATCCGAGGATAATGTTTGAGGAAACCTCTAATTCTACTTAAATTATTAATAAGTCATTTTTAAGTTAGTTAATTAAGTGATATTGTTCCACGAGCTTCTTAAGTCCCTCTACAGCCTCTTTGAATTCTTTAGGATCTGCTTTCTCGTCGCTGTTTTGGTCCGATTTGTCGATGGCATCATTGATCAAATCTTCGAAAGCCTGGCTTACCTGAAAATAAGTGAAAAGATAAATAAATGTTCTCATTTTATTAAAAAAATTCTTTTTTTTTTTTTAATAAAATAAGCATTAAATCGTACTTTCTCCAATTGAGCTTCGATGATCTTCTTGACTTCTTCATCTTCAACCTTGACCTATAAAAATAGCACGACATTAGAAATTCATTGCAATATAAAAATTATGAAGAGAAAATCTTTCTAAAATTGTTTCTTCTATACCTCGTTGTTGTCGTCGTAAATGTGCTGCAAAATCTCGATGACGTCTGTGACGGCTTGCTTGTACTCTTCGGTGTTGAGTCTTTGTCCAATTTTTTTGAATTCGTGATTGAGGGACTGTGCGATAGCTCCAAAGATCTGCCGCACAAAATTTAAGAAAATTGTTATTACTCGTACAGGTTAAATTTAATGGTACATTTCATTTTAAATGTTTACCTTTTCAAAAAGAGGTCCAAAAATTTCTTCAAAAATGCTTCCGAAGGTACCTTTAACGCCGGTTTCCTGATATTAAAAGACAATTGTTTAGATAATAGTCTCATTTTATATGTTTATTGCAATTAATTTGTATTTTTATGTAACAAAATTTATGCCTGATTGTATGATTCTTATATTGAAATCAAAGAAAAACTTAATAGAAGAATATTCAAAATTTGTTTTTAATAGACATAGAAAATCAAAGTTATTTTCATAGTTATTGTTCATAGTAGTTAATTATAAATACTAATAAAACAACTGCAAATACGTTCCGAAGAAGCGATTACATAATATATGATTTTTTCAAATATTTTCACTTACCTTGTTGATTCTTTGGAAACTGCTCAATTCGACATCTCGGTCAACGGGGGAAGCCTAAAATTAATGTTGTATATGTATATTTGTTGCGTAATAAGTCGTACAATAAATTTCCACCGCTTTATAATAAATAATTGTTTATTAAAAGCAGAATAAAACTTACGAAAACAACAGCACATCCGACAAGGACGAAGAAGAAAATTTTGGACATCATTGTGATGGGTGTGGAGGGTACAAAAAAACTTTCAAGTTTTTGTGTACGAATGCAAAAGTCAAGCTGAACTTGCCATTTTCTGGGAGTGTAAGGGTATTTATAGGAGGTAAAACTTTTATCTTGTATATGTCAATATTAATTTGCATTGAAGCATCCAATTGGAAATCTACACTTGCTTTTTTACACATGAATAGAGTTCTAATTATTCTAAAAGAATGATACAATTGTTTGGTATTGAAAATCTCTTCTTTGTACTTTTCCCGACTGTTGTGTTTACATATTTAGACATTGATATTAGTCAAGGAATATGTATCCGTGACTAAGAGAATTTCTGTAATTATGCATTTAAAACAATACATTGAATCAAAGAACTTTTATCGTGAGATAAACAAACATAATTACAAAGATTATAAATTTGCCAAGTAATGTTTTTAAAACTCTGTAATTTATCAGAATTCGTTATGTAATATATAAACATCTCTTAAAATTATCCAATATAATCTTTCATCAACGTGTTCTAAAAAAGTTTGAGGATAATTCGCTGAAAATATCGTTAAAAAATTTGAAGTACATATTCTTAAAAAGATACAAATTAATAATAATTGAAATTTATACAAACACTTTCTAGATAATTAAATATTATAAGAAAGTCTGCTGTATACATTTCAATATTTTAATAATTTAAAATTGATAAGCTCCTTTTATTAAACTGCAGTTTCTCATTACGTCAAAACATTTTATCGCATCGGAAGCATTTTTCGAATTTCTTTCCAGAGCGCATTACCGCGGCAAAAAGCGGATATATCGAAGAGACTGCAATTTCTAGACGCCCACGCATCGAATTCTGAGCGCAATCCAGAGTGGAAAACAACAACTGCTCCTGAAAACTCCTTGGGGGGGACGGACGTGCTGTAAAGTCGGATCAAGCCGTACTCTTTTTCCGCTAATATCGCCGTTTCGAATCAAACATAATTTCCGTCCTGGAGCTGTAACCACGTACATGCTACATTTTTCTAAAAATAAGCGTCGTTCGAAATAATCTACTTGAAAATATTTAGAGGGGAAAATAACATTTTAAACTTCAGTTTTATGGATTACTCTTTTAAATCTTTTGCAATAGGTATCTTGAAATAATAGCTAACGAAACCAATCACAATTTATATAATATAAGAGACAATAATTAAAATTTAAAAGGTAAGTTTTATTTAAGTTATATTTAATACTAAATAATAAGAGGAAAAGCTAGTTCTTACAAAAATTATTCAAGTTAACAGTTGTTTTGAACAAATTATGTTTTATTAAATATAAAAACAAATTTTTATTCAAAAACGTAATTGCAAATTGTAACAAATTACATTACTTTTTTTAAGATTAAGGAAGGCTTTAATTTCGTATATTAGGAATATGTACATCATTATGTAATCCATGATTGAAAATAATGGAAAATTATGGAATTCTTTTCAAATAGTTTAATAAACAGACTGCAGAGATTAAAGCAAACTCGTATTTGCTTTAATTTCTGATGAAAGTATCAAATAATCAAAATCAAAGCACTTGCAAGAAAAACAGAGATCACTTATCTCTTTACTTATTCAAATGACATATACATAGTATTATACAATTAAATTTAAATTTCAAATTAAAATTTCTGAATCACCTTACATATAAACAGTAATCTGATTTAAACATTTCGTATCACAGCAAGAGGTATAATAAAATTCATTAACACAAGAAATTATCAAAAACCAAAAGTCTCTCCAATTCACAAAGAAAGTTCGTTTTCAATAAACATCTGAAACATTATTCGTATTTGATATTCGAATTGAAATTTTTCCACATGGGGAAAAATTTCATTTTTTAAAATAATGCAAATAAAAAGTATTCAAAACGTGCAGCCCGCAATAGAGCCGCATGCTGCGACTGTGAAATATGATATTTTTAACATTTCCTCCTAGCATCCAACGAAATTAAATGCGCGAACGATGAAAGCGTTTGCCGTGACGTGTAATTGCAGCGTATAAAGAAAAGACGAAATAACTCAAGAAGAAGAAGACATAAATGTCGACGCCTCCTTCTCGCGTGTTTGCAGCTGTCCGACTCTCGTAAAGTAAACGCTTTGAGAACTGCAGGCAAATACTTAGCTCTACCTATACTTCGCTCCATTTTGCATTTCCTAAATAGAAAAGTCTTTTTTAGAAGATACATTCCGGAACTGTGTTTTTTAAAATAATTTAATTGTCTATTTAAATAGTAGAAAGAATATAACAATTTTTATGAAGTAATTGCGTTTATTTTTAAAATTTTTCAAATTAATTTTAGAATATAAAACGCGATTGAAAGTATACCTAAACGTTAATTTGATAAAATAATACATTATAATTATCTATATTGCAAAATAATTCAAAATATCCTATCAAATTCTTTCTTCAAAATACCTATCAGATCCATCTAGGAAATGGATGTGGGACTCACAAAGGGGTTCAACTTTCACTTTATCGCAGCTGGAAATAATTTTTTTTTATCAATTGAACTGTGGTGTCTACTTTACCGACATTTGGTAATAAGTAATCAATATTTTAGTTCTAAATTGTAACACCTGTTTACATTTTGTAGCACTGTAGATTGTGCTCCCGGTTCCAAACATAACCTTTGTAATTGCAGTTTGTGCTTCAAACGATCTGGGCGAAAGTCCGTTAGTTAATGCATCATTTATTGTTTAAAAGGTTTACATCATATCAAGCAAGTATTTATTCACTATAATTAATTTTTTTTCAAGTCCTAATGAATATTAATTAATAAGGATTTTCTGCTTTGCAGGTGACTGCATCTTTTAATTGCAATGTCTAAAAGAAAATTAGATGAGTTTTTAGAAACAGAAACTGTTGTAAAACCTACTTTTAAAAATTCCTTGGATTCTGATGAAGAAGACGATGAAGCAAAAGAAGAAAACTATGATGTCATGCATGAAAAGGACATTGAAGGCAAGTAGATTAATGCTTCAGTTTTTCAAAAACTATTTATGAGGTTTTTTCTTGAATAAAAATCTTGTGCAAAATTATATCATATTTATTACTTATTCTTTGCTTCTTTGGTTAAAATTATTTGTTATATATTGCTTTTTTCCTTAGTGAAGGAATAAAATTTTATGTCTGTTTTATATTTAGGTGTCGAAGATGGTCCATCAGCACCAGAAACAAATATTGGATTTACTGCATTTAATATGAAAGAAGAATTAGAGGAAGGACATTTTGATAAAGAAGGGCATTATCATTGGAAAAAAGAAAAAGAAATACGAGATAATTGGCTAGATAATATTGATTGGCTTAAGGTGCCTTAAAATGATTTTCTTCGAATATCAAACTTTTCACTCTAATTTTTTATATTGCCTTCAATACAATTAATATAAATTAATTTAAATAGATAAAATCTAAAGATGGAGAAGCAACAGGAGAGAATTCGAAAAAAGATAACGAATCAGACAGTGAAGATGATGCAGATTTTATGTTTGATCCAACGGCACTGTATAAACAAATACTGGAATTTCTTAAACCCGGAGAAACCGTTTCAAAAGCTTTGTGTCGAATGGGTAAATATTTATTAGAATTTTCTTTCTATTTAAATAAATTTGAATAGACAAGCTAAGTTAAATGTTTTTTTTATTTTAGGAAAAGGAAAGAAAAAGTTAACAACTGCTGAGAGATGGAAATTGAAAAAAGATCCCAATGCAGCAAAAATTGCAGATGAAAATTCTGAAAATATAATAAAATTAACAGAAATTGCAAATGAATTATTAACTCGAACAGGAAACATGGACATATACCAAGAAACTTATGAACAAATTGAAAAGAAACTCTCACTTGCTAATAAACATTCATCAAAGGTAGAAGCAGAATCAGATATGTTTGCTGATGATTTTGACCCACAAGCAAAATGCGATAAATCGGACGATAAAACAGAAGGTAAATGTATTAAAAATTTAATTTTTAGAAAAACAAAAGAAAATATAATAAAATTAAATGATATTTATTTAGAATCAGAAAAAGTAGAAGTTAAAAGTGAGGAGCCAGCAAGTGGAGAAGTATCGTGGGAACTAAAATGGTCACAAGAAGAAAGTGCGAAAATCCATGGACCGCATACAAGTGATCAGATGCACACGTGGTCAAAAGAAGGATATTTTAAGAAAGGAGCGTGGGTTCGAAAAACAGGACAAGCCGGGGAATTTTATAATGCCTCCCGTATTGATTTTGAATTGTACATATGATTATTGATGACATTGTGAAAAGTATTAGTAATGAAGCTTACTATATTTGTAAAAAAAAGTTTATTTACTTTTCATTGGTACAAAAGTTCTTTACAAAGTATAAATAGCTTATGCAAAATAAAATAGAATAAATTAATTTTTTAACACTACGCGTGTTAGACGGCATTTCACGTTTTGTTATCTTTAAAATTTATATTACTCTTTCTTTTTATTCTTTTCCGTTTATGCTTAAACGAATTTTGTACTAATACTTTTTCAAGACTAGGATAAAAACTTGTGACGTCAAGCAAACTTCTTCCACCATCTCCATATTTGTGCCAATCACTTCCATAACTTTCTTGATTGGCCTGATCCCATGGAATTGGTGTCGGATATCCTGCGAATTATTAAAATTAATATCATTGTACGAAAACAATAAACTATACACAAAAGATATTAACATATGATGCTATGTATTTATTTATTATTCTAGATTATTTCTAGATATTTAACTAATAGTACAATGTATCATTCGTTGATACAACTGTTATAGCTCTATATATTATCGAGGCCCCTATTATAAATGTGATAAACATTAAAGATCTGTTAATAAAATTTTTAAGAATAAAATAAATTAATTTTAAATACTTCAAAGCTTGTACGAATTCTTCCATTAGACAAATGAATCTCATTCTTTTTAATTTTGAAAATAGTTATTTTCTTTTTATAAGAAGAAGCTAATCTCAAAAGAAGCTAATATTTCGATGTAAAACTTAATTAAGAACTTAACAGAATACAGCTGCAATACCAAAGAGCATTGGAATTGAACTAAAAGAAAATTGTCAAACAGAAGGAAGCCCGGCTAGGTGGGTGAATCTGCGAAGCGTCACGGAGCGAAAGGGCTGCTCCGGAGCTGCGGCGGGGCGAGAATAATTCGGGCCGGGCTTTATATTCCTCGCCGGGGCGCAGAAGCAATTGTCCGGGCAGACTCACCGTATCCATAAAGCGGCTCGTGAACGACGCTGTGATAGGGCTCCGGGTACTGGGGCGGTTGCTGAGGCGGCGGCGGCGGCGGCGGCGGCGCGAAGTAGTTGCTCCCCTTGTGGAATAAGCCGGCCGGATCGGGCAGCCCTGCCGCCCCGAGTAGGTACTTAATCGTGAAGACGGCCACGGCGACGATCGCCGCGACTACCAGCACGATCTTGATCTTGATCAGCACGACGGCGGCCAGGCTCTTCAGTCCTCCCATAACTGCGAAACAGCCAGACCGAGTGGCTCCACTGTATATATATTCCTTTTCGCGTAGGTAAGCACGTGCGAGGGAGAGAGAGAGAGAGACGCAGGGTGGAGGTGCTCCGAGAGGTATAAGCGGATTTTACATCGGCCGTATTTCCGAAAGGGGTTTGATATGGTTGGGACAAGGCAAGCATTCAAAGTGAAAGATCCGCGGAATGAGAAGCGCCTGAGGTTTGCTCGGAGGAAAATGTTATTTACGGGAAAAACGCTGCGATCCGTTAAATTATTTTGATGACAAGCTTTCAATACTTTATTATATGATTAATTTAATTAAACCACGGGAATTACTTATTGGTATACATTTGTGCTTTTCTAATAATTAGTAATTCAAATAATATTCGCATTAAAATTTCATACGGAGATCAATAGCAGTTGAAATATAATGAATATTCGATGTTTTGTTACAAGTTTCATCAAAAAGAACAAAGGAAGAGAATTCGTCATTATGAATTATATACGTTTTCACTGCAGTTGAACGAGGAAAATAATTACTTTGAACATCAAAGGGAATTTTTGAAAAATATAATACGAATTTCAATTTACAGCGTTGTCCTTTCGAATTTAAATAAAAAAAATTTTTTTTTATTAATTCTGTACTATTAATGCTATGCGCGTGCTTAAGAAAGAGACAACAAGCTGAAGAGAAAATGGAAAGAAAATGTTTCTTATAAAAGTCGAGAGCAGTCTGCTCACTCGCTCGTTACAGGCACCTATACAAAATTCGCTTCAAGAAGCTCGCCCAAACTATTTTTACCCAAATTTAGAAAATTCTTTTTGCTTTACCGAGACAAAAAAAACTAAACAAAAAACTAAACCTTCGTACGCGCTAATTTAATTTTCCCGGAAAAAAAGAAAAGATGCCGCAATTCTCGAAAATCATCGCGAACTACATTCCCCCCGCGGCAGTGCCTTCAAGCCTTTCAAGATATCGTTTCCCGCCGCGGAAAGGAGGATCAGCGAGAGAGCGAGGAGGAATATTAACGCTTCGCGCGCGCCGTGACCGATGCATGAATGACGACGAATGAAACGGGTGAACGACGCGCGAGCGCGAAGCTGATGCGCCGCGAGGGAAGCGACGACGTGCGCGCCGAGGCTCCTCTGCGCGGAGAGAAAGCAGAAGCCGAGGGAGATAATGCGCTTTTTCTCTTGAATACATTGTGAGAGAGAATATATCTAGTGCCAGTCTGACTGTTTCAAGATCTCCGCGATCGTTTGCGAGATTACGTTCGAGTCGTTGGGCTTGATAAGCGTGCCTTTTCAGAGAATTTGAACGCGCGTTTTCAAGTTCGGTGTTCGATGTTAAATTTGCAATTTTTTTTTGTTATTAATTGGTAATTGTATATTTTTTAAAACGGTTCTCCGAAAAATTGGAGACAATTGAAAATTCGAATGGATATTCGTAAAATGTTTATTTTGTTTGAGTTGATTAGAGAATAAAAATACTGCTTTGATAAATTTTTATGCATGGAATACGCGCGAATAAAAACTTTTCGATTTCGCAAGAATTCGTTTAATATTTTCTTTCAATTTGAAACTAATATAAACGTAAACCGAAGTAAAAATCGTTACTGGAATACATTTTAAATAAACCCTTTTCAATATTTAAAGATCCGAACGGTGAAATTTAAAAAAAATAATAAAAAAAAAAATTGAACGCGCACGTTTCCAAAATGGAATGTACATGTTTTCCGAAATGCAACGAGATTACGATAGTTCGAAAGGGGCTGCATATTTTCAAAAGAATGCATCTTTTATCGGTGCAACACGTAAAAAAACAAGATGCCGATTTCGCGAATGCAGTGGCATCTCAGCAAAAGCAAACAAAGTATCAATGTTCTCCCTTACATTCGTCGAAGCGCGAATCAATTTAACCATCGGAACAATTCGGAAGCGGCGCGCGATCTTCGATATTACTCGATTGATTCGGCGGCGCTCTGTTTTGTGCAGCTTCTCTCAATCTGCGAAAACTGCAAGCCAGAGCGGAATTGCTGACAAAAAACACGAGCTAAAAACCTCCGCGGACTCCTGCATGTATAAAAAAAAAAAGGGAAATAAAGCCAGCGAGAAACCGCGCACACCATCAGCGTCGACCGAAACCTAAAGCAAATAGAAATTACAGCCTAAAAATTTGCAAAGAAATAAAGCAGCGAAAAGAGCGAGTTCCCAAGCGATAAACAGAGAAAATCAGATAGAGAAGTATAAATAGAAGGAGTCGAAGCGAGAGATAGAGGGAGATGAGAGAGAGAGAGAGAGGAAAAGCGCGGAGCGAGAGGAAGACGGGACGAGGCGGAGCCGGCCGGTAAAGGGTAGTATGCTAATGCAATTATGGAAATCGCGGTATGGAAAGCGGACGGGAGAGAGAGACGAGCTTCCCTTCCCGTACGCCAGACAGAGAAAGAAGGACGCAACTGCGCGCACGCTCGTCGATCTATATACGCGTGTGGAGAGCGAACGGCACTCTCTCTCTCTCTCTCCCTCCCTCTGTCGGATAAAACAGCTGTGTAAGTTGGCGTGTTACGATAATCGTGAATATGTAATTACGGGAGAGGACGTGCGGATAAAGATAAACGCTGCTGAAGCTGCTTTTCCTCGCTGAAAAACAGGCGACCGATTTTTTTACTCCTTTTTTTATCCTGCGTATATTTATGTGTATATATATATGTGTATATAGCGAGTTGCCTTTTTTCACCGCGCGCGCAGCCGGGCTTTTGGAAGTTGCGGCTCTCTTTTTTTTTTTTCGCTTTGACTTTTTATCCCCCCGTCGAGAGTATTAATTGAGATCCATTTTCAATTTGGCACGGGATCCCGATCATTCAGCCGCGGCGCTCTTTATTTTTTTATAATTGACTTTTTTTTTATTAATATTTTCAGTTTTCTGTTTGCTCTTTCGCGAACTGGAGCACACGGCTCGTGCCTCTTTCTTTATTGTGTATCAATCGCGCGACGGTTATCGAGAGAGGGAGAGAGCTTTGGAAACAAATTTGATCGCGTGTTATATCGCCGGTTATACCCTTACCAAAGTTATTGGAATAGTTGCGGATTAAAATTGATTTCGAAATTTTGGAATTCGACCTGGCCCGCGCGGAGCAGCGAGCTTTTAGAAGTTATCGGTAAACGCGATTACCGCCGCGGATAACTTTTGAGTGCAAATTTCAGAAATGAATGCACGATAAATATTCATGCGATTTGCGATGCCGAAAGGAATGATTGCCGGCGCTGCCACCGGCAGCAGCGACGTATTAAGTTTCGCGGTGCTTTTTACTTCCTGTATTTTTTTTATTTTTTTATAATTTAATACGCGGAAAAGCGACAGTTTAATTGGCATTGTAAAACTGACGAGGCTAACGCTTCTCTCCCAAGCTCGGATTTCCCGAGTAAACGAGTTGTAGAAAGTTAAGGACGGTTTAACACTTCTCAGCTAACAGTCCCGATTCACGGCCACTTTTTCTTCAAACAACTTAACAAGATCTTAACCCACATATCTCGCGACCGGCGCCGTAAATTCCCAAAGCAGCCTCCCGATCTTCGATAACCATCCGTCGTTCGTCCACGTCGGTAATCGCTAGAAAAAAAATCAAACCGCGGTAGTTTAATTCCAGGCGCAAATAAAATATTCCCTGCGCGCGATATCCGTGGCGATATCTCGCGCGGGAGGGATACCGTGTGGCCCTCGGAGTCAGGAATTTCTGGAGATATTGACCTCTCCGTCGTCGGTCGAGCGAGAATCGATCGGCTACCAAGGCTCTCTCCCGCGGCGGTCCGTCGAGCATCGGAGCTGAGCTAACGCGACTGCAGCAGGTAGACGCGCCTCGCGAAATCATCCGGGCGAAAGAGTCGAGGAGCGACAGAGAGAGAGAGAGAGAGGATGCGTCGGCGATTTCCGCGCGGATTGCGCCGGCGAGCTATGAATACGTCACGGGGACGCCGGATTATTCCGGAGAGGGAGGGAGATTGATCCCGGGTAAAGAGGGATATCGGCGAAGTTTGAGCAGATCTCTTTTGAGAGATTGACGAGCGCTTTTATATGCGAGCTTTTAAAAGTGGTTGGTAATTGTTGACTTGTTATTATTTTAATTAGTGTACGGGTTGTGAATTCATGGTAATTAATGGCATTCATTTCTGAAAATTTTTATTTCAATGCATTTCAATGTTTTGAAATTCTATTAAACTCTCAACTAGTTAAGTAAGTAATCCCGCTTTTCAATTCCAAAGATGTGAACTTTGATTTACTCTCTCTCTCTCTCTTTCTCTCTCTTCCTCTCTCATGGTCTGCAGATGAATGAAACTTGCATTGAGCGAATATAATCGATTGCAGCTATATACGAACCCTCGGAAAACAGCTAATTATATACGACAAAAGCGTCAGCTAATAATTTCGTATATAAGTTAACTCATCGTTAACTACTGGAAATCAAAATCGAATCTCGCAATCTTTTCCCAATAATTTCTAGTCCTCTAATTCTTCCTGTTCCGCGATTAACAACGATGACGTCGCAGAGCAGCGATCAATTATTATCGATCGCTTAATCTTATATACAAGCCGAAGAGCGCATACATAATCCCCGTCGTATCAGGGAGCCGAGCTCGTTATTCCCACAACCGGTCCTTATCGTCGCTTACGAATCTCCAGTAGCTCGCCGCGGCGCGATATATCGCGCGCGACACGTCGAAAGATAATCCCGCACCGATATAGAGCGCAACTTCCCCGCAGCCCAGCGGCGCACAGTATAACGTATGTGTGTACTTACAAAGTAACAGGTGATGCTTGTGGTGTTTGCGCTCGGCCGCGCGCGACTCATTTCCTTCGTCCGCGCCGTCGGGCACCACTGCGGCGTCGTCGTTGTCGTCGTCGCCCAGGACGGGACAAATCATCAGCAGCGGCAGCAGCAGCAGGAACGCGAGCACGAGGCGCGAGGCGCTGACGCCGCGGCTCTTCATTCTCATTTCCGGGGGCCGACCGCCGCGAGAGGAGCCTTTATACCCTCGGGGGGGAGCCGCGACAGTAGGCGAGCGAGCCGCGCGAGTTTACGAGCCAACGGTGCACTTGTTTAGCGCCGGTGAAAACCGACGGCAAATACGAGAGAGAGAGACAGAGATGAGGAATATTTTTCTTTTTTTTTTTTTTTGACGGAGGCTAAGCGCGAGGAGGATGATGCTGCTGGCGCTGCTCTCGTTTTGAGGATGAAAATGAAAATTTCAGTGAAAATAGAAAACGGGGTGTAGTGTAGCGCGAGAGAAGTGAAAGCGAGGATCGCTTTCGGATTAAATTGGATAAATGGTTTTTCAGCGCCGCGTCAACTGTGAATTAGAAATCTGATTTAAATCTGTTTCATGTATTATACATGCTGGTAGGTTTCTTTGTAATTTCAAGTTTTGCGGATAAGAAATTCGAGCAGCTATTTGCACTCAAAAAAGTTGCTTTTAGATTTGAAAATGCAAATTTAATTTATTGTCATTCGCATATTATTTTGTCTATATTTAAATGAGCAACGCATTTACATTTTTTACTATCTTTAAAACAAAATTTATCATTATACTCTTTTCAAGAAATGAAAAAGTACTGCTGAATAAGTAGGATTCTCTTATTATATTTACTGCAACGATGCACCGCCATGCCGTTAACGCGTCGCGCGAGAAACGCCTTAAATTACTGCAGAAGAATAAAGGTGGAAAAAAAATCTAATTTGAAAGTGACTCTCTATCTGGAACAAGAATAAAATGCAGCGTTACACACAAAAGTAATATACACCAAGCGTTACGCTCAAAAACATTTCCAATTGCCGCCCCGAAATATTCTCGGCCCGCGCCGCAAGTTCTCGAGCTCCCTATAATTACGCGATAAAATTCTAATTAAAAACAGCTCGCGCTCATCAGCCATGCAGTAAACAGCCCGAGTGCGTGACTATGCGCGATTAAACGCACAATCCGGAGACAAACGACGTCGGTGGGGCCGCCTCGAGAGTGGGGGAGGGCGGGGGGGAGGCGGGGCATCAAATCACAGTGCAAATATGTAAACTCGATTGTTAAGCCCGTCGAGACATTTACCTTGTGTGTGAACCGGTTACGAGACGTTTACGTCAGGACGACGATCTACCGCTCTCTCTCTCTCTCTCTCTACTCTCTTCTGCGTGTTTACCCCGGCTGTTTGAGCGCGATTTCGGGGCTGCTCTCGGCGTATGCGGAGCGAGAGGAGCGCTAATTACCCGATGAAAGTTGTTGATTTTTCCGCTCTCTTCGATCTCCGGGGGGAGGGGACGACGGCTCGGCGAAAATGGAGGGCGCGACTTTTTAGATCCTGCATGCATGCGAGATGGGAGATCCGAGGTGCTCCACTTCTGCGCGCCTCTTGGAATATATATTCATTAAAATGGGTGGCGTATTTTTGAGAGGTTACGAGCCGAGGATGAATTATTGGCAATTATACCTCGGCCGCGGGTATCGGGAAGAAAGGAGGACGGTGTAGATAAGGTGCCCGATATTGCTCTGTGATTAAGATATGAGCGTAAAAGTGAAATGTCTTACTATAGGATTTGTGTTTGCATTAATAGAAGTTGACGTCACTGTTAAGGCGCATGGTCTGGTATTATATTTAAAATCGCGTCAGACAGAATCTCTTAAGAGCATACTCTATTTAAAAAAAGTGAACATATAGCATTAGAATAATTTAAGTATCGATAATTTAGTAGTAAGTTAATTATTAATTCCTGCACTGTAAAAAAAACCTTTGAATTTAATACACTTTTGAATTACAAGTGTAACTGAATTTTCAGTAATTTGAATAAAACTCAGTTTAATGTTATACAAATGCATAACAATTTATTCACAAAAACAGTATATTTAATTAATCAATATCAAAAATCTTACAACAGTATACATGAAAATTTAACGTGTATTAAATGTGTAATAATATACTCGTACATTAAAATGAATATACCTGATCATGCAATTTAATATACATTTAAATGAAATGTTATGTAATTTTACACTAAATTCTGACAACACGCATAAAAATTAAACGAAAGTTTCTTAAACCATGTTTAATATGCATTTATAGAATTAAATCTATTTACATTCACATTAATATTAGGATAAACATGCAGATTTTTCGTGCACATACTCCACAAACCTATGCTTGTACGATAATATTATATGTAAAGTAAACTTGACGTTAAAAATACTTTTTAATTCCTTACTTACCTTTTATTGAGACGTGTATTTTTATACTCCAGTTTCGAACGAAACGAAAACGTAGATCCAAACAAAAGCAAACAAAAATCCTCGTATCATTTGTATATATAAAAAAATGTGAATAAAAATAAAAGAAGAGAGCTCGTAGTACAGACACAGATATCTTTTCCAAGCTGACAAACTGATGTTCAATGGAATCGACAGAAACATTAGAGGAAAAGAATGAAAGGACACGATAAAGCATGGAAAATAGGTCGGACATTCGCAAACACGGGGAGCAGTGCGGACAACAAGTGAATACCCGTAGTCACGTAGCAAGTACATCTAGTTATAACAGATGTCTCTATCAAAATGTACGCGAGGGAACGCCGCGTTTACGAGCGCTTCCTATATATAACACACCGAAGAATCGTCCGAAACTTGGAGAGCTTTTAAGTATTTATTGAAGCGCGTATTTATACTCTCTTTTCAATTAATAGAAAACATTCTGCGCGGCCTGCGCTTTGTGCGCCGCCGTTGTGACAAATAACGGAACTGGAAACGTATATCTTTTATGCGCGCGCGTGCCATACTTTCATTGAAATTTGTGCATGTGGCACAAAACGTAAGCTTTACTTTATTGTTCGACGAGCGTTCCACTCGGCGAATTGAAAAGTTTTCGTTCCAAATACAGGCTGAAACAATGAAAATGGCGTATTAAAAAGTAAAATTCCTCTTTTCCTTCCCTAACTTTAATGTAAAAACTTAAAAAAAAAAAAGGAATTATGCATCGAAATTCCGTACTAAGCGCTTTTCGCCGTGCGAAGCTCGCCCCGGCTGAAGTTTCAATTTTTCTCGCTCGAACGAGAAACAAAAAAATTGGAATAACCGTGCAAAAAGGCGGCGA
This sequence comes from Ormyrus rosae, assembly GCA_035047165.1. Classification (NCBI taxonomy): domain Eukaryota; kingdom Metazoa; phylum Arthropoda; class Insecta; order Hymenoptera; family Ormyridae; genus Ormyrus; species Ormyrus rosae. The sequence goes on along the minus strand of JAWWML010000012.1, from coordinate 21,827,051 downwards.
ACTAAATTTCGCGAAGGCGCTCTCTCTCTCTCTCTCTCTCTAATTAGTACTCGAAATCGCTCGATCCCGACGAGTTTTCGACCCTGGAAAAAGGCCCGCGTGACGCGGCTCGGAGAAGGAGAGCTCGCCGACAACGATATTACACTGTACAATGATACATTTAGAGTCGGGTCTCGGGAGCGCAGAGCGGCAAGGGAAGAAGATAGAACGAGAACTGGAGCCGACGTGCCAGGAAAGTGGGTGTAGCACGTTGAAAGCCTTTCGCGCGCCGCGCGGCGACGCGAGAGAGAGAGAATATAACGCCGGGCGGGGAAGAGGAAGGAGAAAATGCACAGCGGCAGGGCTTTTTAATTGACAGGACACACACAAGGCAGACTTTTTAGCCAATATACAATGTTCATTTTATTATCGTACGTATTAAACAATTTTTTACTCGCAAATTCGCATTCGGGCCTTACTTTTTTTTCTATCAACTCCTTCCAGGCTCCTTCGCACAATTATTGTTTTATCGCGAGGAGTCCAGTCGATTAAAATAATTGGCCTCCTTTTCCTCGTCGTTTCTTTAGGGCATGCAGCGGATGGTATACGCACGTATATACACAGTGCTCCGGAATTTATTAGTTTTAATATGTACATGAAAAGTGCGCGCGCTCTCCTGCGCGAAACGCGGCAACACACTCGGCAGAAGAGCGCATAAGCCTCTCCTGCTTTACGCGCAGCTGAGAAAATATTGCTTCGAATAACACAGAATTTAAATTCAGTTCGAGTCCTGGCCTTTAATTAGCGTTTATTTTTGCTTTAATAAAACGAAACAGAAGAAAAAAAAACAAAAAAAATCAAACCGCGTTTCAAAAAGTCCGATCGTTTCGGCCAGACCTCCACGGCTGAAAAGTTTAAAGGACACCGTGAGCGCGGAACTTGCCCCGGTGTGTAAACAAAGTTCTTTCGTTACGAGCGAAGTTGTTGTGTACGTACGGTAAACAAAGTATCCCCGAGAATCAAAAGTTGCCAATCTGCCAAACTGAATTTAAATCGTCTGATTTCGGCTAATTTTTTTTTTCTTCTCCCGGCAACGCGCGCGGAGAGAACGAAGGTATAATATAAGCGCGCGCGTCGCGCGCAAAGTACGGATATCACGGCTATCGAGAGAGAAGAACATCTAGACGCTCTACTTGGTTAGATTCTTTTTTTTTCTTCTGCGGGGGAGAAGGGATATGCCAGGGGGCGACTCATCGTTCCTTTCGGGGCCGAGTTACCGTCGCCGCGCTCTTTTATTTTCGAATCGCGTCTTTGAATTTTGTGCCTTCAGTTTTTTTTAGACAGACTCCTTATTAGCGTTGGGTTACAGGCTCATGTAGGGCACATTAATTAGCTTGTGTACGAAACAGCAACTTTAGAAGTACGGGAATGAAAGGGAAATTTAAAGCCTTTGAAAGTCATTTTACGGTAAGAAGTAGGTTGAGACTTTGAAAAGTAATCTTAAATTTTCCTCTGCGAGTAGTAAGATTTTTAACGTTCTTTGCAAAGAGCTGTTTTAAATTATAATTACGATGTGAAAAAATGTCCTTTTTAAAAGAAATTTTAATAAATTATAACGATTTTTCAATAACTCCAGTTCTTTCCGAATTTAATGATTTTGATCGAAAATCAAGCTTCCAAAAACTTTAAGCGCGCAACAAGCGAAAACTACCAATAATCTCGGCGTCAACGGCTGACCCGCCGTAGCTCGCATTCAATCCTTGCCTTTTGTTTTTTCCCATTTAATCGTCCCGAAATCGCGATTTCCGCGCGGCCCGGCAGTAAATCCCCGCCAATGTGACAGAATCCATGTCGGCCCGGCGGAACGTAATTTTTCGACTACCGCCGAGGAAAAAAAAAACTGCGCGCGCTCGTAAAAATCGCGAAAACGCATCGTCGGGGGAACAAAAAAAAAGCGCGCGCGTCGACGGTCGTCGTCCGCTGGACGTTTCTCTCTCTCTCTCTCTCTCTCGAAATCATCGGAGGCTGCGAAAAATCTTCTAAACAAAGGGCGAAATTGAAACGGCGAGTAGATGGATGCGAGACAGACGCGCGGTAATGGTCACGCAGGCGAACAGACAAAAGGAGAGCGAATAAAGATAGACTTTTTTTTTCTATAGAGATTAACGACACGACAATGCAGTCCTTGCAAATAAATATACGGCGCGCGTATTCAAAGGAGCGCTTCGCGCAGGAATGACAATGAAGGGAACGATAAACGACAGACGCTATGATATTTCCACTTTTAATTCCGCGCTAAAAGTATAATCGTTCGAGAATACCTAGAAGCATTTAAAGTTTGAAGTATTTCTTAAAACTAAGTAAAAGTCGACCTAGTTTTTTAATTAATTTGACGTCAGTTACAGATGAAATACAGACATTAATCGCATCGATCTCCGGCAAACTAAAATATCATTCGTCTCTAGCAACATTTTTATAGACCAACTCGTAACCCCGAGAATCCGTCGTGTAAATCCTCGGTGAAATTCCTCTCTCGCGGCGCCGTCCTATTTCCGTACAGTTCTCGTTCCGCGCTTAGGGACCCGCGCGACAAAGACTCTCTCTCTCTCCCCGGCAAGTGTGAAAAAACAACAGCGCAAAGAGCAAACAGACGAAAAAACTAGCGGTACGGCAACACACTCGAGCCGCGCCGCGCGGAGGAGTAAACCCATCGGATGGGAAAACAACTGCGCGGAGCTGCTGCCGGCTGCTGTGCTTGCAAGCACACCGCGCGCGGCTGTGACGAGCGTTCGACAGAGAGTGTAATAACGGGGGCTCGAAATAGCCCCCGAGGGGGGAGGAGAGAAAAGAGAGCGGCGGAAACGGAGCGCGCGCGCGACAAGACGTCAAAAACGTGTCAAGAAGCTCGCGCGGGGAAATGTTTTCCTTCCCGGCGCGCTTTTGGACGCGACTCGCGTTTTTTTCGACGGGGTACTAATTAGGAGTCTCCGAGATTGATGTATTAATTACGCGCTGGGAAACGCTACCGCTTCGAGCGGGGTGGAATTCGAATGCGAGCTTTCGTCGATGCGTTGTAAATTCCGTTTCGGGGCTTGAACAAAAGCGTTATTTTGAAAATTGGTGCTTTGCGAAACGAACGACGGCTACTTCGATCGAAAACATGCAAGGATAATTGTTCGATAATTACTCTTTATTAAAATAAAAATAAATCAACCTTCGCTTCATTAATTAACAATGGCTCGACGCTGCCGAAATTCAGAGCTTAAATCGGGCAAACCAACCAAAAAAAGCTCCCGATTCCCGAGCAATCGATGATTCGGCCGCGGCGATAAAAGAAAAAACTCGTCCCGACGGCGCGACCGATGCATAATTCCGCGCGTAAAATCTCGTATTCGGGCAAAAAAAGAGGAGGAGCCGCGGGCGAGAGAACTCGCCAAATGCACGTCAAAGAACGGCGCAAAAATGAAGATACGCGCCGCGCCGCGAACCTCCCTTTTACCGCCCGTCGCCGACTAGACACCGCCGGAGCATGACTAACTACCGTGACTAACGAGCCGCGAGAGCTAAGTGCGCGAGTGCGCAAGGCGCCGCGAAATCGCGCGCGAGAGAGAATAGTTTCGCACTCCCTCCGTCTCTTTCTCGCGCGCGGCGGCCAAAAAAAAAAGGAAAAATATGTAGGAGCAGCGGATCCCCTCGCCGCGGGCTTATCGCTCGGCTCGTTTAATCCGACGTATTTTTGGCGCGTCGATGCGTCGTCGCTTTTTAAGGAGGACGGCGAGGCTGGCAAAGCGGGGAAACCAGTCGTTTAGAGACGCTTTGGCGTTTTACGAGCGGCCGGGATTCGGGCGTACTTTTCATTTGAATGAGCTCGCGGCGGAGCGCGAGCTTTTTCTCCCGGAGCTTTTTTTTCGGCCGAATTTCGCCGGGAGGTTGCTGCTCTTTAATTGGGGCGCAAACAAGATTTTAAAAATAAAAGGAGACGCGGCGCTCGTTGTTTATCGAGCCATTAATCATTATACGCGGCATCGAAAAAATCTCGCGCCGGGAAGAAAGCTCGCTCTCTCTCTCCCCGCGGAGAACGGGGAATCCCAGGCATCCACCGTAAAAGAACGATGAGTCAGTCGCAGCCTGGCGCGAAGTGCAGGAAAAGACACACACCACAAGTCTCGCCACTCGGCAGCGGCGTTCCCCGCGTCGTCGGTCACGGCTGAAAAACCGAATCAATCAATGCGGGCAATCCCATTATCCGCACCCTTTCCTTCGCTCTCGGAGACCCTCCTTTGCGGGTGTCTTGTATACGTACGTGTGTGTGCGTAGGTACGGTTACATATATGTATATATAGTATACGCTTGGCGGAAAGACAGTCGGACAGACACACAGAGAAGAACAGACGGACGAACACAGATAGACAAGACAGAGAGACGGACAGAAGAAGAGTGAAAAGAAATGAAGCCAGCCGCCTTACAGTCGGCGAAGTTGGCCCGTTTATATATATATTATATGTTCAAGTGGTTATTGTTCAGTACTGCACGAATAGTTTTCATTTCTCTTTAATCTTAATATCTCACATTTTTCGGTTAAACGTAACATCGTCGCCTTTCGTCGTCGTGTAACAACGCAACATCGCTCTCGTTAATCAATAAATAAATATATATTTATATATTTATATTTATATATTTACGCAGAATATTTATAATATATAATCTCGAGGCGCAATCCATGTAATCCATGGGTAAATTCCCCATACAGAACGAAGGTCGTACAAATGCGCGTGTATAATATAATCGTGGCTTTTAAGAGGCGCGCGCGTGCCTTTGAGCTGGGCCGCCGTACTCCTCTTTAATTATAATGCGCCACTGTCGATAAAATCTTATTTATTTATTGCTTCAATTTACATAAGCTAGTCGCCCCGCGATGGACCGATGAGGGAACTCGTTAAAAGCTGCAGGCACTCGTTTCTTTCTCTCACTCGGCCTTTTTTTCTTCCTTATTTATTAATACACAACTCGCACACTCGCGCTCTCTTTCTCTCCCTCCCTTTCGCTCGTCTTCCAGCTCTCTCTCTCACTCGCTTTTTTGCGTGCGTTCGACGGTGGCTCTCTCTCCGGGTTTTACGCCAAAGGCAGGCTTCCGCGCTGCGCCCATTTCCCGGGGAGAATAATGGAGAGACGCGGCGGAATATCGCGCTAACCGAATCTCCTCCCGTCTTCTTCGGGGATGCGCCAGACTGTACAATCTTCCCTTGGCACGCGATATCTCTCTCCTCAAAACGATCGTTAGCGCGGCTCTCTCTCTCTCTCTCTCTCTCTCTCTTTTCGAAATTCCGAGCCACGAGACGCGGCAGGAGCTTTTCGCCGCGTTCGCGAAATTATTATATTAAACGAGAGCGGCGTGCAAATAAGCCCGCGAAACGATTCCATCTCGCGAAATAATAATTCTCGCCCGGGGGAGAGTCGAGAGAGCTCGTTAATGCATAAAAGACGATCGCCGCGAGGAGAGGGCGAAAGCGATATGCGCGGTAACATAGCGTAGGAACCTTAAACAAAAGCAATTTGCCACGAGGAGAGTGATTAACAAGCCAATAATTAAAAAGATAAAGGCCGCAGCGGTTGTCCATAAATATTCCTCGCATATCGTTACGAGCGTGATTTAAAAGCCGCGCGGCGAAACCGGTCCCCGTCGCAACGTGTGTGCCCACTCGTCGCGCCGCACGCGAGAGAGGGGTCAAGAAATTAATTATATCCCCCCGGAAAACAAACGCCCGCGGAAGACTCGGGGCCGTCATAAATCAGTCTGCCAATTGCCCGGCTTCACAATCAATTTCGCGCGCGTAATTACCGATCTTCGCGGCCCAAAAAGAAGCTGCGCGCAGAGCAGACTTGACGCGCGCCGAAGGGCGGGGGGAGGAGAGAGAGAGAGGAGCGCGCGCGACTAACGAGACGGCGAGCATTTGATTTGATTTATCTGGTCGTAGCGGAATGTAGAGCGTCGGCCCGACTTCCTATCTCTTCTCGCGCTTCGCTCGTCGTTGCAGGAGCTCTCTTTTCTTTATCTTTCGCGCTCGCGCGCTTGTCTTTCTCCCGGCGGGAGCGGCGGCGTAATTATCTCTCGGAAGACATTTTCATTTGTATATATCTCCGCGGCAGCGACGAGCGCGACTCCGGGCCTCTCCCCGCCCAGCTTTCTCCTCTTTATTTCCTTCCTTCCGCTCCAGCCGTCGCGAGCCAACTCCTGCCGCCGCGTTATTTCGTCGTATTCCTTCGGCTCTGGAGGCCGTCGACGCTTCTTATTTACCTCTGCATTATCTTGTCGTCGTTAAGGTCGTCGGCGGAGGCTGAATGCGCGAGTTTCGATCCCAAGTACGACCGCTGATTCCCGCCGGGATGATGCGATTTTTCAAAGTCTCGTATTATATACCTCGTATTATATACCTCTGCTCGGGCTTGAATTGTGGTATGATAATTCACTTTTTCGGCTCCTCGACAGAGCGCGAATGCAATTTAAAATTAATTTTGTTTATTGAAAATTTAGACATTATATATAACAGACCGAAACTCGAATTGACGCTAGAATTTTATTTGAGAAAAACAAAGTTCCAAGAAGAAAATATTCGAAATCTAGGAAACTACATTGCAGACTCTAATTTCAAAGTTGGCGAAAGTTACTATATATGAATAGAACTAACAAACATAATTTAGATGCATCTCACTTAGGATAGTCAGCAGTTTCAGCTAGAAGCCTCCGAGTGTACCGAAGCGTTTGCCTCTCAGCCGGCGTTCCGCCTCTAAAAATATACCGATCCCCGGCACAGTAATTCATTAAAGCGCCGTCAAACAAACCGCCATTACGCAGCTGGATTTCGGGAAAAAAAAAGCGAAAAATACGTCACGCGGCGCGGGCCATTAATTCGCTCGATCCGAGAGCCCCGAATCCCGGGCAAAAAATCACAGCTTAATCAAAATCCACCCCCGGCAGCAGCAGCAGTGCCATTAGCGCCTCGCTCATAAGCTCATTACAGCTTTTTTCCCCATACGGTGGTCTCCGTCTCTCTCTCTCTCTCTCGGCTCGGCGTTTAAGACACGGCTTGTGTGTCGCTGCGAGTTTCCGCCGCGAGAATGTCTCCCCCGGGCGACGCTAATGATACTACGACTCCCGGCGAACCCTTTTGCGCCCAGGCGCCCGGGCTAATTGTGAATTGTGTCTTACTTCTACGCGCCGCGCCGCGCTACAAGGTGTGCCTCTCTCCCTCTAATGCAGGCAGCCCGCCACCTACCGTCGACGCGGTCCAGTTTCAGTTCCTGGACTTTCTTTTTTCTCCAGTCGAAATGCCGCTTTTTGATTCCGTTGAAAAAGCTCCGGACTCTCGGGGAAATTTTTAACGAGAGCCCGATTGGTGAAGGGGGGCGGGAGAACGAAAAGGGTTGTCCGTGCATGCACGGCTGTCTTGTTGTTAGTACATTTTTACAGAGTTAGTTTTCAAGGATTAAAGAACTGCTTTTGTGTTGTAAACTTTTTTTTTTTTTTTCATAGAATAGTTACAAATTGTACTATATTTTGTCGCTTAATAAATATATATATTTTTTGTAAGTTATCGATGGTTTTGAAAAAGGACTGTAGTTTTTAATAAGATCTGCACTCGGAACTAGTTTTTACCCTTGTTGAGCTTTCGAAAGCTTACCTGTATTTTACATCTCGAGACGAAATGTAGGGCGGAGTTATTCTTATAACATTTTCTAGCGTCCTTTTCACTATTCCGTAAGTTATTCATATATTTATAGATGTAAAGTACTTATTATCGTAATTATTGTACTTGGCAAAAGTACTATTTGAGCTATTTACGATGCATATAGTACTTCTCATACACGTCGAATCAATATAAAACAATTTGATTATTTAAAATATTTACGAAGATATTTTAATCGTATTACCTTTTTTTTACAATTGCTTACACTTAAATAATACTTCCTACTTTCAATGATTAAACAAAAAAACAGGTATTTGAGAGGGTTAAAAATAATAAAAAAAACCGTAAAATAATAATTTACAATCTCACGTGTTAAGTACTTCTCTCGCCGACTGCGCGAGAGTCAACTATACAAAAAAGTATAACGAATCGATTTCAAAATCCACCGAGAGCGAATCGTAATTCAATACAGATAAAATAGCTCGACTCCGCGCTCCTCGGCAACTATCGCCGCGGCAATCGAATAAACGTCTCGTTACCCCGGCTGCTGGAATTAACCTCTCGATGTGCGCCTATCGGCTATATTTTTTTTTTTCATCGAAATTCCAGGGAAATTTCCCCTCTCGGTGCATTTTATTACCGACGGTAATCGAGCATCCACTCGTGCGTCCGCTTAACGTCACGGAAAAAAAGCAATGATAAAAAAAAAACAAAAAGAAAAAGAGCTCTCGCTCTCCGACGCAACAAACGCTCTCTCGCGCGCGGGAGCCTCGACAATGGCCGAGGGCTAACATAATAATGAGGGGCGAAACGGAGAGAAGAGAGAGAGAGAGCGATTCACACGAAGACGACGTGCGGTTTTTGGGGCGGCAGGGGCGCGTCGTAGTCGTAGTCGTACTCGTAGCCGTAGTCGACGCCGCGGTGGTGGTGATGATTGTGCAGCCTGGCTGGCAGCTCGTTGCGCTGCATCCTGTAAAGCGACATGACTTCGGGCTCGGCCCTCAGATTCGTCACGTCGGCGACCGCGTAGACGCCCTCCTGCTGCTGCTGCTGCTGCCCCTGTTGTTGTTGTTGACTCGCGTGATTGTTCGTCTGCTGCTGCTCGGACGCTGCAATCAGCATGTCGCTCGTCGAGGTCGGGTAGTGATTGGAGAGCAAAGAGCCGGCCAGGCTGCCGTTCTGCGAGTGCTGCGGATGCTGCTGCTGCTGCTGCTGCGGCTGCTGTTGGTAGAACGAGCCGAAGGTTTGCTCGAGGTTGTCGCGTCCGTTGCGGTTCGGCCTGGAGTACCTCGGCGTCTCGTAGACGTTTGTCTCCCGCGACTCGGGTGATTCGCTGCCCGACTTGCGCCGCGACTGCTGGTAATCTGAAATTAGGACGTTGACAGATTTTTCTTTAATTTTGGATACGCGTGATAATTAAAAACTAGCAGTATGTTAATGTAATTAATTATTCAACGAGTCGATTGCCATCTAATTACTAATCGAGGCTAATTTTTTCACGAAAATGATTAATTAAAACTGGCAATTACGCATTCAGTTTACGCCGCGCGCAGTAAACCCGGAACCCCGGCAATTCACAAATTGGCCAAATGAAATTAGCATAAAGTTTTAATATGCATTAACCATCGTGGGAAAACAATAATTTCCCTTAATTAACGCCGGCCGATTTCTCGAGAGCAGCTCACCTTGATTAGCGGCCTCGTAAACGAGGTCCTCCGTCCTGGCGATGAGCCGTCTGCTGTACGACTCCTGGTGCTTGTCCGCCAGCTCGTCGTTCGCCCTGCCGACGTAGACGAGGAGCTCGGGCCTGGTGGGCGCCGCGTAGGCCGGCACCCTCTTCCTCCGCTTCATCCTGGTGAGGTGGGCGACCAGGGCGAGGATCGCCGCGGTGGCGACGAGGCAGCCGGCCGCCGAGAGCGACAGGTAGAGCGGACTGAGGCGGCAGCGCAGCGCCCCCTCCGGCAGGTTGATCAGCGGCTTGCCCGCGAACTCCTCGTCCGCGCAGATGATCTCCTGGCTGTCGAGCTCGAGGCGCGTCTCGTTCCGGCGCTCCTCCGCGCGCAGCACGTTCCACAGCCAGTGCACCGAGCAATTGCACACGAGGGGATTGCCGCCCACCCGCAGGGCCACCAGACCGTCCACGGGAAACTGCGTCGGCTGGAGCGAGGCCAGATTGCAGCGGCGCAGCGAGACCCACCTGTGAATCAGAGACAGCGACGTATTTATAGTATGCGTCGAGAGAGAGAGGCGCGAGGACGGGTTCTGCATTTTCCGATGGGTAATTGCTCGGGTGTGAGAGGGGCTCGTTTCTCTCTTTTTGCGAGCGCAGCTCCGCGAAAGAGAATTCTAATGGTCGTTGGTGATTTAAATGCTGCTTTGCTTTTTTGCTCTGCGACTGCGAGGCTTTGAATTGAAAATAGTTTATTTATAGTAGTTTGTAATGCCGTATTTTATATCGTCGCTTTTCTCTAGTTTTCTTCGGCGGAGAAACGTGGAAATTATAATTGGAAATATTAGCGCTCGTTTAGAGCAGCGAAGGTTTTATGAGACGCTTATTACGCTAAAACATCTGGTAGAAACGACAAGTGCCGGAACGAACAGGTTAATTCTGAGAAATTAGAGAAGCGCGGCAAGATGGGAAAATTTAATTTATCCTTTTTAAAATTATCCCCGAGCTGCAATGTAAAGTCGGGGCTTGAGAGTGAGAAATTTCTATTTATTATTCCTCCCCCTTGATGAAACGTTAATATTTCACAATATTAAAAATTTTATGAATTTTTTCCAAGCGCGCTCTTTATTTCGCATTTTAACTCAACCGTAATATTACATTTTTTTTAGCGCAGCTCGCTTTAATGCGCCGCGTCGACGACGCTTTCCCATTGCGGCTTTAAAAACCGAAAGAAATTTCAAAAAAATCGCCTCGTCTCCCGGCCCCGCGCTGTATTACAAAATAATAATTACACCGACCGAAAGCGAAATCCGTGGCTCGTCGATAAACAAAGCTCGGCTCCTGTATCTCCGCGCGACATCGAAAGGATTCCCCGCGCGTCGGGCTTGCTCTCGTCATCGTACTCTATCTCTGCGCGGAGTCGCCCCCCCCCTGCTCCGTTTCAACATCGTCTCGCCTCTCGCTTCGGCGAGGCTCCCCGCGTGCACGCACACTTTCCACGGCGGCGGCGGCGCTCGAAGGCCCCCGCTTTCGATGGGGAACGCCTGTGTTTGTCATTTGCATTATGCTGCGTGCGCTTAATGCACGCGCGGCCGTCTGTATATGCAGAGTGTAGCTTGTCGGCCGGGATGTAACCGACATTATTGGATTACTATACACACGCGTATACCCACCACCAGCCGAGATACGCCGAGTACTTGTGTGAAAGGGAGAAATAAATAGAGACAGGGAGACAGGTAAATTATAAAGAGCGCGGGCGGGGGGACGGAGGGTGAGAAAGGGGGGGCGGCGGGGGGAGAGCAGAGTCGAGAGATAATGCGGCCAAGAGTTAAAATGAATTTCCCGTTAAATTTAGTGCTTTTCGCGACGCTCGCTTTTGCGCGCCGAATCTTTTTGTTACATGCGCGTGGCGCGCGGGCGGGGGGAAAAAAAAGAAAGGAGATGCCGCGTTTAATGCCCCGTGCATTTTACGCGCGACGGCTTAATTTTTCAGCGAAAACGCGAACGAGGTTAAATTATTTAACGCGGACGAGTAAATAGGAGAGAGCGCGCGACGGGGGGAGGGAGTGTAATGAGAAAAAGGAGCGAGACAGTGAACCGGACGAATGGGTGGAAATTTATCGAAAAGCAGAGCAGAGACGCGTGGACGAGGCAGAGACAGTGGAAAAGATTGAGTAGTACACTCGTCTGAACCGCCAGATACAGATAAGACGAAATTGGAAAAATACCTCTCCGAAAAGGAACGTCTCTGAAGAGCGTGTACTAATTACAAGCGTATTAGTGAGGAGGCCGGGAGCGTTGCCGAAATGAAAAATATCACGACGTCTGGTGTATTACTGTCATTTTGCTTACGGCCCGGGCGCTTTAATAAAACAGGCGGCGCTCTCTCTCTCTCTCTCGCTCGCGAAAAGAAGCGACAAAGGAATTTAATAAATACGCCACAATGGACTCTTAAAGAGCTAAATTAAAACGAGAACGACGAGCAATTTGGAAACGCGAGCGTAATATAAAAATTCGCGTAAAACGCAACATTATTCCGCTGGTTCCGAAATAAAAGGCAGAAACGGCCGGAGCGAGAGAGCGCCGCTGCAAAAAGAAGCAAGCGCGGCGAACGGGGTAAATTTAGCGAAAAGCAGGGGGGAGAGAGAGAGAGAGAGACGCTCGTAGACAAACAAATAGAGACACGAGGCGAGAGCGGCAAAAGACAAAGCGAGCGAGAAAGAATCGCGCTTTGCGAGTGAAAACCGCTCTCTCCGCGAGCCTGGAAAAACGAGAGGCAACGCGGGCCAGACTGCGCTGTAATTTATCATTCTCTGATTGAGGGAGAGGCCCGATGCGTTTACCTTCACGGAAGAGCGAGCGCCAGCCCCGGGGATGTGCGCGCGCTTTTGTTTTTTTCGACTCCGCGATTTTAATCGCCGATGGACGCGGCTTTATATACCTGACACGCGCGGGGACTCGCTCTCCTTCTTCTCTTCTTTTCGAGCGGGGCTGGTTTTTTTGCTGTTTTTCGTTTTTTTGCTTTTTTTTTATTTTCGACGGGAGAGGAAGTTGATTCGCGGATGCATTGTTATTTCAAAGTCACGCTCGGCGGCCGAAGGAGATTATTTTGATTCTATCGGCTTTTCGGATACGGAACGCAAAAAGTGCATCGGCTCCCCGCAGCGTTTGCGGGGATTTTTCGCGCGAGACTCGGAAGCGAGCCGATACAAATGGAGTTTTTCGCACTGAGGATTAGCCGATGTGAATCATTTTGGAATAGAGCGATTTTCAGTTTTTTTTTTTTTTTTTTGTTTTTTGGTTTTTATTTTAAAAATTGTTGCGAAGAAAAAAGCGTCAGCAAATGTTTGGTCGCAGGCGGAAAAGCGCATTATACAGAGCTGACAAACCACAACAAACAAAACGATTTTTTGGTTATAGACAGAGTACTGCTAAAATTCAGGTGAAACCGCATTTCGCGAGCCCATTAAGCTACAGTTGATTTTCAAGCCATTGTTTTAGATAATGATAAAAACATTTCAAACGGAATACATCATTATTCCCGATGCACAAAGCCCACAATGCACGCTCCGATATTGTGTAAAGCAGCCCCCCGTGTACCCACAAAGCCCATCTAACCGCCGACGCGGATGGAACAATAATTCCGTTATTTAAATAATAAATCCAAAATCGATCCCGCTCTAATCTCGACTCGTTATACACTCGGCGCGGAATCCGAATCGCTTTATATCCTCATAACGATGAAAAAGCGGTGAAGGAGCAAAGAGCACGAGGAGGAGGAGAAGAATGAATAAATGAGCACTTCTCTCTCTCTCTCTCTCTTTCTCTCTCGACACTGTAAATAACTCAAGATCCTCTTTTGTTCCTTTCCCACTCCCCGCGCGGAAAACCATAAAGCGAGCTCCTCCAGCGGTAGCCGAAGAATCGCCGACGGGGGCCACATAAGAGCTGCGGCGGCTTTATCGACCCTTTCAGCGCTCCTCCCCCGACTCCGTCGAAGGGTAAAAATTCAATCTCCATAAAGCAAAGGCGGCGTGTACGCACCTCAAATTCCCGGCGGCGTAGAGGACTCGGGCCGGTAGCTCGACCAGATCCCGATTCCCGTCCATGGAGATGCGCTCGAGGTTCACGTTATCGGCGAAGGCGCGCGTCTCCACCGACCAGACGGAGCAGTCGTTCAGCTCCAGGCTACGGAGCTCAAAGAGATTCCGGAAGGCCAGATTCCGCAGCTCGCCGAGGGGGTTCCTGCTGAGGACGAGGCTCGTGAGAACCGCCAGCTTGGCCAGCGCCTGGCTCGGCACCGACGTCAGGTTGTTGCCAGACAGGTCGAGGGACAGTAGCCCGGGAATCCGGTCGAACGCGTCGTCCGACACGCTTCGAAGTACGTTGTTGGCCAAAGTCAGCTGCGTCAGACCAGGTAGGGAGGGCAGAGAGTCCCTGCCCAGTTCCTGAATCAGGTTGTCCGACAGGTCGAGATGCTCCAAGCTAGGTGCCAGTACCAGGTTCGCCGATGGCGCTTCCAGCAGCGAGTTCCTGCTCAACACCAAGCTGCGTATCCTGTGCAGATTTCGGAGCAGTCCATCGGGCAGGCTGGTCAGCGAGTTGCCGCTCAGGTCGAGGTGCTCCAGCTCGCTGGTATACCTGAAGGCCTGCTCGTCCATCTCGGTAATGTTATTCCCGCTCAAATCCAGCACCTTGAGCACCGCCAGTCCGTGGAGTGCGTTCTTCGCGAGGGTCTTGATGGAATTGCTACTTAGATTCAAGCTGACCAGCTGCTGCTGCAACCTAAAGTTGTTGGATCCCAGGGTGTGGATCAGGTTCGAGCTGAGGTCGAGCGACTCCAGGTTGCCGTAAAAGTCGAAAGCCATGTGCAGGCCATTGATGCGGTTCCCGGAGAGGTCCAGGTGTCGGATCTCGGGATTCAGCTGGATGGGAACGATGTCCAGTCCGCCGTAGGCGCAGCTGCCCCGCAGTGCCTCGTCGTCGCAGTGACAGCGGGCCGGACAGAGGCCGGCGTTCGTGGGCCGCGCGGCGAGGAGCAGCGAGCCAGCCAGGACAGTCGCTATCGCTGACCACTGCCAGCTGTCCACTGATACTGCTCTGAGGGAAGATGCTCCCCTCCGAGCGGCCGTGCCACTGGCGCGACCTGCCATTCCATATGAACAGAACTTTGGCTGGTACTACCCTGGAGACAGAACAAATATATAGAAAGATTAATTAGTAATAATAATGCGAATTTCATTAATCTTTAATCGAATCAAAGTTCACTACTTTCGAATAATAATTGCATTTGCATTTACGCTTGGCAGTATTGGCTGAATTCATAAAGTTTGAAATGATATAGAAAATAGTTAAATCTAACTTTTGACATTTCGAAGCTGCATGTCACATCATAAATTCCTGTCGGTAAAAGTAACTTTATATTTGAGTTCAAATGAACATAAATTTGTCACAGTTATCAAACATTTGTCATGAAAGATGACTTTGCACCAGATTATTGGTTCAAGTTTAAATTTAACGTATATCGTGTAACGTTAATCCAAAATACTGATACATTCAAATGATTTATTTAAGATTAGCGCAATAACAGCTTTTACTTCTATATGTATTTTATCCGCTAAATAATAAAATTTTATCGCCTCGCAAAATAATAAAATTTAAAAGCCTGCACAAAAATTTTCGCCGCGGCGATGAAGTGTTTAATGAAAACGTAAAAGCCCCGCGGGCGCATTAATTTTTCGTAAAAGCAGTGCATACTTCCGTTATTATTAAACATTATCAAAATGCCTCGACACGCATTTGACGCATAGGAATTTAAATTGCCGACGAAATCGCCCCGCGATCGAGTATACTTCAAAGTGCGCCAGAAAAGCTTATATAAAGTGAAAATACCGACGCCGAGAAATTTATTGCACTCGATCGGCATAAATCATCGGCGGCGGCGGCGGCCAGGATATACCTGGAGAATTTTTAAAGTCTACTCCGCTCCTTAAAATAAACGTTGATTTTCCATTTCCCATCGGTCTGATTTATATATTTCTCCTCTGCCCGAAAGCCCGAAATCTCCCCGGTGTGTATAAAAATCCCGCGGCCAGGCAGCAGCAGCAGCAGCAGCAGCAGCGGCAGTCCCTCGTAATTCCCCGGTAATGAAACAGGCACGAAATCTAATTAAGAGCGTAAGCACCATCGGGGGATAATTATATTCATAAAGAGGTGACTCCCGGGCTCTCTCTCTGTCGGCGCGCGAGAAAGCATATCGGCAAAGTTTCCACATCCAAGCGGTCGCGCGGTGTGGCAGCGCAGAGAGAGAGCGGCCCCCGAGATAAAGCAAGCCCCGAGCCGGGACGCAAGGGCCGAACAATGGTTTTACGGCTCTCCATTACTATACGCCGACGCGTATATTTGTCGGCCCGCCGGGGAGAGTTTCATACACGCTCGCGCGCGAGCAACGTGTGTATACTCGCGAGAGAGAGAGAGAGAACGGTGGCGAGAGCTGCCGGCCCGCCTCAACTTTCCGGATTTTCGTAAACTCGCCGCGGCAGCTTGTCGGCGACGTGAGCCCGCAGATGGTCCGTCCGTCCCGAAATGTGTATTCAACTCCGCGGGTGAAAGTTCCCAGTGACGCCCCACCCGCCACTCGGAAATGCTGCCCCGGTGTGTGTGTGTGTGTGTGTGTGCCTATCGCGATCTCGAGCTTTCCGCGATTAAAGTTCACCGCGACCCTCGTGACACCGCTGACCCTTTCGCTTATCAATGATATATTAATTTCGCCTTTCTCTCAGGAGCTCGATGCAATATGTCGAGGGACGGCTGACGGGCAGTGGCTGTTATTAAGCCGGCGTTAAAATCGATTAGGAGAGATAAATTTAATGCGGGCTTTAGGGCCTTTTAAATAGCTACTTTTCGGCGTGCGTTCGTCGAAACAGCGGCTGGGATGTACTTGCGAAGGAGGGAGGGGGGAACAAACGTCGGGGAGAGAGAATGGATCGCTGTTGTTTCTACGAGAATTTGTTAATTGGGCGGGCTTTTCATTGGGATAAAATAGGGAACGCGCGCGGGGGCATTAATTAGTTTTCATCGGTGGGAGAGGAAAATGAAAATATACACTCTTCGGCGGAATAAAGAGGCCTTTGCCATTGATAAAAGCACCCGGCTGCAAAATTTATATGTAGCGCAACACTTGCCCGTAAATAAACGTATTTGCCGGCGCGCAAAATTGCATTTTTCAGTCGCGCCGCGTTATGGGACCTGAATATTTAAACTTCCAAAAGCTGCTTTTCAACTTTATTATAATAAAAAAGAAGCGCTCTTCGGTATACACGAAGAACTTCGTTGGCTTAAATTTTATCGTGCTTGTTAGTTGTAATTGAAATTAAAATAAGAAAGACTTTTAATTTATCTTGCAAGAAGGACGAAGCTGGGTAGCTAAATAAAAATTCATTTATCGTCTGATGATTTTTCGACAAATGAAGCTACTTGAATTTATTTAAGACTTTTTTTCTAAAGCTATACGTTTTCAAATTTAATAACTCAATTTTTAAGAAAAGTCTAGAACACATCGCGTGACTTTAAACATTTTGAGCGTTAGACTGCACGCATGAACAAGGCAAAATATAAAAATATTTTTACATAAGAAAAAGTGTCTCAAAGTTGCAAGAGATTTTTCAGTTAAAAAATCAGGCTACACTGAGTTTGTAACAAATCCTAACTGTAAACGTTGAACATAATATTATTTCCAAACAAGAAACGTCTTATTAGACAAGAGAATATTTTTTCCATGTCTTTCATAACTAAGACAATTATTGCACGAGTAAAAATGCACTGCAGTAGAACACGAAAGTTCTCTCATTTTCCTCAGTTCTGTTATTACGCAATACTTGACAAATAAAAATTTCATTTTTCAAGCTGACACGTACTTTTTAAAAGAAATAAAATTAATTGTCTTAATAAATTAATATTTCATCAACGTTTTTGTGAAAAATAAGATTAATTAAAAAAAAATGTTAAAAGCAGTTTATCACGATGTGCTGGATTATTAAAGTCTGTTAAACATTGTTTTAATAAAAATGTAAATTAGTAAATCACAATTTGCCACGCGTATTAACATGAAATATTCCCATTAATTAACTTGTGTTATTTCATCTTTTATTCATAATTTTAAAATTATTGTGCTTTTAAAATATCAACTTTTTTTTTAAAACTAATATCATAACAAAGTTACATGGCAATGAAAAATGCGCTCGAGACAATTTATAAAACTTTTATAAAAGCATTGCATTTAAATTTCTCTCTTCTGCTGAATCAAAGAGAGATAATAAAAAATAAGCTTTAAAATTGTAACAAGATAAAAATATTTCATAGCTCTTGCGCCGAAACAGTATCCCATCAGTAACAAAGTAAAGGGCATTTTCCGCGCGTCAAATTCTCTGAAATACGTAGCGAAGGCCGTACATCCTGTACACCCCGAATTCTGAATGCTCCTCGTCGCGAAGGAAAATAAAGGAAAAATACGCATCCGTAAACTTTCACGCTTCTCCGAGCTCCACCTCCCAAGACCTCCGCGGTGCGCGTTTCTCCCTCGTTCTCCCTTAATTCCTGCCGTCCGCTCATAAACTCGAGATAAAAAACGATAAATCCCCATTATTTTCGGCGGAGCAGCAGTCTCGTTCTAAAGCACACGACCGCTAATCCGCCGGGCTAATAACGCGTCCCTCAACCCCAAGTGGCGCGCGGCCGTATATATAATTTGATGATAAAACCGCGGCTCAAATCCGAAACCTCTCACCGGACTCTCCGCCCCCGGCCGAGTTCTCCTTAGCTCCTCGATTTATATGTATGAGGACTCTCGCTCTCGTTCGGCATAACTCAGGCGCATTTACAGCCGTGCTGAGAGAAAGAAAGGAGCTGCAGCTAAGGGCAAACGAGCAGCTTCTTCCCCTCCCCCCTCCTGAACGATCAATCTCGAGCGTACATCCTCGAGTCAACGTGGCTGTACGTACGTACGATGTTCTCCGCCCCTCGAATGCACGCCGCTCTCTCTCTCTCTCTCTCTCTCTGCCCGTACACACGAGGGGATATAGACCGCTTGACCGAGTCGCGCGGCTTAACGCCCCGGCATTGTTCGTCCAAATACCCCGGCAGGACTGGAGTAGGCAGCTTTGCCTCCTGTTGTCGTACTCTTGAGTGCGCGAACGACAATGTCGTCACTTCCCTTCCCTCGACCGTAATAAGCTTGTTTCTTAGTAGGCGACAAAAGCCCCCGGAGGGGGGAGAGAGCGGGGGAATTTCTTTGCCCGAACAGTGCGGAGGTTCATCCGGGGCTAATTGAACCGCACTCGGACGCGGAGCCACGAGAAAGATCGAAAAAGCGGAAAAAGAGACGGACGAGTAGCTCTCTTCGCTCGGAGCGGCGATTTCAATGGAAAAGAAAAACACGAACCGAACGGGCCGAAGAAAGCGAGAGAAAGATTGATCGACTGATTTTTTTCGACCCGGCCGAGAGGGAAACTTATTTCCACGCCACCCACCGTCTTCTCTCGCGGCTAAGTAGAAATTAATGGAACGTTTCTTTCTCATACTAATTAAGCGAGCGCGAGGCTATGTACCTTTTTCCCGGCTGAAAAAAAAAACTATACGTATAATGCGCGGGCCCGTGTTTTCCCTCGTCCCGGATTAAACGTTTCGAATGAAAATTTCATTTTGTCGTTAGGTAAATAAGTATTATATCGGAACCGGACCGGAGAAAGTTTATTTTAGCCTGTGCTTCAAATAATGAAACCTACAACTCACCGCCTAATCTAATATAAGCCCTTGATCCTAAGATAACCGAGAACGATATTGAGCCGACAATGAAATATAACACCACTTTCACGTGAAAAACTAATATTAGCCCGATGGGATGTTAATGCCGCGGCAATCGAGCGAAACCGCGCGCACGTCGTAATGGCGATGATTCGCCGAGCTGAATGTTTAATTTAATTACGTTAACGCGGCCTGCCTCCGGATTAAAGAAATATAAATGATCGCGACGGCGGCGGAGGGAAACAAGCGGCGAAGAAAAACAAGAGAGAAATTGAGGCGAAACGAAGGTTCAAGAGCAGGAAAAATAAAGAGACGCGGAAACAAAGCAGCCGAGGGAGACGGAAGAAAAAGAATCGAAAGGGGGAGTGGGGTGTACAAGTGTGCAAGGGCGGTTAAATAGAGGGGGCGGAGGATAGAATGGAGAGTTAATTAACTGGTTAGGGCCCCCGGTGGCTCCGTGAATCGACGGTACGGAAAAGTTCGATATTAATAGACAACCGATGAGATTGTACTTTGAGCGGCGCGCGAGAACGAAGACCGTCGCCGTGCTTCGGAATCAAATATAAATGATTTCCCGACGGCCGGGCGCGAATTTCCCGCGCAACAATGCCGAGCCGCCCCGAGTTTACTTTGTTTTTCCACGGTTTTGAGCCCTGACGAGCTGCTTTCGAAACTCGCTTGAATGGTAATCATGTTCCGCTTTGCTTCTGAAAAGTTTTCTTTGTGCGGCGGAGAAAAAAAAGAGGAGCTTGTAATCCGACTTGACAGTAATCTTTAAAATTCAGCTTCGCTCTTGGCTTGTTTTTCTCAAATTCACTAATC
Organism: Ormyrus rosae; assembly: GCA_035047165.1. Classification (NCBI taxonomy): domain Eukaryota; kingdom Metazoa; phylum Arthropoda; class Insecta; order Hymenoptera; family Ormyridae; genus Ormyrus; species Ormyrus rosae. Next base: position 21,807,095 of record JAWWML010000012.1, on the reverse strand, counting down.
TGTGTGTATACTCAAACTCTTGCCAGAATTCCAAATTTCTTTTTTTTTTATCACGCTCCGAGCTATTTCGGACGTATAATTATCGGGGGGATTAAAACAAGTACACGAAAAGAACTCGGGGAAAACAATAGCGACGAGAGTATAACGTATATTTTGCATCTATAATAGAAATGTTTCGGAGAATCGGCATTCTGGATATCGAGAAGGAATGAAATTAAACTGAAAAGTCGGCCAGAAATGGAAGAATAATGTTTTTAATAACTCTCGCGAGAGCGCGCGATATCATCGCCCGGCCCGGCAGCGGAGAATCTCGCTGAAAAATAAACTCTCGCTGCCCCCCCCCCTTCACTTCGAATCGATATCCTTTAATCCCGTTAATTTTTTTTTCCCTCCGCATTCCCTTGGCCAGCAGAGCACTCGGAGAGCGAAAGGCGGCTGTGCCGCGCGGAAAAAAAAGGAGAGGAGAGAAAAAAAGAATTGATAACGACGAAGGGAAAATCATAACTTTAGGACGTCGCTCGAGCGCCGAGGGAGGGAGAGAGAGAGAAAGACTAGTAGTAGTATAACGGAATGTAATAACGGCATTACTCGAGTAATGACGCGGCGGCTCGCCATCGACGGGATGGCTTTTAAAATTACGACAATGCCCCGGGAGTAGGGAAAGAGGAGGAAGAAAGGAAACGGGCTCGCGCGCGACACAGGCAGCACAGCGACGTTATAAGGGGTGCTACCAGACAGAAGTGCACTGAAAGAGAATGGCCGGAATAAAGAGAAAGGGAAGAATTATTATTTAGATATCGCAGACGACCCGAAATGAGAAAAGATATAAGGAAGCGAACGACTTTAAAGTAAAGACCCGCCTCATCCCCCCGAGAGAGGGACAATATAGCTCTCTTTCTCTCTGCCCCAAGTTGCGCCTAATAATAATTCGAGAGCAATCAGGGGTCAGGAAATTAGTGAAATTTGACGGAAAAAGTTCCTCTCTGCTCCCCCTTTCACGCAGCGGAGTCCATTATTTTCTAAATGAACCTCGGAGAAACAACGCTTAAATGCCGGGAGAGTGACGTAACTTTAGAGTTTTATTTATAGATCAAGAGAACGGTCATACTTTACTTACTTAAATAGTGCGGCAAGGAGAAAAAGAAGAGCTCGAAAGGTACACTCAAATTAGCTGTGAAAGTGACAATAAGATGAGCGAGAACCGTCTCAAGACAAAGGGGAGGTCGGCCGGCCAAAACGAGAAGAGACGTGACGAAGAAGAGAGATGTAGAAGCAAAGCTCCGAATAAACGCATCAAAAGGCGGAACCCTCTAAAATTAGCGAGACGCAACAAGAGAATGTATGTTGGCGCGAAATACACGTCCAGAAAAGGGACACAACGACGCCGATCCCTCTGGGCGTAACCGACAAGCCGGCACGCAAAGAACAATTAATTCGTACCGCGAAAATCCGAAAGCAATGAGCGGGAATGCAAAAGGAACGAAGCGCCGGGAGAGAGACGAAGTACCGGGAAAAGCAAAAGGATGCGAAAAATTGAGAGAATTAAAGGGCCAGACTGCCTGATGTACGAAGACAAAAAAGCAGAGAGGATCGCCCAGGAAGGAGAGTAACAAAGCGAAACGGAAGAGCCGGAAGCTCCCGGGCAGATTAACGAAAGACGCTTCTGCAACTGAATTCTTTTTACAAGCCGAGGCAGGATGAGAAGTGAATCTGAAAACGGGCTTGAAATCCCACGATAAGAGCTTTACGTAACGTTCAGCGCATTGCGCGCATCCGCAATAAAATGAAATTAAAATTAAACATTTCTTTTTTCGCGTAACGCCGGAAAAATAAACGCTCATCGCTGTCCGTATCCCCCCCCCGAGATAATCTTAAAACTTAAAAATATGCAATATATAACACCCGGCCGCGTTTTAATCAGAAGAAAAGCCGGAAAAAACTTGAAACACATTCGCGGAACGGAGAAAGGAGAGATTACAACTGGCCTCGCAGCGGAGAGAGGCGCGGATTAAAAACTTACCGGCGCGCGCGCACGCGGCCCCCATAATCTCGCGGCTGGAGAGAGAGAGAGAGAGAGAGAGAGAGAGAGAGAGCGCGGGCGAAAATCGAGTCAGCCGCGCGGCGGCTGCTTTTGTGTGTTCGCGCCCGGGCGAAGCGCCGCGCGGGATCTGCATTTTATTTACGGCCGCCTCGTATTTTCCTTCGCTTGTATACACCGCCCGCGGGCGCGGCTTCGCTTGCCTTTTCTTCGCGGGGACAGTCGTAATGGCGGCAGCTTTGCGGGAGGAGGACCGAGAGGCGCGAGGGAATTTTCAGTTTTGCCGCTGTCTGTTTTCTTTTTTTTTTCTTTTTTGGCGCGCCGCGGAATTTCTGTATGCCCTTTTTTGGGGGAATGCCGCGTGATGGATTTTCTAAGAATACAGCGAGTTTGCGCAGAATTTTTTGAATAACGGAATGCTTCTCGGACACCTTTTGCAGTCCATCTGCAATTCCCAGACCTACTTTTCTTTATCGCGGGAGAGAGAGAGAGCTTTAAAGAAATGATCAATTATTCAAAAGGCTGAATAAACGGTTTTAATTAAAAGCGCGTTAAATACTTTAAGAGCCGCCCCGCGCGCTTTTTTCCTCGGCGGAGAAGAAAAAGGAAAATATTTCCCAGGGAGCAGGGGCGATCTTCCAAACTGTAACCCCTAAAGAATACAGACCGGCCCAACAGACTGAGCTGAAAAGCCAGCACAGAAGATACAGTAATAAAAGCGCAAACAGATAAAAAAGCAGAGCGGCGCGGTCCAGCGGCAAAAGAAAATGATGGAGAAAAACTGCGGCGGCGAGATAAAACCGGGGGCCGGGGAAGAAAAATCGGGAGCAAAGGGCGAGAGAGAGAGAGAGAGAGAGAGAGAGAGGAGCCCCTCGTCCAGCGCAGGAGGAGAAAAATACACAGAGAGCCGCCGCGAGAAAGACAAAGGACCGAGGCGAGGAGAGACGACGAGGGCAAAGCGAATTTGCGGGACTAACCGTTCGTTTGAATAAAGGAGCCGGCCGGCGCAAAGATGTATGCACTTTGAGAATCCGAGATTGCGCGCGCGCGCGCGGACCCTCTCTCAAAGCGCGCGGGGGGAACGGACGGAGGGACGGGATGCAGTAATGTTTGCGATACGCGCGGTTATTTATGGATAAAGAAACGCGCGGAAATAGAATGTAATCCACGGCAGCGTCGGCCGCGTCTAGACGCGCGACTGACGAATGCGCCGAGAGAAGGGGGAGCGAGTTTCGTGCGTTCTCACGCGCTTTTTTTCACGCGGTGAATTATAAGACTAGGAGCGCCCCGAGGGCTTCATTACGTTATTGAGAAGTTCTCGCGGCGGCGGCGGCTTTCGAAGCTCGCATGTCCAACGCGAGATTCGCGTTAAGCTAATTTGATGGGCTTTTTTTTCGGCGCGGAGCTGGCTTTTTTTTTTTTTTTTTTTTGAAAGAGCGACGGCGCTGGGATAGTTTAATCGATTCCAGGCGTTGACGTTACGTTAATTTCCTGCTAATGGATGCAGTGCTTAATGGAAACTTACTAATCTAATAAATATAAACGTGCGTATTGAGTTGCCATTGCGAAAAGGGAGAGAGGGTTTAATTACGCGGGATAAAGTGGAAAAGGATTTTCATGAAGCATTATCCAAATTAATCTGGGCTTTTACGTGTAATGTTTATCTGCGCCGCCTGGCGTCGTTCGTTCATTTAAGAAGACAAAAGCTGGGTTTTCAATTTCGTTCAATATTTATTTAACCTAATGAAATTTTTTCCATAATTATTCCCGAATCATTTTAATAATTAACACCTTCCATCGAGGTCTCTTTATTCAAAAATTGAGATAAACAACGCGGCGCATAAATCTCGAGCAATCGATAACCTTACTTACCCGAAAATCATTTCTCACTTAAGCACAGCGCGAGGGAACATTTTTATATTCGAATGACGCGCCACCTTTTTCAAAAGCCTCCGCCACCGAAAAGCCCCATAAATCATAATTCATCGTCGCGAGATGTTCTTACGCGCGTTTCCCACCCGAAAGAACGAATCTATCACACTCGGGCTGTATGCAAATTTTCCATTATAAATCAGCCCGACGAGCCGAAACACAAAACGATACACCGATCACCGGAGCCTTAAAAATCCCCGCGAGGAAAGAAAAGCCAGCAGTCGCCGAGGAAAGTACAAACGGAAGCTACGAGAAAAGCAGCGTAATGCATCCCGACCGAGAGAGAGAGAGAGAGAAAAAAAAGGTTCCATTAATCACGGATTATCAGGAGATCGCGTAGCTCCCGTATATGAAAAGCTCGGAAAAGCCTCGCGCCGTTTCTCGCGTTTCGGGAATAATAAGCAAGAGAGAGAGAGAGGCTCCATTGTGCGCCGCCGCTAAGAACGTTGCGGCTTGGATGCCAGTTTGGCGCCCAGCCGTTTCTTCTCGGGAGCTCTCCTTCTTTTTTTCTTCTTCCTTCTCTCGTAATGGCTCGAGCAGTCGCAGATGTGTGTCTGTGTGTGTGTGTTCGTGACGAGGGGGGTCTTTTTTGGCCGCTCGAAGAATATGACGAATGGCCGGGCCCAGGAACGGTTCACTTGGATTTATATCGGATTTATATGTGCGCTTTTTGCAAACATTTTCTGAGAATTCGCGAGGAGCCGTCCATGTGTATGTGTGTGTGTGTGGGGCCGCTTTTTGTGCGGGAGCAGGGATAAATCAGAGGGAATGTAGCGCGTGATAAAGCAAAAAATTAACCGAGTCTGGTTTTTTATTTTTTTTATTTTTTTTTTTCAAGTATCTTTCTGCTTCGTTTGTGGAAGATTATCTATGTAGGGATCTTTTACTCGCGACATTAATGGAAATTCATGCTCTCCATTTTGGCCGAAATTTCACCTCTATTTGTAAATTTTGATTATAGGGTTTTAATTCGAGTTTTACGATCCAGTCGACGAGGTGTATTAAAAATTCATTAATGTATTTTGCGGAAAGTAGACGTTCGTACATTCAAGGTGGAAGTGATCAAATATATATATACTGCAAACTTTCGAGCTGGATTTTTCCGATTACGATAAGAAGCACCAGGATGGGAGGAAATTTTAATCGAGAACTCGTGCAACTTTTTATCTGTTTTCAAATAGTTTTTCTGGGAAGGAGATGAAAAGTTTGACGCTGTAACATCTTTTAGCAATTAGTATCATTCCGAGTGAGAAGAAATTTTTTTCGTAATTTAAATTATTTTTCGCGTAACGTTTACAATATGTTGAAAAATAATTTGCGACTAGAGGAATAACCGCATTTTTACAAGCTTTATTAAATTTAGAAACGTGTTTCTAAATCATAGTGACATATCGTGATCCAAATAATCAAAGCGTAAAAATCAATATCGCGAGCTTATCGCAATCTGCACGCAATAAAATGTCGTTTCGACGCCGAACCAATTTCAAAATTTCCTGCAAAAGGATTTGACATAAAGTATCTTATAATTTATTCAATGACTTATTTAGGTCCGCTTTTTTATTCGGAGACGATGTACTTTCTCTGATAGCGAAAACAACGTAAGAAACCATTTTAGCGCGCATTAGTCGTTAAAGCAGGTTAAAATTAATTAAAAATGGATGAAAAGCATTATGCACGTTAATTACACAATTCTGCTTATAATATTAAAAATTTAACGCAACTTTAAAATTCCATTACTCGAACTGCAGGTTGCGTTCAATTTGAATGTTGAATCAATGATTATTGTTTCATTGCAAGCTCCAGGCAAGCGCGGATATAAAATAAATTGAGCCTATACATATATATATTCAGCTAAGACGAGCTCCAGTCGCCATTTATAAAATAATATGATTATTTATAGAAGTACCGAGAGCCATCGTGCATCGGCGTAACTTCCCAGACGGCGTCTATACAAGCATAAATGCCCATTCACGTAAATGTCAATTGACTAAACTCGGCGCTCTCTCCGCGTACAAATACAGAATCGCAGCGACATTCTCTCTCTCCCCCGCTGGCATACACATATACAAATGCGAGGGCTCAACGCGCGTCCTGCGATCCTCGTCTCTCCTCGGTGCGTCATAAAATTTTCGATTCCACCTACGTAAGCAGACGTTTTAGTCCCCGCGCTCTCGCTGGGACATAAAACAGCGCTCGTTCCGGCGTGCATTGCTACACGAAAATCGGCACGGCGGAGAAAGAGAGAGAGAGCACTCGAGCAACTCCCCGAGTAAGGGCTGGAAAAAAGCTGGAGTTATAAACGCGAAGATCCTGGCAAGAAAGTGAGAGAGAGAGGGGGACTCATAAGCAATATTCCGTGTCCGTATACGAACGGTACGTGTCGCCTTGGCTTTCGGGGGGGGGAGGGGGACACCAATTGCTCGCCACCCCCGCGGAGGAGAAAAAACACGCGATACTGCGGCCCGGCGAGCGTTTATTACGACGCGGGAGAGAGAGAGTGACGGCGAACGAGAGGAAAAGACGGAGAGCTGCCTTTTCGGGGGAAAAGGCAGAACGAGGAAGGAGGAGGAAGGAAGGAGAGACAACAAAAACTAACCGGGGGGGGGAGGGTGGGAGATGGAAGGAAAACAAGCGAAGGGTGGAAAAGCTCTCTCGGCGAGAAGGGAGAGGCGAGAGCGGAGAAATGTTGCCCTCTTTATCTTGGGATCTAGCCGGCGTACTGCGAGGCTATTGCCAACGTCGTTTCTGTATATTAGTATTGTTATTTCTTGCCCTTTCGTCGTCGTACCTCTCCCTCCACCCCGGCCTTTTTAGAACATTTCATTGTAATTGACCTTCTTTTTTGCGTCTCGCGGGAGTCTGAAGGACGGGCCGGGCTTTAAGCTCGGGGAGAGCCGTCTTGAATTATTTTCGAGAGGCAAACGGTCCCCGGGAAAGAACAATCGCGTCGAATTACAAATTCAAATGGCCCTTCTTTGTATAAACCCGAATCCTTTTAAATCGTTGATATTTTTTATGCGCGGCCCCCGCGGACTTGTTTGCCCCGATTGATCCTGCTAATAATTTTCTTTCCGCTGCGCGTCGGCCCTCGTTTGATCACCGGGATATTTCTGCGGAATATCCAATAACTATATCCTATAATCGACCTTTGCCATTCGTTACGCGCGTGTTTGGCAAAATTATTTCGGCGTCAAATAGCTCGCGGCAATTTGTTCATCAACAATTCATTTTTCCAAAAATTGCGAAGCGCAGCAAAGCCGAGCCGATAGCCCCAAAACTGCATGCAACTCGCTCCCGGAGGATCCCCGGCAACAGTCGATTCTTCACGCTCGACTCGCTCCTTACCTCGCCGGAACATTGTCCAAGTAGTCGGGAGGAGCAAGTCCTTCTCCCTCCCCCGATTTTCCGAGTGGCCGCTCTCGGGGCCAATCGAGAGCCGGGACTAAATAGCCGCTCGCAGTTCAAACTTACAAATTGCAGCTCGGCCGCGATCGCCGTGCAGGTATACAGTGGCCGCGCGGCGAAGGCGGCGCGTCGCGCGGTCTCTCTCTCTTGCGCCGGCAGTATTTAGCCGATATCGACGTTTCCACTATATAATCATCGCCCGGCGCTGAGCGGCCGTTTCTCCGGCTCAGCGGGCCGGAAAGACGTGCGCGCGCGCGCGCGGCCCGCAGCCGACTTGAAGCACACACTCGCGCGCGCGATATTTTCACGGGCCGCGCATGCTCTCCGATATATATATATATATATGTATATATGCACTCTGGCCGAGGGAGCGCAAAGACTCGCTCTCTCTCTCTCTCTCTGCGGGTGTCGGCGCGTTTTTGCGGAGGGGCTCTCTCCGCCGAGCAGCGCTCTGCTTTTGCGCTCTCGATTGCGCTTTCGACGTTTCTCAGTTTGACGCTTGGCTGGGCCTGCTGAGAAATTAATGGCTCGCGGCAATCTGATTAAGCGCCTTTTCTCCAATTGCCAAAGAGGCTTTGATGATTTCGTTCCGGGGCGGCGGAGGAGCGGGAGGAGAGAGCCGGTCGGCTTCCTTGCAGGCGAGACGCTTTAACTCGGTTAGCGAGCTATTTGCTTTTCGCAGTGTTTATTGTCCTCTGCTGTGTCGCACTGCTGTTTTTGACTTTTCTTATACACTCTTTTTCGACGTCAATTGGAAAAAAACACTGGTTTTTTTTCTAAATCTATCTGATTTTTAGGTCAAGCTTAATTTTAATTACTATAATCAGGGGGCCTTTTTCCGAAATTACCCCGCGAAAAACATTTACAAAGCAAAATACACGTAAAAAAAAAATCCCCGGCCGAACAGAAAGGAATCCGAAAAAAAGGCCATTGTTTCACACAGCGAGAGCTGCTTATCAAAGCGTCGCAAAATTTATAATCAAATACCGCGATCTCCTTTGTCTCCGCCTCTCGGCATTTAAAACCTTTTATCTCTGTCTCTCTCTCTCAATATTTGTCGCTCATCACAGCTCTCCCCCCATCCCCCGTCCCGCATGTTTCTCTCTTTCGCCCGGAGAGAAGCCTTCACCCCGCAGCGACGGCAGAGCGCACAGAGCGGTGTCCGGCTGCATTGTCGGGCGGGCCGAGGGTCGGCAAATCAAGCAACTAGGACGCATATTTGATTGAGAACGCTTTGATGTCTCTCTGTCCGGCGACCCCCGGAAAGTGTCAAAGACACGTGCGTATAAGCGTGTGTACGCGCGCTTTTTCTTTCGCTTAACGCGCGTTAACGCCGCAAGCCGAGGCTCCTTTTGATCTGCGCTGCCCTCCCCCCTCCCTCCGCGCATCCTTGCGGCTAAAAAGCCGGCCGGATTTGTACGCATTTCCGCCCGCGGAGCTGGAAGATTGTGCACGAGGTCCGACGAGCGCTTTTTTTAAAAAGTGTCGCATTCCACTTTTTTAAAAAAGTAAACAGAGTCGCGGGGAGTGAATTATTTTAACGGTTTTGCGGATGGGATTTATTAATCATTTATGAGCCGTCGAAACGATATCGTCATTTTTGCGGAAACAATAAAGTTATATATATATATGCGCTCGTTAATGATATACAAAACTGCGGAGATTCGAGCTTTTAAAGAATTTTCATATTTTATTTAGCCGCCGGGATTCGAGCCGGCGGAAGCTTTCGTTTCATATATGGATTAATTAAATATTATTTCAGCTGCGATTTCCCGGCAATTATTGCGTAATAAATGTAGGTTAAAAATTATATATATTTATAAATAACGTCGGCTTTTATATATTTACTTTAATCATAAATCCAAACGTAAAAACACCGTGCGCGCCGAGGAGCGCGCTTTTATTAATAACAATTTGCGTCAGCGCGCAAAGAAAAAAGTAAACAATTTCGAAAACCAATACAAACCCCCAGCATTGGGGCCCAAAATAGCGTCTCTGCGCGCATCTCGGAATTTCCATTCCGCCGCGCATTTCCCGCAATTTTTCCGCAATTTCCCGTACTCGGAACCGGCGAGCCCGTCCACGTATATACATCCAGCGACGGCCGCTCGAGTGCACATTCAGCGGTCGCGCGCCGGTGGAGACGCTCCGTGGATGTATATTAAAAACCGAAGCTCGCCGATGATTTGCGTCGATTTTCCGAAACGCCCGCGACGATCGCCGCGGATATGGTTTTTAGTTTAAACCCCGCGAAAAGCTCGGCGATCGGCTTAATATTATTATCCCACCCGCGTGGGGGGTTAATAAAAGCGAGCAGCGAACAGCCGTCGTGAATCCGCTCCGGACTTTTTGCGCGCGGACTCGCCATATGTTCCCTCTGGAAACAAAGAAAACGGGCAAAAAGAGGATCGGAGCTATATAAGAGCAAGACGATATTAAAACTGCAGCCCGCTGGACCGAAGTATTCGCAGAATCCACGCGGGTCGCGACGTCCTACATATATATATATATATATACATATACATATATGCGCACGCGTGTAATAAAGGAGGATAGCGTCATTTCCGCTCGGTCGCTCGTATTAAACCTGTAATGCGCGCGGAAACGGAAGGCGGGGGGGTGAGTAAAGACATCGCGAGCGACAGCGTTCGCGCTGCGGGGCATAACCCCGCTTCGGAGAGTTCATAATGGAAACGAATATACGCGCGGCCGAGCTCTCCCGCGCGGGCTTTTTCTTTATTTCGCCCCTAAATTAGCCGGCGGCGCGTTTTTGCCCCCGCGGACGATATACGACGCGCCGCGCGGCTCCCGCGATTCCGACCGCGGAAAGTTATTGATATTTACGCTGATTATAAATTGCCCGGCCGCGCTTCTTATATTGACGCGGATGCGAAATTCTGATGACTGAAGTTTTCAGGGATACATGGATTTCCCAGTCGGGCGGCGGCTGTTAATTAACCGAGCCGAAAGAAGCGATCGATCAAAGGCTGTGGGCTTTTATCGGAGCATGAAACTCGCGTAACAACAGCATTACCGATTCCTCCTTTGAGCCGAGCTCGGCTCTCTCGATATAAATTCGCCGAGGAGCGCGTCCCATTTGGCCGTAGGATAGTAAACCTCCTCCCCCCCCCCTCGAGCCGGAGAAGGGTAAATCCTCTGAAATTTCGTTTTCCCGAGGACTTTCGAACCCGCCGCCGGAAGCCGGCAGCGCGTGTTGCGCAATTCTTCTTTTCCCTTCGCGAGCGGTTACTTACAGCGATCCTCTCTCTATCTCTTAGGTGCGCTTATACAGCGCCCGCGCCAGGATCATACGAAGAGATATGAATGAACTGCGCGCGGAGGCGGGTGGGGATTTAAAGTCGGCCGCTCCCACGGATTTAGCCGGAGCTCTCTCCTCCGCCTCGACAATCGTTTTTCCGCGAAGGAGCGCAAGGAGGTATTATATAGATGTATATATAACTGCAGAGGGGCTGCTTTTTTGCGCGTCCGTTCCTGATGCGTATTACTTGTCTCGCTTCTCCTCGACTGCGCCTGTACAAATAACACAATTTGCCAGGGGTATATGCATAATGCATGGAAAATGACATCAGCCTTTGGGTCAGAGAGAGAGAGGCTGCCGCTTGTCTATAATAGAATCTGCGCCGTTCAGCCAGATTCCGTGGGCTCGCGGGAAAAAGCGCGCCAGACGGCAGCAGGCTGGTACGACAACGAAGCGAGGCATTCAATTTACGGAATCCCGCGCGCCTCTCTCTTCCTTCTCTCCTTCTTCACCTTCGACTCCTCTCTCTGTCCCGACTGCTACCCCGCCCTTGACTTTTTCGACGGGAGACACTCCTTCGCCTTGGCAAGCGGCAGACGCCGAGAGAGAGAGAGAGAGAGAGAGAATTATGAATAGTGCAACGGAATGATAAAGAGCCCGCGCGGGTTAATCCGTTCAATTTTGATTCTGAATATTTAAGGCCGCAGATTGCTTATGCTAATATCGGGGCCTCATTTTTCAAATTAAAATGATAAATACGGAGGAGTTACGGGGAATGCTTCCTGCTGTTTAGAGGCAATTTATACGAGAAAATTAAGCGGCCGCGGCTCGCTCGCCTGTTATTTGCATGGCATTGTCGTCTCGCTACAAAAATGATGAGCCTCGAAAAAAGAGAAAACTCTGATTGCGAGCTTCGTTCGGAGGCCACACCTGTCTCTCTCCCGGTCTCTAACGTCCTTCCCTTCAAAGACAGATGCGGGCAATCGGGCAGCAAAGCAAAGCGGAAAGTGGACAACTGTAAAAAGCAGAAAACAGCTAAAAGACGCGCGGGGCGGGCGGAAAGTAAGGCTGCCGGAAGAAAGAAGGCGCGCCGCAGAAATAGAAGAGTCGAAATACAGCGAGAGACAAGAAATTGAAAGAGAACGAGCAGTCGAGCTAGAAACTAGAGGAAGACCGAGAGGGATAGAGAGAGAGAGAGAGAGAGAGGAAGAGAGGGCCAGAACAAGGCTCCGAAACTCCCGGTCCAACTTGAAGATGGGCCAAACTCATTCCAGACTTGGCGAACCACTGAACGACCGAGGCGTATCCATCCGCCGAGGCACAGGGAGAGAGAGAGAGAGAGAGAGAGAGAGAGAGAGAGAGAGGAGCACTAGCCGGGCCGCTCCTTCTTAATACTCCCCGAGCGGCAAACTTGCGAATTTTCGACGTGATTTCAATCAGCGAACAACTTGCAAAGATAATTTGCGAGGACGTTAAGGGCTGGGCGAAAGGGCTTTTTCGCTTTTTCACCTCTCGTCGCCGGTGAGAGAGGAGAGAGAAACCCGAGGTCCCTCGCGACAATGCACGTACACGGACGGTGCAGAGAGAGAGCGCGCGAGAGAGCTTTGAACGCACGTACACCGAACTTGCGAAAGATCAATGCGAAGCTCAAGCACCGGCGGAGGAATATTTCAACGAGAAACTCTGTCTCTCTCTCTCTCTCTCGCTCTGCCTCCCCGGCGAACTTTCGCCTCGGCGGCAATGGTATTACAGTAGTGTTTTGATCTATTATGCCGTTCGAAAGTTGACGCTGACTTTTTGTGTAATTGTAAGCCGGGCGACAATTGCAGGCGGTTCGATCGGGTCTTTGGTTCAGAGGTGGGATCGTTTTCGAAAAGGAAATTTTAATCCGTCGCGCGAGAGTAAATCGAATGAAAAAAAAACTTATTTCGCATTTCGTCCGCTCGGAGTCTCGAATTTCGCGCGTTTCCACGTGATAAAACGAGACGATAAAGTATTTCAAGACCGAGCGATCAATCATAAATTGCTTTTCGAAGCATTAATTTTTCGAGAAAAAAAAAAGAGGCGCGGCACGCGACAAGATTAACGACAGACAAGTTTTTGTTTGCAAGCCGTATACAGACGACAACACTACGAGTAAGTTCCGCAAGTTCAAGGACGCTCTTTTTTGCCGAGACAGAGAGAACCAGCAACTCGGCGCGGAAACCTCCGTGCGCCTATATATATACACACACCGCGGATATTCGCGGAGACGGGCGGGAAGTAACCTTTAATGAATATCCCAACGGGAACGAAGGAGCGCGAGAGATTATAATGCGAGAAGACTCGATCTGTCTCTGCTCTCCCCGAGAGTTGCTCTCGGCGCAGTACTGTCGTTTTTTATTTTTAGAAAAAGGCTCGAGACGAGAGGCGGCTCTCGTTACTTACTTACTTAGCATAATGGAGATTAAAAAAAAAAAAAAAAAAATACGGTTACACGCCGGGGGATTTTCGGTCGGAATCGCGGGCCCTGCCTCGTAATTTTATTAGCGGTATACTATATACTACCTTTTTCACGAGCCCCTTTTTTTTCGCTCCAGACCGCGACGGCGGCTGCATCATCAGCTGCCGCGACGCACCGATGAAATGAAGTGCCGCTGACGCTTAGCGCTTGTGTATATATATATATATATCCGCTAATGCTTTCGCGTTAGCTCGCGCACGGGTTTTTAATTAAATTACATCGACGAACCGCCCCCGAAACAGGCCGGGGAGCCTTTACTTCGGGATTTCGGGGGCTGCTGTTCGAATAAATTACGCGCCGAAATTTGCGGACAAGTCGAGAGCTGGTTTATATATACACGCGGCCAGCTGTCGAGACCGCCCGATTTAATTGAAGCCCTCCCCGTTTTTTACGCGGATTCCGCTGTTTCGCGAAAATAACGAGTCCTAAATCGTCGGGGTAAGGATTCGAGTGCGTCTGTAAAGAGAGTATGGGATATATACTTACTTAAACGGGCGAGATCGGGGCCAAGTGCGCGTCGAGCTAAAGTGCACATTCGCGTTCCTTTTTGACCAATTTCGAGAACTGCGGAACCTGGAAGCAAAAAGCGCAAGTATATAAATTTCCCGCCACTCTCGGAAAACAACTTTTAACCCCAAAAAGCTGCGGTACTTCGCGTTAATCGCCCACAGTCGAAGCCCAAGCTTTTCACGATATTTCCCGAGCAAACAAATGGCCGTCACGAAGGAATTAATAAATTGAGCCGTCCGTCGTCCCGACGGCTGGTTATCTCGACGAGCCGCGCAATAAACAAGCCTAATAAATAAGCTGCTAAATGAGCGGATACACCTATTTTGTTTATCCCCAGCGGACGAGAGACCCCGGGAGAAAAGAAATATATCGCCGCTCGTCGCTCGACATCCTCTCTCTCTCTCCCCTCTTCCACGAGTCGTTTGCCACGCGAGGCCCCGTGAAAAAAAAAAGCGAAGGAGCCTGCCGAGAATTAGACCGATAGAAGGCTGAAATTTAGCATTCTCTCTCTCATCGGCGAGGAGGGAGAGGCCGAAGACGGGAGATAAGACAATGCCGAGAGAGAGGGAATCGACGCGGACGGAGGGACAGGACGAAAACCGGATAGCCCTGGCAAGTTGTCGTCGCTCTCGACGAGATAAACTTGGACGGTTAGCTCTCTCGTCGGCATAACTCGGAGATAACAACGGCGAGCGGAGCGGTGAGCGGCGTTATCTCGTCGCGGTACACGGGGCAGATAACTTTGGACCCCCGGACGAGGAGAGGACAGAAGAAAACCCAGGGTGCAGGACGGGGATAGGTATATAGTTTGATATAATGGGGGGCGAAGGTACGCGCGCTGTACTGTATAATTGACAGTACAAGCGGCGACGACGACGACGACGAGGCGCGACGTCGGCCTGGGGACGTCGATGACGGAACTTTGAAGGTTAAGCTTCAGCGGGAGGATTAGGAGGGAACATTGATATTTCAGCGGGCCGCGGGGAGCTTTGCGCGCGCGACCGAAATTGTTCAATTTTGGAGGAGCCGGCCCGAACTCGAAGCGCGATTTGGATTTCGAATTCGTTTGGATTCTTGGGGAAATGAGGAGGTCGACTTTGCCGAGTAGAACGGAGATTATTTACAAGTGCTGACAGAGTTTTCAGGGACGCCGCATTATTCATTACTATAAAGTTTATTATACAAGTATAATTATCCTGCCTTGGATAAAAAAAAAAAACAACCAAAGGAAATCTCAAAAGTTTAAAGTTTAACGAGTTTTAATTAACGGCTCTTTGAATTTCCCTTCAGAGTTCAGCGCGAAAATAAACAAATGAACAGCAAGTAAGAGGTATATCGGCGCAGAGCGCGCTTTAATTAGCCTAGTGGACTAGTGGATTTTCTAAGCCACTCTCGTCCGCTTAAACTAATTACAACCTTTGTATACTGCACTTGTAATTAATGTTGAATTCAATTCCAAGTTTCATATACTGAAAAATTTGGCTTAACAAAAGCAAAACGGAATCAAGTTCGTATAATCGGCGACGATCCGAATAAAAAGAAAAAAGAAAAACCTTTCCCTCCCGCAAAAGAGCACCGTAAGTAGAATAACGTTATCGGATATGAAAGTCTGAAACTGGCCTCCTTAAAAAAAAAAAAGTTGAAGAAAACTCGGGCGTAAATCTCGGAAAAGCCTCCAACACAGGGCCGGAGACAAAAAAGCCGCAACAACGCCGTGCCGGGGCGTTATAGGCCGTCCGTTATTCCTCGTTGCCTCTCGGCAGAAGGGGAGGGGGAGGAGGAGAGCGACATCAAGCGCGGCAGCTACTCGTCGTCGTCGTCGTCGTTGAGCTATTTGTGCACCTCTGAAGAAGCCTTAATACCCAAGAAGGCGGGCAGGGGGAGAGAGAGGGCGAAAAAAGCGCGAGAGCTGCAGCAGCGACGACGACGACGTCGCTTTTCAAAGCGAAAAGAAGTACGCTCACGTAAGGCGAGAGCGAGAGCGGGATTAACTGGGGCAGATTGAAAGAAGGAGGCTAAAAAAAATTGCCAAAGAAGAGAGTGTGTTTCGCAGCTGCTGCCGGATAAGATATACAGAAAAAAAAAACAGCGACGAACGCCCGGTCTAGGCACGCGGAAACAGGTTTCGAGATCGATTTGCGCGCCTCGTTAAACGGCTCATTGACGCGTTATTTTTTAATTGGGCCTCGACTGCTTCGATATGTATATAGCTTCCTTTTTTTTGCGAGGTCGCGGCGCGCAACTGCCTTGGCTCGACGCGCTCGCGGAGATATTCGGTTGATTGTGTTTTGTTGTTCTTGCCGTTGCGCTAATTTACCGGGACGCGATCGTCAGCCGGCGTCGGGACGATGTTTGCTCGTGTTTTGATAAGGGTTAGCTTCGGATACGTTGCAATTACCATAACTTTCTATACAAGAGCGGTATATTTTATTTCCGAAATTTAGCCCAGTAAATCGTTAATAATTCAATTTTAAAATTGCACGTCCAATCATTGCATTCTCTCACAACCGATCGACCTTAAATATTAAAAAGGCACTCGGCTCGCACATTGTATCCCTATAAAAGAGCCCTTCAAGTATCGGAAAGTCACTTCGAAATTACGAGCGCGCAACGGCAAACGAAGCTGCTCTCGCGCTCTCTCGAAGCGTCGAAAGTTTCGAAGAGAGCGAGAACGAAGCGCGATAACCGTTCGCCTTTACGAGCTCGCGGCCCACCACCACCGGCTGCATAATGCCCACAGAACGTCCCGAAGCGCGCGGCGAAAAACTGCAGCGCGAACACTCGGCATTATCCGCAAACGGCGCTCGGCGGCGGCGGCGGCCAATAAATTAAATAACCGGCACGCTTTCGTTTCATATCTCCCTCCCTCCGCCCCTCTCTCTCATAACGCGAAAAATACTGCCGGAGATTTCTCGGCACGGTTCCCCGGTAAGTACATAGAGAGGAGCGATCGACACGCCTCCGGCTCTTATAATTCACGGCGACGCGGGCGGCGAGTCGATTTCGAAAAATCGCCGCGCGGCCGCCGCGCCGTGACAAAGGGCCGAGACCTCGGAGGAGGGAAGTGGAAAATTCGCCCGATCGCTTACTTATACGCGTCAGGGCCCGGAAAAGAGACCAACCGGACCGAAAGCCTGGGGGGTAGGATAAAAAATAGGGAGTCGAGGGTGCGCGCGCGGCGAACGAGTGGCTTTTAGGGCGGATCTATGATCGAGTCAATGGGCGATGACGGAATTTAGATGAATGTCGGGCCGCCAACCGACTGTCGATAAAATTTGCAGTAAAATTTTCATGACGCCGGAAATGAAAGCGGCGCGTATATAAACCGCCGCGGGATCGAGCGACTTGTATGATGATATGCGCGCAAGTCTTATTTGAGGTTATACTGATTTCGTTGTAAAACGCGCCGGCTGTATAACTTTTTTCGTTCGATGCGTCACGCCGTTTGATTGATGAGGATCTTCTTCGTCGGTGCGTTAGAATGTATGTTTAAAACGTCATTAAATTGAATTCTAAACTGCAGGCGGACGCCGACTGTGATAAATTATTCAAAGCCGTAAAATATGGCGTTACGCCTTACGGGGAAAACCAAGCCCTTTTTTTTCAATTCTCTATTACCTTCGGAACGAGAAAACCAACGCGAACTAAAAGGAAAAAAGAGAACAACCTAAATACCACGGTTATGACCACGATTTTTCACGAAACGCCGCAGCGGCGAGATGCGTGAACGAATTCATTACCCGCGCGCACAATTCCCCATCTCGATCCTCCGCCTCGGCCGGGCCAAATAAAGAATCTCGGCACTTTATCAAAGTCGATTTATTAATGAAAACTGCTTTAATCTATCGCGTGCAGCTCCCGCACTAAGCAGCGTCGGGCGGCGTCGGCGGCGTCGGCGGCAGCATCGCACGCCGGAGATATATCTCCGAGACGCACAGGCTGTAAGCGATGCGCCAAGAAAAGTAGCCCGCGCGCTGGAGGGATCTTATAAATTTTGGAGAACACGTTCCGGCCTTTACGAGCCTCATTTTTTATCCCTCCTCTCGAAAGGCGGCGCGTGCGTCTGCCTACACACACACTCACACATATATATATAAACGTCCGGCTCGCCGGCTGACTCTCTCGTTGGGGGAGCGTCTTTTCTCTGGGCGGCGATGCCCACCACCTGTCCCTCGCCCGGCTTTTCCACCTGCCCACGAGGAGAAGGTCGAAAGAGCAAGACAAAGGCGCTCGGGAAAGCTCGCGTGCGGCCATAAGGCACGCGAGGGGATTAGAGGCAGGCCGCTAATTAAATCGGGATTCCTGACCCCCGCTCGCCCCGCGAGGTGTATTACACGCGCCTTTTTCGACGGAATTTTAATAGTGCGCAGGGCCGGGGTTAGGCGCGCGTTCGAAGGCGGGAAATTTCTGGGAATCCCGATATTAGGGATACTGGAACGGAATGTTACGCGTGATTCGATATATCCCGAACGCTGCCTCGAGAGCGGAATGGATTTTTTCCACGTCGGCTGGATTTACGAGGGCTTAATCGACGAGTCGCCGTCGGAGAGCCGTCGGTATCGAAGTGAAACAAAGACTCGCGGCCCATTCGTCACTTCCGAGAGGTGTATTATACGCAAAAAGTTTAGTCGGCCGCCGCAGTGGCTTCCGGTGGGGGAAGGGGGAGGACAGCGGAGAGAATCGTCTCTCTCTCTCTCGGAGTCCGGCGCGCGCCGTCCATTACTCATACACTTCTGGCGCATCGGATCCGCGCGGCGGTCCGTTTGTCATCGGCGAACGAGCGCGCCTCTCCCTCCTCGGGACGGACGCTGCTTCCTCTTCTTCCTCCTAATTCGAGCGCCCTTATCTCCTTTTCCCCATCAACGTTTCCCCGGGAACGCTCGTTTCGCTCTCTTTCTCTCTCTCTCTCTCTCTCGTCTCCTCCGTCTATCTGTCTTCCGTTTTTCCGTCTCCTTCAATTTCCGGTATTTCTTGTCGTCGGCGAGTCCGGGGGAGGGAGGGAGGGAGGAACTGAAACGGATCGCCGAAGAGTCGGCCGACGAAATTGGCCCAATTCGAGAGAGAGAGATTCCCCGGAATTATTATGTATTGAAAGCTTTTATGGGCCGGATTAATTTATCGCTCGAAATAACTGGCTTTGGCTTGATTGCGAGTTTGTTTTTCCCGAAGAAGCTGAGCTTACAATGGATTGCCCGCCGGCGGCTAATTCTCGAGGAAAATGATGCCTTTATTGTATTAGGAATGATCAATCTCTCGGTTATTTTGGCGAATTTCGCCAATTGTAGAAATTAGTGCACGAGGAAATGCAGTATTAAACGCTCTTAATTAAAATCAACAATCCGAGCTCGATGAAACTTTAATTACAAAATAGGATCGTACAAACAAATTGTAGCTTCTCAAGAGCGATAAAGCGGAAATAAAGCGCGCGTCGCACCCGAGAGAGCATCAGATGCATGATTTTCAATTAGAAACGAGGTCCATTTGATTAAAGCCGCGGACGCAATTCACGGGGAAATTAAAGTAAACGCCGGAGCGCGGCGGCGGCATCCGAGCAATTTACAACGGGGCAAAGGGCATCGAGATTGATCGGTAAATTTTAAACGCGTTCCAGCAAGAAATACCGGGCGTAATTGCCGGGCGGTACTACGGCCAGTGTGGTCGCGGGCCCTTAATCTCTTTCTCCGTCTCTCTCTCGCACTCTGCGCATTTGTGTCCATCCGCCGGCGCCGCTCCTCCGCCTCGCTTCGGAGATAGAAAATCCGCGCGGTTTCGGCCGACGATATATTGCGTCGATTGGGAGCGAGAAAGGAGATCATCGGCTGATCGATGCCGGGGCTAAGCTCGCGCGACACGCGTTGCCGGCCGCGTGCGGGTAATCTACTAAACGAGGGAGATGGGCGGGGGAACGAAACTTTGCCGAATAAAATAAATAATAATCCGAGTCGCTTCTGCGAGCTCTTCGAGCTGAGTCACGGCCGATTCCTTTGATATCGGGAGGCTGCTGAGCGTCGGCGGCGGTGGATTTGATGCATTGCGGCTGCGCCGCGGAATATATCGTCGGGAGGAGCGCTCCGAGATATCTTTCCTGATTAGCCGGACTGCCTTTTTCTGGAGGGAGTCTACGGCCGCAGGGGCTGATTCAACGACGTGCGTCTTGTTGTATTGATAATCAAAGATTACGAGGGAACGGCTGCTTGGGAGCCAATTCTCCGGGGGAGATTTGTTTTTGCGCGAGTAAATATTGTATTTCGGGTGATTTTTCAGTTATACGTTTGTATATCTTTACTTTCCGCCGTGACTGAGAAGCGAAAAATTAAATTGACAAGTGATTTACACAAAAATCTTACGCGAATATATCTTTGTTTAAATATTTTATTAGCTAACGGTGTCGAATAAATCGTAGAAACACTGGGATACTGCGTCAAAATAAATATCGTAAAACTGATTTACGCGAATTCGGTTTTAAGGACGTCCGTCGTGTTATTCTCGAAATAATTCAAGTTTATTTTAGCGTCCCTCCGACGTCATTAGTTTTACAGCGTAATACAGCAGCTCAAAATTCCAATAAATCTCGAATGTCCCCCCGTAAAGCAGTCAATCCGGAAGTAATAAAAGCGCGGAAAGATTCGATTCAGAGCGGACGATCTTACTTTTACATCATCCTTTCGATCCTTTCCCCCCCGTCGCGCGTTTCTTTGGTAAAATTCATCAGGCGTTAAACTCACCCAGGTTAATCCAATTTCATGCCGGGCAGAGTTCGAAAGAAAATCTGTGTCGCCGAGTATATAACGAGATGCTCGACAGACTAGTAAATTGATTTTAAATTGACTCTTTAACTGTACACTTAATCTCATCAATTAATGCCGCTCTCGGCGCTGAATTCGTTTTCCATCGGCGCGTTTGTTCAACCCACAATCAATTCGCAATAAACGCGGCGGCGGCGCACTAATCCCTCCTCCCCCCGCGCTTATTTTCAAAGATTAACGCGCCATTTTCGAGGCGCCTTTAAGGACTTTACGCGGGAGCTTTGAAGCTCCCCCCCGGTTATAGAGGCCGGGGGCGTAAAACTTGTTTAAAAAAAGTGATTCGACATTGATGGCCGGCTTTTTAGCGCCATCGATTTTTCATGCGCGTCTTTTACGAACACTTTCCGCGTCCCCCTCCGCTATGTACACGCAAAGAATTTCGCATTCCCCCGCGGCGCGGCGAGGCGAGGTGTTGTTTAAAAAAATGTAAATGTTTATATACACGCCGCCGCGTAATAAAGTCGGCGGGTGGTTAGAGGAATGCGCGCGCAATACATTTATGTGGTACGTAAACGTACGAGTACTGTTTGAGGACGGGGTAGTAAGTTTTTTTTTTTTTCTTTTTCTTACCTCTCGTGACGTACGAATATATATTTTTCGAATCCGAGAGAGAGCACTTCCCGATTGCGTTATTTCGCGGGGACACGCGGCGCCATTTATTTTACGGCCGAAATTAAAGCAGTGTTATACAAAGGACACTAAAAATAATAAAGACGTAAAAGCGTGGTTCTTTCGCGAAATGTCTTTCGGGGGGGGGGGGGGGAGAAGCAATTACTCCACGGCATTTCGCTGAAACGTCGGCTCGCGATTCGAGCGGCGCGGCAAAGTAGAACGAGTTAACATCTTCATTGAGCGAACGCCGGAATATAGGCAGGTGGCCTTTAATGGATCTTCGTCTCTCGGCATTGTGCGACGACAATAAACTCGCATCTCTTTATCGGAATTACGCGCTAAGAGAGCCCGTCTATAGCGCTGCAGCGCTCTCCCAAGGCTCGCTTCCGGCCGTCAAAAGTCGAAAGGGGAAAAAGCGAGGCGCGCTCCACGGGAAAAGCATTTATTTTTCAGTCTCATCGATTCGCTAAGATTCCCTCTCTCTCTCTCTCTCTGCCCCCTTGGAAAAAAGTCGAGGCTTTTTACGGTGCTTTGAGCGCAAAGCGGGCGCACGAAAAAAAGGAGCAACCAAAAATAAAATAGCGTAAAACAGCGCGCAAAAAGCAGCGGCAGCAGCGGCGGCGGAAGCAGCAGGCTGAAAGTTCGAAAAGAACGGAGCGGCAAGCTCGAGGAGGGGCAGAGAGAAAGAGAGAGAGAGAATAAATAGAGACACAGAAGCAAGCACGGGGGGGTTTGAACTTGGCCAACACAAAAAAAAGAGAGCGGCCCGGCAGCTCCTACGCACTAAAGGGGGGGCGAAAGTGAGAGCTGAAAAAACTAAAAGTCAGCGCGGCGATTCACCGGATGTGTATACCTGCACGAACGCGAAACGAGAGAGAGAGCCGCCGTGTGCTCCACTCGACAATGCCGCCCCTCTGCGCCCGCGGCAATATTGAGAGGGAAACAGCTCTCTCGCGGAATATTTTAATACGTAATTTTTTTCGAAATTCGACCCTTTTCACCCTCCCCTATCCCCCCTGGAAAAGTTTAGCCGCGGAGGTCCATTGTTGCCGCCGCCGCCCGTAGTCAGCTACCGCGCGAGAAGTTTTTTTTATTTCTTTCGGCACTTCGTTAGCGGGCCTTCAGCTCTCGGTGTGCCTTTCACCGCGGCTAACTGTGCTTGTTGCGCCGGCGAAGCATTAGAAAAAACGAGGCTGATTCCGCGAGCATTCCGCCTCGACACCCATCGCGCGAACGGCTGCTCTTTTCGCAATTAAACCGTAACTTTTGACAATCTTACACAAAAGTTATAAGCGGCATTTTTCCCCCGTAGACGAACGGCAGCGGAAAGCGCACGTGAAATTCGCCAAAGTAAACGTTTATTCCGGCGGCTTCTTTCGCGGGAGGGGAGGGGGGCGGTGCAAAAGTTTCGCCGCGCGCGCGCCGAAGTTATACACAAAGCGCATAATTTACCTCGTGGCCCCGAAATTACTCATATACGTATGTACGGGCAAAAGCCAACTTCCGACGGGGGAAGTCAACTAGTTGGGCCATTTTTCGGAGGCGGAACTATGCTCCAACTGCTAATCGCGACTGCCGAAGTCCTGCGCCGCACCGAATCTGCGTGTATAACGCCCGGAGTTGCGGCCGGGGCGCGGCGGTCGATTTTTCTTCGGGGGGGAGGGGGAGGTAAAAGCAATTGTTTTGTAATTGTATGTTAAAGCGCTTGGGAGATGAGTTTTAATCATGGGGATGAATATGAATGAGCCCGCGGAATGATTTACATCGCCTGACCGAAAACTTTTCAAAGTTCTTGATAGGGTCGGAATTAGGCGCGGAATCTACTTAAGCGAGATCGCATTATCTATGTAAAAGCCTCTTTTATCCTCGGCCGGTGAGTAACCGCCGATTTGCAATGAGAGTAGGGCTTTAAATTTCTTCTTCGAAACCCTTGGACATAGTTTCAATAATACATAAAATGCATGTACCGTCTACCGGTTAAAAGAGCGCATTAAAAACAGAAATTTCTCAAAGGAAAGAGCCAAGAAAACTCGTTAACTCGTCCTTTAAAAAAAAAAAAGAAAAAAAAAGAAGAAGAACAAAAAAATTCAGCCAATCAAACTTTTTCCAAGACGGGCATTTAAAATCATTTCCCAGAGGGGCGCGCGGTAAAAAAAAAAAAAGAGCGGCGCACGCATTACAACGGACGCCTCTCCATCCCACGCAGCCTGCGCACATAGTACACCAGCGCGTACGTTTTCGCGCAAGGAGGAAGCAGCAGCGCGCGGTGTTCCGAGCTGATTGCGAATTTCGCGGGAGAGGGCTTTTTGCGCGCGGGGCTCTCGCTCTTGAAAGAGGCCTCGTACGCGTTTGAATTAAAGTCCCGCACACACACACATACAAACACGCGCGAGAGCTTTACTTTTTTTTCGGCCGGCGCGCATGTTTTTTTTTTTTTTCTTTCTTCTAAGGGCTCGGCGGAATGAAAGAGGGATTTGGATGCTGCCGAGGTTTTGGTCTCGCGGAAGCGCCTTGTTGATGCTGATGCTCAGGGCTAAATAATGTGGAAATGTTTGCGGAGATGGATGGCGTGCAGTTTTTAAAGTTGAATGTTGCTGCTTTTGAAGCGTATTTTCGCGGAGACTGAGATCCTGAGAGGAAAGACGGAGAATTATAGTACGCTATAATTTTAAATTTTATTGAAAAGGACGGCATTTGCTGAACTAAAGCATTTTTGAAAAAACAATGACTCGAATAATGAATATTTAATATAAGAATTAAATTTAAGTGCCCGTTAAATTATATAACAAGACCTAACAATGTTTACCCGAAAATGTTTATCGTTTCACTTACCACCGAAAACGGGTCAGCTCTCCCGAATCCGTGAACGGCATCCTTACATAATCCCCCAAACGATAAACAAACACAGCGGATACCTCGAAAAAAAATAGAAGTTCCTCCCAAGTCGCCGGAGAAAAGCGCCTGTAAACCATAACGCGGCAAATAGAATTATCAGTATGTAAAAGGCACGAGGGGCCAGAGAGAGAAGCATCAGCAGCCCCAGGAATTAGCCGCGTGTGCCTACTACCGGCCGAGAGCGGCAGCTGCGCAACGGTGGCGCCGGCCGAGATAAAAGATCGCCGGCAGATAATTAGGCAGTTAAAAGGGAGCCTCGGCCCCTGCGGGGCTTCGGCGTATATATATATACGTACACCCGCCGTCTTTGTATCGGCGGGGGCGGCCAGAAATCGAATTGCTCCTCTCTCTCTCTCTGCGAGTTGGCAAAACCACGCATTACGCAACCGGCCGTGGGATACAAACGCCTCCCCCGGGGGCGAAGCCAGCCAGGGGTGGTGGCGGAGATGCCCCTCTTGGATTAGAGATAGCCAAGATAAGTTTCGCGCTCGGCGGCGGCGTTCGGGTGACGCCATCCTGCACGCTGCAGGTGTACGCGTGCCGTGGCATTCCTTTAAGCGGTCTGCACGGGGTTGGTATATCAAAGAAAATTAGTTCCCGAGTCTCCGTTTTCGAAAAGTTCGCAGGGTCTTATTTTTTTTTATTTTCCGTGCGAGAGAGTCGGAAGGTAATTTTGAAAGGTCGATTTTTTTATTTTTTTTTTTTATTTAAAACTTTAACGATGTAAATAACGGATTCGAGCGTTAAAATGCAAAGTGCTTTGATCATTCGAAGTTTAATTAAAATTTAAATCCAGAAACGAAAGCGCGAAACTTATTTAAAAACAAATTCAGCGAAACGACGAAGTTTCCCCGTCATATATAATACCAGGCATAAGAAATAGCTTACGTGATTGGATTAGCCGGATTACACGTAAACACGTTGATTAGAAATTCGGTCCCGCCGTCGGGCTACACACCGTGGGATTTATCCATACGTGTCCGCGAGATATCGGCCTTATTTGGCCCGCGTCCACCCGGGAAAGTACCGTTAAACCGCGCGCCGGCACAAAAGCATTTCCCAACGCGCGCGTTTTCCAAACCTGATTCACCGCGGGCCTGAATCATATCGCCACCGAGAGAGATCCGACACGCAGATACAGGTTTAATGATTCGTTAATTATATATCCGAGGAAGGCGCGACACGAGCCGCGGCCGAGATATCGCAGGATCTCCGAGTTCGAAAAGGCTTTGGGATGGTAATGGAGAGCTACTAATAGTTCACGGATTCGGAGGTGTTCGAATTGAAAAATCTCGGGTAACGAATGGCGGACGAGCTCGGCCGACCGATAACGTATTGCTCGAGTTAATTAGAAGGCGAGTGAAATTTATGTAGTCGGCACGATTATGTACGCCTGGTATTTTACGTTTTACGCCCCCAGAAGAGTGGCTCGCCCCTGTTTTTTTTTCTTTATTTCGCATTTATAAAGGGCTTTATAACGGACGGTAATTATTATTTAAATCTGCGAAGGCTTTTAGCATAATTTGTACGTATGTAATTATATCAGAGCGTATCTTGATTATAAATTTTGCCTTTATCGCGCGTAAATACACATAATTACTGTCACGTCGAGTTTACCATCGCCACAAACGTGATAATTAGTCCCGTTGCACTTTTTACTTAGACATGGCAATAGTATAACATTTTTGCAATTACGGGCGACTCGGCGACATTGTGGCGTTTAAAAATTGCCGGTATAAATTTCAGCTTGTACAAACAGATATTTACGCAACCCGAATGCGTCAATCGTTAGGTTCAAAAGTGGGTCATTGATCCAGCATTGCTTTGAACAAATATACAATCCACAAAGCCAATTATTTCGATTAAAAAGGACACACTCGAGAAATATTCCGCTTGGCGCTCGGCGCTTAAATTATCCAGTCTAAACTTTTCTCACTTCAACTTGGCGACTTCCACGGGGGAACAAACCAAGTCAGTCAATCGCGGCGGAATTCTCTCCTCTCTCTCTCTCTCTCTTTTACGCTTCAATTCCCGGCCGTCGGAAAAATCGATATTCGCTCGCTGGCAACTATAAATATAAAAATAAAAAGCCCCCGTCGTCGTCGTCGTCGCAGTCTCCGGCGTGCTTTCGCGTATGCCTCGCGCTCGCGTGCTGGGACCATCGACGATGAGAACGGTTGCCACGCGACTGGGAAACGTGGAAAACGAGATATAGGATCGCTTATATCCCCCCGGCTGTGCGAGGGAGGAAGGGGGGGGGGGGACAAGGCGCTATCGTAAAGCGTATAAGAGAGGCGCGCGCTCGCTCAATTTCGCGTTTTATACACCGAGCGCGCCTCTCTCGGCGAGATGACGAGCGCGAGAGAGGCTCCTGTATGATTTTTAGATTCTTATTTCCCGCAACCCCCGTTTCTTAATGCCGCTCAAGCGCCCCGAGGATGGAGAAATTCGAGTTTGTAGTCTGGGAAAGAGAGTCGATGGCAGATTTACGGCCCAGTCGGGAAACGAATCGGTGTAAAGAAACTCGGCGGGGATAATTTTACGAAAGTAAGCGGGCTAATTTATATGATAATCCGGGAGATGCCTGAGTAACTGTATTGTAGTCGTGTAGATAGACTTATTAAGGTACTTTTATTGCGGATGTAACGCCCGCCAGAATTTTCCCGCGACGCGTTTTGCATATTTTTAGGTGTTCCCTTGCATACAATATGCTAAAAATGGCTTTATTATCAATTATTTCTTAATTTTGTTAAAAGTTTTATTACGACGCAAGCACCAATTGAAATCCGAAAAATAATTTCGGCGCAAAAAAGATCGAAATAAAACATGCGTTGATTGAAACAGCAGGGCGCTTTTACAAATAATTCAATAAAACCCGTGAAAAAAAAACAGCGCAGCTCATCGTAATTATTCATTCGCGCGAGAAAAAAAAAGGAGCGCGGCGTGCACAAAGCTGTATCGATTCTTGGGAATAATAATTCATTTCATTGAATCGAAACGTATATTATACCGCGCGGCAACTCGCGCATTTCGCAATTTAGTCACTCGAGCGCACTTCGGCGGGGGGGATAACAGCGAGACGAGTCGACGGCGCGGCGTCCGAAAAACTGCCGTTTAATTAGTATGCCATAGCCGCGGTTAAATTTGCGCCGGGGACTTGAATTCCGGTCTCGGACCCGCCCGCACAATCAACCGGATCGATGACACAAAGGCATCAACAGCGACGCGGCGCGTCCCGACTCGAATTTTTTCCCCAAATCGACACGTTTGCCAGCCGGGGACTAACGTTTCCATCGAAAATTAATACACCCTTTCGGCGATCGGGCCGCTTTATCGCGTCGGAATCGGCCTGCGGAAATATCCGGCGCGCGGGAGAGAAAAAAAAAGAGGGGGACGAGAGCGAGGAGGAAGGAGAGGCTAATTGAAAAGCAGTGCGCTATGAAAACA
The DNA here is from genome assembly GCA_035047165.1 of Ormyrus rosae. Taxonomy (NCBI): domain Eukaryota; kingdom Metazoa; phylum Arthropoda; class Insecta; order Hymenoptera; family Ormyridae; genus Ormyrus; species Ormyrus rosae. Next base: position 21,779,688 of record JAWWML010000012.1, on the reverse strand, counting down.
GCGAGATGTATGGGGGTCGCTTTTTTTTTCGGGGAGGGTAGAAAGAAAAATACAGCGCGACGCGGACGATCGTATATTTTGGAAGCGCGCGCGATGGCTGCCGCCATCAGTTGCTTCGGCCTATAGAGTGTTTTGCGGACTCGAGATTTTTATGGGCTCGCGGAGATCGATTTGTCCCGTCATGATTCGTCCGCGATCGTAAAAGGGACTGGCCGCTTCGATTACCTTTACATTCTATAAATATTGATTCGCGCCGCGCCGTCAATATTTATAAAAACATTTTCCGAAAACCGGCGTCCGCGCAGCAGACCGAAAGGTGCACTGTATGGGGGAACGGCGTCGTTCGGCAATAAATAGAAGCTAAAGCATTATTTATTCTTATCTCCCTCCCCCGCTGGAAGAGAGGAAAATAATAAAAAAAAATCCGGCGTATAAAAGTCGCACGTATAATCGCGGGCGAACGCGTGTAAGAGCGAGGCGGATTACGGCGCGTGACCGAGGCGATAACGCGCTGCAAATTCGCGATAAGCGCCCGAGAGAGAGAGAGAGCCTCTCCTCGGCGACGTCGTATAACTCGCGAACTGCGCCTTCGGCACTCGGGCTCATTGAAAAAGGGCAATTAGCGCCGTTACGGGCCGGGGAGGAGGCAGGCAAAAAAGCTCCGGCGGACGGCGTCTATATTTACATAAAAATCGAGTCCGCGAGTATTATTCGCCGGATGAATCGGGGTAATTAAAAGCCGCTAATATCGGGGGGGCCCCATGAATATTCATTGCTAATTTGCGCCCCCCGGGCGGCAAAAGTGTCCCGCCGTCATTGAATGAGATGTCATTATTTTATTAAAATGAGATCTACTTAATGCAAGGCGGCCCCGCGACCGGTCTTTTAACGGATCTTTTAAAGGGCGCGCTTTAATTTAGGCGGCCGCTTTGGCTATTATACGTACGGCGAATTAATAAATGATAACTGCGTTTATTTTCGTCGTAGTTATTAGCAAAGGCGTCGACGAACGAGGTCAGCGGGTCCAGTCCGTTAAAATATAATAATTGCCTTCGGAAAGGGAACTGTCGAAAGTCGCCGGACGCTTAATTACCGGCGCTCTCGATAAACAATTATAAACTCCGTGTACGCGCGGGTTAATCTACGGCGGTTGCGTAATAATTCCGAGGAAATTTTTTTTTTTTTGCCCCCTTTCTCGAGCCGCGCGCGGCCCCGCCTTATCGTGCTTTATTACGGAAATGCCTCGCGTTCGGTCGAGAGAGAGAGAGAGACGGGCGAGGGAAAAAATTACGCAACTGATAAGATGCGCCTTAATTAACTCGTCGGGGGTAGAGGGAACTTAATTTTATTCCTAGGAGCACAAAGATCGGCCGGCCGACCGCCGCGCGCCGCGTCGAGGAGCTTTTTCAATTAACTCCTCCGCCTTCGTCGAAGTTGTATGTCTCAAGTGCAGGAATATCCGCTGAATATTTCTTGAGCCGGGACGTGCGGCCTAAAAAACTTCGTTTTAATCCGGCTAGTTTTCTTTTTTTTTTTTTTTTTTCCCGCGAGCCGAGCTGCCGAGAAGCTGCCGGGATGCTTGAGAGCAACTCTCTGTAATTATTATTAACATTGGGCGGGAGAGAGGTTTTTAAAAATAATTAATGCTGCGATGATTATTTCGTTGTATTTATATATGTATGGTAAATGTGAAACTTACCTATCGCTGCAGTTGAAGGTGGAGACGATAGCTCGGCAACTTATCTGTAACAAAAAATAGTGCTTGTTAGGATTGATTCTTTTACTCAAGATTTAATATAATCCAGTTGAAAAGCTGCTTTTTAAGGAGATTCATTACTCGGTAATTGTTCGTGCACGCAGTAAACATAGAAAAAAAATCGGTTATTTGATTATCCTTCTCATCTTTAATTATTATTTTAGTTATTGTATTATTTTAATTATCTCTATCTTTGACCGGCCCTCAATTTAAAAAATATCGAACCCTGCAACTCCTTTGATTGTAGAGCATTTATACTCGCTTGAAAAGCACCGAACGGGTCTTTGAAAAAGCACCAATTCCCCGAAGAATTCAATAAAAGCCGATAAAAAATCATCTCTCTCTCTCTCTCTCTCTCTCTCTCTCTCTGAAAAAGTAACCATTCAAATAAACTCCCCTTTTATTTACAGCATATTAGCCAGGAGTTCGTTCCCTTATCAACCCTTCTCACCTTTGGCCTCTCCGACCGAATAGCCGGCACCTAAGAGAGCTCGCGTAAATATAAACAGCCGCCAGAGAGCGAGAGAGAGGCTCTCGCAGCGAGAGAAAAGGGTCCGTCGCACCCTCGGAGAGATCGAGGGCTCTCTCTCTCTCTCTTTTTTCGCGCACTCGAGCAGGCGCCACATACGTATAAATAAAGCGCAATCGGACCTCTCCTCCTATCTCTCTCTCTCTTTCCCTTTGCCTTTGGCCGCCACTGCCGCGCGCGGCGGCTCGGCGAGCAATTTTACAGAAGAGCGGCGCAATTTGTCACGCGCTAATAAAGATGGCCGCTCGCTCTCTCATTCTATCGCAGTCTTGTGCGCCATGTGCGCCGACACGCGACTCGGAGAGAGTCTAATCTCCGTCGGGGATTAGGGATATTAAACGCTAATTTTTTAGGCGCCCCGTGCATCTGTCGCACTGCCTGTCGTAGATCAACGCGGGGGGACACTTATTCCATTACGCCCCTCCGCCGCCACCCTTTTTACACCCTCGCGCAACCCTGCTTTTTTTCTATATCCCACTGTTTGTTATTCATATTACGGGCGCCCCCGTCGCCTTCGCACTCGCGGCTCTTTTCGAAAAATAAAGCCCCGGCTGCGCGCTAGTAGACCCCTCGCGGGTAATGACAAATTTTTGAGGTCGAAACAGCTGAAAGTAATGACTCGTTTCGCCGGGCTGAGTTATCGCAGTCCCGGCGCTCCGCGAATCTGATATTTTTGCGGCAAAGCGCGAGTTTAACGCTCTTTATTACGCCGGCGATGCAGTTTATTGCGCTCGCAATGAAAGAGGATCATGGCGCGCTGGGAAACAAGGCGCCATTATAATAAAAAATTTTTAGGACTGCAGGTAAAAGCGCCTGGCATTTTCGCTTAATTAAAATTGATCAATATAATTGGCGTTTCTAAAGATTTCGAGAGTAAAAGCGTCGCGCTCTGGAAATTCTTGTATATTTATTTTGTATATTTATTTTGCGCGCTCTATACATTTTAAAGCTGTTGTAACATTAAATCTATCGCCGCGTTTTACGGACTTTAATAACGTTTAAAATTGTCTTCATTCTAAATTATAAACGCAATTCTCGGTTTGTAATGAAAATTTTATCAACGCATGTCGTTCAACCAGAATGCCCGCCTGCTTTATTAACAATTTCGTACATCCTCGTAATAATACATATATTTACAAGTTTCTCAAACTATTTTATCAAGCATCGTTCAACATTTCCAAAGGACTTGATTAATCAGCCCAGTGCCGCCTCTCGTTCAGGGGAGCGTTTCGAAATTGAAATTCCGACGACGTTGCAGGCCTGCGCGCGCAAATAAATAATAAAAAAAGTGACAAGTGCGAGGTGATTAAAGTGAAATAAGTCGCTACATCACTAGACGTATCGCTCATCCTTAGAGTACACAGGCAGAGAGAGAGAGAGAGAGAGAGCTCCGCATATATCCCTTTCACTGCCATATCCTCTCAATCTCCCGCTCGCTCCCGGCATTAAAAATCCACTCCACTCCTTTCTCCCCCCGTCGCATTACACAATGCGGACCGCAATCCACTGAATCTTCTCTCTCTCGCTGGGGGTGATTCTTCGCATCTCTTTATCACGCGCTCGCAACGATATATATCTTCCGTGGGGCGTAATAATCCAATTACCGACTATGAGTCAACTGCTTTCTCGTCTATTCCGCTCGGAATTTTTATTGGTTTCGGAGTGCATTTTCGACGTTTCTCTTTTTAAATCAGAAATATTGGGATCGTTGACAGTTTGCAACAATAACGTTACAAAGCTGCACGGAAAAAGAAAGAGAGGGAAAAAATTGCAACGAAAAGCATTCGTATCACAGAACTCGACAATTAAAATTTCCCTTTTAACCCGAGAGCGGCGCGCCGGTACGTATACTTTTAAGTCAACAAAGCAGAGCGCGAATGGAAGAAAAGATTAATTAACGGCGACTCGGCTTTGAACGCGAGCGGCGACGCGTAAATAAACGTATACATCAGGCCATTCGAATCCTTAAAGGCGCATAACAAGCGGCGCGACATTAAAGGTATTAACGACGGCGATGCGCGCAGAGCCCGTTAATACGCTCCGAGTGGCCACTCCGTCATGCTACCTGCTCCAGTGACCCCCTCGTATACACCGAGCTCGCACATGTCTCTCTCTCTCTCGCTCTACCTGCGGCTCTCTCCTTTGTTTTCCCGCGGGAGCCTCTCCATCCTCGTTATACTTTCTTGCGGAGAGCGCCCCGTCAGCTTGTAATCCAAGTGTGTAAAGTAAAGGCATCAGCGGAGGGAGTAGCTCTGGAAATTAAGGACCTTTTTAGGCCCCCTGGCTTTTCCTCGTTAATCAGCCGGGTTTGGCTTTTCATTTCGACTCCGCGGAGATTCTCCACGGGTTTGCGATTTTTTTTTTCGCATTTTTTTTTTTGTTCACGAATCTCGGGAAAAAGCGTATATTTTCATAAAGCGAGAGAGAGAGAGAGGTAGCTTTTAAACGCGGCTCTTTAAACATCCCTGGGTAAACGAGGTTATTGCAGAATAATTAACGCACTTATACGCCCGCCCTCGTAAAAGTTTTAGTAAAATTCCGAAACGAAAGAAGCTTCCCTCAATTTGGCTCGTATATACACCAGCTCCCCGCGCCACGAGCCAAATTGCGGGGTAACGAACTGTCTTGTCTTAAATTTTCCTCGGCTCTCTAATTGGCCGAACAAAACTCTCGGATAAGATAGCCGTAAACACGGCCACGAAATAAGGAACGCGCGCGCGCGCGGTATTAGGACCTTTGCTTATCGAATAACTTTGTGGAAGCAGTACGTGCAGGGCTGCGAGGAGGAACCTTCGTGGGGCGGAGGGGCATTCCGCGTTTCCGCCGTGTATCTGACGTGTTCCGGCGAACAAACGCCGAACAATGAGATCCGATGTCACATCACATGCACACAGAATGTGGCCTTTATTGCGCTAAGATACGGAATTCCGAGAGCGGACTTTGCCGCGAGGCTTCCGCGTGCCATTCGGATGCTGTGCATTTTTGTTTTCTCGGTAAATCCTTAATATCTCTCGAAACTAGACCAAATGCGAAAACGGCGGACTCGGTCGAATTAAAGGAGCGGCGAACGTTTCTGCTCGGAAGCCGCGGCGTTTGTCGGTTGTACTATGTGTAATATCGGTAAAACGCGATATTTTACGAGTTTTTATTCCGGAATAAAATAAAAACATTATTAATACTTCTTCATCGACGTGAAATACGAAAGAACGCCGAGGCGGTTGACGTATTGCCAATAAAAATTTACAATCCGATTCGCGTGTGGCCGCGATGCGCGATTTAACGGAACGAAAAATTTTGCGCTGTACATTTTAAAAACGCCCGGGATATATAAAAAAGTTTGCATTTGACGTCGAGGATAAAAGTAACCGACTCGGGCTTTCGCCCGCGCGCCGAGCACATCTATATGTAAATTCTCGCTCCGCAAACATTTTACATCTTGTTTTTATTCATATAACTTGATTAAAAATATTTATAAGCAAAGTTAATAACCTACTTTGGGCCAAACGCTCGTGTGTACGAGCGTTCGCGTGTACGGCGAGAGCTGCTCGGCCGCTCCGATGCAATCTGATAAAAGTTGAAAAAAAAAAAAAGAAAAAGGTAACGCCCGACTTGATCTCACTCCAATTTCACTGACTTTTATGAAAGCTCAGCTCTCTCCCTCTCTAACGCGAAAAAAAAGGAAGTCGCGTGATGGAGAGTTTGGAGCTTCGGTCGAATGACAATTGTATTCGAAAAATCAGCGGGAACTCCCGCCATTGTTTTGTTGTATTAAAATTTGAACTCGTTGTGTATGCATAATTTGTTATTCCGTAATACCGGCGAGTCTTCTGTGAATTCTGTGCGAATAATGAGCGTAAATGTTAGGAAACTGGGTCGCGGATGTAATTAATTACACTTGATATTTACCGTGTTTGAGTGATTGCTTGCTAATTATTTCGCAGTGTATTAAATTTTGAAATTCTCTCTCTCTCTCCTCTCCGTGAGTATTTTAATTTCCATTTATACCGCATCGAATTTTCACGCATCACGCGAAAGCTCCGCGCCATTTAAGAGCCGTAAAACATTTAGACTCGAATGAATCAAACGATTTCGCGAGAGGAGCTCGAAAGTGTATCGATGAATAATGCAGGGCAATCGTTCGCGTTCCGCGTTAAAATCCATCCATAATTCAGGGCCGGCGGCGGGAGGGGGACAAAACAATTAAAATCATCCTTCGCCGCACAGTCTGTCCATTAACAATTAACCGTCACCTCTCCTCTCGCGAAATTCCGACGAAGCCACACAGTACGGACCGTCGTCGTCGCCTTCACCTGTTAATTCGCAAGGAGGTCTCTCCAACCCCCCGCCGGAGCAAGGAATCCCTCGGCCCTCTTTCACTTAGCAGCGCCATTCTTCGGCCCTCCCCCGACACCCGAGCCTTTTTTCGCAATCGGAAGTCCCATTCCGTGAGAGAATCGCAGCCGTAGAAACGAAATCCGAAGTCCTATTATTCTCCTCTCCCCCGAAAAGCAAAAAAAAAAAAAAGAAACCCCTTTCTCGCTCGTTCGGTTCTCATCGGCCTCCTCCCGCGCCTTTAGCCATTCATAGTCCTTCGGATGGGCGGGGAGGGAAGAAAGGAGAACGCAACTCGGAAGCTACAATGCGGTCATTCGATACCCCGAGGCTAAGCGCGAGAGAGAGGAGAATCAACGAGGGGACACTTAGGTAAATTGAAACCGTGCTCGTAAGGCGATGCGCGCAGCGCTTTGAGATCGACTCCTTGGGCCAGGGAGAGCAGCGAGACGCGACGGCACACAGGTTCTATTGCCGTTTATTTTATTGTAATTCCGAGGCGAATTCACCTTGATTATTCGATATACGCGGAAGAGTGAAAAATTGCTTCCTGTTATATACGGAGGAAAAAAAACAAATGTTAGCCGCCGGGAGGAGATGCTTTCTAAGCGATGGTTTTTAGAAAACGAACCGCTAGTCGAAAAATTTTCAGCTTGGTAAAAAAGTCATTTGTCAGGTGCGAGGGGGCTCGCGTTACGGCCGATGCGAAAGAGTAATTTATGAAAAAGAAAGGGTTACATTTCAATTTATGCTTTTCCGCTGGAAAGTCATATTTCAGCCTCGGCTGGCTTGAAATTTTTACCCGCTTTAAAAATAGCCCGGATAGCTGGATGTTAATGAGCTAGTTTCTACGGAGGGAATTTTGATTAACAATTTGTCGGACGATGTGATTACAAGAATTTATGTACGATATTTCAGCATTCCACGCGAGTAAGCAAATCCACTTTGTTTGGTTATAAAACAAATGGAAATCATTAATCTGAAGCGATTTGTTCGAAAAGTGAAACAATCAAAATTTATGTCCGTTTGAATGCATTCTTCGGAACAGGTTTTCGGACTTTTGAGTGGAGTGAACGAGCACTTCTTTTTCGGTCGTCAAACAAAGGCACAAAATTCGATTCGGACAAAGGGCTAATAAAGTCCGAAATTTATTTATTCGATAAGACGATTGGCTAAGCCTCGAAAAATGCACTCTTAAGATGCTTTCAGCGCCAATCTTTATAGCCCTCCGAAACGATGCACGAGAATGTTTTGCCGGTATATAAACGCCGAAGCAACTTTCTCTCTTTCTCTCTCTCCGGGCGAACGAGGAAGAATAGATAGGAGAAACACTTAAGGGTAAAAATTAGATAGCTGGAAAAAGGTAACGAGAGACAAACCGACAGAGGAAAGTATACAGAAAAAGACGGAAACAGAAGGAGAGAAAGAAAGAGAGAGAGAGAGAGAGAGCAGACCGGAGCGCGAGTGAAACCGAGGGAGAATAGCAGACCGGAGATTAGCTGATCCGAACGAGAGTACTTGAGAGAGCTTTGGCGAAACGTGATGCGAGTATGAAAGGATCACCGTCGGAATAATGACAGGGCTGCAAAAACACACGCTATCCGAGAAAACTTTATGGATCATCCTCCGTCTCCCGGCGCGCGCGCTTTTCCCCGCTCTCTCTCTCTCTCTCTCTCTCTCTCTCTCTCTCCAGGCCCCATAGCCTTTCTTAGCCTTTCTTATCTTAATCGATCGCATCACGAGTTGTTTGCAGCATTGTAGAGAGTCCTGCATTCTCTTTGCAGACGACTTTCAAATATATTTACAGTGCAAGCGGAAAGACTTGCCTGCATGCATCAACAAAATCAATGAGGATGCTTGCTGTGTCGCTGACTGGGCAAAGGCTCATCATCTGCAATTAAATATGAGCAAAAGTACTGCAATCATATTTGGATCGCAGCAG
>JAWWML010000012.1:21740310-21771029 GCA_035047165.1 Ormyrus rosae | reverse complement strand
CACTCTTCCCTCAGCTCGTTCCTGAGATCCGCCGTTCAGCCAGAACGCAGACTGCCGCTTGTTCTACTAATTTTGCTATACCAACTGCACGGACAGCGGCATTCGAAAGGTCCTTCTCTATCCAGGCTATGAAGTTATGGGACTCTCTGCCAGATTCAGTCAAATCTGCGCCAACTACCGTCACTTTCAAAGCTGCTGTACATAAATATTTATATGAAAAGTATTGCGAATAAATTCGGTAGCGTGAATCTTATTGTATACTGCTCCAACATGTTTTACTTATTTTCGCCAACTCTGTAATAAACTAATAAACTATGTGCGCTTTACTTTGCTTTTTACCTCGCCAATTGTATGTTTGTCCGTTAAGTCTCGCAATGTCATATTACTGCTTGTAACCAACGGTAAATCGCTCACTGTTTGCGTCGCTGCGTCGAAAAATTTTTATAAATAATTGTAAATAATTAGGGTTAATGCGGATAACCTTACTGTCACAGCCCCATTGTTAATCGAGCGTTCAATGCGTGTGCTTACTTTAGATTGTTTTATCTCATCGCTCAACTAGTCAAGCGCTGTTAATCTAATATAATTCTGAGAAAAACTGTTTTAATATGTTAAATTTACGAAATCAATTGTTAATTCTTTGCGCCTACTTTTGTTTATTTTGCAAAATCATGTATATTATTTATATTATTTATCTTTATCATTTATATGTATTTTGTATTAATTTTCTTAAGCTATACGGTTAGATTTTAACCTTAGCTAATAAATCTAATTCAATCAATCAATCAATCTCTCTGCCGCGGCCCTCGGTTTGCCTCGATATATTGTATATACCAAATTATTTCATTCCATTAAAATTCCAGTAATCGAGAGGCTCCTTTTTACCCGAAAAAAAAAAATAAAGAAAGGAAGACGCATACCTCGTCATGATTCGCCGGGGTGCTCGCCGGATTTTTCGCCGAACCGTATAAACAAGGCATTAAAATATTCAGCGGGCGCTTTAAAATTCAAGCGCGGGCCGCGCGGGAGAGAGAGGAAAAAACCGCAGCGCGGCCAACGCGCCGGCCGCTCCCCGAATGTGTACGGCCTCCGCGGAAAAGCCGAGGGGGCAAGGAAAGAAAAGCCTCTGCGGCCCGGAGGGCAGAGAGCCCTAATAAGGCGGGAATTCGCGGGTAAAAAAAATCAACAAAGCTCAGGTTCGCGTGCGTATTAAGGTTATTGCCGAAAAAGGAAAGGAGAACGAGAGCGAGCGGCGAAGAAAGGCAGACGCCAGCCCGGGAGATAATAAGCCCGCGCCCCGAGTTCGAGGGGCGCCTCTAGCCGTGGCTCTGTGTGTGTGTGCGTGTGTGTATGTACAGCTGTAGACTCGGGAGAGTCTCTCGCCTCTGTACGACTGCACCCTCCCGCGCGTCTCGGCGTACAGCAACAACCTCTACGAGATCGACCTGTGCACGCATACATATGCATAAGAGCCTGCTTAGGGCCGCGCGTATATATACATTTTTCCAGCGGGAGATGCGGCTCGTTACGTGAGCGGAATTTTGGAAATTTTTGCGGGAGTTCTCTTCCTCGGCTTGTAAATAATGGAGCTGCTAGTTTTTTCGCGAGGCGTACGGCCGAGAACGCGCCGCATTACGGAGGAGACTAAATACGTTTTAAAATCGATAAGAGATAAAAAAACAAAAAAAATTAGCAGAAGGAAAATCACCGCTTTTGGCGAACTACCCGGAAGCGAAGAAGGCAATTAAGCAAAAAAAAACTCGGGGCCTCCGCTCGCGCGCGGTATTGGAAATTTCAAGAACTCCGCTCGGCTTACATTACGGAGCGCGCACGACCCCCCCGAAGTAAGAAAAGGGGCGGCGCGCGCCCAGACAGACGCCGGGGCGGCTAAATCATTTTCCTGCCGCGGCGGCGGCCGTGTTATTTCTTCGTTTCCCGTTCCTCGCGAATATGGGTTCTCCTGCTCTTACGTGTATACATGTATACGTGTACGCGCGCGTGTACTACGGGCCGCGCCCTCGAGTCGTCGTCGCTCCGGCCGAATGCAGAAGAAGCCCTCTTAAGCAGCGCCGCGGCGGAGGCGAAGCATATGTCGCATTATGCATGGAAAAGGACCGCCGCGGAAATTTATGCACTTTTCCGCTTGTTTCTTATACATATGCAGGGGCGCTTCTCCTTTTTCCCGTGCCAGCTCCCTCGATCTGGCGGCTTAGGGCCGTGTCTTCCTTTTCCCTTCGTTCCCCGCACCGAGCTCCTATTATGAGATATCGCCGCGAGTGCGGTCGAAAGAGGAGGGGGAGGCCGAGGGATACTTATTGCAAGGGTGGATGATTGCAGCGGGGAGAGGGAGATTCTTTGATTCTTATCGATTCTTTGCCTGCGGTTCGCCGCGGACTGGCCTTTCCTTTTGTTACACTCGCCCCGGTCTTTTGTGAAAAGCCGCGCGTTGCAGAAATATTTTACCCCGGCCGGAAACTCGCTCTTGCCGGGGGCTTAATTTACCTTCCAAATCTGCAATCCGGCGCGGCCGAATCAATTAAAAATGACACGCGGTGAGAGAGAGGGAGAGAGGTCGTCCCCCGAAATGAGCCCGCTCTCGTAAAGTTTCGCTCAGACCCCAGTCTCCGCGCTTAGTGTACGACGCGGCGTCGGGGGGTCGGAATCAGTTACCCTCCTCTCTCTCGCGCTTGTTTTTCCTCCCTCGTCCTCGCGCCGCGCGCGGCTAATCCGAATTTTATTTGCTCTCCGGGAGCTTTTTACGTATGTAAATGAAGAAGCGCCGGCCGCGCGTCGCGTCATTATTCGCGCGCGGTCGACTCGGCGGAGCGCCGCGAGAGAGAGAGAGAGAGAGGAGGGACGAGATTAAAGCCTTTGAAGAGAAGAGAGAGCTTCCGGAATCAAGAGGGGAAAAGACTGCGACTCCGCTGCATAATTACTCGGCGCGCGTGCGTGTCTGACGCGCGGATCCGTCTCCCTCTCTTTCTCTCGCGCGCAATCGTGTCCTTTCGTTATTCCGCTCGGGTGTACGCGACTTTTGCTCCTGCAGCTCCAGTTGATAGCGGAGCTGAGCAGCTTTTGTTTGCTTCGAGTGGACGCGATACTCTTTCCGATTTTCGGCGAGTTTCTTTAAAAGTCCGCCGGACTGCGCGGTCGTTTGAAGCTGGGCTTTTGATTTTTTATAAAAATCTTTGCAAATAATTAAAGGCCTCGATAAAAAAAACTGTCTGTACGCGCATTTTCCGGGTGATTTAACGGCTCGTTACGGCAGCCCATTTTATTTCCTAATAATACGCGAAAAAGGCATCGGCGCGCCGTATAAACAGGAAATATATACGAGCACATCAAAGGAGAGCGGCAGAGAGGTGCGCCTGATTAATACCGGAGGGGGGAGGGAGGGTCGCTTGCGCCTTCCGATAATTGCACTCGTTCCTGTACACCTTTTCCCTCTGTCAGTCTAACGGGGCTTATCAGCTCCTCTCTATATCCTCCTTTGTGTCTCGCTCGGGAGAAAAAAAAGCCGAGAGCTCTCTTTCTCTCCCTTTTCTCGATTTCCCATCGAGAGGAAACTACGGAATAGTCCGTGAGAAGCAGCCGCCGCGGCCTGTACTCTCGCACTTATATATAACTATACACATCGGCGCAAAACAAAATTAAGGAAATTACCGCACCTGCCGCCGCGCCGGCCATTGTCGCGGTTAATGAAGGCCCTTTATGCTCTCGTTGGCGGAAAAATTCTTATACGGCCATTCAGGCGGGGGGGCTTATTGTGACCGCGGCGGGAAGGTATTTTTCTGCGCCGAGCGCCTCGTCCGATGAAAGCGAGAGTAATTAAAGTCGCGGAGGGGTCGCCCCCCTCCCCCCTCCCCCCGAAAGCCGACGGACGTGTCGCTTACCGCTGTTTGTTCCGCCGAGTTAAAGGCCTCGCTTTTGTGCGTCGCGAGCACTTATTTATTACATCGCGCGTAGCGATATGCCCCCGCAAAAGTGTAGAGAGAGCCCGGAATCGGGGCCTATTCACCGCTGCCGTGCTTTTTCAAACGCTTCGCGTGCAGCCGTTGAAACGCGGCGGACGCCCGTAGAGGAATTCGCGCGTCAGCCACAATGCCCCTTTTTTCGTTAAAGAGCACAGAGTGCGCGCTTTTGTCGGAAAGTCGCGCTGCATGCGAGGGTAAACAATGTAAGGGCGCGCGCGGCGTTTCGCATTCGGTTTTTGCGTGCGATAACCTCCGCGGGATTTAGCCGCGGTTAAAAAGCGCCCTTTCAAAACGGAATTTATTGCCGCGCCGAATCGTTAATCCTTCGAGATAAGCGGCTGTATTTTAGAACGAGCTCGATATAGAGGCTAATTTTTAAATGAGCCGTTATAACGAACCTTCAGAGTTAACGTTTCACTGGCGAGGCTCAAGTTACCCCACCCCTGCACGCTCCTACAAGGCCGTACCGGCATAATTCACTCGAGATCACCGAGCATTACCGAAATTTCATCGCCACGCGCGTAAAAAGAGGGCGGAATCAATCTCTCTCCGCGTGTGTACGAGCCCAAAATTTGCTGCCCGATAAACATCTCCCGGCGTAAAAAATCGCGATCTCGTCTCTCTCTCCCCCGTCCGCCGCTATGCTACGGCGGATGATCGACCCCGATATTTCATCCGCAAAAGCCCGTATCGGCAAACAAGCTAATAGGCGAGAAAGAGAGCCGCCTCCGAACAAAACAGCGGGTCGGGGCGGCGGCGGCGGCGCGTGGGAATCAACATTTTTTCTCCTCGATCGGAGCGTTTAAGATGGCGCGATAAGCGGCCCGTGGGACTTTTCCAGCGTATCCGAGGGGGCAGCGGCGGCGGCCCATTTATCCAGCGGCGCAATTTGATTCGCGTCCTTCGGATGATATCCCTTCGACGGCGGGGGGAGGAGGAGGCTTAACGCCGTCTCGTTAAGATAAGGAGGAAAGCAATATAGGGGAGAGGAAAACCCATAGCAGGGCGACGGGGGAGAGCTGAAAAGTTCGAGCCCCTGACCTTTCGCGGAAAGTTTGCCGGGCGACACGCGAGCTGGCGGCCGAAAAACTTTGCGGCCGCTTCTTCTTCTTCTTCTTCTCCTCCTCCTCCCCTTTCCGCGCGCTGCAACTTCTTGCGGCTGCCGTTTAGGCCGCCCCCGCCTCGCACGCGTGCAGCTCTCTCTCTCGCTTGTCTTTGATAGTTGTTTGAGTTGTGTCGCGGGCGGAGATTGCAGAGGACGAGACAGCGATTTATCAAGGAGACTGGTTTTTTTTCTTTTTTCTTTTTTATACACATTTATGACTCTCGCGCCGCCCGGCGCACACAGCTGCTTTTTATATTGGATCGATTTTTCTTTTTTAGCCCCCCGCATATATGCAGGAGTTTTGGGAAAGTGAAAGCGGCGATATGAACTTCAGCCTCCGCTGACTGATATTTATGGAGGACACGGAGACGGATTTCGACGGATATTTCTCGGGCGTACGAGAGCCTTAGTTGGGCTAATACAGAGGTGAAATATTTTTATTGATTTATACACCGACGAAAGATTTCAGGTTGGAAGTGAAATTTTTCCAACGGCGACTGCATTAAAAATTCGAGAAAATTAAGCTGTTGCAGCTCGAAGCTCATTAATCTCGCGGCCCTTACTTGTCGACGTCGCGACACGACAGTTTTTTTTTCTCTTTTATTCCGACAACGAGGATAATTTATGAAAGCGAGCCTCGAGAAAGGAAGCAATCAAGTCCCGAGGTCAGAAAATCAGAAATTTATATAAAAATTATTCAGCGCAGACTAATAAATAAGCTGTCTAAGAAAAAACTCCTTCTCTCACTCGACGCCTAAATCGATTAACCGCATCGGTTGTAATAAAAATCCAAATCCGAAACCAGTTTCCCCGGCGGAGAAATCCGAAAAGCAGCGCCGCGCGGCACGACTCCCCTCCCCCTACAGCATAACAAGTTGGCACCTCGCGTGAGAATTTCCAGCGGCGGCAATCGAAGCGGCTTATCGACTACCAGGCGGCGTATATAACTGTTAACGGGAAACTGCATCGGCGCGCGTCTAATAAGACCGTCTATAATAAAGCCGCGGATCGTCCGCGGTGCTCGGGCGCGCAACAAGCGCGCAAGAACTTGACCCGAAAACCGCCTCTAAATTCGAAAATATGCGGCGCGCGCGCATACCTCTCTCCTCCCTCTCCTCCCAAGGGCGCAGCTCTCTCTCGGATTCACCTGCGCCGCGGCTATATACATTCCAGGCCGTATATCGATTGCCGCCGCGCGCGCTGTGCTCTTACGGTGTGTGTACCTACAGCTTTATCGGGCCGGCGAGCGCCGCCCGCCGCCGTTATATACACGCGAAATTACACGCGGCGATGGTCGTCGCCCGGCGAGAGAGAGCTTTCCTTTATCACTCCGTCGGTCTTTGCTACCGCTCGCTTCCCAGCTTATCGGGAGCTTACGGAGCCGGCCGCCGGGGAAAGAGTTGCTTTACGCCGAGCCGATCGCGGGATTGCGCGAGAGGCTTCGGGAGGAGCGAGACGGAAATCAGATCGATGTGCTCGCGCATGTGGGGGGCAGTGTGCGCGACTTTTAAACGGCTGTTTTGCACGGAGTTCATTGGAGATTGCTCGAGATGTGGGTTGAAGATTAAGGCAGTTTTCTTTACCGTCGCCGTTGACGCGAACGCCAATAGTGCTCACTGCCGCGGCGATTCGCAGTTGTTTAAAAATTGATTGCTCAATTTTTATTTTCTCTCTCGGGCGGCTCGCACGCGGGATTTTTCGGTCTTAAAATAACGTTATTACGCCCCCGACGACGACGTAACAAGCAGCTAAAACGGCTCGACAGTCCTTTACGGCTGCCGTTTCGAGCCTGTGTTTTTTTCTTTTACACCCCGAGTTATACGTTTCTGTTGACGCCGCCGCGCGCGGGGCGAATATGAGCGAAACGCGCGAGCGGCCGAGCGGCGGTTTTACGATCTTCCGGCGCGCGGAGCTGTGATCGATGCGCGATGAATAGTAATTTTATGCCCGCTTTTCGACCCCATCGCGGCTCGCGCGATTCATTTCGTATTTTACGGGGATGTAATTATTGGGTAGAGGGAATGTACGCGCGGAACGTTTCCGCGAGTTCGCGATCCAAGCGAGGCCCGAATCTGGTCGAGGGTTCCGGTAATTGACCAGAGAAGAATTCTCTTCAAAAGGCAACGCGTTCCCAAATTCACTCGGAAGATACTGACACGTTTTTCGAGCCTAACGCTAAACAAAAAACAACTTTCAATCGTCTCTTTTGAGCGTTTCATCAAGCTCCGCTTAAAGAAGCTGAAACGGAACGTAAAACATTTTTACATTCCAATATATCGAGAGGAGCGAGAGTATCCGTCGGAGGGGCGACGGGCGATATTAGCCATGCAAAAAATTCCAGATTAATAAAGCATCGGGGAGGGCTGTCGGAGAGCTAGAGAAAAAGCCGGTGACTCACGAGGACTAAAACGAAAAAAGAAAAAAAGTTAAAGCTTTACAGCCTGGCGCTCACCTCCCTTATTGAAGTCGTGAAAAAGCAATCGACTTGGGCTCTCTCTCTCTCTCCCTCTCGCCGATAGGACTGAAACTTCAATCGACGCGCGAGAGGAGGCAATCGACGCGCCCTCGCTCCTCTCTCTCTCTCTCTCTCAGCTCGTGTCGCTCGTATTAGTCCGATACAATTTCGACAGGAGGATGTACTAGCAGCGCGGCTCTCCCGACGCAAAAATAAACGGCCGCCTCCTCCGCCGCGTATATACGAAATCGATTAAACGTCGCTCCTTACGCCCGTCCCGGATTGTTTATTTACGCGGTATAAAAATTGACACTGGGATCGAGTCATAGACTAGAATAAATTTTTACCTATGCGATGCACGCAATCGATCTTCGCTGCTGGCCGAAAAATGTGAATTCCCGCCTAATCTCGGTCGTCGTTATTGCGGCGGATCCTTGAAATATGGAGCGAAAGGTCAATCCCGACAAAGGAAAGCTCGGGCCGAACGTGCTTTGCCGCTCGAATGAGTTAAATAATCTCGAGAGCCGTACGTGTACATATAACGCAGCGGGGGAGACTGCAGAGAGAGAGAGAGAGAGAGAGAGAGCGGGAGGCGGGGAGGATAACCGGCGAGCCGGTAGCCAGCGAGCAAAGGCTACAGCACCGGAGAGAGAGGCTGCAGGACGATGCGATCAAATATAGCGAAATGAGTGTTTGCTTGCTCGGGAGAGAGAGAGAGAGACGAGCCTGTCAGCGGAGATTGTGCACTATATATCGATCCCCCTTCCCGCCGCCGCTCTCCCCGCGGAGAGTCTCTCTGCATTTTTATTTCGGCCAGAATCTCTTGGCTATTATGTAAAATTAGCCGGGGAGATCGAGCGCGAGAGAGGATGTTATCGAGCGCCGCTCCGCGCCGAGGAATTTCGCGAGTTTCCGCGCGCGCGGAGCGGGGCAATCAGCCCGCGCCCGACCGTTTCAAAGGTGTACAGCTGGGCCGCTTGTTTCGTTACGTACGCGAGATAATTGCCCCGACGGTGCAAACTTGCCGTGTGCATTCTTCGGCCGGGCGAACGAGGAGGGATTCATCGGGAAATGATTTTATCGAAAATTTCCCTCTTCTCCGAGGAGAGACGAGCGCATTCGGATGGGGGAGCGGAGCTTGAGTTCGAGCTCAAATAAATCGAGCGATTTCGTGTGGATTCAGTTCGGGCCGAAAGACGGAGAGGAATTCCTCGCGATACATATTCAATGCGAAGTGTACTGAAAATCTTTCAGATTCCTCGGGCATGAAGTAACGTTTTCCCAATAAAGCGAAATGTACGTTTTTCCGCAGCTTAAGCTATAGTAAAAAAAATATAACGAAATCTCGACGAAACTCGCGAGCCCCAAAGTAAACGATAAAATTAGCAAACCCGTTTTCGAAATAAACGCGGTGCCGATAAATTTTTCCTCCAAGCTCGCGACTCCTCTTCGGCACGCTTTTTAGTTGACGCTCGACGCGGGCCGTATAACCACGCCTCGTTTCTCCCGCGACCGGCCACCTCCAAAATATCCCCTCCCCCCCTCTTTTTTTCAGTCGCCAAATCCGTTTGCGCGATATTCGCGGTTGTCTCTTGCTCCTCGTTCCTCGCGGCTTAAGCTTAATTGTCGGGAGGGGGATTTTTCCGCGGGGATTCGGGCCCGCGAATCGCCATCGCCCGAACGAATATCGAGACGTCGAAAAGCTGATTTCCGGACATTCCGCCGGGGCTTTCGCGCGGCGCCCGATATTTAACGGAGAGCGCGCCGAACGACCTTTCCGCGGCGGAGACTAATTTTTTTTTTTTTTTGGTCGCGGTCGGAAAAATGTATATATACCGCCGGTCGGTTATGACGGACGAATAAAAAGTAAAGGGGCCCCGCGGATTCTGCGTTTTCTGCGGACGCGAATAAAAATAAATCAATTAATAATTGTAAAAATTGCGAAAGTAGAAACTATCCTTTAGGATTAAAGCGCTGAAATCCCTGAATTGTCGCGACCGATAAAGAATCAGAAAATGGAACTTTTATTTTTTTCGAAAATCGGGGCCAGCTTCGCTGCTTTATTTACTTTCGAGCCGTAAGGATCGCCTATTTATGAGGTGCGTGATCTCGTAAAAAATTGATTGGATACGGATTTTTTATTATTTACATTTATAAAAGCGATGGGGCTATACGTTTCGCGTGAAAAGTTTAAATCCGATCAATTTTTTTTCAGGCAACGGCCGCGAAAGTACGTTATTTTCCGGATTATAAGATTAAAAATACTTTTCTCATTCAACCGTCCGCGGCAGATGCAGCCGCTGATTGGTAGGACTTAACGGCCCCGAATCACTCCGCTAATTCACTTACGCACCGAGAACCATTATCCAAGTTCGCTTGGTATAAATTCAAAGTAAAACATCGGGAGACACTTACGCCAGAGCGATTAGCCGAGGTGCGGGCATTGTTTAAAGAAAGAAACTCGGCCGGATAAATCGAAGCGACCGCGAGAGGGAAGGCGATTCGAAAAGTTGGCCGGGAGGTCGAGGGGGAGAGAAAAAAAAGGGCTAAGCGAGAGAGAGAGCGGCTCGAGTGAAATTTCAACTCAAAAAGCAAGCCACGTAGAAACAAAGGCGGCCGAAAAGCCTTCTTCTTCTTCTTCTTCTTCTTCTTCGCGCAGACGTCAAAAGCTGAAAAGGCTCTCTTCCACTCGAGGTAAGAAGACTCGCTCGCTCGCGCGCGAGCGGCAAACTTTCCTCTCCCTCCTGCGCCAGAGATCGACGCCGTTTCACACCTGCCTCCGGAGAGAGCAGAGAGTCGGTTGCAGCGGCGGCGCTTATGTGCTGGGAATTAAATCAGCCGACGGGGGAGAGGGAGAGAGAGCCGATCGGCTCCGTGCCATCGAAGGGAAAAAAAAAACAGACGAGATAGAGGATCGCAGGGCGGAGAGGGGCTCCCTTTTTTTTTTTCTATGCCTAGGATGCTTTCTTTTGTGAGGCGGAGGCCGGCTTTTTTCCGCTTTTTTGTACCTCGAGCGTTTGTTGGCCTTATCGAAGGCGATTATCGTGGTTTATGAACAAAGGATATATACTTGGCTTGCTGCGGACTCTCCTTTCCGGGGACGAATAAATATTTTTGAGATTAGTTTTCTTTAGCGTCTTGGTCTGAAGATCGCTGATTGGGCTCGGGAAGAGCTGTTTGCTTTTTCTTCTCATTATGAGCTACTGTATATTCTTTTTCAAGAGAAAAACAAACTCTCTCGGACGCGGAGATGAAGAAACAAAGTTCTCCGCGGGCGATGAGTTTGAGAATTATAAGCGTAATAAATGGTCAAAGTTGGAATATTATGATTTCACATCTGAATATTTAATGAAAATTTCCGCGTCATCCGTTAACTCGTAACGCCGAGCGATGATGCACGAGAGGCTTCCCCCTTTTCTTTTTTTTCACTTTTCCCGACTAAAAAATCGCTCGTATCTTTGATCCCCGCTGCTCGATTAAAACTTCAAAGCGTAATAAAGGGTGTTAAAAGCCGAAGCTACATCTGTACAAGTGTCTAACATCATCGCGCGCGAGAAAAGAGGAAAAGCAACAAAAACAAAATAACCGATGCACTCCGCTCGACGCTGAACGGCGCCTTTTTCATCAGCTGCGAGAGAGCTCGCAGCCTCGCTCTCTCTCTCTCTCGGCACGTGACAATTTTAAATTACCAGGCAGCACGGCGGCTTCCTCGTCCCCCCCTTAGCCGTCGGTTACAAATAACCCATCGCATCGCTACAAATCACCTCTCCAAAATACAGGCCGCGCGCCACAAATAAAAAGGCCCGGGGAATCGCTGACAAAGCGGGCAAAAAACGATGGAAAAATAGCCGCGCGCGCGGTATCAGGTATACTATACCGTCGAAGAACAAAAGTCTTACGGATGTACGCGACGAGGAGGAGCGGCTCTCCTCGGCAGCTGCCGCTCTCTCTCTCCGATTCCTCCTACAGATAGAGCGGTTAGCGAGATGAGTATCTCTGAAAATAGGCCCTCCCCGCGCGCGCGGCATTGTCGCGCGCGCCTACGTTCCTATTTATATACCGCGCGGCGGAGCGGCGTCGAAGGCGGTTCCCCACATGCGCGCGGCTCTAATAGCGCTTCGGCATTCGCGTACGAGATTCCTTTATTTCGCCGGCCGCAAAATGCCAATCGCGGAGACAAGGGGGGAGAGGAGGATCCGCCCTTTGCGGCCGGAGCCGTCTAGTACTTCCGCCAACTTTTTCTCTCCCCTCTCTCTCTTTCTCTTTTTCTTCGGCTGCTGCTGCTTCTTCTTCAGCTTCTTCCTGCTCTCCTACGCGGTTTGCGGACACAAAAAAAAAAAGAAAAAACTTGCGCGCGCGCCGGAAGTGCGAGCGGCGCGAGAGTCTTTAGAAAGAGAGCGCGCGCCGGGGCTTATTGTGCGCGCGGGCGCTTCCTCTCTCCGCGGCGGGCCCCGAGATTTTCCTGCGGTTTTCCCGAATATCTTTTGTGCGCAACGGACCGGAGGTCAGGAGGAGCGAAATATTAAATTAAAATTTCGTGAATGGCCTTCCGCGCGAACGGAGGGGGAGGGAGGACGAGTTTGGCGATTACCTTTTTCTTCCTTCCCCGCAGCGAGAGGCCTTTGATACGGCTCCCGGCTGCGAGGCTTATTTGTTAACTCGATTGTTGAGAATCGGAGGTGCGAGGGCAAACATTGACAGATTAATTTTGTCAGCCGTCGGCAGTCTTGACGTCTGCGGGGAGGAATTTTAAAATTGTCTTTTTTTAAAAAAAGAGATTTCACTATCGGACACTTCTTTTTTTTTTTTTTTATTGGCGATAAAAACTATAATTGTGCCTGCGAGGAGGTTATATAAAGATGGTCGAAATGTCGCTGGCATTTTATTGGCAGTAAAAGAATTTCAGACAGGCCGATCGTTATATCCGCACTTTTTTGCCAGTCTCAAATGTCACGGGAGTATATCTCGAGTCAATATTTAATTTGATAAATTGGGGTAAGGGATTTTAACGCGTCGTTCGAAAATTCTGTTTGAACGGGCCGAGTGTCTTGTGCAATCAAACACCTTTGGGAGGCCGCGTAAATCTTGAATGCACAATATAATGCAACCGGCCAGGATTTCGTATTACATTGCCCACAGAGAGACTGCGGAGGCAAATATTTGTTTATATACACCAATACGTTATCCACTATTTTCCTGGTGTTTTTTCAGCTTTGACTAGCCGCAGTGACATATCCGACCGCGCGCATTTGTTTATCCTTCCGAGTTTTTTTTCCGGGTCGACAAAAAAAATGTCAAATATTGAAAAAAATGCTATAGCAGCGTTCCGGAAAAAAGACAAACAGAATAAAAGATAAAAGGACGCGCGTAACGATAAAAGCATTGTGTTCCCGTAAGATAAACTCGTTTTTAAATTAACATACATCACACTCTGTTCTCTTACTCTAATATGTATTTGTTATCTGAGATTTTTTATATTTATATGATGTCAGCATCTATATGATGTCACTAATTTTAACTGAGCGACTTACAGTGACTTTATACCATTATTAGTATTTGGATAGTTGAAATATACATATACATTTTTTGTGCGATTTACTGAATTATTTTATTAATTATATATTAAGATATCTGAGATGTTTTTATACATTTTATAGAAAGCTCATTTTGTAGCGGACCACCTTTTGCGCTCCAGTTACAAATAAACGAACACCTCCTGTTAGCCGGACAGTTTCTCTTCTCTTCGTTCCTTTCGAAAAAGTCGCGCTGCTATTTTGAATCTCGCGAAGGAGGCGTCGGTCGTGCTCCCAGAGACATTTTTACTTTCTAAGCAGGAAGCGGATCATTAATCCGAGCTGGATACGTGTTCGGCTTTATTTATGTGATGTTTTTTATTAAACCTCAGCCTTTCCGATACTACGGCCCAAGACTGTTTTACAATTCAGATTTCATTAAAAGACGCGCTGCAGCGCTCATTATGCATCCCCCGCCTCTCGAAACAATATGCCATTCCGCAGCGAGCGCCTCCATTTATTATTTTAATTCTTGCGCCTCTAATTCAGTGTAAACACGATTATTGGTAAGGGAATCAGGCCGTAAATAACGAGGCTGATCAATCAGGCCGGAGACTCGACGCCAGAAACGTAAAGGCGTCGGTCGGAGGATTTAGCGGCAGATAATCTCCCGAGAGCTCGCGCGGGGCTTTCTTCCATTTTCTTGGAAAAAGGTTCCTCTCTCTCAGTCTCCTCGCTTCCGCAATCGGTCACTTTGACGCGCCGCTGAATTTTCGAACCGGCAGACAGGCAGGCAGGCAGGCTCCTCCCGGGCGCACGAAACAAAACTATCGAAACGCGAGCTTAATGAAGGGAAGAGGGAAATTGTACCGAAGGAGAAGATAAGGACGGGAGGAGTACACGTATATATAGCCGAGGAGATGAGATGGCGCGATAAGATTCGTTAATGAGCCCAAAGATAGCGGGTTCTTTTTAAGGCGCTGCGTCTTCATTAACAAAACTGGCCAATCTACAATTATTAAGCACTCAGCGGGACTCTTAATTGAAATCTAATGCCCGCCGCGTAATTGCGCGAGTGCATTTGCATATTTTTTTTTCCGCGTCGCGCCCGTGGAATCAAACCGAAAGCGCGTCGCGTCGATTTAAAAGCCACCAATCTCCAGAGCGCGGAGCCCCTTAAAAAAACTCAGCGGGACTCCCTGCCTCCCGCGTCGAGATAATTATGCGCGCAATGTTGATTTACACCGATACATTATTCAGCCGCGGTAATAAAGCGCTTTATCATTGCAATTAAAAGATAATCAAGTTACTCGGAGCCTATATACACACGCATCCGCAGCCATCTACAGCCGATACTCGGCTCGGGGATGAGATTCTCCGCGGAAAAAGAGCTCTTTCTCTCTTTGCTATAAGTTCTCTCTCGGCTATAGCCGCGATCCAGTATGAATAAGGCAGCGAGCGAGCCGGGAGAAAGAGCGAAAGAGAGAGGGGAAGATCGTAAAAAGTTAGCAGGTTGTCTCTCCCCCGCGGAGAGTCGGCGCGCCGCCGAACGGAAAAAGGAGGAAGGGAAGGAAGGAAGGCGACGAGCCATTCGCGCGCTCTCTCTCTCTCCGAGGCTCTCCGCGGAGCGCGCGAGCGGGGGGAGAGAGGCCGCCCTATAAATTAGCCGCGCAGTGGAAATAACACGGTAATTACAAGAGCATCTGCACGGCTATGCGTACCTAATTTATCATTATTATTAATGCCGTATAACGCGCCGGCCGGCCGCGAGCTTATACGACGCGCGAGAGAGCCTCGCGCCGCCGCCGCGCAGCTCCGCCGTGTGTGTCTTTGTAATTGCAAATGAACGAAACGGAGCGCGAAAAAGCTCGCGAGGAGGACGCGAAATTAGCCGGGGGTTTACTTTGGCCTTTGCCCTCCCGACACCGACATCGGCGCACTTCAAAGCCGCCCTCCCGCGTGTGCCGCGGCATTAGAACGTTTCCGCGCGCGCAGAGCGCGAAACGAGTCCCTCCCCCGCGCGGGTTAATTAAGCCATTCGCCGATACTCGCAATCGAGAGCCCGTTTTTTCTCCGCGGCCTCGGCCTCGTTATCCTGCCCTCTTCCGGTGGGCTTTTTTTCGCCGCGGTATTATAATTGATTAAGTATATGCCCGCGCGCGCTTCGGCGCCTTTCCATCCGTGCGCTCGTCGGCGTTGCGCACGCGGTTATTATTGGCGTACTTTTTTTTGTCGCCGCGGGTTTTTACGTCGCGCAAGCTTGATCGCTGGTTAAGCACGGATTTCGTCTTTGATTTTCGGGCGACGCGCGCGCTTTTGACGAAAATGGAAAAATAATACAGAAACTTTCAGCGCTTTTAATTCGATCTCGCGGATCGGAGAAAACTTTTTCGTGCGCGCATTCGTTATTTCGTCTACGAAAACGAAAGTTACCGAAAAAAAAAAAAGAAAAAACTCGCCTCGTGTTATTTTAGTCTCTATTAGCAGCGACGACTACAACGCGCCTTCCTCGATCCGCGCTAGGAAAATATTATTGAATACGCAGCTTGCCAGCCAATCGAGATGAATTATGACCCTTCGCGCCGACAATTTCCCTACTTAGTCCCTGTCAGCGTCGCTGGAAAAAAGAATCCATATAAAACACGAATCTCGCCCGGCGCGCCGAGTTTCGAAACTTACGTCTTATAACGTTCCCCCCGCGCTCCGCCCCAAATCTTCCTGTCAAACGCGTTGTACGTCTGAAAATCTGCACCG
The DNA here is from genome assembly GCA_035047165.1 of Ormyrus rosae. NCBI lineage: Eukaryota > Metazoa > Arthropoda > Insecta > Hymenoptera > Ormyridae > Ormyrus > Ormyrus rosae. The sequence goes on along the minus strand of JAWWML010000012.1, from coordinate 21,755,228 downwards.
AGACGAATTTCCGCGCCCGCCGTTGTCGGGCCCCCCCACCCTCCGAAGGACCCTCCGACGGAGGTTTCTTAAGCCGAGGCGGATTTGGACGGTTAATGTTGAGCAAACATCAAAGGATATTTATTGGGGGGAGGCGAATAAAATGTGGATTATTATTGTTTCTTTGGACGGTCAGTCGGGAGAGAGAGATTTATTGGATCGGCGAGTCACAAATCACTTTGAAATATACGAGTTTTTGTCGGAAACTTCACGATTTTTGGACGTCGCGCGTTTTTTTTTGTCGCTTTATTTACGTCAGTTTTAATTTCACATTTAATAAAAACTGCCTCAAATAATTATAAATGACTTTAGCCATTGCGCGAAATATTAATCTGCAAGATCTATTTTAACGAGCGCGGTAGAGCCTGAAAAATTTAATAACCGCCAGTACACCGAGAAATTCCATTCAGCCTAATTACTCTCGCGGCTCTTAAAATTCGACAAAAAAAAATATCCTCGCTCTCCAGCCGCGTCCGAGAAAAGTTGCGCCATCGACGAAGTACAGCAGCTCTCCACAAAAGGAGTGTCGGGCGGACGAGAAAAAAAGGGGGGGAAAAGAAGCGCCGTTAATTTAAAACCCACGAAATCGCGCTCATCTCCGGCTGCGAGAAGTCGACGTAAAACCCGTGTAATAAAGCAGAGGCGCGAAGAGGCCGGGAGAGGAGAAAGGGCTGCCAGCAGCGACGACGGCAACACTTAAAACGCTAGGAGTGGGGGGGGGGGGCAGAGACGGGTCGAAAAACCACGAGGGGACAGGCAGCCGAGCTATATACGCACTCGGGGCTGCTAACGCGTGTCTTATCATCCGCTGCGCCGCTGAAACGCTTTTAACCTCACCTGCTGCCGCCGCCGCCGCTGCAGCAGTGGCGTCCGATTTTGCGGCTCGATGAGTTCCTCGGGGCCCGCAGCGTGGTGCCTTTTGTGCTGCGCTTTTTCCGCCGGCAACGGCGAGGATTCTAACGAGTCGACGAGTGCCGGGGGTTTTATCGTCTGGCCGCGATAAAGTTCGAGGCTCTCTCTCTCTCTCGCGAGTGTCGGTGTATTGTTTTACGTCTAATTTTCGGCGTCGGGCAAGAAAGTTTATGGGTATTTCAACCGTTCTCGCCCTGCGATCGTTTCGCGCCGGATTTCGGGGGGATAATTTTGAGTCCGCCGACGGTAAGTTTGCGTGGGGTAATTTCGAGTTTCGAGAAAAAAAAGAAGTCCAATTAAACGGGCGGGCTTTAATTAATTTGTGTAAGAAACAAGCCGCGGCGGGCAATTATTCCATTAAAATTAGCGCTGTCGGACTCGTTACGCTTGTAAAACTCTAATTCATATAAAATAACAGGTTCTCCGTGCGCGCATTGAAAACGATTTTTCGAAGTGTCGTACAAAACGCGTGAATCGGTTATGCGTTCGAAACCGATTTGAATAATTCGCGTATAAAACACTCTTTTTATTCCCCACCGCCGCCGCGCCGACATGAATTACACCTAACTACGCGTGAAAAATAGCGCAAAGTGCATAATTTATATATGCGCGCGCGCGCGTTTGAAAGTTCTCCAACTTGAAGTATGAAATAATGCCGTTTTCTCTCGGAATTCCGGGAGTATAGCCTTTTTTTTTTTTTTACGAAAGGGGAACTAGTTTAATTTCCCGGGACTTCGTTCTCGCTTGAAAAATGTCGAACGCGCATAAAAGAGGTACAAGCTAATAAATAATCTTTTCTAGTGTCCGCTTTTCCAGAGATAATGCGCAATACTACACAGCAAAGCTTGGATGGCGGATGCCCGATACGAGGGCAATAATTGCGCAATTTACGAGCGGGCAATAAAACGCTTCGATTAATAATCTATTCTGCATTCAATTTCGCATAATTACGAAAAACTAAAGTAACTTTTACGCTGCTCTCGATCGGCTCTCCCGCGGCAGTGTCGATCAGTCCTGCGTAAAATTAAATTTTGATTAAACGGAGCAAATTATACTTCAGACTTAAAAGCAGCCGAAACTCCTTTCCGAACTCCACTTCGTCGAAGCCTTAGCCTAGTTCCCCGATATAATATAAAGCGCCGCCGGACTAATCGCACGAAATTTTCGCGGGTAAAAATGTAAAAAGTTACAGAATCCCAAACGACAAAACGCTCGACGTCGAGAGCAAACGGGCCTCTCTCTCCAATTAAACGGCGCATTACTCGGCGCGTCAAATTGGCGCCCCCGGAACATTGTCGAGCGTAAACTCTCCGATAATTGATAAACGACGTAATCGAATTAAGGTAATTAACGAAATGCTCGAACAGGGGGGTAAAAAGGAAGCTCCGAATGAGATACGGCGCCAGGCCGGGCAATTAAGTCCGAGGCTCCGGCGGTGCGGCCTGACGAATGAGCCTTCAAACTCGTTAATAAACCGCGGAAATAAATAGTACGAGCGGACTCCGCCGAGATTTACGAGCCGCGCGACCGAAAGAGAGATCGTTTCGCGAGAGATGATTTAGGCGTTGAACGAAGGAGGGGCTGATCGAGAGGAGAGAGGGGGGAGGCCGAAAGCTCTCTCCCCGGGAGATGAGTTATATTGGCTTTAGGCTTGACGGGCCGCAGTTCGTTTTGAGAATCGGCTGTTTGTTTAGGATTTCGGTTTTTCACAGTCGCTCGGCACGCGGAGTTTATATATTGGATCTGCCGCGGCGATTCGTACTAACTTTGGCGCAGCTTTTCGGCCGCTGCATAATTAATCCGCAAAAACGCGACTAATCTCGCAAAAAGCTCTCCCGCGCGCGATAAACAAAACGGCGCGTCGAACACAGCGAGGCACAGCAGCGAGCAATCAGCGAGCGCCGACTAACAAGCGGGCGCGGGCGTCCAGCCGCGGCTGCTAATTACGCGAGCCTTACCGTCCAAATCATCATCGCGCGAGCTTAGCGCTTATTCAATTTCCCGCGTTCTATTGCGGAAGAAGGAACAAGCGCGCGGTAAACAAGATGAGGCGCGTAAGCCCGGCTCGCGGAGAGAGAGAAAGACAGAGAGATAACTCGGGGGGAAAGAAGATTCTAAAGAGCGCGGCCGGAAAAAGAGAAAAGAAGTAAGCCCGAGAGGTAGACGGAAGACTTACGAGTGGAGAGTAACCCCCCCTCTCTCGTCTTATAATGAACTCCGCACGCGGTGGAAGAAAAAAAAAAAATTAATGGCGGAACCCTCGGCAGATTTCGCTCTCGGCTGAGGAAGAGAGAGAGAGAGGAGAGATAATGGAACGCCGGAATTAGAATGGGGGAAAAAGGAAGCTCCGCGGCCGAGGCTCGTAAACGCGGCCGGCAGTCAATTTCATCCGCAGCGCACCGGGCGAACCTTAACGTTGTCGGGAGGTGCGCTACGCTACGGGTAATCATCTCTTACGCGCGCGCAGCAGCTCGGGCTCCACGCGCGGATGAGCTGCCTCTGAAAGGCGAAATTGCTCCGCCGCCGCGCCCGCAATCGGATGTCCGCCGAGATTCCGAGGGAGTTCTCTACGTCGGGAGGATTTTTCGAAGCTCCTTCGAATGGATGATCGTCGCCCGGGCTTTTAAAGTTTTTTGGCGGCGCGCGCTCGATTTACCGAGATTTCGACCGAGGTAAATATGGGTTATTTTTAATGGCGAAATTTTTTTTTTTCCTTATAAAATTGCTTTCGGGCAAAACTCGCGGCGGTGGGAGATTATTCGCCGACAGAAGCGCTCGATAATTCGAATAAATCATTTACATGATGAATTCAATGCGTATTTGCTTTGCAATGCCGTCGACCACTGACTTTTCACGGAACGTTTAATTTTTTCCGCGAAGCGCTCGATGAAACGGCAAGCGCGGCCTATGTTATTATATAAATTTCAACGGCGAAGCCTTCCCGTCTGGCGAGCTCCAAACAACGGCGGACTTTTACCGATATTAAAAAGAAATATCAGTGTTCGAGAGGCGGAGAAACAAAGCGTAATAAACTTCTCTGGTACGGCAGCATTTCGGGCCGCGCTCATTTGAAAAAAAGTGTGCATCGATCGACTCGCGTACATCTGCATACCGGGCTTTTAAGAGGGCTCGGCATATTTTCCGTTTAGTATCGTAATCGCGAAAATAGATAATACGCGGAAGGGGGCAGAGAGAAGATTGGGTCGAGCGGCGGAAACTGCCGACGAAAATACGTAAGCGCGCGCGCAACCCGGAGAGCGAGAGATAAATCGACGTTAGGAGGGATATCACCAGGCGTCTTTCAAGGCCGCTCATTCGGCGTAGCTCTAAGGAATGCAGCTGGAAAATTGACAGCGCCGCGGCGCCATATTTTTACTTCCAATTTTGCAAATCCCCGCGCTGTCCTGACTTTTATTCGCGCGTTGCTCTATTTTTTTCATGAATAATCCCGTTGTTTCGAAAAAACTTCCGTTCGATTCAATTTGGACTATTTTTACCGCGCGCGAAAAAGAATTCTCCTACTATCGCTAATCCCCGACCCGTAAGAAACCGAGTTCGTATTTCGATTTACCTTATCGCGTTTCTTACAAAGGGCTTTTGCATTCGAATCGAAAAATTTTCGAGAAGACAAAAAAAAACCCATCACGGCCCTTTGACCAAATTTCATCGAAGCTCCGGCGCTTAAAATATATTCCCTCCTCGAAAGCCGAAACCCGAGGCGCGCGCGATTGTTTGATACGAAACGGTAGTCCCTCTCCGTCGTCGGCCGCTACTTTATTACCAAAGACCTTATTAAACTCGCGTCCCAAAAGGAAGCTCGCCAAGACGGAAAACTCGCCTGGAAGATAGAGACGGGGAATAAATTGATAGGAGCCGCCGAAGAGTGAGTGAGAGAGAGAGTCTCGCGCGAAAGAACACACATACCTGACTGAAAGTCGATGCCTGCGCATGAATAATTTATTAAGGGCGTTTATCACGGCGCGTTAGCCGCGCGCTCCTCGTGGGAGAGACGCTTATGAGGGGGAGAGCGCACACACCTTTCCTCCTTCGACGACGGCTCTCTCTCCCTCTCTCTCTTTCGAAAGGTTTCTGTTTCGCCGGCTAATCTCGAGCCGTAATCGAGACGGCGACGACTTCGGCTACTCGCCAGGCTTTGATCTCCGAGATTACCTCGATGCAGACCGCTGCCATGATGCAGCCGAGCGGATATACGACGGGAAAAACGCCGATAGGCCGCGAATTCGAGAAGGAAGCGGGAGCGATTTTTTTTAGATGCTAATAAGGGGATGGGTTATTTATGCAGTTATAAATGCGAGGAGTGGCGGGAAGACAAGTTTTTCAATTTGTAAAGGATTGGCTGAAAAACGTTACAATGCGGCTGAAGAAAGTTTGCGGGGGAAATCTTTATTTTTGGAGCGCGATACAAGCCACTTCGCGCGGAGCGCAAAACTCAAAGAGTTCCCTTTCTTTTTCTCTGCAGAGTCGAAAAAAGTTCAATTCGCGGGGAACGCGAGCGATTGTTGTTTTTTTTTTTCCGAAAAGCAAATAGTTTTCGTTAACGTTTGCGTATGAATATAAATATTTGGATAAATGCATTACTTCTTTTTAGATTATTGATAGAATTTTTCTCGATACTGGGGTATATACGTAACAGTCTCTCGTTAGTTTTATTAAATTCCTTTCAACCATGATTTGTTCCTATTTAATATGATATCATTTTAATTGAATTGAAAAGTCGAAATTACTGTTGACCGTCGTAATTTAATTTACATTTTAAAAATAAATAATTCAATTTGTAGCTTGAATTGAAATTCCATGTTATCGGCGAAATATTAAATATTTTTCATTGTTGAAATTTAAACGCAGACAAGTTTTAAAATATCTCGTATGATATTGGGCGCCATCCAATTATTGCATATTACTTTCATCTTCTCTTTCAGCACTTAACAGCGAATCATTGCTTGAAATTTACCTAAAATTTATTTCATGTTTCTACTTAAAGTTGCACCGTTTTTTGTAAATAATATGTTATTTCGCTCGCCTTTGTTCTCATTGAATAATTCGGTCAGCGATTTATGGACAATTATGCACCAATTTCTGTTAATTCTCTGTAATATCCCCGCTATATCTTATTACAATCGAACGCTCGAGATTTCCATCGACATTTTTAAGCAATGGAATTATCGTGTTTTTAATTCTGTACATCGAATTACTGCCTTTCCCCCTCCTCCCGGAGCAAGGACCAAGATTTTTCCTCGGTTCTACGGAGCTTACGCTGACAGATTTATTACTTTCTGAATATATTATGCGACATAACTTATCCGTTATAAAGCGTAATTACGCGGTAATCGAACTAAAGTATCTTCGCGCGTTCGAGAATTTACATACCTGAATGAATAACGCCTCGTTCGACGGGCGCAAAAAAAAGTGTCTCAAAAATGAATTTTAAGTAGCGAACTCGGTATCAAATTTATTCGCCATAAATTCTCACTTATTTAGCGCGATAAAAGAGCCCGTCCCGCGGGCAAAAAGGAGAAGCGTCGCAAACGCGCGCTCTGCTCTCTCTCTCTCTCTCTTTATCCTAACGGTAAAACCACTTTGATTGACAGCATTCGAATGTAAATTCAACTCGAATTTAATAAATTCCCATTCTGCCAATATATCAAGCGGAATAAATCATCCCCCCGCTCCCCCTGGCCTCGAGAGCTCCGCGCGAAACTCTCAAGAAGTTCCAGGTTACTTTTCCGAGCGAGTAGCCGCCGCCGCGTCTAACGAAGGGAACAAAGACAAGAGGGCCTCGTAAAAAAATCACGCAAACGCGGGTTATATAACAAAGAAGCGCTAATTGTAAAAACGTTTTATGGACTCCCGCGGAGCTCTTTTCTCTTCGTTATGCGAGAGAGAGAGAGACTTTCCTTCGGTCCCGAGCGCGAAAGAGAGGAAGAAAAGCCACCGCCGCCGCCGTCGTCGCCGCGCGAAATGATTTTTTAAAGCGCAATTAGAGGAACTTTTTTAATTACGCGACCGGCGCGCACCGGCCGCGATAATGGCTCGAGCATTTAGCGTTAAACGTTTCTAATAAGACCGAGGGCGCACAAAAATCCATTAGCCGATATAGAGAACGGCGCGCCTTCGACGAGCGGGAGAGTCGACGCCGTACGCTAAATAAGTCCGGCGAAATCCGGCGAAAAGCGATAAATCGGAGGAGCAACGGCCCGTAATGAATTTCTGCCCCCCGCTTTAATGGCAAAAATGCATTTGGGAGAGAAGCTTATCGTCCGCTTTATAAAGTCGTCACTCCTCGCCGGAAAAAAAAAGTGTCGACTTGGCCGGAGAGCCGCGGAGGAACGCGTAATATATATTAAACGCTTTTTGCTCGCTCTCGCGATTTATCCGGCTCTTTGCGGCTTGTATGAATCTCCGAGTACCGGAGTGTACTGCGATTGTTTATTTACAGCTCGCATTACCCGCAGGAATGTATATATTTGTTGCGAGATTTCGACGCACATAAGTTTAATGCAGCCGAGAGCAGCTTCGCCGATGGAAAAGTATATAATACGAGATGCGCTTGGGAGCCATGAAATCAAACGGAATGCCATCAGGCGCGGTGTTCCTTCGCGGTCGATCCTCCTTTTTTTTTCGGTCCGAACTGGCGATGCGCGTTCAGCCGTAAAATCGACATTTACATCGAGAGCCGCGCCATTAAAAGGCAAATCGATTTCTTGCATTAATTTCTAATCTAGGAAATTGTTTCGCGATGCCGATGCGACGGGAGAGTGAAAACGCTGTTCATCCGTATACACTCGTATATACGTGTGTATGCAAAATGTGCATAACGGCCCTGCAGCTTGTAGCTATAAAGTTTATTGCGAAAAAAAAGAGAGGGACGCCTTTGCGTCATTGGCAGTTTTGCAGCGCGGCGCGTTATAAATGTCGTCTTTATATGCCTGGACGCGTTAGAGAAATTTAAAAAGAGCATATAATGTCGGGCCGACGTAAAAGATCGACTGGTCGCGGCGCGGTATCGCTGTTTTATGTACTTTCATTTAAATTTAATTTTTTCTTTTTGCTTCATTTCGATTTTTAATTGTATACGTTGCAGTAAATACTTACAATACATTATTCGCGCAATGCGCGATTAAATTAAAAAAAAAAGGGGCGGGATATTATCGTCCGGCGCTCGGAATTAATTTAATTATTAATAACTTGACGGTTTCCGAGGCGCAGATTATTCATTCAGCGGCGTATACGAATCCGCGACGCCCTATAAATCTCTCGACTATTGTGCGAAAAGGTAAATCACGCCGATAATTCCGAAATAATCGCGACTTAGTTAAAAACAAAAAAAAAAAAAAAAACTTCCTAATGGAAGCGGTAAATCTTGCGCCTCGGCGAAATAACTTTCGGTTTCTCCCCCGAGCGGCATCGCAATCTCGGCGCCGAAATTCGACGCACAAAAAAAGAAGCTCGACATAAACACCGGGAGCGTCGACAACGACGTCAATCGGTTCGATTTCGAACCGGCGAGCGCGCATATCTCTCATTTAAAATTGAAGAGAGCGCACGAGCTTTTTCGCGCCTGTATATATATGTATATGCGTGCGTGTACGCGGAGAAAAGCGAGCGGCAGGCACAATGAAAGCGTATCAAGCCTCGCATTTTCACCGGCACAAAGGCCAATTTTCGTCGATAACTGGCGAGAGGCGCTTAAGGCAGAGGTGTGCCGGTGACATTTCGAAAAAAAAAAAAAAACTGGTGTTTTTTTTCTGTTTCTTTTTGTTCTCCCGCCAGAAGCTTTGCCTATATCTTTCGGCTGCGGGTGAATATTCTTTTAATTAAATTTTTTGCCAAAGCAGTGTCGTTTTATGCGCGCTTTTACGCGGCGCAATACGTAATTACTGGAAAGAGTAATGGATCAGTTTTTATAAAGGTGTATTTATTACCACGTGCCTCGCAAAGATCAAAGGCCAAGTTTTTTCTACAAATTATCTCTTCAAAGAGAGGCGAAGCGCTGCGAAGGTTAAAGCTTTTTAGACAAGAAATAGATACGCGGGAGAGCAAAGGGTAAATGATCCTTTGTACGATCGAGTGGCGCAAATTACATCTCCAGATAAATAAACAAATACATCCTCCCTTTAAAGTAACTATACAATAATTAACCTCGCCCTTACTAATTCACCTGGTAAACATCAAATATCTCGCCTTATCTCGCAACGAGTTCCGTCCGATTGATTCGTCAAACCGACAGATTATAGATAGTCCACTTGAAACTAGTTGTCCATCGCGACAATGCTCTCTCATTAGTATCGGGGCTGCATTCATCGGGCCCGCGAGCTGTCGGGGGGCAATTTTTCAGACTTGTCAGTGGCACGAGAGCCGCCGGCTAACCGCTCGCTCGCGCGGCTGCTCATATGCATAGCGCGATAAATCGTCCGCCGCGCGCCGCTAAATCCGCGAGAGAGAGAGAGCACTCGAGAGAGGAGAGGCAAGGCATGATAGTACAGGCAACGCGTGGTGTACACGTCTCGGGTACTTACGCTGCTGAACGGGGGACGGTCAGTCGGTCTCGCTCGGCGTGATTTCGAAATTCCGCAGGATCCGTAGCACTGTTTGGCCTCGCATAATTCAGGCACTTAACGGCCAGCAGCTCCTTTTTTCCTGGATCCGAAGCTTCTTCTCACCTTGACACAAAGTGACCCCAAGCTTGGACTATTCACGCTCTCTCTCCCTCGTCCACCACCTGCCGACGTTATTTTTTTTAATCCACGTGACTGAACGCGCACTGAGAGAGAGAATCGCTCTCGTCTCGTGTCCCTTCTCTTCCGCCCGACTCGTCGAATTCCTTCTTCACTGACGGTCCTCTCTCTCCCTTTTGTGCGAGGACTTCTCACAGAGGACAGCCCGGGCGGCCGCTCGGAATTCTACTGCTCGCGAACGCGGGAGAGCTGCGGTGGGCCATCGCACAGACTCGCGCGGCGACGGCAACTGATGCGCCCCGTGTTTTCTCTCTCCTACGGGAGCGGAGCGGAGTTGCACGCGCGGCCCGGAGGGTGGGAGAAGCGGTGGGAGCCGCCGGGTGGGGGGGAGAAAGGGACGGAGAGGAGAGCAGGAATAGAAGAGAGAGACCAAAGTGAAAAGGTACCTTTTTTGCTTTTTTTATATGCGCCCGGCCGACGCACCGGCCGATTTTTCGTTGTAAGCAGGTCGCTCCTGGAGGAGAGAAGAACAGAAGGAAAAGAGAGAGAGATATAGAGGAGGGAGAGAGCAGAGGTACCAAGGGGCCCTCACATGTCGGGCGCCTCTCTCGCCGGAGTTTGCTTTTCTCGGCGGCTCGCGATTTCGGAATCGAGAGCTGGAAACTGTGCCCTCTGCTACTGCTGCTATTCGCCGTGCCGCAGTCGGAGGAGCTCCGATCTCCACTGACTCCGACTTTCGCACGGGCGGCTCTCTCCCCCGTGACAGAGCGAGAGAGAGAGAGAGAGAGAGTACTGCGCATAGTCGGCGCGACTCGACGGCCGCACTGCCACCACCACCACCGACGTCGCCGCCACCACCACCGCCGCCGCCGCCGCCAGCATCTCTCCAAAGCCCCCATGCTTTCCCCACGGGCTTCTCTTCGCACACCTCTCCTCTCTATCTATGCGGCCGTCTCCGGCTGCGGGGAGAGAGAATGCATAGGTGCACACGCGAGTCCCTGCGTGGAATCGACGAGCAGGCGCTTTTTTGTCCCGCGTGGATTAATGGCCCAGAAGTCAATGGGGCTGGAATTTCGAAGGTCGGGCCAGATGCGGCCCTTCCCGGAACTCGGGGCCCGGGAAAATCGTGCCGCGGGGCTTTAATTTCGAACGCGACCGGGGTCGCCGGGATTGATGGGCTTTGATTTCGCGGCGCTTAGCGGGGATTTAGCCCGCAGCACAATGCCGTATTTATGCGTCCACTGTATACGGAAAGAATCGCAGTCGGACTTCACGGAATACGACAGAGTGTCAGGTGGTAAATATCGCGTCTCCACTCCGCCAGATTCAATAACGAAAGTCGTCCGGATTACACTGCGCCAGGAAGGAGTCGGGCGTCTTGGCGCATTAGCATTACAAGCTCGGAGAGCAGACCTCTAATGCGGTTACGTTACGTAAATATTCCCAGTCATTGCACCTCCGATATTTTTGAGAGAGCTCCCGGGCTGTCGTCCTGGGAAATTGGGTAGATCTTATTATGCATGGATATGCGGAGCACACAGAGAGAGAGAGAGAGAGAGATGGGATTTTTCGTAAAATATTCAGCGAGGAGATGCGCTTCCGTATATTAGACATCAGCATAGGAAGCTTTCGATAAATCGTAATTTGAGAGCGAGCTTCCTCGGCTAATGCGCTGCTTTTAAAATCGGGGAGGAAAGTCTTTAGCATCTCCGCGGGCGCACTTTAGACCGCAGCGGCATTGGGTCGAGTGTTTTACATTACGAAATTTCGAAAATGGCTCCTCTCGTTATACGGCCGTTTCGCCGCGGGAGAAAGAGGCTAATCGCGGCTCGGTTGTTGTTTTTTTTTTCGCCCCTAGTCACAAAATAGGAAACGGAGGAAATTTTCACGCGGGGCAGGAAGCGATTCGACCGCTTCCGCGGCGGATATGATTCATGACTGTTGCGCTTTCCGGAAATGTTGGCCGCGTATCAACTGGTCATTAAGATAAGTCGATCGTTTAATTTGAAATTGTACGCGAGAGTATTTGTTACGGGCGTTCCGCTGATTCAAAACGCGGCCTAATGGAGGTTATGCCCACAGCATTTCTAATGGGAATGCTTTTTTCATCGCTATACTTAATATATCGTATGTTTTCAGGTGATGAATCACGTTAAAGGGACTATCATTAAGATATTGAACGAATACTAAAATCATTAGACTGACGTTCGTTTTCAAAAATTTGTCCGCCGCTGTGCAGCTGTTGGGAGGAACAGTTCGGAAAGTCGTTAAGGTGTAGGGATACAAAAGGGTAGGGCCGGATGATACATTTTATATATAGTTTTTCGGAGGAAAATTTTGGTTAAAAAGTCGTCACTGGGTACTATGGAAATAATATTTATTTATTTGTGCAAATACATCTAAGATACCTGCATTTTTAATTAAGAAAAGTCCGTCCTATAAAGTTCGTGGTGTTAATTTGAATCGAAAACGATGATTGTACAAAAATATTGATAGAAATCTTTTCGTGAGTAAGGTGAAATTAAACGAATAGTTACTATTTGCACCTCACATATTAGTCTAACGGGTGAAAAACTCGTCCTGTAGATTTTAGAAAACTGTCGGGTCAAGTGTCTCGGTAAATATTAGTACAATTTAAAGTACGACCGAGACTGCAGTCTTTACACGGGTCAATTTACTCAAGGCATAATCTATTTTTCAGCTAAACTAAAGAGCTGTAAAAAAAATATTTACGTAGACGGACTAAACCTGATTCTCTTCCTTTTAACTTTGTCGAACTGGTTCGTTCTAACGTTTTTCAAAAATTTTCGTTGGACGCTTAATAGCCGTTGAGAGAAGTCAACGGTGAAATTGGGAAGGTCGCTTATATGTATACAGTATGTATATATGTTAAGATAGGGGAACAGATGGGATCTTTTGTGGAATGCTTCGTGAGAATATCTATTGTTAGGCTTTAAATTAGTACACATTTGTACTTTTACAGCTGAAAGTATCGGTTCGATTATTACGATTTTCAAAACATTAAGATCAGATTGAATTAATGTTTAATTAATTTAATAATAAACCATTTATTTTATTCTTTTCGATTTCAATTTCTACAAATAGCATTGGCAAATCTTTAAGTTTCTTACATAAAAAAAACTCAGTGAACGTTGAAGGGAGAGATCGATTACAGTTGCAGGAACAATGTGCAGGTAATTACCTTTTTACTTCAAGCAAAACCCTACTCTGTAAACATGTGTTCCAAACTTGTAAAGTTTAACGATACTGGTTTTGTAAATAAACTTGGCAGTAATAGCATGAAATTAATCTATATTTTTTAAATAATGAGTATTCACTAAAAGTTATAAAGTTTAATTTGATTTTTATTTAAACGCAAGATGTACTTGTTGAGAAATTAGTTGCAAAATTGTTTTTTTGTTATTTGGAATGTTAACAGAGCACTTTTTTAAAAGTTCGAATATTTTAAATCGAATTTTTTTTCTTACTCCAAACGATTGATCTCTGCGTAAAAGGCAGTTATTAATCTACAAAATTCAACTAAATGAAGATGAAATGCGTGAAGATAATAATATTCCGAATTATATTGAATTTTTTTTTATTTTTTAAACAAAACCTTTTGCAATACTTTTTACAGCAGTCCACATATTACGAACACTCACGCATAAAGTGTTATACACGAAGCATAACTTTTTGCTTTCAAAAAACTTTATTTAAAATTTTTAGTGTACTATGAAATTTTCAAATATATACCTTTTTGTAAATTTTATTTTGCAAATTATATTTTACAAGTATTAAATAGCCAATAATGTATACGTTTTAAAGTTCTAATAAAAATTTTATGATTATTATATTATAGTATTATACAAGTATTAAATAAACGTTACGTTTTATAAGAAAATTTAAATTAGGAAACGAAAATTAGGATTTTTTCGGCTACGGCTAACCCTTGAGAAGATCATTTCGAACATCTGCGACGTACAAAACACTTGAATGCGAATAATCTAAATAAAATGACTCTATTTAGCACTTTAAAAGGGGAATGAAACAACCATGCAAAATTCATTTTAATTAAACTTCTTGATTTCGCCCCGTGTTTTATAAACAATTCCGACAAACAATTTTCGTAAACAATCTTTTTAAAAGGCAAATTTAAAAACTTTATCAAATCATACCGCCTGCAATACCCGCGCCCTAAGTTGAAATAATTTCCCGAACATTAGTTCAACTTCCATTCACGCTCACTTTACAAAGGTAGCATTGTTTTTTCGAGCACGGCTCCCACCAAATAATAACACACTCCCCTCCCCCCCCTCCCTTCGAAAGGATCAATTGAAAATTACCTCAGCGCAAAAAGGCGCCGCGCTCTCGCACGAAAACCGCGCGTCCTAGCGGAAAACGCGCAGCACACATCGCCCCTCTCTTCCTTTATTATCGCGCGGATTTACTCTTTGTATCCTCGCGCACAAAGGCCCCTGCGGGATTCATCCATACGTATACACGCGTACGCGCGCGGCCAATACGGCAGCATCCATGCCTGGCCACCCACAGACTATATGCGCGCTTAAGCCCCCTTACGGCTTACGGAAACGGCGCGAATCCTATCCCGCGCGCTTTCGAGCGTCGGCTTTTGATCTCCAGCCGCGCGGGAGACGTTCCACTCTATCTCTCTCTCTCTCTCTCTCTCTCCTCTTGGCTCTCGAAAATAAAGGAAGAGAGAAGAAGGCAAGAAGGGGTTGCTGCCGCGGTCCCCGAAGAACCCCGAAAAAAAGCACAGGTCGCGGAACAGTGCGAATGTGTTTGACTCGCGCACACAGAATGGGCGGCCCCGCGCGCGGGCGGGCGGCACTTCGGAATGAAAGTTGCGTGCGCTCAGTGCATATTAACGCCGGCTGCGTGACGATGCGAACCTAACGAGACGACGGGTGGGGGGGGGGAGGAGAGAGGCTTTCTCGAGCGAAAGCTTTTTTCTTTCAATTTTCGACGACGGGGCGATAAGGGAGAAAAAAAAGGAAGGAACGTCAGCGGGGATTTGCGATGTTTGCCGGCGCGCGCGCGCGCGCGCGCCTCTTCATTTGCATACGTATATAACGCGCGCTCGTTATGAAATCACCGAGGAAAGGTGTATGAGTCAAGGTGTGTGTGTGTATTTTGCGCCGATATGGATTGTGCCCCCAAGACGAGCACTGTTTTGCTCCGAGGCTCTGTTTTAATTTCCGAATGAATATCGCGTGGGGGGGGGGGGGGGGGGGGGGGGGGGGGGGGGGGGGG
>JAWWML010000012.1:21669420-21722351 GCA_035047165.1 Ormyrus rosae | reverse complement strand
TTTTACCGTGCTGTTCACGTTAAAATTTAATCTGATTTCAAATAATTTTTTTAAGAAGGGAGTCCTGCCCCACGATGATCATGGTTTTCATGGTAATTTTGAAATAGAAATTTTTGTCTGTGTATATAAATTTTACCATTATTTATTTTATTAATTTAATTCACATTTTCGTAAGAAGTGCACACATGTTAATCATGTACAAACGTTAATAATCATGATAAAACGTGCCCATATTAATGGTGCACAATTTAGTAATGACCTAATATATCTGCATATAAATTTTACGAATGCTAAAATATGCACAATATTAAAGTGCACGATTCTTATGTGCACAAACTATAAGAATCGTGCACACTTTAATTAATTTAATTAAATTCGATCAATGCATTTTTTTTATTATTAATTTCAAAGTATTAATGGTAATAAGTTTATGTTCCTTTTCTCCGAATGTTCGACAGGATGCATTTTTAGCACAGCCTACAAAAATTCAAATTTTTTTAAAATCGAATCTTTTTTTTCATAAATCCGCTAATATAAGCTCTATGTTTTTACACAACAGACTCAGCCAGTCGCAAAAGTTTTATTCTGGCTTCAACTTTCCAGTCATCACTATTTTAAGAGAGGGAAAAATTAATATACATATATAATATTTACTTGCTAAATTATTGCAAAATAATTCTGCTTTTTACATAGACTAAACAGCATTTATATTACGTATATATTATTTAAAAATAATTTGTTATTATTTACAAGTGCATCAAAGAAAAGTTAAAATATTTTACTGAAAGAATTAATATTCGATAATTTGTCATTTAGGGTAATGAAACAATTTGATTAATCAATTCTTAGTGATTATTTTTTTAAAAATTATCTTTTAAACGTACATGAAAAATAGATTTGAATTAATCCAGCAAAACCCAGGCTTCCAACTGCATTTGTAACTCGACTGTATTATGCAATCATGCTAATAAGAGCACATCAAAAACAAACTCTGCACCCCGACCGCAAGAATGCAGGAGAAATAAATGAACGGAACCTCATAATACCCAGAGACTAAAGATAGGAAAAAAAAATAAAAAATAAAGAACCATCCTACCTGCGAATCCGACACCTCCGCAGAAAACCTCCCCACCCAACGCTCCCGTCTCGCACCGACACAACCAATTTTCAGCGGAACCCAGAAAGATTCATAAATATCGCAGCCCCCGAAAAAAAGTGCCCCTCGGACAAGAGGAGGAGGCCGGCTTCGCAACTCCCACGATAAATACCCCCACTAGCCGCTACGATCCCGGCAGCTTCTCCCGAGAAACGAAGCTCTCTCTCTCTCTCTCTCCTCCCAATCTCCCCGGTTTATAAAGCCAAGTGGCCCGACGGACGCGGAGCGCAAAAATCCTTTCTCCTCGGCTCCCTTCGCGGGGCTCTCTCTCCGCGCCTTTTCGATATTCTCAATCATTCGCTTTTGGTGAATGAACGGAGCACGTGGCGGTGCCGGCCTTATACTACACACTCGGCTCTCGTCAACCGGATGCGAATAAGAGAGAGAGAGGGAAAGTCGGAAAGTCCGCGGATGAGTCGGCGCGAGGTGATTTCCCGGTAAAAGAGCCACAGCGCGGGCCGCATGTACGTGAATCATCGCGGCTACTTGCCGATGACGGCGAGGAGTCCCCGTCCAGAGCCAGTCGGCCCGAGGGAGTCTGGACGCGAGGATGACGGCAGCTGCGCCGCTTCCGACGGATTCTACGGATTTCCGAGCTTTCGCTGCCTGGTAAATTTTCGTTGTCGCGAGTGGTGTGTGCACAAGTGTCGACGGAGAGTCGAGAGGGTCTGTTGTGCTCTCTGTTGTGGGAGGATCTTGGTTTGATCTTGGTGATGCCGTTTGGCAGCTTGTCATTTTTCAAGTAGTGCAAATGTAAGATATGAACTGAGATGCTTCGAATTCGATGACAGGATAATGTCAAACGGCTTGCTACGGTGACCTGTAAACACGTTTTTTAAGTGGAGCTTAGTTTATAATTCAGAATACTTAATAGAAGAGATCGTTCATTGAAATGCAGTGTAAATTTCATTTGCAAGTTTTTGATGCAACAAAGTATTGTATGGTGCAATACGTTGCAATGTATTTCATTCAAGAAGCTTCTTTTGCATAAGTATAATTTTGCTAATGCAGTTTTTCTTAAAAATTCTTATAAGCAAATATTCTGTAAAGTTACTGAATATCTTTAAAATTACGTACTGTTTTCTAGTAATAGTTGTCAATTAACTTTTTACCATAAAATACAAACTAATTAACAAGAAAACGTTGTATCTTGTAATTTTTCCTGCAATAACAAAGAAAAACTGCATAGCGCCACCACAACACCAAGCAAACAGACTTCCACTCGACTCTATAGAAAACGTACCGCTGACTTGTGCAAGCAACTTGTTCCCGCTTAGGAGACGCCGTCCACCTGCACGTCGAGCTCGAGCTCGGCCTCGTCGCCCGCGGTGGAGCCAGTCCTGGGCCTGGAGGAACTGGACCGGCTGTGCGCCGCGGCGTCCGGCACAGAGGCGCCGGCGCGAGGCGACGAGCTCCCGCCCTCCCGCTTCCAGGCCCTCTTGAGGATCAGCGAGGCGACGCTCAATGGCGACGGCGACGACGAGGACGACGATGATTCCGGTTCGATGGGAATCGGAAGCGGAAGTCAGCGGGACGAGGACGCGCTCGGACCGGAACCGGTTATGCTGCCGTCGGGTGAGACTTGTTGGCCGCGGCGGGCTGCGATTTTCCCGGTACACCTTTCGCCAAGCGACTATATGGTTCTATGGGCGTTGGTAATTACAGGGAGTAGCGCGAATCGGAAGAATGATTGCGAGTAGTTTTGAACTTGACTAACGAGGGGATCGAGTGTCAACCCATCGGATCATGGATCTTGATAAAGTTGCAGGATCTCGTTCTTTGGCGAAAAAAATGAAGACGCGCGTCTCTGAGTTTGTTCCAATAGACCTTAGTAACAAAGTTATGAACTTTTTTAAAAATTCTAGGGGAAATTGGTGTTTAAAAAAATTAAAATATTTCCGTAACTAAAATTTTAGTCTATCAAACAAAAATTCAAAAGAAAGTACCAAGCAAAAACTTTTTAATCTAACTGTTCTCAAATTAAAGTTAGAGCCACTGGAATTTAAAAAAAAAATTCATAACCTTGTTACAAAGACTCATTTGAATAAACGCTGAAACTTGTCTTCTTTTTTTGGCTAAGGGATGACCTGCAATTTTACCATACGCCCTTTTGTAAGTCATTTTTATAAC
This sequence comes from Ormyrus rosae, assembly GCA_035047165.1. Classification (NCBI taxonomy): domain Eukaryota; kingdom Metazoa; phylum Arthropoda; class Insecta; order Hymenoptera; family Ormyridae; genus Ormyrus; species Ormyrus rosae. The sequence continues at coordinate 21,719,065 of JAWWML010000012.1, read as the reverse complement.
GGATGCTTATAATAATATATTGGTTTTCTTTATTTAGAAGCGAATAAATCAGTTTTAAAAAGCGGTTAAACGTGAACATTTATAGATATTTATTTTAATACTATAAATTTTTTTTGCAAAAAGTAAATAATGACCTTAATTAAATTAATGCAATATATTAATAAGATTGTGTAACACTAATAAACTAATAAACTACATTTTGTCAAGAGTTTATAATTTGATTTTCGGTGTTATAATACATGTTACATGTAATATATATAATAGTAATCAGAATATTTTAGACGCACGATATTCGTTCATATCATGACTAATGGTGTTTAACGATTTTTATTTGTTCGCGGAACTAATTTAAGTCTAAATTTAAATTTAGCCTGCGAGCATCTAATTTTAAACCATGAATGAAACATACTCGAACTGCTTCACTTCGATTCATCGCAAACTATTTTTTACGCGCCTTTTTACTGCATATTTAAGATTCAAGAGAAACTTGGTATTTAAATTACAAAAAAATGTAAAATGAACTGCGAGACCTAATTTATTTACACGAGGAATAAATTCAATTAAATAAGTTATAGTGATAAACTTTTTTTAAAGGGCTTAAAATAAAACAAAGTAAATCTATTTTAAAAAAACTTGAATTTATTATACAATTAAATAGTACAAACACACCCAATAAAAATCTGCATAATAGGTATGGTTAATTTTAGAAAATATTAAAAACAGTAGTGATTCAGTATCCGTCGGAAATAATTTGGTTTTCCCGCAGCTTGTTTTGTGTGCAAATGTTCTCGAGAAGCGCATGCCTTGAATCGCTTAGTACTATCAGAAAACTTTTCTATCGCACAATCGGTATATTTAAAGAATATAATCGTTCAATAAAAGACATTACATACATATATTTCATTCCATTCTAAATAACTGAAAAGCATCGATCAAAGCTACATCCAGCATAAACCGCCTCTCCACGAGTTCCCTGTATAAGAAAGCCTCGCGTTACAGATCCATCGGAGTGGAACTCGACTCACGTGGCGTCCTGGCTGCAGTGGTGCGCGCGGGCCTTCTCTCTTTCGCCCGAGCCAGAGCCCTCTGCCCTGGGAAGGACTTCTTCCGGCCGGGAGATCCTGAGCTGGAGCCTGGCGCAGTGGCAGGAGCGACTCCCCGGCTGCGGCCGAGTCCTCGCCCGGCACCTCGGCTACCTAAGGCTGCAGGCCAGCGGCCTGCGCACCGAGGCGCTCGTCCAAGAGGAGACGTCCACCGGTGAGTCATACGTCGGACGGGAGGGACTTTTTTTTAGGCTGCTCTGCAGGCCTCGACGCGCGATAACAGTGGAAACTGGCCTCTTCGACGAGGTAACTGGACTTGGATTGTCGGGGAAAATTCCGAGAACGATCAACAGGTTATCGGTAGTTTGTTGTTTTGCGGCTGATTTTTTTTTTGGCATTCTGGTTTGCGAACGTTACAAGTTTAGTTGTATTAACGATACGATAGTTGCCGTTTAGTTCAAGTAATTTTGTTTCTATTCCCACTGATCTTTGTCAATTGTAAAGTGTTTAGTAATTATTAATATATGATTCAAAGTACATTATTTATTATTAAATTTACGATTCAAGTTCTATAAAAGAATTCGCGTTTACGAAAAAGTTCTAAATTTCAGATAATCGCGATAATTGATCGTAAATCTCGCCACCTTGATTTCTTTCGCGTATCAACTAAATTATCTGTAAATTTCATCTGCGTAGACGCTTTTATGGAATTTTGGCGCCACGCGGTAAAGACGGCATAAAAAATGTACGCCGTCTCCACCGACGCCAATAAAAATTGGCAGGGCAGGAAAATAAATTCTAATTTCAAACGGGTATTCAAATGCTATAGAATAGGAAAAGTTGATCCTCGAACTCGGGGACTACCGTACAGAATAAATAAACAGATCATAAAAATATTACGAAACCGTTTCAAGATGTATGTCAGTAAATCGCTTGGGATGAATCACGCATGAATAATTTATCGATCGAACGCTATACAAGTGCAAAAGCACCTTTTCGATTAAGCTTTACCAAAAAACCGAGAGAAGACAATTCTCTGAATTCGAGATAAATAGCGACGCTCGACAATATCTCCTATTTCAGAAAATCAATTAAAACTCGACAGATTTCGACACCAACACATATGTAACTACTGTAGAATTTCTACTTGTTACACAGCTGCTGTGAAAGCAGATCGCTTAACATTATCAATAAAAGAAATTCGAAAGACAAAAAAAAGTTTTAATACGATAAGTAAAAAAGCTCGCGAAAAAACTTTATTCTTTGCCTCGTCTGTCCGAATCTCTCTGATGTTCGAAGGCTCCACGAGTATAAATAAACACCACAACGAACGACCTTGCGCTGCGTGTATGCACGAAATTCTCGGAATCGATATACCGGGTCTCGCGGATCTTTACGCATTACGAGAAATTCCAGGCTGCCGATGTGCCAAGTTTAAAAAAATCGAGGTGTCCTGCGTTCCGCGATTTTTTTTCTCTCTCCGCCTATCGTTTTTTTTAAGTCACTTCGGAATACCTGAATTGCAAACATTGGCTTGCGTAGGCAGCGACGTTTTAATGATATTTGACGCACTTCTACGAAAGGATAATACCGGAATACCGGCTGAGACTTTCTTAGATTTTGATGGCGCAACGAAGTGCGGTTGCGACGGTTTTTCTCTTTCCGACTGAAAGTTCTTTATAAAGGCGTTATTTTGACTGGCACCTTTACGGAAAACTTATAAATCGACGAGGTGACCTTTGAGGTTTGTGCCTTTAAACAGTCAAATGAATTTAATCGACGAAATGGATGTTACGTAAGTACTACACTGAAAGCAATGGGAAGACTTTCAAAACAGATTATAATACAGCATTCTAAGAAAACGTATTACTTTCCTTTCGAAATCGATCTTTAGTCTTTCACGGATCTCTCTCCGCGTTGACTTTGTGTATACAATCGTTAATAAAAAAACCGTAAATGAATTTTTAACGTTTTTTTTCGCCTGCACCCTTAGCTCGGCAGGTACCTCGCGGAAAAATTCCTAAATTTATGTAATTCCGTCCCGTCGAAGCATCTGCCGGCGAAATTATGCGAGCTCTCCGCGATCTCGCCTCGATTCCTTCGTCAACTAAACGTGGGGCGCTCAAACCCACGATATTAAACAAAACTCCGGGGCGGAAAACAAGTCTCTCTCTCTCCTGCGCCGGTGCACCTATATACCTGCAGCAGTTATACCACCGGAAACAAAGCGGAAGCGGGCGCTTAATCCCATAAATATTCATCCGGCGTTCCGGCGGGCAGAGAGAGAGAAAAAAAAAGAATTCAAATGAGACTGACCAGCGTGAAAAATCGCGTGGAATCGGCGCGCGCGGAGCGATAATCTGGTTCCCGAAACTGGACGGCAAAAGCATCCCTCTCCCTCTCCCGCGGGCAGGTATATAAAACGCACGCGACTCGATCGAGCGGACTTTTAAATGGCCCCGCTGGGGCGCGCGCAAACGCACACACACACGGTGAGACTGACCGGAAGAGGCTAACCGTCCCCCGAGGGGTCGGCTCTCGGACCTTTCGACGATTTAAACGCTCGCACGCGCAAGAGAGAGAGAAAGATGTCGATTATCGATAGGGGTGGAAAAAGCGCTCGACGAGTCGGAGAGGTAAATATTGCGCCGATAATGGCGGCCGGACCAGATGGAGAGATCTGGAAAGGAGATTAATTTGGAGCTTTAAGTCAATCGGCTTGATAGCGAAACCCCTTCTACGATCCGGACTGGCTTCGTTGGGGAGTGGATTGTTTTTTTTTTACTTTCTTTTTCGGAGGGGGTTACCGTTTCCCTTTTTTTAATTTTATTTGCTTTGGCGGAAAGCTGGGAATGAAGCTTTATTTATGGCTAAGTAACCTCCAAAGTCCTTTCGATCATTGATTTAGATTTTGATGATTATCAATTTTATGTATTGGACAATATTTTTATTTTTAATTTTGACGATAAATAAAAGTCTCGTATTCGAAAGACTTGTGAAAACAATCTTATTTTATTATTAAACTTCTCTTAATATGTGCATTTTCACCCGTATAAATGGGGTTTTATTGGACTTTATAAGATTGTCTACATTTATATCAGAAAATATTTTTTACTTGGCTCGAGCAATCGGTCGAAAAACGAAAAAACTTTTTAATCGAACGATATCTCTTTTTTTAGATTTGCTTTCGTTCGATTTCGTTCTCAAGTGAGTCGTGAGACTCTTTTTAACACGATCATTCTCTGAACCGCTCCGAACACTTTCACGGCCGCTGAGCGAATGATTACCGAGAATTTTGTACAAAATTAATGCGCGAGCGGAGAGAAGACAAATAATGATATTATAAAGCGCAAGCAGATTTAAAATCTTGAAATGTTCCACGAAAACTCGACAATTTGATTGCGCGGCACTCTTACGCAAATCCTTTTACATTTCGAAAGCCCTCTCAAAATCTCCCGATTAAAAAAAAGTTGAATTATCGAGTTTTTTTTTACGCATCGGCTTTAACTGAATAAAGTGTAATTCTCCGTAGAGTTACTTTTTTTTTGCGAAATAAAACAATACGTATGTAAGAAGTGCGAGCGTATAAACATCAATAAAGTAGTAAAGCTCTGTAAAGACAATAAAAATACAGTGATATTCACTTTTGTCGTTATCACTTGAGCCCTGCATAAACGAGTAATCCGCGATTTCCTCCGTAATACTTCACCAACTTTTTCACCATTCCATTAGAATTTCAGATTTATTGCGTTTCATAAGTTCAATATACCACTTTGATTTCCTTTTTTTTCTCTTTTTTACTTGAAAAATACTTCTTCGACTGTTTAATTTCTTGCAAGTAATTTAATGGTTTATTTATATTTATTATTCATTTTAAATAATATTTTTATAATATTGAATCCAACAAGACAAACTTCTCTTTCAATAAATAATCAATTTTTAATTAAAGTCTAACGGCTTAAAAAATGCCAGTCCCAAAAGTTTGCTCAAGATATACCAGTTTCTGCAGGCAACAAAAAAAGAAATAACCCGAAGATAAAAATTCACATCGCTGCAGCTACCTCAAGTGGGTTCTTCGAGCGTAAGAAGTGCAATTTCCCACACGGCCAGGTCAAGCGCACCTAAGCCCGACCAGCACCCGAGGCAGGAATTAATGGCCGGCCGCGAGGCGCCAGAAAGGTCGCGAGCTCGAAATTCCGGAAAATCTGGCGCGAAATATCGTCCCTTCGCCGCGCACCTTCTGCCATATTACCTTTTCGGCAGTCCTCTCGGGCCCCGGCGATATTATATAAAAGCGCGGACTCGACCGGAAGGCAAGGTCCGAAGGAAAGAGGAAAGATAGACGCGGATAAAGTTGCGAGCGTGAGAGAAGCGCGGCGAAAGGTGGGCAGTCCGTTCCTGCAACAAATTCAAAAACGAATCTCGAACCAGCGATTTTAAAGATTCTTTGTATTAATCGAAAATCCCGGAACGTTTCTCGAAAAACAATTACTCTCCGCGGAATTGAAAACTCTCGCTCGCCGCGCTCCGAGGGAGAGAGAGAGAGAGAGAGAAAAAATGTAAAAAAAAGGCGGCGGCGCAGTCCGTGTTGCGGGCCGAACGAGCGTCTTTGGCGCGTTGGCACGTTAAGCCCCGGGAGATATATAGCGGGCCGTTTGAATAAGACTGTAGCGTCGCTCTCTCTCTCTCTCTCTCTCTCTCCCGAGCGCCCCTCCCCGGGGCCGTTTATTAAGCGAATCAGTGTTATCGCGGTGAGAGTCCTCATGAATAAGGCATCGAGAGTTTCCCCCTCGTCCCGGGGAGGCAAAGCTCGGAGCACCGCGGGGCGCGGATATATTGTTTTCTTGATGAGCCGAGAGCTCGCCGAGAAGCTCCTTTCTGCGACTCGCTGCGCGGCGCCGCTTCACGCGGCTCCGGGAGTTTACGAAATCGGCGCGATTTTTTTTTTCTTTTTTTTTTTTTTTTTTTTAAACACCGTTATTGGCTGGCAGAAAGTGATTGTAATGAATTTCTATTGATTGTCGCTGCATTGGTGGAGATTGCTTTGATATAATAAGAGAATTTTAATAACTGAATACATAAATCTTGGTCGAAAGGGAGTGTCGAAAATATCTAAACTTTACTTCTCAGGAACGTAATATCGTTTTGATTATTCATAAAGCTTCATTACTTTAGTTTTCATTTTTGAAGCTTTAATATATTTGAAGTAGAGATTAATTCGAAAAACTACCTTAGTGTAAATGAAAAAGGTGCCAAACGTGTTGTAAAAATCCTGTCAATTTTTGACAGAACACGGGGTAACATTGACTAACTAGATTAGACAGCATTTATCAGTGTTGACAGAAATTTAGCAGCGTTTGACAGAGTTTAGCAAGATTTGGCAAATATTTTATTTTTGGGAAAATCTATAATTATTGAAATAAATTTGACAAAGTAAGGCAAGATTGAGCGACGGATGGCAAGTATTAGCAGTGTTTATCATCATCATTTCGCATTCTCTGGCAATGTTTATTATAATGTTTGGTTCGTACCTTGGCAATGGTTCACAATGTTTCGCAGTTTTCTGCATAGTTTAATGTTTAATAGTGTTTATTATAATGTTTAGGAAATACTGATATTTTCCTGCAATACCTTTTTTTGTGAAAACGGCTCTTTGTTGTAAACTTTGAGAAGCACCGTCAAGCACTGCCAAATGCTGCCACATGCTGTCAAATGGAGCTAATGGATTTTTATCAAATCTTTCATATTACTGCCTAACACAAACAAACACAATGAAATCAAATGGAAAATTGTAATTTTATTATACTACACATCTCCTGTTATAAAAAAGTGATGGATTTAGAATGAAGCATTTTAAAACTGTTGCTGATTGGTTGATTAAATTTTTTGATCGAAATTTAGTAATTTTTTTGGATTATTAAAATAGATTTAAATTAATTTTAATAATCAGCAACATAACTCATAAATCCTTTGATAAAAATAACATTTCTTAATACGAAAGAAATAATACATTGCGTTTAGTTTGAATTATTTTTAAGATAGTGTTTTATTTAATTTCTAAGAAACTTAAATTTAACACTTAAGAATATTTTCAGTGATATCCATGATAAAAATAATGTTGTTTACTATTAAAACTATCTTGCTAATATAAAAAATACGGTTACCGCGCGCGAAGCGCGCTTGGATGGTGCAACATAAGTATTTGTATATAGTTGAAGCCGCGCTTAAGAAGAGTAATCCTAGAGCGTTAAAATAAATAACTAAAAAAAAAAAAATAATAATAATAATAATAACACTGCAAAGGGCCCGAAATCACTACAATAGACAGTCTTTAAAATTGTTCAGCAAGGGTTGACAGTGTTTTACAGTTTCGCAAAATTTGACAAAGAAAATTTTTCCACTCGGGTTTCTTTAAAAAAGTACTATGCAACTAGACTTTTTTCCAGATACTTTGACCCCTAAAAATCTATCCCAAAGTTTCATCCGAATCCGGCCTAGAGTTAAATCGCGGATTTTCCCAAAAATTAAAAAAAAAAAAAAGGGTGAGAAAAGCAAAGTTTTTAATCGAGGCATCGAAAACACAGCGCCTGCAAATTGGGAAGGCCTCCTTCCTCGGCTCATGCCTCCAAACAAGTAAATCCCCATTAAGACTATTTACACAATACGCTCGGCGGCGGCGGCGGCGGCAGGCGCCGCATGGGAAAAAGAAGCGCGGCGTAGGGCCGCTCTCTCCTCGCGAGCGGTCGAGGGGTTGAAGAATGGGGCGGCGAGGCGAGGAGGAGGGGGGGTGGACGATAAGGTCTGAAATCACTCGGGGGTAAAGGTCGCTCAGTTACGTTCCGTCCACCAACTAGCTGCACGCCGAGCGTCACGCATCAAAAGCCAAGCGGCCGAGTCAGCTGTTGTTGGTGCTCGTCGCGTATCTTGTGATTGCCCGCTGCCCGTCTCTCAAGTGGACTGCTTTTCTTTTCCTTTCAAGATAAATATTTTTATTTTTATTTTCTCTCTTCGTTCGGTGCGCGATTTTCGACGGCCCTTCGAACGCGATTGTTTATTGTTTTTTTTTTTCGTGTTTTTTTCGTTTTTTTTGTTCCGTATTCGTTGTTCGCGCATTTTTTAAATCCAATTTTTATTCGCGGTAAATTCTTTGGAGAATTTTTCGAGATTTCGCAAAAAATTCTGCGGCCGGATCAATGGCTTATACTACACTTATTTTATTATTTTGATTTTTCAGAAAGAAACGCATGCCGAGCAACAAAATAAATAAACCGGTTTAACAAATTTCATATAATGTGACTTTCCGACGAAATAATCACCCGATCGAAAAGCACCTGGTCGGTCTGGACATCAGAATGCATTCTGTCCCGCGCGCATTTAACTAATATGCGCTTCGTAGTAGCGACTTCGGACTTTCGGCCTTACGGGCCTCGCAATACGAAGGACTAGTCCTTCGAGGAATTGAGTGATGTGGAGGATTCAGACTCATCCGTTGCATCTTCAACAGGATACGCGGCTACATCCCACGACGGCAGCTATTCTTTATAACGGTAGTTTAACGGCTTAAGGCTAATAGTTTTTTTTGCTCCCCCGTTTTGTAGTTTTCAGAAGTAAAAGAGTTATTTAGCCGCGTCCGTGACCGAGATTTTCTGTGAAGTGTACTTAAAAGTGTGATTAATTAAACCGAAACTTTTTATACGATATTTAAACTTTTTCGAGTAATCCGCGAAGCTTCGACGTGTATATGCCGCAAGCACGAGATGCAGGTCAGCGATTACGTAACTTTCTTGAAATTAAGGGATTTCGTGACTCACGGGTTTTTCCAGCGATCCGCGCTCACTATTTACGTATTCAGCCTTGAGTCGCGCACACATGTAGCCGTGAAAATTCCTTCGCTGCGCATTCGGCCCCGTTTAAAAGCTATTTGTCTTTTGTAAAATTCTTTACGGAGTGTTCTAATAATTATTGGTGAAAAGTTATGTGATAGTTTTGTGCACAATTTTTCTTTTCGAGACGATTTAAAATTTTAAACATCTATTTTGTGTAAAATTTGTATTTTTAAAATTCATTATTTCGAAGTACGTATTATTCAGTAACTTTAAAATAAACAGTAGTTGGTGATAATTATTATATAATACTTCATGTGGTCGCGTTAACGGCTACTACATTTTTATTTTTATTATACAAAATAGTAGAATAAAACCTCCTGACTAAAGAAATCTAATTCAATCTAAAATTACATTATTTATTTAATTAAAAATAATACTACTTTCGTTCCTATCCACATTAAAAATTTTTAATTGTGGCTAAAAATATATAGTCAGAATTTTTAAGCTTGAACCACTAGAATATCATATAAATAGTTATGACATCCGAAATACTTCTTGAATAAATTTTTAATTCAACCTCCATTAAATTGCACTTTACCCGTTTTTCAAATTTTACACAATGCTAAATTTCACGCTCATTGAAATCGTATTATTGATAACAAGGTTTAATTATTTTACATCGTTTTATAATTCCGATGCACTCATGCGATCACATGTGGATGTAAAATTTTATGTCCTTCTTAAAAAAACATCTATTTATTATTAACATAATTTTAAATCTATATTTTTCTAAGATTATTTAAGTACAGTGAGAGAAAAAAAGGAGTAAAAATTACTATTTTGTATCGTTATTTCAGATACGAGAAGAAAAATAAAAATATTTACTATATGAATAGTAAAAAATTGCTTTTTTCTACTTATCTGAATAGTAAATATTCTTGTTTTTCTTCTCATATCGGAAGTAACGATACAAAATAGTACTTTTTACTCTTTTTTCACTCATAATTTTATTTTTTTACTACAAACTTTTATTTAAAATAAAATTGTTTATACGTTTATTCACAAATATTTTTATGTAAATAAATTTTTTTTTTATTAAAAATATTTTACTTTCAAATTTAAAATCTTTAAAATTCAACTTTTATAGATGATTGTCTTGAAGTGAGTTGGCGCGAAAAGCGCGCCGTCGGAAAGATAGTATCATATTCTTTATCGGTCAAAGTTTGCTACGAAATTGAAAAAATTAAGTTTCTCAAAGATTATTATTAGTTAATGTTTAGGTAAGAGATTTTGTTGCAATTCTATATAGATGTTTTTTAATATAAAAATAATAAAAATACATCGGAAAATTGTTGAGTATTCTCATTCATGTTATTTGGAAGATGAGATTAAATTCTACTGACTGAAAAAATTATCGAACCATATGTGTACAAAATTTCTAGCCAAACAGAAGCAGATCAGTTTTTCACCAATTTTAATTTAATAAAAAATTTTAATTTTTTGTTAATTAAATTTTTTAATCTAACTTTTGAATTTAAATAATAAATTCAAAGAAGCTTAATTAAATATAAAATTTTAGTTTACATTCTTATTAATTCACCATATTTATTTTTCATCAGTTTTTGATCAATATTTAACCAAAATATTTGACCAAAAAAATGGTGAAATTTCCCACAGGGTTAAATCTCACCTTATACGTATAGGCGGTACGTACAAACATAAAAATTTCTTAAATTTTATCCCAAAGTTACATGAAAATCCTTGAGCCATACATATATGTCATACATATAATATAATATGCTATCATATTTAAATTTGCTTCTTTATATGTAACTATTTTTTCCCTAAAAGCTTAAGCAGCTTATAGCTGTACAAATTTATTAGCTTTCACATTAATTATTATTGTAATATAATAGACATATCGAGAAAAATCTTTATGTAAAAATTACTATATTTTCTATTAACGAAGATGAGACAAACTTGAAATTACATGTTTATTCAATTTTTAGTAGTGTAGGTATAGTAATTTTTGCTGCACTCAATGTAAGGCAACCTTAAGAAAGAGATTCATGGTCGTTTCAAAACTAGTTATAATCTAATAAGTATTATTAAAATACGTATGACAAATATGGTTATTGACGATCCACTTTGAGAAAAAATATTAAATAAGTTTTAAATCAAGCGTGATTTAATTAATTCGTGGTAAAACGGGGTGTAACGTATGTAGACTCGTCAAAGTATTAAAGCACTAAATTAAAAAGAAATATATAAAATATATGATCTAAAATATAATATGGATGGTACAATGCAGATAAATGCGAGAGAACAAATTTTTTCATCCTGAATTTTTCATACTGAAAGGTAACATTTAATAGAAGTCTAATTTGTCCCCCTGTCAGTAAACAGTTTTTTAAAAAAAAAATGAGAAAATCTGCATAAAAACTTGTCTCCGCGATAAAATAAGCATACTTCCAAGCTTCTACACTTGACCGACTACGTGATCAAAATAAATTCAAAGTATAAATCGTAAGTTTAGACTCGGAATCGCGGGTGAAATTTCCGTGTATCTCGCAACATATCGCAAGGAACCCTTTCTAACTCGGCAGCGGCAGCCGACTCCCTTATCTCGCGAGTAAATGAAAAACTGCAGAAACGCAGAGGGAACGCCGAGATTGCCCCGAGAATGCAATAGCCTTGCGATCGGCTCGCTCATCGAGAGAAATCAATGTAGCACGGCGCCGACCGAGGCGAAAAAAGGCGTGCGTTGCCTCGTGCCGCCTCTAACTCCCCCTCCGTGGCGTTGGCTGTGCTTTCAGAGCGGTTCGGCCTCCTGCAGCGGACGTGCTCGCTGATTGGCGCGGCGGCGGGGCAGCAGTCGCCGCCGGGGGCGGCGTCGCTCGGAGGCGGCCAGGTCCAGCTCTGGCAGTTCCTCCTGGAGCTCCTCGCCGATTCGTCCAACGCCTCGTGCATCGCGTGGGAGGGCTCGAACGGCGAGTTCAAGCTCACCGACCCCGACGAGGTGGCGCGCCGATGGGGCGAGCGCAAGAGCAAGCCCAACATGAACTACGACAAGCTGTCCCGGGCGCTCAGGTAAGCGCAACCACTTCTTCTTCTTATTTTCGGGAATGACTGAGTGCAGCCCCACTTGCTTGTGGCTTATTTTCGGGATCGGGCAGCATGTGGCGAGCAAGATCGACATTTCTTTTTAATTCTCGGCCTAATAAAACTGGGACGACCGCTTTCATCGCTATTATTAACTCGCTCCTACCGAAATCCATTCTGCTAAAGTCAGATAGTGGAAAAAAAATTCGAACCTCGTTTTTCTTTGAGCTTCTCGAGCTGAATCTTTTGAGTAAAGCAGAGACAAACTTGCATTATTCTAACAAAATTAGTACAATACTAAAATTTAATAGAACTATATTAGTACAGTAATTTTTTTAGGATAATGCAAGTAGCTGTTAGTAATTTTTCCTGAACTTTTCTCTCCGTGTAACGTTTCTTTCAATAACCATCCTCCCCTTGTTTGCCCTCCTCGCCAGGTACTACTACGACAAGAACATAATGACAAAGGTCCACGGCAAGCGTTACGCCTACAAGTTCGACTTCCACGGTCTGATGATGGCGTGCCAGGCGCAGGCGGGCGTGGGCCTGGACGGGGCCGGCCGTCCGGGCCCGGGCTCCCATCACCCGCACCATCACCACCACCATCCGCACCACCCGCACCACCACCTCTACGCGCCGGCCGGCGGGCCGACGTCGACGTCGACGGCGGCGGCGGCGGCGGCGGCAGCGGCGACGGCGCATCAGCACCAGCCGCCGCCGCCTCCACCCCCGCCGCCTCACTACTGCTGGCCGTACAGGTACTCGCCGCCCGCGTAGTAAAAGCTCACCGGGGCTCGTCTCGGCATTGTGATTCAGTGATTGCTGTTGCTTTTTTTCTCATTGCGTTTTCGATTAGAGATTTTGGAGGTGTGTAAATGCGGGATCTCTCGATTCGCAATCAATCGGAATGAAGCATTGGAAAAGAATGCGGTGGATCTGTTCTGAATTAAACAAAAATTTATTACCTTCTCGACAGGTATATTTTCTAATGTAACTATAATAATGGACTTGAAATTGTCGGGGGCTTTAGAGCCAGTTGTAATTAGAATAAAATTTAAATATATAAAGTTGAATTTGACTTATTGAATTCAAGGAAAAGATAAGATTTAAAATTAAATAATAGAGATAATTAACTTTTGTGTGCAATCGTAATTTAGAAATGTCTCGATTCTACAGCTGCAACTAATTAAAATCAGTTTTAAAAATTTGCTTTAAATTTTTCTCTATTAAAAAATTGATTCATATTAATGGCGTACGAAAAAGAATGTTTATATAATAAAAGAATAATTACAGAAAGGACACAATCATAAATAAATGTATAGCTTTAAATTAGGTTTTTATTTTTTATTTAAATTTGAGTTAATGCAGAATATTTTATTTGTTAAAAAAGATTTTTTGTGTGTGAGTTATTGTGTTAATTTACCGCAAGCGTATGGCGTCGAAATATTTTTCCTTAGTACCTTTCTTTATTTCTTACATAATTTTATTATCTCTTAACCCGTTCACTGTTTTAAGCTTTTGTAATAGTTAAACTTTCTTAATTTTAACATTTTTTGAAATTTCATCATTTAGTATACACGTTACTTATTTACTGACAAAGTTAATATACTTTTGTCAGAACGAAAGATTGACAGTGAAAAGGTTAATTAGAAATGTTTCTAATTGATTGAAAGTTAGATGTGTTAACATTATCATAAATCTATAAAATAATCACGAAACACTCTTGAAACGCAGCTGTTTTTATTAAATTGGTATATGAAATTTAAAGTTATTTAAAGTAGCACAGACAAAATTACAAGTGACGTAATAAGGGCGTCTGATGCAAAATTTTTTCATTACATACATACAAGATATAAAGTACCTTATCAAAAAACTTTTAATGAACGTTTTGCATTACAATCACACTAATGTACAAGATATGAATACAAATAAAAAATAGAATTATATAAAGTATATATATATATATATATATTATAGGATAATAAACTTGCTTTAATAATAAAAATAAAACTAATTGCTTGTAAATTTAATTATCATTGCATCATTAGCAATAAATAAACACAAGTTTAGTGTAAAAAATTGTCACAAGTACGAAATGCTCGAGAAATGCGTGTGTTTTAAGTTCACAAAGAAATTCGTATGTAAGAAATACTATTGTATAAATGAAAGTTTGAGGCTAAACATAAAATATTAGAAAATAAGTATAATGATTGTATGATGTTTGTATTTTTACATAATCAATTCGTTAAACAATTTTTTATATGAGAAAGTTATAGGCTAATGATGGTCACAGTGATTGCAAACATTGTATAAAATTGTTTAGAGTTAAGGAAATCAAATGCAGTTGATAGATTGCTTTTAATGTTTACATAAAATAATAATTTACTTGTAATTTTAATAAACTTAAAATAAAATATATTGCTAATGTATTGGCATTGCCTGTACAAAGGTCTCTGTAAATATATTCAACTATCTATATAATTTTAAAGTAACATCCCAGAAAATTTTTTTGAATGTCTATAACAGTAAGAGACCTCTTACCTATATTGACTAAAAAAATAATTTTATTCTTATAAAAAGCAATGTGCTATAATTATGAATTTTACATAAATTTGACAATAAATATCAGTTGCATTAGATTTTCCAAACTGGACTATTATTGTGATGTGTAAATAGCGCATTATATCAATATGCCGATTTATGTATTATCATACTTCGAGTTTCGAAATATTTGTTTTGCACGTAAAATTTGGTGATAAATTTTCGTCATTTTTCGAGGAATGAATTGACCTGATGGATGAACTCGCGAAGTAAACATTTTGTGAATGGAACTCATTTATACGTAAGAACGTAAGAGAAAGTACTTACATGTATTTAGAAAATAAAATATATAAACTGTGAAAATTTATATTTATTCTCATTCCATTTCCCTTTTGGTTTCTAAAACTGTCCACTTTTTAATTTTAATTTTCTAAATAATATTTTTTAGAGAATTACTAGCCTACATTCACGTGCAACACGATAAATTTTGTATAAAACTTAAATTTGCATAACTATTATAATAAAAGAATAAAAATACTTATCAACTTATTTAATACGTGACTATTCACTTTTCTCAATGAGTCGGCATTACCAGTCAAAGTCTTTTCGTATTAATCGAAAGTGAAAGCTTTATTTTCTTGAATCGCACGCAATAACCTACCATCATCAGAGCGGTTTCTCTGACTTTTAATTAAAGGCTGTGTATTCAATCAATAAAAAATGTTTACAGTTTCTTCTTTTTAAAAACTTAAGATACTTATAATAATAGTAATATCACATTGGAATGTCTCGTAAAAAGTTCAACAATATTCTAATTTAATTTTTAATACTTACAAGGAGAGAGACTCAGCCGATCGGATCAAAGATCTTGATGAAATTGCAGGACATCATTATTTGGCCAAAAAAGAACATATCTCAATGTTTTTTTTATTTTGAGACCAAGTAACAGAGTTATGAATTTTTTTCAAAAAATCAAGGGAAAAATGTTTCTTACGAAAACGAAAATATCTGCGAAATTAAAAGTATTAGCGTCTTTAGCAATAATTAAATAAAAATACCTAGCAGGAGCTTTAATTTGAAACTATAGTTGTGTTGAAAAATTTTCATTGGTGTTTAGTCACATATGCACAGTTAAATATAACACCAAAATAATATTAAAAGATGTGTCTATTTTTAGAGCTTTAATTCAATTGGTTTTTGAGGAGGTTTATTTCTCCGTTTTCTATAAATTAATTAAGTATAGAAAATAACGAATAAATATTTTTTAACCCAATCAATTTCAAATTAGGGCTCTCACTGCTATGCGTATATACTTTCATTTAGTTTTTTTTTCAATACGCTAAGATTATAAGTTATGGAGATATTTTTGTTTACATAAGAACAAAGCTCGTTATAACTGTTACTATATATAGATATACATATATCTATGAATTTATGAAATACATACGAAGATGACCAAATATATATATATATATATATGGTCATCTTCGTATGTATTTCATAAATTTTTGCTGATGTAAAAACTAATATCTTGACTGAATATTTTTTATTTAATTCGTTTAACTGTCAGTGATACGAGATATGACATCAGTTACTCTGCCGTTACCTATATTATGATTTATAAAAACTTGTGTTATTATCCGTTAGATCATTTAGCATTTCCTTTGTTTTCAAGTAGACCCGAGAGTAGACCCACTTAGTTGCTCGAAATTCTTGTCGAGTATACACATATAGTTATTGGATATAGTGTTAATTCTTGACAGTTACGTATTAAATTAGATTGTATTGTATAAATATCAAAAAGTTTCTGAAAATCCAAATAAGTAATCTGAAGTCTTCGTCGAGTCTTGAATTAAATTTGCGATAGCAACTCTTTTTATTTTGCTTTGCAGAATTTGTTTTGTTCTTCGCTAACACACATCAAATCACACGAAACTCATGCTGTTCAGAAACCGCAGTACTGCATAGTATAATACACAGGTTTACTGCTTACGTGGATCTATTTCTTACACGACGAGTTATTTGTAGTTTATATACAATATATTATATGCATATAATATACGTATAAAGCTTTTAAAAATTTAATAATGTTTCCTCATACCACTAAGAAGCTAAATATATCGCCGAACGAAAATAATGCAAAAGATGTTTCTGAAGTTCCCCCACAGACGACTACGTCAAGTTCTACTGGTCTATTCTCAACAGAATCAAATTCCAAAAATGGTATTTTTAATTTTGCTACACCTAATTCATCTAGTTTTGGATCAACTCTTTTTGGATTACCAAATGTGATACCAAATTCAACAAGCAGCAAAAGTTCAACAGACGTAAATTTGACTAGTAATGATACTAATTCTATTTTAAAAGCAAGAAAGATTTTTGGTAAAGAATTTTCTTTTGATGCAGCACCAGAAAATATTGAATCTAAAAGTGTACATTCTTCTGCTACAACTTTTAAAGCATTAAGTGAAGATACAATAATGAAAGATAATACAGGTCGATATCATTTACCTATAGATAAAAATCAAGTTGGAATGATGAATGTTATAAAATCTACCTATACTTGGAAGTTAAATGCTTTCGGTGAATTATACAAAGAATCTGACAATTTAAAAAATGAAATTACATCTCCAATGTTTCTGTTAATTAATGATTCAATATTAAATGCATGCAGATTATGTTTGTATCCAAATGGTAAATCTATTAAAAGTAAAGGTTATTTATCTCTTTTTCTTCAGAGTCAAATTGAGAAAGACTTCAAAAAAATTATAGTTAGTTTTTCTATTCTTAATAATGAGAATAAAATGTGTAATCAATTAAATTGTCATGAAAAGATTGATTCTTTTAATGAAAACACATCTATATGGGGTTCTAGCAAATATATAAAAAAGGAGTTACTTTGGGATCCTGAAAATAATTTATTACCAAATGGTAATCTTATCATAGTATGTGATATATTTTTAAGACAGCTCATTAGAGAAAAAACAGAATTGAAGGTTTGCAATGACTTCGAAAGTTTATTTGAAAGCAGAAAGTTTAGTGATTTGACTTTAAAAATTGATGAGGAAGAACTTAAAGTTCATAAATGTGTTTTAGCAGCTAGAAGTCCAACATTTCGAGAACTACTAGAGGAAGAGCATTTAGATTATCTGGAAATAAAAGATTTTAAATATGTTGTAATGAAAGAAGTTCTACGTTTCATCTATACAAATAAAGTTGAAAAACTTCCTCTATTAGTTGAAGATCTTTTATCTGCTGCTCATAAATATAAGCTTAATGATTTGAAGATCAAGTGTGAAGAAATACTGTTAGAGTCATTAAACATTTCTAATGCAATTAATATTCTTGTACAAGCAGATGAATGTAATGCAAGCTATTTAAAAAGAAATGTTTTAAGTTTCATTGCTTCTAATGGTAGAGATGTGATTGATTCACCGGAATATAAAAATTTGGTATTTCAGAATCCAAAACTTTTAGATGAACTCTTTTGTGAAGTAGTGAAGCGTGAAGAAAAATAAAAATGATTGAATTATAAGAATTTTACATTGTTCATTTTACAAGTAATAAGAAGTTGTCAAAAAATATAATTATAATAATAAATAAAATTAGTTAGATAGTCAATAAGAATATGTTAATAATAATTTTTAATGTAATAAACGATTTACTTAACACGGATTTTTAAATTTTTTCTTAATTCCAAATTTATTTTAAAAAAAGAATTACAATATTTTTCAATACATTTTTAATATTGTTTAAATTTCTAAATTAATTTAAGAAATTTTTACAAAAAATTTTGTGATACTTTAATCAGTTTAAAGTGAATTAGAATTTTACAAAATGTTGTATTTAAAATATATAAATATATATATATAAATAAGTTTAAAATTACTTAAAATTATTAAATTTTAATTATTATTTAAAATTACTTCTTGTGAATGTCGTTTTTAATTGGTCGTCAATGGAACCGCACGCAAGCATTTAACCAATCTGCGCACAGATTAAGGTTTACGATATTACTGACGAGCCGGGACAGTCAGAGTGCTGAGTTGGTGACTGCATGGCAGCGAGTCAGCGACACACGGTGGCGCCATTTCTCTTTCCTGCTTGAGAAAAGGTATAAGACACATGCTCTGCTAGATTGTTTTAAAATCAGAAATTTACAATGACATCTCTTTACTAATGTTATAAAAATTCGCAGAAATCAAATGCCAAGTGCCTAATTATTAATTTTATTTATTCATTTTCAGCTGCAAAATCTCCTAGCAAAAATGTCTGATGTTGAAACGTAAGTATCTGACAACAAAGATGTTTACTTCTGTAATTTTAAAATAAATGCACAATCTTTATTTGTTTAAAGTTTATGCGATAATCTTTTATTATACGTCTTTTCTAAATGTTCAAATAGGTTTTTAAAATTTTGCCTGCTTTCGTTTTGTTTACAAAAGGAGTCGTAACCTATAAAAGCCTTAACGCTTATAATAATGTTTTTAGGGATTATAATAAATAGTTTTTTTACAGCGACGATGTTCCTTCCGCGGTGATCGGAGGAGGACAAATGGATGTGAACACAGCCCTGCAGGAGGTTTTGAAAAATGCTTTGATCCACGACGGTGTTGTACGTGGACTTCACGAATCTGCTAAGGTTCTCGACAAGTAAGTTTTCTTAATTATTAATAAAAATATTTCCATTAAAAGATAATGACGAAAATTTTACATTTACTTTTTGCGTAAAACACTTATTAAATGATGATACCAGGGCTCCCTCTACTGAGTCGAACCCAAAAATTAAAAAAATCATGCTGAGTGATGCCTTTCTGATCAAATCAAATTCCTATTCAATCAGATATTCGAATATTTGTGAAATATATACTAATGTAGATTTTTGTATATTCTAGGAGGCAAGCAATGTTATGCATATTGTCTGAAAATTGTGACGAACCAATGTACAAAAAGCTCGTTCAGGCACTTTGCAACGAGCATCAAATTCCACTAATTAAGGTAGATAACAACAAGAAATTAGGGGAATGGGCTGGTCTATGCAAAATCGATAATGCTGGAAAAGCCAGGAAAGTTGTGGGTTGCTCCTGCGTAGTTATTAAGGTAAATGACATATACATTTCGTTTAATTATAAAAATTAGTAAAATAAACTTTTCTTTAATTTTTAAAAAATATAAAAAATTTTTTATAAAATGATGATACTTAGGCTCCCTCTACTGAGCAGAACCCAAAAATTAAGAAAAACCTTGCTGAAAGAAGCCTTACTGATAATTTTAAATATGACTTAGAAGTTCCTTACTTAATATAAAGAATTTATTACTTAGCAAATGAAATTTTTTTCGTTTCAGGACTTCGGTGAGGAAACTCCCGCCAAGGATGTCCTTATGGAGTATCTGAAGCAGAGCTCTGTACATTAGGTATCTTTTAATAAAATATATTAAAAAAAACTCATTTGTATTTAATTTATTTCAAAATCATTTATATATTACTTTTATATTATTAAAAGTCTAATCTAGATCTTCAAGATTTTCTTCTTTGGATTTGACAATGTTTTCACAAAGAATCCTATGCTTTGACCAATCACTGACTTGACATTCTCTAAAAATAATTTATTTAACAAAATGAATATTAAGTAAAATTAATTTTAATTAAAATATGATTTTACCTTCCACAATACCAAGCATTTTTACATTTTGAACATCGGCTTTTTGCTACTTCTTTACATTTAAAACATTTTTTTGAATCTACAATCTCGAGTTTATCAAAGTCATAAGCTTCACTTAAAATTTGTGCCATATTTTTTATATTTTCTATATCTTTTGAAAACAAAGTTTTTGCTTGGTGTTCTGCTAGTCTTTTCCATCTTTTATTATATTTTTCCATAATAGAATTACTAATCTAAAAATTTTGTATAAGTTCATAGTATCAGTTTTAAACTTAAAAAAAAAATAAAAATAAAAATAAATTTTATTTATCTTAAATTATACCTCTGGAATGATTTCGACATTAATCGGACGTTGAGAGTTTGGAGTTTGAGAAGATATAGTCAAATATCCTAACCATCTTCGAAGATCAATTAATGGAGTAATTTGATCAAGAACGTTCTCATGCATGTATTTCTGCAACTGAATTTTCGTGCATATCAATTAATGTACATTTATCAGTTTAAAAGTAAGAATATATAATTCTCGATTTATAATTGTACCTTTGATAATTGAGATATTCTAATTTCTGTAATATCATAATATGGAGCACATTTTGGATTCAGTAAAAGTTCTCGTAATCCAAACCATACTTGAGCTTCAACTTTGCAAATCTTATTAACATCTTCTAATTTTTCCCATTTCCCATCATAAATCATTAAATCACCTATGTAATTATACAACTTGTTTTATTCACTTGTTTATTAGTGAACTGTTACTTAAATAATTAACTTAAAAAGTATTTCAGCATTACCTTTATCATCTATTTTTTTCCATGGCTTAAATTCTAACAATTGAGCAAATAAATAAGGTACATCATTTGTAGTCAACATACGCGAAAGAGCAGCGAGAGGCAAATTATCCGCAAATCCTGCTAAGTAACGCAAAATTGATACACATCTTATTCCAATATCAAATTCTATTTCATTATATTTTTCCGTTAATTCTTCTAAACACGTGCTGACAAGGTAAGATTAGTTTTATTTAACAATCATTTCGAACTTTAGTGTAAATTTTATATTTTTTATTTTTCTTTATTTACTTACTTGGTATTTTTACTTTTATTTTCTGTCTTATTTGAGTATAAAAGCCTTGTAATATAATTTACTGCATAATCTATTAGATCAAGTGTTGAATCATCCATAGTTTCCACACTCTCAGAGTGATACAATACATTTTCAAGAAGACAAATTGAAATGTTTTCGTGATAAAAAACACTGAATAATACAAATGTATTTTCAGGTTCTCCGTATAATTCTACCAAAATAGGAAAAACTTTTTGTTTCCAAATCATCATTTGTATTGCTTCAAAAATTAAAATCGGAATCTGTTAAAATTTAAAATTAAATATTTATTAATTTGAAATAGATATACCAATAATCTACAATAGTAAATACTGACTTTTCTAAAGGTGACGAACCACTCTTTAACACTCTCTTCTCTTAATGTACTTATTTCAAAAACGCTTTGTTGATTTAAGAGCATTAATTTCTTGTGATATTCAAACCATCTGTGCCAAAATTTAATTAAACTATAAAATAATTTAAATTTGTTCAGTGAAACAATATTAAACGTACCCTTTTGTACCAACATTTTCGAGGTCTGTAGTTTGCAAATTTTCAATGTAAAGTTCTATTTCCCAAGGCGTTAAAATACTTTGAGTATTCTCCGTCATATTTGATGAAAAACAGAGTGAGCGCAGCAGCAAGATCAAATGTTACTAAGAGCCCACCATTTGTAAACAAATTTCATGCATCACCGACGACGCACGCGTATGGATCAGGAGAATAAATGAGGGGTGGTTAAACAGTATAAAATTCAAACTTGTAAAGCATAATATTTATTTTATTATTCAAATCAATATGTAAGGCACCTTCTATGTCTTCAAAAAACGAATATAAAACAATAAATAATAAATATGTATTTTACATCATACATTATACTGTTTTTCATACATGAGATGATTCATCTCCAGTATCTGCAGCCATGGCTTCACGGTTTTCATAAGCCCAAAAACCGTGAAATTCAATTAAAATACTAACCATAGTATCACCTTGACCACTGTTAATCAAATTAATTGTATAAATAAAAAATGATATATATATGTATATATTTTTTTAATAATTTAAATTCTTATACGAAAAACTTAATTTACCAAGATAAAAGATCTTGCAATGTAATTTTGTATGGATCTGCTGGTTTCACCATATCAAATATTTCATCCTTAACATCTTCAAAGCTTACTGGCTCTTGACCATGCATGGTCATTTGTTCTTGTATTGCCTAGAATTTTGATTAATGTACAGTAATTATAATAAAATAATTTTTAATAAAATAATTGTACTATATTATAATTTTCTGACCTAAATTGAATAGTTCACCCTATTTTTTAGATTTTGCAAATAAAATTTAACAGTGAAGTATATAAAAGTTTCATAAAAATTTTCCATTTTTCTAATTTATCAAAGTGTAACTATAAGTAAAAATGCAAGGTAATATCAGAAAGTTTTATAATAAAGAAATTTTGAAGAATGTTTAATTTGTTCTCATAGTTAATGAAAAAGAAAAATTCTTACATAAAAGTAACTATTTTTTTAAAAAGATTTTTTGTGTGAAGATAAATGTCAATGATTAAGTTTAGTTGGAATTTACACATTTTTAACAGTGCTATGACATTAACTTTAATTTAAAATATCATTGATCATTTTTTTTATTAATGATTTATAGTCAGAAGATTAAAAATTATTTCTAAAAAAAAAATTTTGTTATATCCCACAATCAAATTAAATTTTTATTAAATTTGAGAATAAGTTGTTGTGTGCTCTTACCCGAAAGAAGAAGTTGAGGCAAAAAGTATCTAAATAACCTCGATTATTGATGTCCAAAATCCTAAATAAATAATGTAAGCTTTGAGGTTCATGACGATTTTCTAAAGCAAGAACAAAGTCAAGATATGTTTTATAATCCATCTCTCCTTCATAAGTTAGACATTCTTGAAATACTCTCTCAAGAAATACTCCAGTTAGTGTACCAGTTCCATACCTGTTTGATTAATATATATAAAAATTAAAATAAGAATGATGAGTAAAAACTTACATTTTACAAATTGAAATGAAATTGAATAATCTACAGAAATTACCCAGACAATTCTTCTTTATTAAGCATACCATTATGATCTTTATCTAGATTTAAATATTGACCATATACTTTTAAGGCTGATGGGGCTGAAAACCAATTTGCTTCTTGAAGATCTTTTGGCAAATCTTCATCTCTTAATTCCAAAAGATCATCTAAAAAACTACAAGCTAATATATCTTGAATTCTCACTCTTCCTGTTCTCAGGGGGTCTAAAAAAAAAAGAAATTTTCTAACTGCTGTACAAACGTAAAAGGAGTGAAATGATTTTTCTAATCCTTCGAGTTGAGGAAGTGTTGGAATTAATTCCAAAATGTAATTTTCCAAATCCTGTAAAGTATAAAAAATTATAATTATGTCAACAATAATTCTGATTCTGAGGTTTGCATTGTAGCAACTCAATATGTTTTTTTATTTTTATTTTTAATTTACATTTCTATTCTAAATAGTTTGTGTAAAAATGAAGTGAATAAAAAAAATTACCAATAAACAAATTAAAATTTTAAATAAATGTATTCTTATAACAGAAAAAATTTTTCGTATTGTAACTACGCAAACTCTTATTACTAACAGAAAAAATTTGTCTTTATATTGCTACTGTGTTAACTTCAACATAATACAAATAATCAAAACATAAAAATAGTCTTGAACCTACTGATTCTCGAAGATATCCTTGTCCTGTAACATCATACAATGAGAGACCTATCCGAGTTTGGTGGAGCCAAACTTTTCTCATGACATAGTTAAAAAGTGCCATAATACTGATTCTTCCATGTGGATCTCCTTGTTGCAATTTAGCAAACACAACTGCAGTGAAATATAAACTGCATTTTGGTCCAGCAAGTTTACCAACTTTTCTGAAGTCTTCGTAATTAATCAGTTGTTCATCACCTGATATTGGTGGACTGTGGTGTTTATCTAATAACACCCACAAAGCTTTTAACTCATTATTATCAAGTAACTGTCGAGAACGTCTTTGTAAAAAAAGAGCTCTTGTTTCTTCTCTAAGTTTTTGAGGTAGTATTTCATCTTCTTTAGGAATCTTAAAAAAGAAAACGTAGGTGTTATTGTTCAATTAAAAAAAAACATAACCCAATTTTCTTAACTTTATCATACCTTAAAATAAAATTTTGGTATAACTTTGTATGTTAAATCTGTATCTTTTGCATCAGTGCCTTTCCATTTTTCATAAATTTTTTGAAAATGTTCATCCTCCTTTTTTTCTCTGTCTGATACATTTTCTCTTAGATCGTTAGAAACTGTAGTTTGAAAATATAAAAAAATTAAATATAATTTAATGTTTCATAATTAAATTACTATTTAATATTTTGAAAAATGAATATAAAGTTTTTACGTTTTTTTGAGGCAATACAATTTCGAAGTAACGATGCTAATTCCATAGTGAAATATTTTTAAGGTTAAGTTTAGATAAACAATCTAAATCCAAGTTGCATTTTCTGAAAAAAATGTGCAAGCTAATATATAAAGTATAAAAATACAAATTTTGTTCTTTCTTTCGTTCTTGCAGCAAGTTTAAACCCGAATAGATGAAGATTAAATAAACTATAGACTCCAAATTAAGGCACTTAATTGTTTACATATGATCAATGTTTACATTTCCAGAATGGCTTAAATGTTGATATAGCTATAGGTACGAAGCTACAAAATTACTGTCAATAAAAAAATATAAAAAAAATGTTAATTTTACCATAAATTTTTTCTAATAAAATGAAAGCCATCAATTTTTAATTTTAAATATTTCAAAATAAATTTTCTTTCCTGTTAAAATGATTCGTAAGCGAAAGAATTATTAAAATAATCATGCTAACATGAATGAGTTTATTGCGGAATATTATTGTGCGTAGTATAAGAAAAAATAAATATTTATGTTGAGCGCATTCTTAAGAGTTTATCATCCGTATCGAACAGGGAATTCTAAAAATAAGAATATGTTCGCGATAAAATTGTTGGGTTAGAAAATATTTATTGACATATGTATGGTATTTGTAATAAAAGGTAATTTTGGTAATATAAGACAAAATTTTTTTTTAAACATTTTGAATTGAAACTTGCCTTAAACGTTTATAAACCATTAACTTACACTTACGTAAAGTTTTTTAAACTGGCTGTACACCTTTTTGACAGTTAAATTTGCAGATCCTGCAAATTGACCAATGAAAAAGCAGCATTTTGAATTTTCTGCTCTTTCCTACTTCTCTGCCCTCTCTTTGATAGATTTAAATGCGACGTTGTCACATTTACATAATTTGTCAAGTATTTAAAAAATATCGTCTTTTTCTAACTGCAATTTAAAAGGAAAATAAAATGTAATTTAATTAATGAAAAAATACTATTGTATAAATTGGCGTTGGAGTAAAACGAATAAAATTAAATATGCTTTTACATTAGAAATACATAAAACTTTTAAAATTTTATGATAATTTAACAAACAATAACACGTAAAATTATAACTTTTTGATTTAATTTAAAACTAATGGGTATTGATATTAATTTAGAAGTGATTTTTTAGTAAATAGAACCTTCTAATAAAATATTTTAGATATCTTTGAACAATTAAATTGATTTATATTAACGATTCATTTGCTTAAAATTAATTTGTTTATTTAAAATAAAACCAGTGACTCTTTAAAGTAGCCTTTGCAGTAGTGGTTAGACGCGACAGGAAACCCAATTGTGGCAACGTTGCACTCAGCAGCGAAATGAAACGACCCGCCGCGGTACGAGCATCGCATCCGTGTGTCCGCACGCACAGTTCGCGGAGTTGTTTGGTGGCGGTACTCGCGCACGACGCTACGATTGTTTTCAAAAGTTTCGGTTCTCCGCGTCTAACTTCTTAAACCCATAAGAGTAAGGAAAAATTGTTGTTACATACGGGATTGTTCTTTCTTTTAAAAAAACTCGCGAGTGAATAATGAAAA
This sequence comes from Ormyrus rosae, assembly GCA_035047165.1. Lineage (NCBI taxonomy): Eukaryota > Metazoa > Arthropoda > Insecta > Hymenoptera > Ormyridae > Ormyrus > Ormyrus rosae. The sequence continues at coordinate 21,692,779 of JAWWML010000012.1, read as the reverse complement.
ACTGTTTGTGTAGAACGCTCAACAAGAAGAAAGAACACGGGATTTGATTTTTTCGTACCCCCCGCCTGCGTCGGGTGGAGTTTAAATTCAACGGCCGAAAAGATTGAATAAGAGGAGCGGCGCAAATATCCGTTGAATAGTTACACGTTCGTTGAACTTCTCGCGAAGAGTTAATTAATTTGGAAAAAGGAAAAGCGAAGGCAGGGCCTTTGTTGCAACCAGAGATAAGATTCGAACGAGCGTCGAAGAAGAAAGTTCAGAGACAATGGACCCTTTCACGCAGGTAAGAACCTCGTTGTTTTTGCTTAGGCTCGTCCTTCAGGGATGGGTTTGAACGCGGCTCGAAGTTTAGCAGAGATTCGAGCGTTACAAAGACAAGGTCCTATGTCATTGTTGTACCGTATTTATGGCTTGGCTTATTATACCAAGTGAATTTTCAGATAGAGTAGAACAGCGGTGCTCCCGCAAGTTTCAGGGCCTGAGTTGCACGGTTGCAGAGCAGATGTTTTCACGAGTTTCCCTCCAAAAGTCGGTTCGCCGTCTGCCTGCTTTTCTTCCTTTAATATATTTGGCCCTTACTATTTTTTTAAACTAAATATGCTTTACTCTATTGAAGTTATTATTTATTGATTTATACACCCTTTTGTAGTATTAAAATAATTTTTATTTTATCTTTTATTTATAAATGTGACATTATTGATGATTAATTTTAATATTTAATTAAACACTAGTTATGTTTATTTTTAACTTTTAAATAAATTACCAGAAGCAGAAAAATATATTATATTTTAAAAAATTAAATAAGTTATTCATTTTTTTAAAGTATAAATTATAGTAAAAATTCAAGGATTTATAAGCTAACAAAATTAACAATTTTATTAAATTTAAATAATTTTTATTTAAATCAGTTTTTATTTGACTAAAAGTAATTGATTACCAGACAGATTCTTTTTCCTAACATGCACAGACGTTTGTTTTAATACTTTTATCTTATCTCATCCTTTTAGATTTTAGACATCTTTCCTTACATCCTGGAAAAAAATGATTCATGCATTGCTATAATTGCATCATAAGCTTCTGGTTCTTTAATATAAAAAATTTAAAAGATTATAAAGAAAATATATATCATTTACATATTATATACTTAGGTTTGGTAACTTTTCACCTAATTAATTAAAGGATAATGAACCAAATTTAATAATGGTTATTTTATGTAACTGTGATTTTATTTTTAAAACAATTATTAATCCAAGTAAGAAAATCTTTTAATTAAAGATTGAGTAACTTTAATTAAATTTCCTTTTAACTTAATTATATTTATGCCCTTCATAAAATTGAGAATACTTAATATAATATATATCCTTAAAATATTTATATTTGACTTTCATGTGCTACATAAGTAATTTTTTTTTTAAATTCATAGTTCCAATTTATTAAAACTTATTTTTACAAATATATAACAAAAAGATTAAAAATATGTAATTTAATTTAATTGAAAAAAGATAAATTACAATTAAAAAATTTTATGTTTAGCGTATGTTGGAACGTGCGAAAGCAAGAAGAGAAAAATTAGACACTCAGTTGTCTAATGCAGGTCATGATGTTAAACGTAGACGCAGTCCACTGAGAGATGCAAATGCCATTTTAGCTCAAGCACCAGGTATTTTTAAAAAAATATTTGTTTATAATATATTGTTTATGCAATATTCTTTTATATAAATTAAGTTTTAATTTTCCTATTTTCACATGTTCTCAAAAAAATTACAATTTATAATTCAATAAAATAAAAGTATTTTCAAAAGAGTCACAAAATCAATATTAACTACTATGTTATTACTTTTAGTAGTTACAGATGTTATAGCAAAGAAATCTCCTACAAAAACAGTAAAACCAACTGTTTCTCCAGCTGGATCTCCAGCCAAAACTTCTAGAAAATCTTCTCCTCCTAAAGTTGTAGAAAAAAGTTTTAAATCTGAAAAAGAACCTAACAAAGAAAATGGAGATCAAGCATCAAATGTTAGATCAAAGCTTCAGAGATTGGGCAAATTATATTCTGGTAAGTTTCTAGTAGAATTCAGCCATGTAGTTAAGTACACCTACACAAGTTATATAAAACAGGTTTTTAAGTGCCTTGGTTTGATATGTATACCCTGCATGGGTTGGGAAGCAAGTGAAAGGTCATTTCCTACTTGGACTCTTTGTTTACAAACTAATCAGTGTTTTTGATCAAAAACTAGTTTGCATTTACACAAAAGATATTTCTCAATTATTTTTTAGACTATCTAAAAATTATTATATTGATTATATATTATAACTTTTTTAAATTGTATAAAATTTTTGTATTTATTAAAAAATATTTTTTAAAGTACATTATTTTGTGCAATCATGTAAACTTGTTAATACTTATCAATAAATCTGCAAAATCAAAATTTTATATTTTATGCAAGAAAAAATTAAAGAATAATTTTATTTTAAATGTTTGTAGGGGATACTAGAGACTTAAGTTCACCTATCCATAGAACAGAAGAAAAATTTGCTGTAGAAGATATAAAATCAGAAAATAAGTCTGCTAAACCAACTGCTAGATTAAACCGACTTGCAGCTCTTGCTTCTGAAATTAATAATTGGGAGGATGACTTATCTCATCCAACTATTGTAAGAAATAAAAATTTTTAAATATGTGGTATACTTTTAAATTCAATTGTTTTAAATACTAAATAATTTTTAGGTCAAACCTACTATTTCAAAGGCAGAAAGAGTACAAGCAAAGCTTAATGAGCAAGTAAAAAATGGTTCTGATTCACAGCCAAGTACTAGTGGGATGAGCTGCAATACCAACAACCAAAAGAAAAGTCCGTTGCGGCCTATGAATTGGGATAAAAAAGTTTTAGAAAGCTTGGTAAGAGCAGTGCATGATATTATTAAAACACCAATAACTGACCAAATGCTTAATTAACATTATTTATTAGCTTAAGTTCCTAAATCCCTATACCTCTGGTAATTGGACCTTAAAATAGAGTTAAATTTGCATTCAGATAAGTGAGACAATAAGTCTTAGTTACTGCCAATGTCAATGTGCAAAATATTTTGCAGGAGGCACAGGGATTTAGTCGCACTAAAAGCAACTCGCGCCTTGTGTATTACTATAAGGATTGTTCTCAGGGATCAAGTTCTAATCAAAAAAAGTCGCCACTGAAGATTCAAGGTAAATCTCCGTCTACCGTCCTTCCGAAGATCAACGAGAAGCCAGCTGAAAACAAGAATACTTCAGGGAGTCCGACAGATTCATCGCGGAGCAACGACAGCAGCCAACATTCCAAGACACCGGAAAAATCTATTAGAAGCGGTAGCAGTAGTGCGGGTTCTCCAGCTGTTAGTAATGCTCGCGTAAATTCGAGATTCGGTTATAACGGTTCTCCTAAAACTTCCTTCGTGCAGTCGCCAGGTTCAGTCCTTAGTAAGGCTTCCATGTTTGAGTCAAAGGGTACAGTTGTGAAGATGAAGGATCCTGCTGAGATGACATTGTCTGAGAGGAAGGCACTTTTTGAGAGGAACAAAGGAGATGCTCTTATTCCCAAGGCGCCGCTTACGATGTCTGTACCCACAAAAGTTTTGCAAGAGAAAGAAAAATCAGCTTCAAATGGAGGTATGCTAATCTTTTACTTTAAATAATAACATATTTTTCATAAAAATAATATTAATTTGAATAATCATTTTAACTTCAATTTTTGTAGAATCGCGGCCGAAAACTGAAACTGGTAAAGCAATTGTAGCTCAGCGATCAATCTTTGAGCAAGGGACACGTGTTCAAGAATTAGAGAATAACATTTTACAGACCGTTCAGGCTGAAAGACAACGGGAATTAGAAATGCTCAGATCTCGATTCAATCGAAATCGGGACATAGTTGAATCAGCTGTAAGTTCTGGCTTTCGAACTAGCGAGAGTAGCGAAAGCGGAAAACCTAATTCACCCAAGAACTCACCTATCTGCCCAGTTAAACCTACACCTGCTACTGTAAATGTGATATTTTTGGCTATATTTTATATTGTTGAATATGGATTATAAAATTAGATTTTAATTACCATTTTTAATTAGGATCAGGCTCCACCACCGCCGCCTCCGCTACCTGCGAACATTTCAAATAATGTGACACAGTGTACTAAAAATTCTCCAAATAAAAGACCAGGTTAATTTTTTATCTTTTATCTTTAAAGATGGGAGATTTAAAAAAAAAATAACTTTAATTCACTAATACTTTCATTTTGTTTTAGTAATTGGCAGTCCTCCAAAAATCAATAGTCAATTAAAAAAATTCACAGATATAAAACGTATAAAAGTTTCACCGCCTAAACAAGGACATTTGTATCCAGATCTGACGAATATTGAATCAACTACTGAATCTGATACAGAATTTACTATTGAGTCTACAACAGAGCCAGAAACTGCAACATTAGATGAAAGAACCGAGACCGAAACTGAAACAGAAGCAGAATACTATGTTCGCGTATGTTTTTTGATTATATAACTATGTATTTATAATTCGGGCATGTTATTTGTAAATACTTACTACTTTATTTTTTATAGAATAAGTACGATAAGTACGATGATGATCGTAGTACCGACGAAGAAGATGATATTTGTAATACAAGCCTTGGACGCAGCATTTTAGAAGCTGTTAATCAACAGTCTGCATTAAATAAAAAGGTATTAAAATATAACAATTATAAGAATCACCTTTAAGATGAATGTATATTCGAAATGCATTTATAAAATAACATTAATTTTAATTTTTCAGAGAACCATAGACCCTGATCCAGATAGTTCGTCGTCTGATATTTCAGTGCTTGATGAAATGGACGAATACCTTAATGAATGTTTGGCTGTTCAAGAAGATGGGGAAGAAGGTCCGTCACCACCAAAATTAAACAGGGCTGGTCAAAGTCCTTCTGCTGCTTCTCATAGCTTTAAATATAAACAAGGGTAAACATTTTGATGATTAATTATAATTGCCTTTATTTCTTTAACTATTTATTAATTACGTACTAATGTTTTAACATAACTGCCAAAAACTTATTTCTACAGTTTTAAATTTAAATGGCAAAACTAGAAAAATTCAAATTCTCGAATATTTTAATTTTCAAATAGTAAACGAAAAAATTAGTTTTTCGCTGAGTTATAAATTGTTTTCACAAATTCTATTGTAATTACATTAAATAAATTATTTATTTTATGATTTTAATTTTAGAAGCTCTTACCGATCGCCTATTAAAATTGTATCTCCGGCTTCATCCCCTAGACAAGAACAATATATTGTAGAAGGAGATAGTTGTGTACCTTTACTACACAGTGTCAGCTTTTACAGAAAACAGAATTCACAGGTATAATAATTCAAAAGTATTTTTATATATTTAAGGTGGCTTCAACGACTTTTTATAAAAAAAAACAATAAGCATGTGATATTTTAGGGTAGATCTATATTTTGGATAGGGGTTTGAGTATTCCACATTAATTAAATCACATTTTTTTATGTTTATAAACAAATTAAATAAAATAAATAAAATAAGGGAACATTTTAGACATCATTAGATATTTAATGGTGTTCTGAAACGTATAAGGTCAGTGATCAATTAAATAGTTATAGTTATAAAACATTAAACTTACAAATTAAGGGTACAATATACGGGCGATAATACGTTAAAGGAAATTATATATCAATTATAATATAAATGTATGTAAAATGCATAATGTTTAGTTTATAATACTTAGTTTATAATGTTTAGTTTAGATGAAATATCAGTTAAGTAAATAGGTTTTTATAAATAATCTACGGCTTCATTTTTTAAAATTCATTTATTAAAAAATATTTAATAAATGAATATAAAAATATTTAATAATTCGTTTTTAAATATATTTATTAAAAAATATAGAGCTCCTGCAAGTTACGACCCTGCACACTGAAGCCATAAAGGAGTTTTTGTGCCTTAAATGTCTGCTTTCATATTCTCATGGCTACGAAATGCAATATTTTATAAGTTATTTTTATAAATTCTAATTCTTTATTTTTAAAGTTCAATAGCTAATATTTGTTGTTAGTAGTATTTCTTGATTACATTTTTTATTTGCATATAAGATTCTGAGCTAACATTTTTTAAAATACAGTAATCATTTCTACTTACAGCTTCCTTTTGATCTATAAAAGATCATCACAAAGCGATATTTTCAGAAATTTTAAAATAAGACTGAAAATCTTTGATATTTATAAAATTGATAGCAATGTATAAATTACGTACACTTATCACATTTCCTTAGAATCTAAGATTTTTAGATATAAGATAAAAGATAATTAATATTTAACAGTGAACTATTTAAAAAACAGTTTAACAACATAAGCCCACAACTTTTGGAGAACTGAGTGTGAATCTAAGTCTAGGATTTCTCTAGTATCAATGTCTGCATTTTTGCACATTATTTTAATAGACAATACTTTCTGTTCGTATTATTATGTTAATCCCAGTATAAGATATTTCTTTTTGATATTTAATAAGCAGTCTGATACGGAAAATTTGCCGAAATTCTCCTGACAATCTCGTGTACGAATGTTTGAAGGGAATGTAAAGGCGTGTATTATATACATTATTTACCCCTGCAGATTAAAACCAAGGGCACTAAAAAAAATTTGTACGAAAAACTTGATTTCTATTTCATGGTTCTAGGACGTTTTGTCGAAAACCATTTGATCGGCGGACTTTTTGTCGAACAACTTTTGTCGAAAGGACATTTTGTCGAAAACCTTTTTGTTGAACGGACGTTTGGTCGAAAACCTTTTTGTCGAATGGACTTTTGATCGAAAAATTATATATATATCAACAAAATTTTTTTCCGACAAAACATTCATTCGACAAAAAGGTTTTCGACCAAACGTCCTTTCGATAAAAAGGTTTTCGACAAAAACTCCTTTCGATCAAACGGTTTCGACAAAATGTCCTAGAACCCTATTTCATACTTCCTTCATTAAGAAGTAATGAAAATGAGAAGAAAAATATTATTACATTATTTTTAATACTTATAAAAATTTTAGTTTCTAAAAATATGTATAAAAATATTTAGTTTCAATTATTAAATCAGGATGCACAATTTTGATTGATATATTACTCTAAAAATTGAAATTTTTAATTGGAACATTAATATTCATTTTATTATTGCCTAGACGCCGAAAACTCCAGTGCGCGTTATATCACGTGTACCTCAAGATGTAGATTCAGAATCTTCGACTAATGCATCCCACGATAGAGAAGCAGTTTTAGTCCAAGAAAAAGTACAACGTTTAGTTCAAGAAATTCAGAAACAACAAACCATAATTGGCCAAGCTAGTCAAGCTCTGAATTTGTGTAATTCTACGATAGAATTCAGCGGTTCTCGGGAACAAGTTGAAGGAGAAAGACTATTATTAGTTGCATGTATGATTATCTTTTATTAAATTTAAATGTAAAATATATTATTCCAATAATTATATAAGTATTAATTGGCAATATTAAATGGTTAGCTCACAGAAGGCAAGCTGCTTTGAATGAAGTTCAAAGATTAAAAGTAGAAGGAACTTTAAGACCAGTAGTTCCTGGAGCACCAGAAGTTCAAGAGAGTGGATCTCTTACTATTTCAGCAATTACTTTACCGCTTAAGCGAGACTTTTTCCGTCATGTGGAACCTGGTATATCATAATAATTAAAATTTTTATTTATCATTTATACTTTATTTATTTATATCGGTTTAATCAATGTCTTTTTATTCATTTCCAGAAATATGTCTGCATTTTGTGTGTTTGGTGCGCTATTTAGACACAGTGGTAGCCACTCCTGTAGTCCAAGCCGAATCAGGAGATTCTTGCTTACGTTTTCCATCTACTTTAAAGTTGCAAGACTTATACAGTGACTTCAAAGTTGTTATTGAAATTTATTCTTTACAAACACGCGCAGAAATTCTCCCGCATGAAATCAAATATCACATTCATAATAATGGAAGTGGCCACAGTGGAAGTAATTCCAGTAACAAAAAGGTATACTTTTGCTTCATGAAACTTATATTCTGTTCAAATTGTTAACAAATTTTTAGTAATATTATGAAAAACATTGATATCCTGCCGCTAAGGTTATTACATATAAAAACAAGCAAAATTCTTTTCATCGACATTCTCATCAAAGATCAGTTATAAAATGATAGAAAACCATCAATATTTTTTACAGTATCTTTAAGAATTTATGAACTATTAGTAGTTACTTATAATTATGAATAAAAATTATTTTATTGCTATTTTAGAGTGGAGGTAAAACTCCGAAAAAATTCCTAAAACAAGAAAGTAAACTAGTTATGCCCAATCTTCATAATCCTGCCGGACCATCAGCCGTTCAAACAACATCATTTTCTCTAGCTGGATATGTGGTATTTAGTTTAAAGGAAGTTCAGAGGCAGCAGTTCACTCTGAATAAAGTTCCTCTTTCATCGCCTTTGGAAGGCCGATTACAAATGCACGTTTCGTGCGAACTGACAGTTTCCGTGGACCATCACGGCTTCTTAAGTATGTTTGAAGATGTATCAGGCTTCGGAGCTTGGCATAGAAGATGGTGTTTACTTAAAGGAGCTACGTTATCTTACTGGAAATATCCGGAAGATGAGCGCAAGAAAACGCCCATTGGAAGTCTAGATTTACAAAGTAACTATTTTTTATACGTTAATTAACGGAAAAATTTCAGTATCGAAAAATTATTTGTTGTTCTTCATCAATTACAAACTAAATTTTTTAAAGTTTCTTACTAACAATATACGTATATATATATATCTTATACATTATAGTTCCTAAGATAAATAACTATATTTTGCATTCGGTTATCGGAATATTTATTCTACATTTAATTTTATTTATTTATTTTTAATTGAATTTATTCATTTTTTATTTTAGCTGTGATTACGACAAACGTGACTTTAGTTTCGAGAGATATTTGCGCAAGACCTAATACATTTTTGCTGGAAACTGAAAGACCAGCACAACCTGGAGATACAAATAGTCTGGTTATGATAAAAAATGGCCCTACAACTACAATTAGGTAACATACCTTATTACAATTTAAAAAATTTATTTAAAAAATTGTTAAAAAATATTTATAAATAATTGCTTCTGTAGGAATCTTTTATCTGCTGACACAAAAGAGGACAGGCTAGAATGGTGTGCGAAACTTAATAAAGCTTTACACTTAATTAGAGCGTGGAGTGGTACGTCAACGTAATTATAAGCAGAAAAAATGATATAGTATTTAAGAAAATATGAAATCGATTTCATAAAACGTCTGGTCGAGAAAAGTTTTGATTATGTAAGGTGAGAAAATTTGGTAGAATTTTACAAGATTGAGTATTTCAGATTGAGGTCAAGAAGAAATCGAATAGTAGTTTATAATTTAAATTATATTTTTAAGTAAACTGACCTAAACTGTGGTTTTTCTTTTGCAGTATTTACACATATTTTGATTTAAGATTAATCGTATTGAATTTTAAAAAGGTGTATATTCATTGACCTTTTTAAAATTCAATTGTTTTATGCATCCAAGCGATGAGTATCTGATGTCCTAACATATAAAAAATGCGAAGAAATTACATTTTTGAAAAATGTTTCTTTTTGATACTATGATGAAATTTTTGGTTTTTACTTGACATTTATCTTCTTTTTTTGATATTGCTGAAGCCAGTGTGTTTATTATCCAGAAGTATGAATTTTTCACTCTGAAACGAATATCCACGATTTAATTGCAAGTAATTGTAGATTAATATTATTTAACAATTAATCGTTCGTAAAGGAAATGGATATACTAAATTACCTGGTATATTAAAATAAATTATTGTAAATATGAACATTAGAATACTAATAATTCAATGTATTTGTAATATTATATATAGATTTATATATTAAAAATATCTGTATGTATAAATAAAATGTTTGTATGTATCGTTATCTTTAGAACTATAATTTTGTATGTTCTTATTCGTTAAGAATATTGGCGTTGATCTGAAAGATCTAAACTGTTGAGTGTTTATGGGCAAATATTCAAAATAGTATAAGTTTTTAATAAACGCCATGACATGCCATACTTATTGCTTAATCAGCTTTATTTTAATTAAATCTTTCCTTTGATGTATTTGCTTAAATTAATTTTTGCATGTTTGACAAAATTATATTGAAGTTGACGTAATTTCGATTTCTTCTAGGACCAAGATATTAAAAAATAAAACCAAATTGTTTTATTTTTAACAAAGCAAAGTTTCGTCGAACTGCATTATAGATGTAGAACATTAGAACATTTTAAACAAAACAAAAGAAAAACAATGCAAAGTAGAGAAAACAGAGTTGCTTAATATATGCCTCCCTCTCAATAATGCCGAGTTGTATCTTTTTTACTTCAGTAAGCCATAAATGAAAATAAAAAGAGAAAACCGCGGCACTATTGAAAGGGCAGTTTAATACATTATACGATGTACAGATCTACCTATTAAACGATCTGTCAAAATTTAAAATCAAACTGCATAGCACGTCGTAGTAGTATATGTAGTCCCTATTACAAAGACCTCATAAATCCCGATAAAAAGGAGCAGAAACCTCATAGAACCCGATAAAATTTCAACAGGGGTGGTCAAACTCTAATCAAAACATCAAGTGTTGCAGTTGTTGAAATAAAACTAATTATTTTATTTTTTAATATCTTGGCTTCAGATCAGATCGAAATCAAATCAACTTTAATATAATTCTAAGCTTGATTCCAGCGCGCGTTGCGCGCAGACATTCACTTTTCGTTATTCAATTTTTTTTATAATTTTTTTTTTATAATATCCTTGGCTCGAGATCGATAAATACTCGAAAACCGAACGAATCTCGCGTGGGAGTTTTATGAGGACAATGGAAGGCGAAAAAAAGACATCACGATTATATTTGACAAAATTAACAATTGTTTCAACGTTTCAAGTAGACATTCCTTCCTTCCCACGCGAGATTCGTTCGGTGTTCGAGTATTTATCGATTTCGAGTCGAATTTATGGAATTATTATAAAAAAAAAATGAATAACGAATGCAAAATGTTGGCGCATGATGCGCGCCTCAATTAACTTAGCAATCCTATCGTAATATATTAAATTGTGCAATTTAATTTGAAATAAATAATTTGAGCCTTACAGTTTATATATAGAATGTAGCATATTTATTTCACGTGCTGTTGTGAGTTACAATAGATTTTCATATAAAAAATATCTTTACATATATTTAACCTAAACAATTAATTCATTGAACCACTAAGAATTATTAAAATATTGTTTACAATTTAGTGTCGCAACGTGTGTAAATATACAATAGTGTTTAAGTATATTTTTTTATTTAGTTAATACAAGAATAGCAACGGATTTTTATTTTAGTCCAAACTATTTGCATGATTTTCTGTAAAAAATAACATCAGTTCGAATGCAATAGCTATTTAGAAATTAATGAGCGTATTGGTAATTTGAATAAAAGTGAATAACGCGCTGTGTGCAGGAGATCTCGAGAAGTTGAAAATTAACTTGTCAGTTTTTAACATTAAATTGAGTTTTCACTATACTTTAAAATTAAGATTCTAGTGAAGTTTTCCGTTGAAAACAAAAATTCTGCAAGCAGACAACATTTTTCGGAGGAAATCAAGGTATTCATTTTAAAGTTCTTTATTTCTTTTTGCATTTTAGTAAGGATTTTACAAAAGTGAAATTAGTTTTAAATTAAAAATTGAAGCAGGCAAAAAGTCTGAAGAATTACAAATAAAAAAAAATGTGTAAATCATATTTTGCCACTTTTTAAGTGGCTTATGACTCCAAAAATATTAAAATTTGAACACATAAATACCAGTTTGCCAGATTGATGTGCAATAAATTACATTTTGAACAATAACGAAAAGCTTCAAGCAGCAGTTTAAAGCTCAACGTCGAGAAACAACGAAATAAAATGTAATAATACGCGCGCTTTCTTACAGTACATGTCATAATAATCGCACCGCAGATAATGCTCACAGAAGTACACTGTCCCTATTCGAGACAACTAGGAGGAGGAGGCAGAGGAGGGAGACAGGGAGAAAGATAGAGGATTGTTTTGTTTATAAGAGCGTGATCGTCGGATGGAAGCCGTCCTTGTCGGCCTTGTAGTCGACCCTGTATGTCTTGCCGTCAGGCGTCTGGTACTGGAAGCTGCCGGTGACCTCGAGGGCTTCGTCATCAGTACCCTGGTTAACGATGACCGCTGTTTCCTCCTTCTTATGACCGTCGCTTTGTTCGTAACTGTAGTGGTAGCCATCGACGCCGATGTTGTTATTCTCCTCCTGCTTCGTGATCGTGATGCCTGCGTAGGGACTTGGGTTCTGCCCTTGCGGTGCTCCTAAAGATACCGCCACCAGCAGAGATATCACGAGAATCTGCCAATTAATTTACATCACGTTATTAATCATTTATTCTCTTCTAATTGTGATTTTAAGTTTAAATCATTGTTTCATAAATTTTTTAAATATAATTGAAACATTTTTTAAGTATTTCTTTTTGTACATAAAAGAGTGTTAAAAAATTGTTGCTTTCTCTAAAAAAAAAAAAAAAATAGTTTTACTGTAAATATAGTTTTTATCAGTAGAAATTAATTATTTTATTCATTACATCTTTTTTCTTTTATTTTCTATTATTTTAAGAATAAAAGATGATTTGTTGTCTATTTTAGTTAAAAATTTGCACCAATTTCAAAAGTAGTATTTTAATAAGTTGTGCCATTTTAATATTTTATTACACGTTTTAAAAGAATATTTGATATTATTATTAATATTATTATTAGCACTTTGGCGGCCTCGGTACATTTTTCTGAAAATCTCTAAAAATGACTAGCCCGGTGAAACGATTGTAAACCGCGCGACGACCGTAATAAGCGGCCGAATCCCGAAAGACATTGCAAAGGTCAGCTTAGCTCGGAGCAAGTAGCGGAGCACGACCGCGAACCCGCAGAATCTGGAAAGGCGCGAGCGAGAAGCAGACGGAGAGGCTGCGGCGCACAAAAGAGCGAGGAGTCTGCGCGCCCACATTATGCATTACACGCCGCTGAACTTTAACTTTCTCCGCGCCGCCTGCACTGTTTGACAATTTTACGTAACCGCGGCCGTAATCCCCCCTGGCGGCGGTAATCCACCTCGCCCGAGGAGCGTCTGCCGACCGGCAATCGATTCACGATCGCGAGCCCCCACACTCGGCAGTCACGAGCGGCGCGCCGAGCCGATGCACTTTGAACGCCAACGGCACCGATTTTAGAGTAGAGCTGAGAGCTTCTCGATGTATCGCAGTGCTTTCTTTTGGGGGGGAGTGTGCTTTGATTTGACCTGGAGAAAAATTGTTTCTTGTTAGGGCTTTTTCAAATTCTGCTACAATTTTTTTAAATTTCTATCAATCTGCGCTGGTTTCCTCGAAAAAAATGTTTAGATTTACTAAATACGACCTTTTGTCAATAATCATTATGTTATTAATTACTTATTATTCAAAATTGCTTTTTTCAAAATGTTTTAATTTTAATTCAGATTTTATGTTTTGTTATTGTTTTCCAAAATTTTTTTTATTTTAAGTCTGGTATCACAATGCTTATAATTTTAAAAAAGAAATTTTTATTTTTTTAATAAATTCAAGTTCTTAATCGTCATTAAATTTTAAACGAATAAGAGTTTTCTTTAATATTTTTAGTCACTTAACCTGTATTTATTGAATTCCCATAAAGTATTTAAAATAATATGATGTTGCAAACAAAAAACTCGCTTTTTCGCTTTAATAAAATTTTGAAAATCTAATCTTAGAATCTTTTGAAATGTTTTATGTAATATTTAATGAGTTTTTTTTAGTCACTCTTTTTCAATCACATCCGTTCATGTTATTGTGCAATTTAGTAAGATGATGTTGATACAATTAAACGTCAATGATTGTGAATGTCCATTTTTATAGTTATTCCATAATAAGCCTGTCACTAACAGCTTATACGCGAACAAACAAATTACATAACAAATAAAAAGATTATTCATTTTTACTCTATGAAAGAGGTGCTTAAAATTTCGTGATATTTAACTTTCACTTAAAAGATTACTGTGGAAACGGGGATTTTAAAAAGTTATAAATTCCTCGCAATTTCTCCAATGTTTTTAATGAATAATGCAAATATTACGAAGCGCACTACCAGATATTCGAAACCGTTAATTTTTAAGTTACGCAAACAAAACCCGTTTTTGTTTATACGCATCTCTTAAAAAGTTCAAGAGAAGCAGCGCTTTAAAAACGCAAAGATTAATAGTTTTCTGGATCGTTAAATAGAAAATTATACGCCAATTCACTAATTTCTAAGAGAAATATCGACATAACGTTTATTACAGGAATTACTAGCCGGTTTATCGTAACAATTTGCTCATGCAGAAAAGAAGCTCCCCGAATTAAAAAGCCGTTAGTGGTCTCGCGCAAAATTGGGCAACCAAATATAAATAATGAATAAGCTCCCTATGGATCTCCTCGTAGCCGCAGCCGCTTCTCGGAACTCGAACAAGCGCTTGTCACTCGCGGCCGTTCTCAGGAACAGTCCCAACACACGCGTGCTCCGCCGAAAAGCCGTGTCACTTGTCACAAGGTCGCCTAACGAGTAACCGCGATGACCCACCGTCTTCATGTCTGTAGAGTCGCCGGAGTCGAGTGCAGAGGACGATGTATATGCAAGCTTCTCACGCGTCTAATGCACGCCGATGTACCGAGGATGCACCGCTGCACTTGGGCCTTATATAGGAGGAATATCGGACTCGTGCGCCGGTGGGCCCCCCCTCCAGCGCGTACTCGCCCTCGAGATGTAGAGAGGATCCTCGGCGCATCCTCCTCTTCTCCCGCGGCGGTGCATCTTTTTCACTCCCCCTCGAGCGGGAGAGCGGTCTTCGGGTCCTTGCGCGAGGTCGCGACGCAACGCTCTTAATGATTGACGCCGATTTCGTAAGCCGCCTCTCCGCGCCGCCGCCGCGGGTACTTAACGTTTTCATTATAAACAAACGAAGCGCCGCATTTTGCGCGCTCCGCTTCGATTCGTGGAGCCTTGGGTTTGGTCGACGGGACGGCAAGTTGCCGCTGAAATCTCGTTTTTAGAAATTCCAATGCTAAGCTGACTTATTTTTCAAATAACACTAACAATATTCGTGAGTGAGTTTTTTTCAGAGTCCTCAAATAGTTCTAAAACGAATAAAATTTCGAAAGAGCAAGTTCTCTTGTGAGTGAGGACGTATTTCGAACGTTTCTTAAAAATAGATAATATCGTTTTAAAAACAACTTAAGGTAGTTGTATACCAAGATAAAAAAAAAATTCTTAACAGATTTAATTAACTATCATCTGATTACCTAAGTAATGATATATGTTATAAAGTTAACTTTTATGGACTAAAAAAAAAATTAAGAAGTCAAAATTTGATATTGTAAATAAAGATATGATTCACCAAAAAACAAGTTTTTCAAAGTAATGAATTTTTGCCACTTTTTAATTTTTTTCGACGTAAAGGGGCTCATTTTACTCGTTAAACAATTATCTACAATTTCTTTCTATGTTATTTTTAAAAGATAAGTCTAATAATTTACTGTTAATAGGGAAAATACATGGGAAGAAATTATTTTATCCGTCATATGTGAGAAATTACATAGAAATTTCTACTTACATAGAAATAAAAGTATAACCAAATGAAAGATAATTTAATTTCGAATCAATTAGCACCTTAGGGCCCCAAGGTCGTCAAACGTTTTTAAAAATTATTAACCAAAACGAAAAAAAAACATCAAAAATTCGTGCCGCAGCGCGATTTTATTTCACAAGATTATTTCCTAAATTTTTTCTATAAAATATTAAGATCTGAAATTTTAAACACAAATTTATAAGATGTAAATAACAATGTTGTATCAAAAAAATTTCGAATTTCGATAATTCATAACAGACTTTTTTCTTTTGAAGATTTTTTGTTAGTTTACAATTTTTTCAGGAAAACAAAAACACTGGTTTTAATTTTAACAATAAAATTAGGAATCTAAAGGCTTGAAGAATCTCCCAGAATTTTTTGGGAATATTCTACCAAATATTCTTTGAGCACTAGCGAGTTGAACGCAGTTTGGTGCTCCGTAGTTGCGTGCCCTCCTAACTTGATACGGCCTGCAGAAGGGCCACCTTAATTAATAATAAAAATTAAAATAGCAACCGTACGTAGAGAGTACTGCACGGAGAAAAACTTTATACACGGAGAGAATTTTCGAGTAAAAATATCCTCTAGATTAAGCTAATCGCAGGACAATGCGATTTTCTGGATAATATTTAGCTCCTTTTAGGATAAAATTTACTCGAAGTTAGAATAAGATTTGGATTAAATAGTATCTTTTATTCTTATGTTATGCGCATAAACTCGTCGTTTTTAAATTAAGACTCGATAATTTAACAGTGAAACTTTTTGAAAAAAATGGTGTTAATAACGTATAAACTATCTGCTATTATGCACGTGAGTTCGAAATAAAGCCTCAACCGACCCACCTCGCTTGATTCCACCGCTCCCACCAGGGTATTATGTTATTAATTGATTGAAAATTAATGGGGAGAACTTGAAAAAAGACACGCAGGCTTTACTTGGTCTGGAATCGAAACCGAGACTTCCGTTTGCGCGACGGACACTCTTCCCACGCGAGCTACCGCGATGTTTACGTTAATCTTTTCTTCGAGTCATCCTCATATCGTCATGCTGACGCTTGTATAACTATACGCCCATTGATGTGCCTCACACATGAGAACATTTAATTTTTACAATTTTTTAAATCCTTAATTGAATACCAGTTTATTTAATTCTGTGCCAGTTCAGGCGTGAACAATATACTTGTGCATGATCCATCATCTGCTGTCATGCAAGCTCTGTATTCATAACGTCCCCATTTGTTGACAATACCAGTCACACTGTACCGATATACAATTACGTTGGATAACAAAAGGTAAACAGCAGTACAAGATCTCATTAAATACATTTGATTATTTTTAAACAGATAAATAAATAAAAGTATTATTATCATAAAGCGAAATTATATTTTTAAAATAATGGTTGTAAATCAGCATTTTGCACTTTTATAATTGTATTGTACAGGATGTTCCAAAAATGTATGTCAAACGGTGTAGCGCGTTTATTTGATTAAAGAAATCAGTTTTATTGCAAACACTAGTAGGTAAGCTGGGAGAGTTCTGGGCCACTGTCCTAGAACCCTCCCAGGCTAGTCTGGGAGGATTCTGGGCCACTGGCCTAGAATCCTCCCAAGCTTTTTGTTGGTGGTCCCTCCCAGGCTTTTGCCCCTGATTTTTTTTTGAGAGGGATCTGCTATGCCTACTTTTTGGCGGAGTGATTTTTTGAGAGAGCGCACCTGATTTTTTTTTGCGGGAGAGTGCAGGTGCCGCTCAAATTTCTTGCACTGATTGAAATAATATTATTTTCTGAATTTATTTATCATTGATTTTTTTTTAAAAACATTTGTTAAAGAGTGACATTATTTAGCTGAATTATTTGATAGACTTTCTTACATTTAAGTTAATTATTTTATAAAAGATGAATTTTTAGGCTTTTTACCTAGTTAAATATTTTTATGTTCAAATGAAATAATATTAATTGTGAATCTCACTATTTTTAAAGCTAAATTATTTGGTGGACGTTGTTCGGCTTCCTTTAACTATTATTAAATTTATTTTTAATGTACCAGTTAATTATTTTAAGACGATTGTTTTAAGATGAAGCCTCTTGACTTTTTTGGCGGAGAGGTGTGGGACCGGCGCTAAGGCCGCGTAGCCTTGCGCGCAGACCTTATCTCTACTAGGTCGTGTGCCGGCCGCTCAAATTTCGTCTTGGCTTATGTTTATTTGCGAATGCACTCGCATAATATTTTCCGAATCTCGCTCTCATAATCGTTGCACATGCACAGACGGGCGTTCAAGTTTCTATTTAGCGAAATTGTTTAGTCTTCCGAAACTTTATCGGAGAATCCACAATTTTGTAATTAACTGGTACATTAAAAATAAATTTAATAATAGTTAAAGGAAGCCGAACAACGTGCACCAAATAATTTAGCTTTAAAAATAGTGAGATTCACAATTAATATTATTTCATTTGAACATAAAAATATTTAACTAGGTAAAAAGCCTAAAAATTCATCTTTTATAAAATAATTAACTTAAATGTAAGAAAGTCTATCAAATAATTCAGCTAAATATTGTCATCCTTTAACAAATGTTTTTAAAAAAAAATCAATGATAAAGAAATTCAGAAAATAATATTATTTCAATCAGTGCAAGAAATTTGAGCGGCACCTGCACTCTCCCGCAAAAAAAAGTCAGGTGCGCTCTCTCAAAAAATCACTCCGCCAAAAAATAGGCATAGCAGATCCCTCTCAAAAAAAAAAAAAAAAAAAAATCAGGGGTAAAAAGCCTGGGAGGGACCATCAACAAAAAACTTGGGAGGATTCTAGGCCAGTGGCCCAGAATCCTCTCAGACTAGCCTGGGAGGGTTCTAGGACAGTGGCCCAGAACCCTCCCAGCTTACCTACTAACACTTGTTTCGCAAAATTTAAGTACTACGTACAATTCCTATTGAAAAATCCCACTTCGGAATCATATGGGATCCATATGGGAACTATGTGGGAACTATGTGGTATTTTACTGCGGGACACTCATGAGTCCCACATGGGTCCCACATAGCTCTCCCATGGATAGCATTTCAGCCTCATAAATGTTGTGGAAAAAATGGTTTTCCCTAAACTTTCAGTTTTGTCATAAAAAGCAAGAATATATGAACGTATATTAAACTGACGTAGCCATTTTATAAGCCCACCATCAAACCAAAGGCATATTTTGTTGCTAATTTGTTACACCAAGTCCGATTTTGTTGCTCCAGCCGTTTCCAAGAAACAATGGATTCGCTAGTTTAATATTAAGCTAGATGAGTAGCCACTCTGTATCTCCCGACCTAATATAGATATCGATAAGCGATAAACGGCATAATTTGTTGCTAATTTATTGCTCTTTCAGTGGTGGAGCCAATCATTTTGAAAACCCAACTCGAATACAGAAATTAACCAACACCCCTTCCAGGTAACGACCAAAAGACAGAATATCAAACTCAAACGTTTTCATAGTAGACTGTATTTTATTTCCAATTTGTTACTAATTTGTTACGCTAAATCCGATTTTGTTGCTCCAGCCGTTTACAAGAAACAATGGATACGTTAGCTTAATATTAAGCTTAGTATTAAGCTAGCATAGCCACTCTCTGTATCTCCCGACCTAATAAAGATACTGACACGTATTCAGAGGCATATTTTGTTGCTGATTGATTGCTTATTTTTTACGTCAAATCTGATTTTGTTGCTTCAGCCGTTTCTGAGGAGCAGTGGATGTTAAGCCAACGAAACTACTATCTATATCTCCGAACCTAATGAAGCTATCGACACGCGGTCAGCGACATAATTTGTTGCTAATTTGTTGCTGATTTGTTAAGTCAAATAATCCATTTTGAAGCTATGAAAATACTTACTGCATTGTCAATTTTTTTCGCTCCTGTTATTTCGCGCCTTGCTATTTGTGGGGAAGTATTTATTAATTATAAACATTTTCATGAACAATAAATGAGTGGGCCCGATAACCACATAGCTCGGGGAACTATATAATGATTCTAAATTATTATTTAAGTAATAAATAAGTAAGCTCAACAACCACGTAGCCCAGGGAAGTATTTATTAATTATAAACAATTTCATGAACAATCAAGTAACCCGGGGGAGTATTCATTAATTATAAACAATTCTTTAAGCAATAACTGAGTAGGCCCAACAACCACATAGTCCGGAAAAATATTTCAAGATTATAAATTGTTATTTAAGCAATAAATAAGTAAAAAGTAATAAGCTTAAATAACAATTTATAATCTTCAAATATTCCCCCGAGCTGCGTGGTTATCGGGTCTACTCATTTATTGCTTAAATAATAGTTTATAATCATTAAATAGTCCCCCGGGCTATGTGGTTGTCGGGCGTGTGTATTAATTTTTTAAAGAATTCTTGATAAGCATTACATACACCTAAAGATTATTTAGTTGTTGCGTTTACGTGTTTAAAGTTTAAAGGCTTACTTATAACATTAAATACTCCCTCGGGTCATGTGGGCGAACGTTTTATTGTCTAAAGAATTATTTATAATACGAGCCAAAATTTTATACTTTTATAAAGTATAATTTGCGCATTTTATACTTTTCTTATTGAAAATATAAGCTTTTATTGGATTAAAAGAATAAAATATTTATCTTTTTTTACGAATATAAGCAATCTTGGAACGATTCGAAACTTTTCTGTCCTAAACGTGGGTTTTTTCTTAAGATCATCTATTTCTAGATAACTAGTATCATCACGCCTATAGACAATAGCTGTGTAATGACCCATATCGTTAAAATCATTATTGTATCTCCAAGGCATCCCGCTTTTTCCGTAGTAAGCAATAAGCCCTACTAAAAGCACTGTGATTTCTTCCCCATTCACATTTTGTTTCCAAGTTTTTACAAAATCGTTCAATTGGAAATATTGACTATTTTCAAAATCGTTAAAAACTTGAAAAATTACGAGGTGGTAAACATAATATAACTTACCAACGCTTTCTACTGAGTGAAACACAGTGTTTTCACTCTGGCAAACAATACAGTTGCTGTTCGCTACCGTACAAAACTTCTGAATGAAATCATCGTGGCACGTAACTTATAATTTATTATCCTCTACTTGTAGAGCTGTTAAATGCTTGGCTCTTTTGTAGTTACAATTCTTGCAAATTGAAACCTCGGTAAAACTTGGCCAGTTTTGGTACAATTTTTGAGCCAACCAACCGGCATGGGTATTGCAGTCAATAAAAAAATTCGGCTGAGTTAAAGAGGATTGTTGAATTTCGAAATATTCTGACAAAACTTGTCCTCGTAATGAATAAGTATATTATCGCAGGCCTTTATTTAAGGTATCTAAAATCATGTTCAAAAACCGAGAATTTTGAAGTATCATCTGAAATAAAAAGATGATTTCTTTATGATTATAATAAAATATTGTAGGTTTTCAGTAATTTTTATTTGTATAATAATTACGTAATTGTAAATTAAAGTTACTGCATTTATACAATAATTATAAACTATGCATTTTTACAATAATTATTTTTTGAAGCTGTCAAGTTCGAAATTCTTTACAATTTTTTTAAAAACATTATATGAAGAAGTAGAATGGAATAATTTATTTAAAGTAATAATACCTGTAACTAAAGTGTTTAACCACAGAAATTTTTTGGAACATTCTGACGGTTCTCCATTTGATAATAAGCCCTCAGTTTCACAATTAGATATTACGAAAATTCATTTAATAACATCTTCTGTCTCTTTTAAATCTGTACACATTATTAATTTGCTAATTGCTGCCATATACAGAGTACTCACTCTTCTATTTGCGGTTTTTAATAAATTTTTATATTTATTTTGAAAATGGGTCACATATTTGCGTATACGTATGACTATTGGGATTTGACACGGAGGCGTGGTCAACATATATAGTGACAAATATGGCGGAATTAAGCTTGCGCTTAGCATTAGAAGTATAGATATATAGATATATAGATATAGATATAGCAGGAGGCAAAGGTCACAAGCATAAAGTATTTTTACTTTTCGCCGGTAGGCGGCGACACTCAAAATGTCAAATCCCATAGTGTGTTCGATTTGCATCTGTTGCACAGGCAATAATTACATAGGCCAACAAAACATTTTTCCAGAAACCAGAGTATACTTTCTCGAAGGATTTTAGTGCACTGAATCAAAATCCGGCTTCAGAATCACTCTATCACGTCAGGTTTTTGAGATATTCTAACCTAAGTGTGCAAAAAACGCCGCCTTTACCAATTTTTGAAGTTATGAAATCCTTCAGATTTTATTATGCTTAAAGAAGTACACAAAGTACCTTAAAGTACATGTCTTCCTCTTTCAAATGCCGTTGACTTTGCTCCAATATATTTTTTTTCGGTGAGACATCGCATTTTGAAGTTTTTATCATTGTGAATTTTGTTTCATTCTGCCTATCCCATGATCAGTCAAGTAAACCTAGAAACAAACTGCAAGCTTTCAAGCCGACCGAAACCTGCCCAACTCGAGTTTGAGCGAGTAAATCCTATGTCTAATACGAGCCTAATTTAGCGATTTTTTACGAGTTCCATCAAGTAAATCGTTGCTACATCTCAAATTTCCAAACCCACCACACCTTGTTTCCTCCGTATTCAAACAAGTAAACCTTCAATCAAACGTGAGCTTCAAAACCAACCAAACCCTGCATTTCGCAGCGTTTGGTTGGTTTGAAGGCTTGTGGTTTGTTTATTGGTTTACTTAATTAAACTCGGGTCGAGCGGGGTTTGGTTGAGGCTTGTGGTTTTTGGTTAAAGGTTAAAGTCTCGGTCCATCTCTTTTAATTTAATTGTTTTTTAATTTGCCCTTTTCCCCGCGAGTCCTTCCGTTTTCTCCGTGGTAACAATGGGAGTGAGGCCAGGTAAGGCGGCACCAGTTCTGCGTCATCGTCATTGTGCGAGTCTCTAGCTCTAATGAATTTTTCGTTTCTATAGATTCATGCAACGGCTGACTAGCCGGAATATTTAATTAATTATTTATTTTTGTATTATTATTTTATTTTTCCTTCTTTAAAAAATTGATGATCTGAAAAGTAAGTCAGTTTATTCGTAATGTGATTCGCTGATCAGTTTATTTGTGATCTGCACCTGATTCGCGGAATAATAGTTGACGTGAGAATTCGGTTATGTAACTGTACGTAAGTATTTATTTTGCAGTGCTTATAACTTCAAAAAAGAAATCAGTACACACGAAGCACGTTGGATTTTACTAGTATATGTCTATTTTAGAATTTAATGAACAGTAAACCAAATTTAAATAAAAATGTTATTGGAATATTTCTCTCTATATTATAAAAAGATTTTGCCGCCGCCATAAATTCCGCTGCCCCCTTTTGTGGCCCACCCTGATGCTTGTTCCATTCAGACTTTTTTGAGAGTGCTCTACTATTCCGGGGAATAAATTTTGGAGGATGAATTATTTTTTTATATGATTATGGATTAACTATTATACACTGAGAAAAATGTTTTCTAAAAGTTACTATAAATGTATGAAAAATTACTATAATTTGTGGTAACGCAAGGATATACTTTCACTATGAAAAAAATTAATATATTTGAATAGAAAAA
>JAWWML010000012.1:21643883-21664246 GCA_035047165.1 Ormyrus rosae | reverse complement strand
CTGGAGCTTTCGTTAAGAGAGCATCATAGCTTGTGCGCTTATTAAGCTGAACTCCCGAGCGAACTCATTTTGTATTAACAATCAAATACATATATTTCTTCAGATCACTTTAGTATCTTTTCTTTTATTGCACGCTCCTCCAATAAAACCGATTAATCTTAATAGTTCTCTCACGTTTCGTTACGTATATGGGCTAATCCACAATAGCTTTAACTGCTGTGACGATTTTTTGACGTAATTTATTGCTGCCGTTGGTTTGCCGTGCGTAGCAGATGGACTAGATTGACTATAAAATCTTTAGCGTGAACTAGTAAATGAACTCTGAAATCGGCATAAATGTGCAGCGCATGGTACAACGTCAAAATGCATAAGACTAGCTTAAAAAGTACGATTTCGAAATAGGCACTTTTTTGTGAAATAGCACTTTCGAGCGCTTAGAATACAATATATAAGATAAATTTTTTTGTTTTTATTCATTTATTTATTTTTGTACGCGTAAATAATAAAATTATATTTTTATATTCCATTGAATTTAATTTTTAATAATTTTTGTTAAAAATTATTTTTAAAAGGTAAAAAAAGTAAAAAAAAGTAAAAAAATAAAAAAGTAAAAAAGCGATTTTTTACAAAAAATGCAATTTTTTTGACTGAAAAAAATTTTGGATTTAAAATTTTAATATAATAGCGGTAATATACGCATCCTTTTACAGATAAAAAAAGTGTCATCTAGCTCTAAACTTAAACATAGGTAGGATCCGGAATACGTTTTTCAATATGGCGATTCCCAAAATGGCGTCCGAAATGAAAAAGCTCATAGTTTTTTAGTTATAGCGTCTTGAAGTTTAGGAAAAAAATTTTCATTTCGAACGCCATTTTGGGGGCGGCCATGCTGAAATTCGTATTTCGGGTCTTACCTATCTAAGTTTATGCTTGAGGACACTTTTCTAACTGTAAAATGATGTGTATATTATCGCTTTCATATAATAAAAAGTTTCGATCAAAAATTTTTTTCTAGTCGAAAAAATGGCATGTTTTGCAAAAAATCGTTAATTTTGATTTCATATTCTGAAAGAGCATAACATTTAACCTCGGACATCATGATCATGAATTTTTTTTTTATACTAAAATAACATGAGAAAAAATTCGATGAATATTCAAATAAAATTGAGGGCATTTGGGACTTAATAAGTTAAATGATTAATGCTTAAACATGTTTCAGATGAATGTTAGACAATGGGTACGAGTCCATCGATTGCACCATAAGCATACAGATACTGAAGCAGATCCTCATAACAGCAATAGGGGCTTTTTCTTTTCTCCCATTGATTAGCTCATTACCGAAAGAACGTCAGTAGTAAAAGAAGAAATAGAAAACTTGACGTAACTCATATAACTAAAGATGCTTTATTAAGGATTACCGAAAAGTAATATTTATTATTTCTTTTTCTTAAAAATTAGATAACGATAGCGCCGTAAGTGTATTGTGTTTTGTAGATATTTTTACCGACTATGGGGACTGCTACGATTGTTTACATTAGCATTACCAGTCTATTATTGGAGCGAAGATTGGTACCACTCGTTCACAGTGCAACTTATAAGACACCTTTACATTTTTACTGTTACGGCAAGTGTTAACAGTGTTGCTCCCGCCTGGGGAACCAGACCATATAATAAGTAAGTTTGATTAACTCTGTTTACATTTTAATATTCTTTCTTTAAGTATTTAAATAAATTATTTTTTTACAAATATTAAACCTGTGGACATATATTTGTGGACATTATAATTGGTTTGCCAATTATAAGCATCGGAGAGGGATATCACAATTGGCATCATACATTTTCGTGGGATTATCGTACACCAGAATTTGGAAAATTCCACTTTGATTTAACTGGTTTATTTCTAAAAAAAATGCAGGAAAAATTGGCTGGGCATATGATTTAAAGATAGTTTCAAACGAAATTATTGCTATGACCATCTTAAATCAAGGTGATGAAACTTTACAGCATGCTAAAAAACTGGCACTTGTTACGTTTAGAACAAGCAATTAGTAGTTAAGTTATTAGATAGGCATATAGTTAATAAATTTCATGCACATCCGATTCCCTAATTTTTGGCCAATACTTGCGTGCTAATGCATTCGGGATGCGGGTTACACGAACGAAGGAATATGTTTTAAATTAAATGAATAAAAAATTTTTAGCTTGATTCTTTACCTTTAATATCCAAAGTTCACAATACCTTTCTTTTCATTTACAATTCGTGGTTGATACAGAGAGAGAGAGAGAGAGAGAGAGAGAGAGAGAGAGAGAGAGAGATATTCGGTCGCAAAGCTTTATTGTTTCTTGGTGCACAGTATTTTATCTTTTAATTATAATCAAAATGTAAACCTTTGTGTAAAACATTCAATTTGATTGTAAAAATTCTGCAAGAGATTTTGTGAACGATTTAATAACTTTGAAATTATTTCGTTTGCTTCAAGTGAATAAAAACCATATGTACAAAGTGTATTATTCTTAATTAAAAGTAATGTACATAATCAAACATGTATAAAAATTCGATGTCAATTTTTTTGTGCTGTTGTGTGCGATTATTATGGACATAAATCATGCCTGATTTCTTTGTTTAAGCACATAAAAATTGTACACATTTTAATTGTGCATAATTTAACATAGCCTACATCTGTACATAATAAATTTTACCAATGCTAAATTGTTCACAATATTTAAGTGTACGATTTTTATGTGCTTGAACAGCACGTCAAAAATTTAAGCATTACATTGCACGTGTTGCAATATGACGCTACCCTCTTCGGGGTGTGTGCGCTCCCCACAGTCTTTTGAAACCTCGGACAAATCGGTCGTTTCCTTACACCTACTTTTGAGTAATAGCCGTTTTTACATATTGTATAACAAATAGAATAGCGTTTGAGCGTTACAAGACTCAAGGGATTATTACAATAAGATTTTCAGTAACAAACTTCACTAGATGAGCTTTATTTAAGATTTTTAATTAATTCCTTGATGAGAGAAACTGGTGATCCTACCGTTTACCAGAAAATTGCCGAATTTTTGAGTGATTTACTAATAATGCTACTCTATTCAAGGTTAATTTAAACTTAAAATTAAAATTTTTGTCAATTGCTTATATTTGCCTTTCATTCTAATAAAAATTGGACAGCAAACCAATATATTTTTTCAGCGATAAACGGCGAGAAACCTTGTATATCATGTTAAATAAAAATGTTTTTTTTATATATTTATTAATCAATTTTCAGTAGTCGTTAAATTACTCAAATAATTTTCAAAATTAGTTTTATACATTTGAATTTATAATAATTAAATGCCAATTAAAAATTAAGCGACCTTATCCATATTTATAATAAAAATTTCATTGAAAGGAGTATTTATTGTTTAAAAATAGAGAACATCTATTTAATTAACGCAAACCAAACTCTAGAAGATTTGATTTTAATTTGAATTTATGAAATTTTAATTTTTTTTTTTTCAAGAAATACACGTTTTTCTAACTTTAGAGAGATTGGTTTGATTTTGATTAGCATCTTTTTAACGCTCTTCCGAGTCTACTGTTGCAATACAGGCGCGAGAGAAGGCCAAGTCGGCGGTTTTTATACCGCCTAAATACGTGGGACATCGATTTTTAGTGAATCTTTAAAAGTGAAGATGAGTTCGGGGTGACGAAACGACCAATAGATGATTGGCATAGGAATTTTGCATTATATCGCCTTTGGGCAAACGCTACTTTTTGGGCAGTAGGGAGATTTCGGCGAGGCTGGTATAAAAAGCCCGGTGGTACAGCCATCCGCAAACAGTTCTCTGCTAATCATTCGATTTCGAACTTCACAGTTCCACACAACCGATTCACCATGAAAGTCGTAAGTGTTGAAAGATGTAGGAAACGTCTGACCTAAGCTTTAATAGTCTCTGACTCTATTCTAAAATGCTGTACTTACAAAAACTTCAATTGTTGTTTTTCGTTTTACTTATATTTTTTTATAAAAATCGATAATTGACTATGAGCAAACAAAACAGACGATTTAAGCTAATAATACTGCTTACTTTTCATATAAAATTAAATTAAAATTAAATTAATTTACATTGCAAATTATTAATAATTTTAATTCTTTCCACTATCATACCTTAAAAAAGTACAGCAATAACTATTTAAAGTCATCTCTCTAATGCACCAAATCTTCGTAATACTTATACAAAAATAACAATTACAGGCCGTAGTCTTCGCCGCCGTCTTGGCCGTCGCCCTCGCCGCTCCCCAGCTGAAGAACCAGCAGGAGGTTGTCCTCGTCAAGGAAACGCCGTCGGACAACATCGGTCTGGACAGCTACAAATTCGCCTACGAGCTGAGCGACGGACAGACCCGCGAGGAGTCCGCCCAGGTCGAGACCCGAGGCGCCGAGGACGCCGTTCTCCGCGTCCGCGGATCCTTCAGCTGGGTGAACCCCGAGGACGGACAGACCTACACCATCAACTACGTCGCCGACGAGAACGGATTCCAGCCCCAAGGCGCCCACATTCCCAAAGCTTAAGTTAATTTAGTCGTCGTTTTAGTTAATAAAAATATTTTCACAAAAATTATCAGTCTTTGTGCTTGATTGAACCCTTTTCCTAAAACGTAATCAGCGATTTTTTACGATTAAAATTTAGCATGAATGATTTAACATAATAAGAGGATAAGCTATGAAAAGTTCATTTTGAATTTTCAATTTTTTGTCACTCTTTCAACATGGAAGTTATAGTGTCATCATTTTATAGATTTAAATTTACATAAAATATCTATTACAAATCCTTATAGCCTTTTTTTAGGTTCTTATGTGCCATTGATTCTTGTCAAATAAGTGTAAACCTTTTGTAATACATTATATTAATCTTCATTTTATTTTTTAATCTTTACACATCAGCTAATATAATTATAATTAATAAAAAAAAAAAAAAAAAAAACAATAGAATTAAGTGAAACTATATCTGAAAAATTGGAGCTAATAGGGATTTGAACCAAAAATCAGTCTTGCCAGAAACAGTATAAATACCGGTTTATTCCGGTGTAAACACAATCGAAGCCCTTTACTATTTAAGCTAAGACTGATGCTTTCCGACTGAGACTATTAATTTATAATTACGACCTTTTAGCCAGCTAATTAAAATTATTTAAAAAATCGTCAAATCGATCGGTTAATAGAGAAAGGTTAAAATTTTCGTAGAGAAAAAATAGGAAAAACTTTTCGATACCTTGAAAAAGAAAAGAAGCCTTGCTCTTTAATTTTAATTACATATTTTCAATGAAATTTCTTAAAAGCTTTTTGAAATTATATATTTTAAACATTAGAAAATTAAGTAAATTATTTGATTTACGCGAAATTCTGCGATATTACTTTCGAATCTCAATGTGTAGCTAAAATTATAATCTATACTAAACTGATGACTGTAAATTTAATTATCAATAATTGAACAAATTGCATATTAATTATAAAAATACTTTCGTCTAAATAATTATTATGAAATATTTATTTGCAGCATAATAATTTACAAAAAATATGTTTAATTTAAAAACGTTGTTATAAAAAAGCATGGGAGGTTCATATGCACACAAATAAAAAAAAAATTCTGAACAGAAGGCCAAATGTTAAGTTTAAGCAAATTATATACTTCAATAAAAAAATGTATCTTAATATAGTGTAGGATTTTTTTGTATACATAAGCAACTTATTAAAAAGAAATGTACGTCTTTTATTAATGATATTTATGAGCAGGTGAAAATTCTAATTAAAAAAGTGAAGGTACGATTCGACCAGTTGCATATAGAAGCCCATTCATGCCCACGAATTTTCATAATTACACGAGATGCTCAGTGCCCATAAGTCATAATCAAACATGATGTATACAATCGAGCGTGAAAAATGACGTTCTTATATAAAAACCAATAATTTTAGAAGCATTATCTAATAGACTGAAGAGCAGGCTCCCGTCAGGTTCACCGTGTAATAAGCGATGGACGAAGATGATCCTTAATCGCGCAGTACGTAAGAGAAAAGCATACAGTCCATCTCCCACAGGCGAAAGAAAATTTTTGGAAGTAAGCCAAGTGGACTTGCTATATAAGCACAGCGGGTCATCCGTATCGGCAGTTCAGCTTCACCTGCGTCTCCAAGTGACACTTGATCGAAATGAAAACGGTTAGTAATGATTAGCGTTTTTAAAAAATCAATTTTAAACACAATAATTACGAGAAACTTTAATCATTTTTAGTAATGATTAAAGTTCCTCGTAATTATTTTGTTTAAAATTAATTTTTAAACAAACTGAAATGAAATTCGTGGTCCGAAGTACAGGGAAATACTTACTGAGATTGCAATCCCAAATTTTGCAATATGTTAGTAAAACACATTTCAAAATTTGTTTTTATTATAATTACCTCTAACGTTTTAAACTAAGGATGAAAAATTCAATAACCATTTCTAATGAATGAAAAGTAGGGACTCATACTACAAATAAAAAGCAAACTTTATTATAATTATCTGAATTTTTTTTTAGTTTAAAATATAGCTTGCGCAAATTAACTTAGCAAACTCAACGAAGAGTATTCCATTAATTTAATATTGAAAAAAATCATTTTACATCAATTGCAGATTGTCTTCTTCGCCGCCTTTTCGGCCGTAGCTCTGGCCGCTCCGCAACGTACACAGAGACAAGCGCCGTCGAGCAACGATGTAGCTGTGGCCAGAGAAACTCCCTTGGACAACATCGGCGTGGACGGCTACAACTTTGCCTACGAACTTTCCGACGGTCAAAGCCGCCAAGAGTCCGCCCAGGTCGAGGCCCGAGGCGGGGAAGACGCCGTCCTCCGAGTTCAGGGATCCTACAGCTGGGTGAATCCCGAGGACGGACAGACGTACACTGTTACCTACGTTGCCGACGAGAACGGATTCCGACCCCAAGGGGCGCATTTACCTACTGTAGCTTAATTTTTGGATAGAGTTAGTTTATTTAATATATTTTTTGTAAAAATTACTTGTCATTTATGACCAACTGATGTACATTTCCCGCAGAAATTTCCTTTTACAATGATTGTGGATCACATTTATTAAAAGATGTTATATTATTTTTAAGCTTCGCTGATGTCTACCAGCAGTTAATAAATTATTTCTTGTAGGAGGGCTAATAAAAGTAAATTTTTAAAAAAAAATCTATAATTAGTATTTTAATAACAACAAAAATTTGTGATTTAGCATAAAATAATAAATAAAAATATTGAATGTTTTGAAAATTCTTTTGTTTACAATTTATTACTTACTTTTAAGTGTCTAAGTAATTATTGCAATTTCAATAATTAATTTTTCGACGATAAAATTATTTGTATTTAAATTTATTTTCATTAATTTCTGAAGAGCAAAATAAGATAAAGCAATAATTATAAAAGTAAAAAAAAATTCGGTTAATTTCTTGGCAAGGTGTCTGAATATTTTTGCGCGGTGGATGCTTTACCTCTTAGCTACGATCGCACCCGATGTCCAATCCTAATGTATTTTTATTTTTTTGTTGGGGTATTTTGGTGATTGTTTTGATTTTTGAGTTTTTTAATTTTTTTTTTTTTTTTTTTTTTATTTTTTTATAAACTTTATAGCAGAACTTGGTTTGACCAGCAATAGCTCTACTATAAAATCAGGAAGGGACATCGACGGCTACGTCGGTGGGGATCGATCCCACGTTCTCCACATTCGCGATTTTTCTTTCGCCTTAGCCAAGTGTGCCAAATCAACCACTTCCCTCTGGCTTTCGTAATTTCGAACTCTTCCCTTCGGCTGCGTATTGACAATGATTTTTGTATACGTAAACATCTTGAATGTATTAGCGAGCCCAGAATAAACACGTCAGCTTTCGCTATTTACGCAATTAACGATTGTATTTGAAGAAGAATTATTTCAGATTTATTTAGATGAGTGAAAGCATGCAACCGATAGCCGCAAGTTTTGCGAAAGCTTTAAAATGGTAAAAATCATTTATTGGGCAACAAATGCTTGAAAAGAGCCAACATTTCTTAATATCTGCAGAAAATTTTATTTCTTGTGTCTACGTCATTGTACTTAATTTCCTCATTTTAAGGAGATTATATAAATTTATTTAAAGTCAAACAATTCTCTTTTTAAGACATTGCTGAAAACATCCACAATTTAACTTTTTCGATGTAACGTTAGTTAGCTTTGAAGAAAACCATAATTTGGATAATGTTAAATATTTTTAAACTTTTTCATTTTGGTCTGATGACAAAAAAAACAACTGTACACATACATATGGATCAGAAGTACTGCTTATCGCATTGAAAATATTAATTACGAAGAATCACCTTTTATTCAGTTTGTCGAAAAAGAAATATCCGTTTTATCGAAATATCGTTTTGTCGAGCACCTGTTTATTTTAAATAACTGCTTTGAAACCTATAGTTTCCATTATCATTAAAATTTTTGTAATAATTTCGACATATAAAGCTTCGACAATTACTTTTTCTTATTTACTTTTTAAGTTGTTAATTGTTATATCTTACTTGAAAACACTAAACGTGAAAGAATAGGTAATGTTCTTACAACAAATACATAATTTTTAGCCATAAAACAAAAAAAAATCTGTTAATTAGAAAAATTGTTCGACTTGGAATTAAAAAAATTTTTTTTCTCACAAATTGAATAAAAATATTATTTAATTAACATATTTAGTTAAAAATGTAGTCTGCAAATAGCAAAATAGAAAGAAAATCATTTATTTATTTAATACAAATAAATTTTCGATAATAAATTGTACTTGCTTCGTTGATATTTAAAGTTCTGTGAGTTATTAATAAAGTAATAAATACAAACTTGTAACGTATTTTTAATTGGTATTTTAAAAATTGCAGTAAAGTGAAAAAGCTTTCTCTCAATTTTCGTCAAAATAAAGAAAAATTGTAATCTGTAGAGTAGTAGCATTACAGAAATTTAAATCCCCTGAGAGACTTTATATCACCTTATTTAAAATTCAGCTGCATATACAATTCGATACATAATGAACAGAGCTCGATGCTGGATTGCATGAAAACTTTTAGTCTGTTATCTAATACGTTGGGAAGGAAATCTTTTAAGATGAGTGCCAGAAATTAAGATGAGCCGAAAGTTACGGCCAATGGGAAAGCTAAACGGAAAAAGAAGATCGATGTTGTTGCGATATTATGCATCGAACGAAAAAGAGAAATTTTTTTTTTTTGTGGTAGGAGGATCGAATATAAAAACAGTCCGAGTCCCAAACTGTTCACACTCAGTTCTTGGTTTTTCGGCTAAATTCGAGCTCGTCGGTTTCGAAGCACACACTCAAACATGAAATTGGTACGTCATTATTGTTATTTTAAGTGCTTATTAAGAAAACAAGTTAAGTGTCAGCAATTTTTCGACAAATGTGCAGCAATCAGTTGTAGTGAAACATATTATCTAGAGTTATCGTGATGTTTTTTGTTACATTTAAATGATCTTTAAGGCTTATCCTTTTTAACATGAACAGTTGAATAAAGTTAATTTTATTATATTGTTAAAGAAAATAATATGTGATTGAACGTGCTAATAAGTTAAAAAAACTAATATAATGAATTAAAGAATATATACATTTGTTTTTAATAATTTAATTAATGATACACATTCTGATAATTTGATATAATTAACAACAGCTGCTTGTATATTCTTTTCATTCGAAATACATATAGTATTTCATTAAAGTATGCAGCTTCTTTTATAATTAAAAACTATTCGTTAAAACATTATCGAGGTGTAAATAATACGAAAGAAAATTTAATGTTTGTTTTTAAACGATTTATAAATGTTCAGTGTAATTTTTATTAAAATTGTTGATTTAATAGGAATTTACAATTTTCTTAGCTCAATGTGACAAGTTGATTAATTCACACAAATTTATTTCCACTGGAAAAAATAATAATTGCTTTACTAATTGTTGCGAGACCACCCACGTGTACTTCTCGTTTTTTAACAATATCGTTTGTTTGAAATTTCTCACAGATCGTTTTCGCCGCCTTCCTGGCCGTCGCCGTAGCCGCTCCGCGACGTGCCGAGAGACAAGCTCCGTCGGGCAACGACGTAGTCGTACTCAGAGAAACTCCCTCGAACAACATCGGCGTGGACGGCTACAACTTTGCCTACGAACTTTCCGACGGCCAAAGCCGCCAAGAGTCCGCCCAGGTCGAGGTCCGAGGCGCGGAAGACGCCGTCCTCCGAGTTCAGGGATCCTACAGCTGGGTGAATCCCGAGGACGGACAG
This sequence comes from Ormyrus rosae, assembly GCA_035047165.1. Lineage (NCBI taxonomy): Eukaryota > Metazoa > Arthropoda > Insecta > Hymenoptera > Ormyridae > Ormyrus > Ormyrus rosae. The sequence continues at coordinate 21,653,924 of JAWWML010000012.1, read as the reverse complement.
ACCTACACGGTCACCTACGTCGCCGACGAGAACGGATTCCAGCCCCAAGGCGCTCACCTGCCCGTAGCTTAACTTTAGATAGGACTCGTTTAATTTAATAAATTTTTTTACAAAAATTTTGGTTCACGATTTTTTATTACTTTATCCCGCTCACGTATGGCAGCATTGGTGGTTTTTGCAGAAATGGAAGCTAGTTGAAAGCAATCTTTAAAATGTAGCAAAAGAACAATTAAGTTATTGACAAAATAAGACAACGTGTCTTATTATTTTAAAATTCATTTTGCAAGATTTAATATGCGTATTTGCACCAAGATGAATGAGATTTTATAAGGCATTATTTTCGCAGGAAATAAGTGTAAAATTCTTACAAAACTGGTTTTCTAGAATTGAGTTGTTGTATTATAATCACGGAGAGGAAAAAAAGATATTTCTTCCGTTTCTACGGTTAAATTGACTTAAAAACCAAAAGTTGAATAAACTTCTTTACAAAAAGGCTTATATAACTTTAAAAAAAGGAAGAAGCTTCCTTTTTTTTCGGTGACTTCAGCTTCTTTAACAAAACGGTTAATACATCTTACAAAAACGGAAGATCCTCCCGTTTTTTAAAAGTAACTTGTCTTTCTCTATAAACAACTTATTATAAAGCTGTAAATAATTCTAAATTCCGTATAAAACTTTAACAATTAATTTTAATTTTTTAATGAAATTGAAAATTTTAAATAATATACTAATTATTTCATATTAGAAAATTATTAAAACTAAAAATCAGTTTACAATGCTGGTCCGATGCTATTTGCCGAATAAACTTAAGGTGGCTATTTCCAAAGTAGTCGCCGATGATGAGACCTAGGTGGTGCGCTTCGTAGCTTTCAGGATCTAGGTGTCGATTTAACTAGAGGTGGTCATCTCCAAGTACCAGGTCACCGATGATGATGATCTAATACGAGTTTTTAAAATTTTTCCATCAGGGAAATTGAAATCAAAATTTACAAACTTAATATTCACATTTACCATTTTCTGGTTCAATTTTTTATAAATCATTTAATTCTCACGACAAATTCATGAATCTTACATTACGATAATATTAAAAACGTTGCATATTCATTAATGTTTCAAGTTAAGAAAATAAGTGTGAGTATATTTTTTACCGACTTATTTGACCTTTAATATTCTTAATTTTATATTATTACTTAAAATTTTATTCCTTGGTTTATTGTCCTTTTATAATAATTAAAAAGAAATTTTGCAAAAGATAAATTTCACATTTTTATTGCAAAATTGGGCTTAAATGAAATGAAATATGTACATGTAGATTGTAATATAACAATAATTAATCTCAAAAAGTAAAGTATCCAATGCTTTATAAGCTGCACAGGAAAATATTTTGCATAGATTCGTGTGCATTACAAATGACCTTCACAAATGTTTATCATTCAATTGCCCATCTATTATTATATTACTAATTCTTTTAGTATTTCCGACTTGCGCGCGATTATAAGTTGTTTATTCCGTCTTTATCCTTGAAACATCTAATTTAGCTACTTTTTGCGTCACCTACAGCATAAGCTTTTTAAATTTTCATTTTCAGTTGTGACGGATAATATAATAATTAATAAAAAATTGAAACGAATATTTTACATCAGATATATTATCAAAACTTTGTAAATGTACTTCCAATAAATATCACGTAATTTAGTAAAAAAATATCACCGAACAGTATAAGTGAAAGCTAGTATTTACTTTTCTATTCAAAATTTTAAATAAATCTACTTTTTCATGAACCAAGATCCTGCAATTTTTTCATAATAAAACTAAAAATATTTTTACTTGTATTCTTTCTTTAACTCGAAAACAACGCGTCATATTGCTAAATACAAAAAAGCATAATTATATATATAAATATATCTGTTTTTGTCTTATTTAAATTAACTCGCATCTACATAAATTTGTTACATGTAATTAAATTACAAGTACACTCTTTTTTCACTTTCTATAATAACTATATATATATATTATACTCAGTTATTAATTGTTGATGGTCGGATTTATAAAATTCTAACTAGTAACTACTTATAGTTTTACATAAAAGCTCAAATCTGCACAAAATCACCTTACAATATGAATATTCATTAACTCAATTAAAATTCTAACGCTTACTTTACATTGACTAGTAATTTAAAAGTAAAAATTTACTCGTGAAATATCATTATAAATGTATTTTGATAATTATTCGGTTTTTATTTTTTTTGAGTGAATAATGAAATTAATTTGTTTATATTCTTAAAAGAAACTACTTAATTTTTAAACGATAACAGGCAAATTGAATTTTTTTAAAATACCGTTTTATATTTGCACTTTCGCAGAGCATTTTTGCGACATCTAATGCCCGCGAAAGCAACTATCAAGCCTCAACAGCTGACACGTCAAAAGAATTACCCCAAAACTTGAGGTACCAGTACCGCAAGCACTTGGAAGGATTGATCGGTCGCAATATGTTTATATTTTACTATGTTTACTCTAAAATAGCACTTTTCGCAGTCTAACGGCCGCGAGAGAACATGGTTTGCCGTCTTGCACCATGGGCTTTCGGCAAAAAGGTAATACTTTTAATAATCATTCGTTTAATCTATCTTTTTCCCTGTAGAAGGTTAAGTTCCGCATGTGCGGTCTCTGCTTTGAATTGCAGGCTTCTTCCGGTTCATCATAGAAGCAGATTCAGTGTTTACGTTCGAAAATGCCTCGTTTGTCGATGCTACCACGAACTTCGCGGATAGTGGCTCTATGCTCTGCAGCAAACTTTATCAATGCTGCGGACAGAGTCATTATGCCCATTGCCATAGTTCCCATGACTGATCAGTTTAAGTGGAACCTGCACTGGCAAGGGTGGATTCTTTCTGCGTTTGCTTTTGGTTACTTTACGAGCCAAGTATGTATAATCATTGCACATATGTCTAACTTTCCCTTATCATTTTCTTGGAATTATGTTAATTTTAGATTATTGGAGCAAGCACAGCTAATCGTTTTGGATGTAAAACTGTTTTAATGGTGGCTGTGCTGCTTTGGTCAATTAGCACAGTGATAACACCACTTTTAGCGCAGTCTATTCCACTACTTATAATAACCAGGGTGGTTCTTGGTCTTGGTGAAGGACTAGGTAAACATTATTTATTATTAATAATTGTATTGAACATTAAGTATATAAATAATCATTGATTAACAAATTTTACACATATTTTATGTACATTAAAATATAATTTATTTTATTGTAGGCTTGCCAGTTATATTTCACTTATTTGCTCATAGTGTGCCAGTAGAAGAAAGATCTCGAGCCTTTGGATATCTTGTTGCTGCTGGATCTGTTGGACAAGTAGTGGCATCAATTGTAAAATCAAGCTCTGTATTTATATTAACTTACATATTAAATGCAGATAATAGCAGTATTTTGTCTTTTAGTTGTGTCCACATTTGTCATGGCAAAGCGGCTTTTATTTATTTGGATCAATTGGTATTTTATGGACTATTTTGTGGCAAATATTGTATAAGGAAACAAACTCGCAAGAAGAAATTCCATTATTTTTGCCTAAGGTTAGTTTAAAACTAATGAAAATATGCTTTATAGTTAATAGTATTTATAGCACATTATTTTTAAACTAGATATCTCAGAATCGAGCTTTACAATGGACTGAATTTATTGCTCATTGGCCACTTTGGGCCTTGTACATAGCTCATTTTGCAATGAACTGGAGTAATTATATTATCATGCAATGGTTACCTACGTATTTATCAAGAAATTTATCAGCCAACAAAGAAAGTATAAGTTTAACAGCATTACCTTACATTGTCAATTCTCTTGTTGGTATTGGTGAGTATTTTGAAATGAAACTAAACAAAAATTCTTTTTGATTCAGTTTTCTCTTAAAATGTAATTTGCTCCTCGTTTTTTTTTGAGCAAAATAGGGTATAAAAAAAAATTGTATTTTGTGCCCTAGATTTAAAAAATACTATATAACTCTTGTATTTATTCTTAATTACTCATTATAATTCTTTTACTTAGCTGCTGGACATAGCGCTGACAATCTTATTCAAAAAAGGTGGACAGTGTTATCTGTTCGAAGGCTTATGACCAATATTGGTTTAATTGGTCCAGGAGCATTTTTGTTAGCTTTTTGTGCAGTTGACAATTTACTATCAGCAGTGATGTAAGCTGAAATTTTCAGTATTAATCTTTTAGACTTTTATATGTTGATTAATTTTCACAATGTTCTTTAGATTTGTATCAATATCTATGGGGCTATGTGCATGTAATTCCTCTGGTCATCTCAGTAATCATGCTGATGTTGCACCAAATCATGCTGGTATAACTTTTGCTGTATCTAATACAATAGTGAGTAATTAATTTCTAGAAAATTAAAAAATGACTTGTTTCATTCAATTTTTTTTTAATACCAAATTTAATGCATTTCTAGGCTACGATACCTGGGATTTTATGTGGACCACTTACAGCTGAATTAGTAACAGCATCTAATGGTCGCTGGCTGCCAGTATTTGTCCTGGCAGCAGCTATCAATTTTACAGGAGCCATAATATACCAAAGTCACAGTTCAGCACAACCAGTATTGTGATATTCGTAAAAACGTTCAGAATGGACTATTGATACTTCAAGTCTTCTAAAGGAGTATAGTGTTTATTGTATAGAGTTTTTTAATCTATGAAGAAGGAACTTTGAGTGTCTTATATTGAATCGAATTTTGACACGAATAATGTTTGGTACAAAAGAGGAGAAAGATACTTGTTGGGCATATCATGCAGAAATTGAAGTGTTAAAAGTGTTCAGTCTTGACAGGATCAAACGAAAGTACGATCAATTAGTTTCGTGATAAATAAAACATTATATTTTTATTTTTTCAAAAAATTTTTGTATAGTCTGTGAAGAATATAATGTGTACATAATATAAACAGTATCATTGTAAATCGGATTTTTCAGAAAAACCTAAATTTTTATATTTAATTATTTTAAGGTACTATAAATTTTAATGTCATTTATTTGTTTTTATAATAATCTAGTTTTTAACTGCAATTAAGTTTTAAAATATATATAAAATTTAGAATTTAAATTTCGTAAATTTTCAACATTTAGTTTTATCTTGTAGCTAAGCAATAAAAAAATGAGCTTGAGTAATACGATACAATTTATTTATTTATCAAGAAAGTACAGATTTTTTCAAGAACTCGGACTTAAATACTTCAGGCAGCATGCTATTCATAGCGGGATATTTGTTCGTAATATCATTCTGAACAATTACATTAGCTTGAGTCGATGTCGTAGGATTTTGCTTTGCGGCTTGAACTCTTTCTAAAGTAGATGGTTTCGGTAACATATTTGTATTATATGAATTTGTGCTACCTTCAAGATTGTTAGAAATATTTAAGTTCGAAAACATTTTCGTAGCATTTTCACTATCGGCGTATACTTTATCTATCATATCTGTAATTTCAGTTTGAATTTCTGATATTTTTGTATCTTTATCGTATTGCTCTGATTCCGACTCAGTAGCAGAGTTCTTTAAGGTATGAGAATATTCTAACATTTTTCCATTATTTTCCAGGAGACTTTCTGTCTTAACGTCTCCTTTTCCGAATAAAAGTTCAATGTTACTGCTACCAGGAAGATTATTACTTCTTAAATTAATGAAATCAGAGAACGATTGGTGGAAATTTTCAGCTTTGTGTGTAGAAAAGTCAAGCGTCTCGCATAATTTCTCTATGTTTGCAAGGTTGCTTGGGTTGATTGTACTTCGCACGTTTAACAAACTGACGTTGTTTCTCATATCTTGCCAAGAAAACTTTGTATCTCTTAATTCTTTACAAATTAGTTGATTTATTTTTCGTTTTTGTGTTTGGATTTCTTTTAATTGTTTTTCGAGATTCAATATTTGCGGATCTTTAACAGGTTGCAAAATTTTTGGAGAATTTAAGTATTTTGACGATATTTTTTTGAGTTTACAGTCGCTCCATGATGGTGGTCTCTTAATAATACCTAAATAGGAAGTAAATTTAATCTTGATTTATATTATGATGAAAAAAGTTACAATAATTTTTATTTATTACTTGTAAAAAATTGTACCATCAATGTTTTCTGCTTTGGTCTTATCTCTTGCTTCCAATCCTACTTCGCCAAATGTATAAATGCATCTTTGAGTTGCTAAAACTCTTTTCTCCAGGGGTTTTTTCAATTTCAATAAATGGACACGATTTTCAGCTATTGCCTTTTCTCGGAGCTAATAAAGCAGTAATAATATTCGTAATTTATAAATAAAAAAATAATGATAAAAAAGAATAAAGGCTAAATTGCACGCGTCTTAAAAAGTCTTTCAATCGAAAATTTGTTAACTGTAACTTTCCTTAACAATGATACAACAGATATTTTAAAGAAATGTTAAAAAACATAGGGTTAAAAATTTAAAGATTAAAATTGAAGTTCAAGCAGCCAAAATACTGTAATCAATTTCGTCTGATCATTAACTTTATTATTATTTATTTAATAAATATTTTCAAACCTGGTGATCTTTTGAACACGTCTGATTCGATGTTGTTTTTTTCACCTCCAAGGCCAGTTTTGTTACTGAACTTGATTTAGAGTCATTTTTGTTATCGTTTAATTTATTATCAGTTTGTGTCATCTTCAAATCCCGACTTTCTCTTCTTTCCACAGAAGAAGAAATTTGTTTAACTTTACGTCTGCAAGGAAGTGATTATTAACATTTTAATATATTTCTGTAATAGGAAATATGAACGAAATTTATAAACTACACTTATTTTATTATTAAAAAATTTTAAACAACGTTAAGAAAAAATGAACTTTTTTTTAAATAAAGTGTGAATAAAACTTTTTTCTTAATCAAAAAGATTTTACCATAGTAAGGTAAGAAGATATTCTTAGCATTGATTACAAAATAATAATAAATTTAAATTACATGCAATTTCAAATATTTGCTTTATAACGTCTTTAAAATCAATGACACGTAAAAATTAAAAATGATATCATTAGTGTTTCTTAGAGATAAGCGTAGAAATCGATTCTTTGCACAACAAGAATAATGAATTTCTACATACGACTACTTCTTAATTATTCGAGTAAAAATACAAAGAATTTTAAAAAATGTACTTCTTTATCTTTTCCTTGTTTGGCTTTGGCTCCTCTTCCAGCGATTTTTCTGGTTGATCATACTTTACGAAGACCGTAAGAGCGTTGATTCGCTTGTAATTTTCAATTGAATCATTTAATTTTAGCGAGCCTTTGAGTAATTTTGATTCCGACGAGGAATAAGGCTTGCGACCAATTATACCCGTTTTGTTCGCCAGCTTTGCGACTCTTGGTCCTCTTGATTTTTCTTAATATTCTTTGGAAAATGTCATATTTCTTCTTGCTTCCTTCTACCCGGACTAGGGTTCTAAATCAGTAAACAAACCGGAAGCTAATCGCGGAAGAAACATAACAATAATTCGCGATGTATAACCTAAGTTCAAACAGATGTGATTTAAAAATAAGTTGTGTATAGATTTTGTTGTCACTGATCTTTTAAGTATGTATATCAAGGATAAATACCTTGTATAAAAATATTTCTAGAAATCTAGATAAAAGTTTTATAAAAAATTGAAGTCTGACGATCAGCGGCTAGTTCGCATGCAAATAATCCTATATATTACTTATTTGGTTGATGAAAAATAATGATTTAAGAATTTCAGAATTTTCATAAACTTTTGTAAGATTTGCAAAATTAGAACATAAATATTACAAAATATTGTTATTCAGTCTTTATTCATAACTAATTCTTACATCAAAATATATTAATTGATTTTTACAATAAACAGTGAAAAGAAGTTTTAAATGACAATAATATGATTATAGTATCAAGACCAGCTTGATAATTCTTTGCGCAAACGCCTACATGTTTGCAAACTTCTACTCTTCTACGTTTTGTAAAATTGTTGAGTTAATTTTACTAGAACTCTACAGTTTTCGTCTTTACATGCGTGTGTGTTTTTGAAAATGATTGTTACGATTTTATTTTACGAAATCAATCGAAACAGTATTACTAATAAGTTCGTCGATTTTTAAAAAATTGTACATTTTGTGTTTTCTGAGGAAAAATTTACTAGAGGGCAACTTTTTATTCGCACTCTAGATATTTTCAAAATATTTAAAAAGTTATCGATTCGAATGAAAATCACTCTTTCGGGACAAGAAAGTAACGATATCGATTGATATAAGACTAAACTATCATCAATTAAATATTTAACTATGCTTAACTCACATTTTCAATAAAAATTGATCAAAAGTAAACTTTTGTGATTTCCAAATTAATAAAAATTTTTATAATACATAAAATAATCTGATACATTTTAAATCCAAACCAAATATTATTCATCTTTAGCACACCCAGTTTATCGTATATAATAATAGATATAAAAAGCAAATAAAACTTAATTTTTAAAGTGGAAGACAAATTTGTTCAGTTGTGATTGTTTGTATTGTGTTCGTCGTTAAATATTTACCCATTACTTTAAGAGATATTTCTACTGAAAAACAATTTTTAAATAATTTTAAAAAATTTAAGCAAATCTAATACAGCGGTCATTATTAATACCTTTTTTTCTAAATAATTTTTTTTACGCGGCAAAAACAAGTTTATAATTAACTACGTTCATAAGCTGGCGGAACCTAATTTTACTCACAATTTCAATTATTTATAAGTTATACTTGAAATGATTGAGCATAATTGGTACAGCATATTAGTTTTTTTTTCATCAATGGACAATTAAAAATGATATCAATTGATTCCTGTTTATAAGGTTTGGTTCCCAATATAAAGGTAGTAAATTAATATAAGAACATAATTCTAAATTATGTATACTTTTCAAGTAATTTTGTAGAATGAAAATTTCCATTTTAATTTTCATTTAAAAGATTACCAACTAAACGATATATTTAAAATTTTTGGCATTCAATGAATTATTTTAAATTTATTATCATAAACAATTTATTATTTTATTTATCACATACGTACGTTCCTACGCGTCGCGTATCGTGTACCGTGTATAATTTTTAAATTTTAAAATCTCAACAAACAGCTTAACGTCAACGAAACTTTTAAATATATAAAACATTATCTGCATTTCTATTAGCACCGGTTACGTCGATAAAGACTTTTGTCAGCAGATCTTTCGCAATAATAGTTAGATTATTTTTCAATGTCAGATATATACCTAATATATAAGCAAAAACATCTCATTTGCGAACGCAACATTATACTTTCATAAGAGTTTATATGAGCTTTTGATTCGATTCAATCAATTACCGATTGAGATTCCATTACGCTTTTGATAGCTTCCTCTTGGACGAGACGTCCTTTGAAGCGCAATTGCCTCTCTACTTGGTCGCCTCCTGCGGCAGGACGATGCGCTTCGTGAGGTAGAGCAGCGAGTCCGCGTCGTCATCGTCCCGCTGGAGCTCCCTGGGCTCCGGGCCCGACTCCCTCAGGCAATCGTTGATGAATTCGCACACCGTGCGCACGTACACGTCCCGGTAGGTCGCGTAGTGCTTCACGTGCGGCGAGTCCGTGAAGAGGACCAGCTGCGTGCGCACGCCCCGCTCGGCCCTTCGGCTCGCGAACTTTTCGATGTCCTGCCGAGAGAGAGAGAGACATGTATTGCCATTCTGAATTCGATTTTAAGTGAGGAGGACAAATGAGGCGCTCTCGCGGCCAATTTTCGTGAAGCCTCGTTTCGATTACGTAACGGGCCGAAGTTAACGAGATTGGCCGGTTGTGCAATATTTGACGTTTCGCGTATTTGGAACAGTGCCCTGAGCTTGTCTGATGGACACTTTAGTGTTGGTAGCAATTTTTCACAAGTAGGGTAATTAAATGAAAGCACGTTCGCGCTCGTAACTTCGAAATACACCGAGAAAAATGTTTTCTAAAAGTTACTATAAATGTACGAAAAATTACTATAATTTGTGGTAACGCAAGGACATACTTT
>JAWWML010000012.1:21590665-21643783 GCA_035047165.1 Ormyrus rosae | reverse complement strand
CCCGCATTCAATTTACAGCTTTTTATAAAAAAAATAAAATATAAAAATTGCGCTAACTAGCCCCGGTCTCCCCTACTATTGTAATTTTTTCTAGAAAATTTTTCTCCGTGTATTATTTGATTTCGGTGTCTTCGTCACATTACACGAGCTTAAACGCCAACATTTGTAGGATGTGAAAACACGCATAACCGTCATCCAAGTATCTGAACGCGCTCAGCGCTGCTGTCATCTGAAGATTGGCTGAGGCCTATAATCAATACGTTAAGGCCTGCTTCCGCCAGTCTGCCAATGCGCTATGTTTTGTGCAATTAAGGCTTTTAAGTTAATTAACGCAAAAACGAATTAAAATTAAAAACTTTAAAAAGTGAAAATGAATGAATAATCCTTAATTATTTTACACGATGCTGTTCGAATGATATTAATACTTAAAGTAGTCTATATGGAAATTGTCTAAAATACCGGTAAAGAATATTTTTAGAGAAATGCCTTTTGGAGAAAAAAAGCCGTTACGCGAGTTTTTCGGGAAAAAATGAACATTTAGCGTTCAAGCGATAGAATTTTAACGACGTTTCAAACGTTAAATAACTAATATTCACGCAAATTGAAAAGATGCTTTTGGCGCGCGCAAAGAGGTTTCTGTACTGATCGGGAGAAATAGCTTTTTAGCTCATAGCTGTCTCTTAAGAGCACTATTTTCTCACGAAAATATCGGCACTCCTCTCCGCGCGACGTTTTACAAACTGCTCGGCTCCCCCTAAGTACAGTAAGAGACGCACTTACATACCCGAGTAAGCCACATCGTAGAAGAAGGCAGCCGATAAGAAAGAAGGCAGCGAGCGTTTACTTACTCCCGAGACCCGCTCCATCTCCGGCAGCAAGCATCCTTCTCCCCCCCCCCCCGCCCCTGTCGCAGGCGTGCATCATTTTGCAGAAACAAACACAAGCGACGACGGCTCGGTACGCGGCTCTCCTCTCGCTAATGGTCGTTAATGGAACCGCCAGGGCGGCGGGCTAACCGAATTACCGACTCGAGAGTATATATCCCGGGCAAGACGATATATCGCATTGGGAACGACAGAGACGGCCCCGTTTCACAAAGCGGCGGGAGCCGCCCCAGAGGGAGAACGAATATGCACATTGGCTGCATATTCGCGGTAAGTAAGCGTCCGCTTGGAGTGCGGGCACACATACGCACGTGGAAGAACTTTGCCGCGGTGAGCTTTCAACCTGTTTGATTGCTTTTTCGCCGCGTTCGGGATATACGCTGCCCGAGAGCTTTCGAGAGATCTCATAAACTTTGTTTCCCGGAGAGCTTTGGCATTTCCGCATCCCGCGTCCTTTGCACAAAGGGCTAAACGCGCGTATTCGGAGCAGTTTATCTGTTTCGTCGTTACTCTTCGCCTAAAAAGTACAATGGCCGTTTGAGGGCACAGTTTGCGAGAGACTGCGGATTAAAAGATCACTGTTTCTATCTGAATTATTATGGAGGCATTAACGTCGCAGTAACGTTTAGCCGAAGGCAGTTTGAATTTATTTTATTAGTTAAGCTGGCAGCTGAATAAAACGGTGGAGTAATAATTCTCAAAATTTGAATATTGAATTGTAGAGGTTTAATGTCACTGAAAACTCACTGTTATTTCATTTTTAGAGTTAATATTTAATAACTATTATTATGACATTATGAAAACGAAGCGAATGTTACGATCTGACAAGTTTATTAGGGAATAAAAGTTGCATAATAGTAAATACGATTTTATGAAAATTATGCTGTAAAATTATAGTATCCGTCATTAGACTCGAAATGTAAAATACTTTGGAAATAAATTATATGAACAATTAATTTGAACTTTATAAAAATATCGGAACATTTACGAAAGGATTGCTTGTTATTTGAAAAATAATAATTTTAAACAAGAACTTAATTTAATTAAACTTAATTAAACAAGAATTTAAAAGAATTTAAAAGAATAATTTTAAGCAAGTTTCATTAAATAATCTCATCACTAAAATGGGCTGGGAGCTTGCAGGGTGCAGAATCTAATCAGAAAAGGGTCGACTAATTGAATTCTGACTTTGACTTAATTTTAAACTACTGTTTACGTCTTAGCCTCCCGGGGAGCAAAGTGTTTTTCGCGCGGAAGCGAGATTTATTTTTATTTGAAAAAAAAAAATCAATGCGCTATAGGATAGGTCAGTCGCGCGCGGAACACCCAGCAGCCAAAGTTGGCGAGAAGAAAGTGTTCATTGTCCTCGACGTGCGCGCGCGTGATAATTTCCAGTAATTAGGAGGAAAAGGCCAAGGTCTTGGAAAGGGGGAAGAGAATAAAAACGTGGCGAACGGACGCGTCGTCGTTACCGGGGAAGTTCGGCGCGTCGAACGAAATGAATATTCCGGCCCGGTAAAAAGTCCCGGGGTACTTTTATTCGCCTTGACACGAATCGTTTGGAATCGTTCCAATAAGATTTTCCGGCTATTTTGCTCCTGTAGATTTGAAAATAAAGACAATTATTGACCTTTGTTGCCGGCTCAATTAAAAAGTTTCTCGCGAGCTATTATCCAAAATGCTTAGCAGCTACGTTGTATCCAGCTTATTGTTCTATGTACAAAGTGGTAAAATAATCAAATCGTCGAAATAGCCTTTGGATCATTTATATAAAATTGCAATATCTATTTTTAATATGTTACAATGACTGTACAAGAACTCTCGGTCGATTATAAAGGTAGAATTTAAAAAAGGTTCTACGAGGGGGTTGATGGATTACGAGCTGCAATAATATGTTAATTGACAATCGGGTGATCGATCACTAGGAAACGACAGTCGTAACGAGGAAAAGTGCAAAATACTTATAAAACTTGTCGGAACAGCTAAGATAGTCCTTTATAACTACCCCCCGATGCTTTAAAGAACTTCTGTTAAAGTTGTTACAAGGCCACCGATCACATGAGTTATAGAAAATATCTTTTCTCGTGCTATCGTTCGCAGGTGAAAGATGATTTTTACTGTGTCGTAAATCATTTTTCAAAGAAACGTTTGATCTTCCGCGAGATGTGGCCGGTTCGATATTACATTCTTATCGGGCATAAAGTAAATAAATAGATCAGTCATGTGGGTGATGTTTTGATTCGAAAATTTAAAGAACCACGTTATGTGTGATGATCAAATCTTTGTATTCATAAAACAAAATATTAATTAATAAAACTAATATATTAAAATTTTTTTCATCAACAGATTTCGCGCTTAAATTTGGCAATATCTATACTACACTAAGAACAAGTTTCGATTAAAAATTAGTATTCTGTTACGGAACTTTAATTATAATAAAATAATATTAATGTTACATTTTTAGTGAAAATTAATAAACCTTGTTTAATTGCCAAAAAAATATAATACATAGTAATTTTTTTATGTGTATACTGCAATTTTGTGTCCCCCTTCCTCATAGTTAGTAATCTTATATAGAACTTTTTTCTTCGTGTGCAGTTTTAATATTGATTTGTGTATTTAGTAAGTAACTTTAATATTAAAACGTTTTACTGGGATTCAATAAATATTAATGGTTTTTAGAAGGCAACCTAACTTATATTTTCTTGATTAATTAATAAAAGTAAAATATATTTTTAATAAAAAAAAATAGAAATTGGAACTAAAAGGAAAGTTTATTGAAATACATCTAGAATTTAAAATTTTTTCTGATAAAGTGAATGTTCAAATTCAACAAATGAAAAACTAAACAAAAGATTTTGCAGGTTAATAAAAATTTATTTAAAAATATTTTTAGATCGAAAAAAGACTGTTCGTAAAATATCGCTTACAATTCTTGCCAAAATTACTTATCAAACTTTCGGAGAGTTTAAGGAAAATTCCGTGAAAAAAATGAAAAAACTGATTTACAAAACTCATTCAAAATCAATATGAATAATTTAAAAACAGACATTGTCCGAATAGTGCGAGATATGAATCAAATCCAAAAAAATAGTGCACGATCAAATTCCCCGCCAGAGGCCGTACAACCAAAGCCAGCCGGACGGACGCCAAAGCCAGTGCACACGTCGGCGAGGCTTTTTATCGACGAAAATAGCCGCCACTTCTGCATCAACATTTTTTTGTTTTGAAAAATCTAAAATAAAAAAATCCGGCGGGAAGTTTCGCGCGTCCCGGCGGCGCTAACCGCCGCCTCCTCCGCTCTCGAGATAAAAGCCGATCATCGACAGGCTCGTTCTTTTCTCTACATCCGCCCCCCCCCTCCGCTTTCGATCTCGAATCCACCTCATCGCGGAAACTTCGCGAATTAACGAAATAAAGAGAATTACGAAGTGGCCGCTAGAGTTTCGGCGCGCGCCGTTAAGTCGAACTATTTTTAAACGGGCCGCCAACTCCGCGCTCTTCCCATTGAGAATTTATGTACACGTTTGAGTGTGCGCGGCGACTCTGTATACAAGTCGGCAGTTGGGAATCGCGCCTCGAGCGGCCGCCCCACCGTGTCCGGCTTTTTCTACTGCTCGCACGAGTGTTAAGTGCCGCGTGCTCAAAATTCTGGGGTTGGAATTGAATTACAAGCAGCAATCAAGGTTGGAACGTGACATTCGGCTCTGCCTTGGGGATAGTTAATGCTCGTGTTCAATCAGAAATTCTGGCTAAAAGAAAATAATGTAAAATAGTACGTAGAAACGAGTTTCAACATTACGATAATTTTTTTTATTATATTTCTGTAACTTTGTTGTAACCGCATAATTGACTGTCGATTAACATTTAAAATTTGTTTCGTACAAATTTTTATAGTTATATACAGGGATCATGCAGATCACATTTCGTTAAAATTAGAGACTTTATTTTAAATTTGGTATTCATTTCACGGCAGTAAATTATAGTGCTAATAGAAATTTTGACAGCTTCACTTAAGCGATTATAAAAACTAAACACTCATACTAAAATTATTTTAATACGATTTTTAATGAATTTTAACCGTTTTTATTCGCAATAATGAGTTTATGAGTAATGAAAATAATTATATCCTTATAAATTTTCAGTTAAAATTTAAGCAATTAAAAAATTATTCATCAAATAATAACAGCTTGTTATGGCAGGATGAATATTTTACTTAAATTCACTTTATACTAATAACGAAGTTTTTGGCACACGTAAATTTCAGCTCTGCATTTATTCAACTACTTTCAAAATTAACCATTGATGAAGAATGATACCAGATCGATAAAACTTTTCTATCGCTTTAAAAATATTATTATGCGCTTCATTTCTTCCATTATAAGCTCTTGAAATATTCAAAAGATTTCAAATAGAGTACCGTGCAAAAACTTCAATACTATTTTAATATCCATTTCATCGAAATAAAAAAACGTTTAATGCCACCCACTCGTGAGAATATTCAAAAGTACAATAAAATTTGTAAAATCAATTTTTTCTTTCGGCAAACCGTTAATAATCTGCAAATTATTCATTAGGGCTTTTTCGCCCGGGTTTCTTTATGGTATGTAGGTCACAAAGGGTTGTTTTCGAAAAAATATTATCACCACGTGTACTTAATGTTTAATTATAACTCGATAAAGTTGGTCCAGCCGAAACTTTAATTACATATAAGCACGATAATGATGTTCAAGTCAACTTCTTTTTTTCAATGTCTATTACATAAGGCTGCACTTACAGTAAAAACGTCAAATTCCGAGTGCTATGAATTAAAATACCAATTGGCTGGCGCTAAAAGCGGGTAGATCAATCGAGCCCTCGAATAAAAGAGAAAGATGCGATTGCAAAAGTATATATAAGAATTGGCTTTCGGACTGATTGCAGGATATTCCGGGGGCTGGGACGGGGTTCGAAGGCCGGAGATGAGGACATTACGGCCAGGGACGATCGGCGGAGGGCCAGCCGCTTGAATCGGCCGGCGGCCGCCGCCGCCACCGTCCTCAACATCGACGCCCTCGCAGCGCAAGTCACCCCGTAGCTGGCGGTGAGGCATGGGCCCTTGGGCCTTAGGCGTCCCGCTCGTCCTCGTTTCCGCCCTGGGACTGCTGCTCAATGCCTACGTACTGCTCGTCGTCCTCGGCCTCGGAAAACAGGTAGGTTTCGAATAAATTCTATACTGTTCAATTATTCAAGTGTCAACTTTGATGAGAAAACTTTTTCGTGAAAAACCTTCGAGTAAATTGGTAAACAGAACTAATTTCTTTAATTTTTGGTAAACGTACTCTTGGAACAATAAGCTTCCACTTTATCACTTATTTATATGCTATACTATGTCTGAAAGAATTTCGAATGCTAAAGCATATTTCCAAAGTTCGAAAGTGATTTAAGCTGAATTGGCACCGCTTCAGCACTTTTACTATGTCAACGCATTGTTACATTAAAGGAACAGAGGAAACTTTAAACGTGTTTTTTTATCCGAGAACTATAGACAAGTTATTTACTTGAAGTTTCTTATTCTTTTCATAACTTTTCTTTTATCGTTGTTTCTTAAGTTTTCGAGAATATTCTATATAACAATACTCGCTCTTATATATTACATCAGCGACATTAGATTTACCTATACTTTAGAAAGAATACAAATGTTATACACTAAAATCAGGAAAAAAGTTTTAAAGCATTAGAATAAAATTTAAAGAAAAGATTTAAAAAATATTTTTAACTTTTTTTTAAAACACTTTAGCATTTGTATACTAGACAAAAAATAATATTCAAAGTTCCTACACTGTAAGAAAAGAAGTTAAGGTTTGGGGAAATTTTCTTAAGAAACATGAAGAAATTTACGAGAGAACTGAACTTTTCTTCAAGTAATTTTCTATCACAGCGTAAAAGACGCTGCCAATTGCTTTGGGACTATGCTGCCTCATAAAGATCATTGTAAAAGATAACACAAAAAGATAAAGACAAGAAAGTGAAACAAATTTTTTAATTCCTGGTAATAAAAATAGCATTGTTCATGGCTAGAAAACTAGTTTTTGGGCAATTTTAATGCTATAACAATATCTCCTGAAAAATTGACTAATCTATGCTGTAAAGCGAGAAAAAACTTTAGCTGTTTTTTAATTAAAATAAAAAATGGCCAAAAAATTGGAATTTATTATATAAATGTAAAAGTAAAAAAGTAAAAAAGTATAGAGATGTAATACTAGGTTCCGTGATAGAAATGTGCGCATTGAAATATGCGCATATGTAGTTTTTAAATTAAAAAGAATAATCTCTTTAGATATTTTATGAATGAACTCTTGCGCACAATTTGCGGAAAGCATGCTTTTGAAAGCGGCCATTAGGTGGCGCAGCGGCGTATCGAGCGCTCTCGCGAGAAGGCTGGCGCGTCGAGAGTACTCAACCGGTTTGGCTTGGAGGATCGCCCAATTTGTAGCTATCAAAAAACAACAATAAGTGTTTTCTTTTTAAATGAAATTTTAACTAATAACCATCCCTGGTAGCAAGTGTCCGATAATATCGCTAGAATCCAGTTAAAATGTCCAAATCTAGCTAGATTCTAGCGATATTATCGGAAATTATCGGAAACGTGCTACCAGTGCAAATAGTCATTGATCTACTAGTGGTTTTTGTATCAGTTTTCTCTTTTTACCAAAGTACTTTTCCCCCCCCTTTTTGGTGTATCCTTGTTTGTCTGTTTTGTTGCCTTTGTTCTCTTGGGTTCGGCGTACTCTCCCGGCGTGTGAAACCATTCGTCCGTTTCGCTTTCCGAGTCCGAACTCTGCTCCTTATTCATTATTCCTACCTGACTTCTTGTGTCTTGTTTCTTATCTCTCCGTGATCTACATGATTATAGTCTGATATAAGTCTTAAAATATGTTACGCACGGGATGTCTTTCTTTCAATTACATTTTATTCAAAAGCGAAGAGCGTTAATCTTTTAGCGCTCCGCGTATTTATTATATAAGAACAGGAGATCTCTCCTCTGCTGAATGACTTACTTTTATTTTGTAATGTAATGTATTTATGTATAATCTGTATACTACGTATAATTATACTATGTACCTATTGTACAAATAATTTGGTTTTGAATAAATAAATAAATAAAATATTTAAATCAAATAGTATTATATAAGAAATATCAATAAATAAATAATGTTTAGTATATCAGCTATTTATTATCCCACGCTAAAAGCACTTTACTCTTAAGTTATTTCGACTGACTATTGATTGCCACGGCTTATAATAATGTTAGATCATCACAACAGATTTTAGCCTAAAATTAATTGATAAATTTTAGATGATTTGTGTCCACTACATAATTTATCTAGTAAATATAGATATACGTAATACACATGTAAGCAAAAAAAGCACGACTATTCCTTAACATATTTCTTTGTATCAAAGACACACTTCAAGCGTAAGAAGTATCATTTTATAAAAATATTGAATTACAAATTTATAGCTTCAATTAACATTATTTTTATATAAAGTAAGGTATCTGCTAATTCCTATTGTTATTTTCAATTTTATAACTGTATTACATTTATGATTAATTATTACGTATTAAAAATTTCAAGATTTAATAAAATACTTTATTTAAAGTAAATTTAGAGTAATGCAGTGTACATAATTATTCTGAGTTAAGCTAGCTAGATGATTTTAATTAATAATTAAAATTAAAGTTAAGATTATTATTATTATTATTTTAATTACTATTTTAATTATTATTTTAACCTTTAATTGTTGGAAAATCATTATACTAGCTACGTAATAGCTTTCTAAAGATTCAAGTTAGGGTTTAATGTTATGCATAATATGTAAAATATTTATATCGTTGAATAAACATGAAAAATTCTATTTTAAAAATTTTAATACTTTCCTTTAAAAAAAAAATATAAACTAAACAGAAGAGATTTCCTTTCTCCTTTAAAAAGATTCGATAACACTTCCGGTTTGATAGTCCGAATTCCAGGGTGTTTTCCACTGTACCTTTTACCCTGTAACCCACTTCTCTCGGCACATAAACAGCACATTACGAGTAGCTCCTCGATGGAGCGCCACTCCTTTAGCCGGCATTGAGTACATAAACAGTCCGAGCACGCGGACTTTCTAGGTCCCTGGTCGACGTCTAGTTAAAAAAGTGGCGGCCGATGATCATGACTGGGCTTTCCAATTTTAGACTCAACAACAACAAACGGCGAACACGCTGCTGCTGATACATTTGGGGGCGGTCGAGGCGGCGGTTTGCCTGGTGCTGCTCATCTTCGCGACGGGCTCGTGGCCGGCGGCCGGCACCTGGTGCGTACTTCACGGGTTCCTGCTGGCGCTTCTGCATCCGGTTGCACTCTGGACTGTCACCGGGCTCAATTGCGACAGGTACTTTCTTCAAATTTATTGTACGTCGTTCTCGTGGAAATTGTAGCTTTCAATTTTTTTAATATTGAAATAATAAAACAATACGATTCTTCAGAACGTTTGTACTTTATGTGTATACGTAAAAAAGTGGCAATATCTAATAACCACATTGAAGATTCCTATTAGTCAAAATGACACTGAACATACATTTTCGCAATAATGTCACTTGATTCTGCTGCCTTGAAATATGTGCCTGAGCCCGTATACATGACAATAAATAAACGCGATTCGAGTGTATTTAATACTTTACGATTTTTGGCGCTTTACATGCATGAAACAAAGCATCCTTAGAGAATGAAAAAGACTAAATTTGCCTGCTAGTTTGTCAATCAAATTTATACTTGTACTGGTGGGCAATGAATGTAGTAGAATCTGGCAAATGTTGTATGAAATCATGCCAAGAATCAACGTTTGTTTTAAACAAAGAAAAATTTATCTAAATTCATCTATAACAATTCGCTAAATAATTTCAGGTATTATTAATCACTTATCAGTTTTATTATACAAATAGCAATGGGAAGTGTTTTGAATAACAATACATGGATCTTTTAATTTCAATGACAATAAGCTCAAATAAATTAATTTCAAACTAAAAATAGAGTCCATTTGTCTTAAAAAAAAAAAAAAAAAAAAAAACCATTATTACTTTAAGTACAACTAAAGTTCTAAGAATAAAACAAAGCTTGTATTATTAGAAATTGAATATATCCATTTTTAGAACTCGTAGAACGCCGACTAGCTTTTATACGCGTCCGGTATCGCACGCAAGCTTGCTCTCGTGAGTGTAATACGTGAATTCAGATATCACACATATATAGTATACATATGTACACTTATACAGGGCGCTGGAAGGATTTTTTTTTCATTATTTATTCCGTTTTATCCGTGCATACACTCGTTCCTGCCTTACTGTCAACGCATTCGATACTTTAAAGCTCGCAAAAGGCGTTGTAATCCGCTGGTCATTGGATACGTTTTATATCTGCAGTATCATAGAACGGCGAGCAGCAACGAGAGCGTAATATTTTATTCCGTTTCCTTCTGCGAGCTGAAACTTTTTTTTGCCTGCCGACTTTCGAATTTCTAACGAAGACGAAATAATCCTAACATTCAGGTACTACGCAATCGCCGCGCCACTCCACTACACGGCCCTGGTCTCGCCCCGGCGAGTGGCCCTGGGCCTGGCGATGTCCTGGGCGGGAGCGCTGCTGCTGTGTCTGCCGCCCTTCTCCGGCTTGGTGCCCCCGTACCGCTACGTGCCGGGTCTCGGCTGCTGCGCCCCGGACTTCGGTAACGGCGGCTGGGGCTCCGCTGGCGCCCTCTACGGCGCCGCGTACGCGTTCCTCGGCCTGGGCCTGCCGGCTCTCCTCGTCACCGCGTGCAACCTACGAGTGCTGGGTATCGCCAGGTATCACCGGCACCGCATAGCCAGCGCCATCTACGAGGTGACGCTCAGCGCCCAGGTTACCATCACCCATCAGCGGAACCCGTTCTTCGTGCCGGCCGTCACGGCACCGGCTGCCGGTGGACCGCCCAGGTTTCATAGTGCTGCTAGCACGGTATGTCAAGTCGATCTATATATATTATCTCCTTTAATTTCGCCCACTCTTTTGGCGAGGATCCAAAAGGTCTGAGGGGAATGATTTTTTTTTGCTGGAGAGCTAATGGTGTTTAATAAATTTTGTGAATTAACAAGATTAAGGCAATGGCAATCAATTTTAGACTTGCGTTTATTTTGTCTTTCCTGTAGAGATTATTCGTTCATCCGAATTCAATTAATGAAGAAAAATTTCAGATATTAAAAGCGCGTTGAAAACATTTATTTCATAATCGCGTCAATGACGGAAAGGAAAATTTATTTTTGATACTTAATCATCGCGATTAAATAAAAATCAAAAAAATAAACTCTTATAAAAAGGTTCTAATAAATCATTATCTGACGTGCGGCATAAAAAAGCAATCAGTCATCCCTTTACCTTTCTTTAAAGAGGAATCAAAGAATCTTATCGATCGTAATTCTTTCTATACTATCTATAGGGCGGGAAAAAAGATATCCCGTTGTTGCGGAAATAAATAGCTTTCGAAAAACCCATCGAGTACTTTTTTTTTTTTAATAACAAAAGAAAGATTATCGCATTTTGTATTACAAGCATATAATTGCAAATATATATACGCTCAACAAGGTATTAAGGGATTTACTGAAATTCAGTAATTTCTGAATACCTCTTCTCGTAATCCGGGTTTAACCTCATCTCTCAAGTATCCCTTCATTTTCCGAAACCAAACATTCATACGCACAAAAATAAAAATGAAACCTCCAACGAAAAAAAATCATTACTAAAAAACGTTCTTCATCATCTCCGAGTCAACAGTTTATTCGCTTTCCCGAATTCGGTCGCCAGTAATTTACTTCTCACTGTTCTGCAGGTGATGCAGCTGGTCGGCTCCCTGTACCTGCTCTACTTCCCGTACTGCGGGCTGATCCTGTGGGAGGCCTGCGGGGGCGGTGGCGGCTCCGGGGCCGGCGGCGGCTTCTACGGCGGTCTCGGCGGCAGCGTCGTCACCTCGCTCCAGCAGCAGCCCCGCGCGAACGGGCAGCCGCGCTTCGCGTCCTTGGCCTCGCTGCTGCTCGCCTGCTCGCCGCCCATCAACGGCCTCCTCTACGGCCTGAAATCACGAACCCTCAGGCGATCCGTGCAGAACTACTGGCGGAAAAAGGCCACCAAGTCCGAGCTGCAGCAGGTAAGAGGACGGGCAGAATCCGCGGGCGAGAGGCTCTCGCGTGCCGGGGGACAGTCTGTCTCTCTTCGGAGAGGGTGAATCTTGCGGGCATCAATCGCGGGACGGCGGGGCTGATCTAGTTTCGAGGGGATTTGTTCTTTAATTGAATTTCCCGACTGCCCCGGATAAATATAATTACTGATTTATTTTTTAAAACATCCAGATAAAGTCGAATTGCTAGTGAGGTTCAATAATTCTGCATTATAAATAGAGAGGAGTATTGTAACTTTACGAAAAATTGGTAATGCAGAAGAGTAATGATTTGAGAAACGTTAATCCAGTGGTCTTATTTAAATCTCTAACATACTAAAACGTCACATCTATCACAAATAAATCCTTTTAGAGATTACACCTGCTGGACCATTGCTTTTACCAAACAGATTAAGATACTGGTCATAAAGTTTAGCAGTGCTATAAACTCGATTATGATGTAATAAATCAGTCTTATATACAGTACGTATAAACGTCATCAACAATAAATTAATTTGATTCCTCCAATAATTTATTTTTTAAAATTACCATAGCAGAAAGGTTTCGTTAAAATTTATAAATTGAAATATTTCTTCTTCTTAGTAATTTAATAGATTAAATGTCATCAGATAGTTGGCAATCCAACGTAATACTTAAATCCTCTGTATCATTTATATCGAAGAATTGCACTCCAATTTCCTCGACAAAGTACAATATCTTTTATAAAAAAAAAAGAGATAAAAAGGATTTAAATAAGCGGATTTATCCAGCAAATCTTGAGGACTTTAAGATCCTTCTGCTCGAATCCGAAGAAACGCGAAGAAAATTATTGCTAAATTAAAAAAAAACAGCGTCTTTTTGTAATACACCAATAACCCAATATTTGAAAAGAAAATAACCGAAACTAAAAGAAGAAACACGCCCCTCAAATTTCCAGGAGATCCAGGCGCGCACCCCAAGCGCGGCGGGTTCCCGGCGTCCGTCCGGCAGCGGCCCGAGCTCGTCGTTCTTTCCGTTCCCGCCGCTGCAGCGCCGCCTGAGCGAGGCCCTCATCGCCCTGGGCAACTGCAGGTCCGGTGCCGGCTTCGGCAGCGGCAGCATCGCCGGGGTCTTTCATCGCAGCAGGCTCCAGCCGGCCGCCTCGTGCAACACCCTCAGAGTGCCAAACGCCGAGCTCGGTGGGTCCTCGTTGCGGTTGCATTCTTAATCCGAGTGCTTGATTCGCGCGGTAACATCTTAACGATGTAACGGGGAGAAAATGAACGATGTAGGTGGGCCGTTTCCGCGAAGCGCGGAGGATATGCAGGTTTCGAATTTCGAGCGGAGCGCGGGGAAGTAATTAGCTGTTAGAGAAATTAAAGATCCGCCGTTAATTGCGTCGTTTCGAAAATTGAAACGAAAGACGAATTGAAAACGCTTTCTAAACCGTCGCTTTAAACCGATAAGCGCAAACGTCAGAAGCGATTGGGGGAGGAGGGTTTTTGAAGAGAGCCATAACTCGATTAAGATTTCCATTTGCTTAAGTGGTGTTTCCTCGGAATTAGCAGCCGTGTTCTACTCCCGGGCGATCGGGGTTGCATTCGGGCGAGCCAGTTCTGTGTATCGCGCGCGCCGCGAGAGAGAGAGAGTGCATTGTGTCGCAGTTAATTGCGCGCAGTATCAATAATCTAACCTTCTCGCGAGAGTAGCGCTGCGGTCTAGGTCGCTGATCGGTATGGGCTGCGGCTCGTGCATTATCGATCCCCGATTGCAGCCTGGCTGCGCGTGCCGATATTGCGATGGGGGGAGGGCGGAGCAATTATGCAGCAATCGCCAGTCCTTTTCAGGCGCGAATGATGAATGGCACTTATTGTCCTTTCGAGGTACGCGCCGCTCGGGTTCGTCGAAATCTGCATTTCTCTGGGTCATTGCATGCAGCCTGCGGCCTGAGTTGTAAACTCGCTTTGTCCCTTGCATTATTTTCTGAGGTAAACGCCTCGGTTCACATTTCGGGCAGTCCTTTAGATGTGCGAGGGGACGTTTTGGATAAATTTTGGATATTACAATTGGCGAAGCTGGTGAAATTGTATGAGCGACAAAGGCTCGTTTTACTCGTTGAACCTTTGTTTACAAAGTTACTGAACCAAAATATACAATGCAATTCAAACATGTTTTAAATAATTAGATTTACTAACTTTGTAAACGATTATTCAAGGAATAAAATAAACCTTTGTGTATTAAAATTGAATAAAAAACAAAAAAATTGTTGGCGTCTGACTAAATTTTTGCTTAACAAACAATATCTACATTTGTAATATCAAAATTCGTGTTATTAATTTTTTTTTCTAAAGTCAAATACCCAACTTTAAACATAGTGTCACTTCTAATGTCAGATCATATTTTTTCTAAATTTTTTCTAAAACGACTACCTTGACAACCGCTTTATATTTAAGTCATTTAACAGTATTTTCAGTTTCTTTTTTTTATTTTCAGTTTCGTATAAGTTTTTATTTCGCATAAAGCACAGATTTATCCTATTTGTCTTACTGGGCCTGGAAAAGTTTTATAAGTGAGTTCAAATGTTATTTTATTTATACAGATTAGGTGATTTGGTGTGACAAAAAATAATAGTTGGATTGTTGCTGCATCTTTACTAACATCTTAAATAAAAATAATTTCATTTTTACGTAGTGAAGGTTTTAAAATTTATTTATTTTTAGAGTTTTTCAAATTAAAATATTTACGCACAAAAACTAACTTTTTACAGCTAAAATATTGAATTTTTTCCAATTACTTTAGTTTAAAATTTAAAAACTTGTAAATTGGTTGAATGAAACTACGTCTTTTAAATTTATCGCAATACATGACATAATACTTGCAATAACTGTATAAATAAGTTTGAAAATAAAGCAGAATCAAAACAAACATACTCGGAATACATTTAGATCAATATCTGATCACGAAAAAGAAGTCATCTAAGACCCTAATCATTATTCTATCGCTAACAAATACTTGGAAACGAGATTCGGAGAATTCATGATGAGGACCTGTTCTCGATTTATGCTATACATTTCTCGATGAGATATTTTCTTCGTGCTGCGACTTAATGCAGCCTGAAATCCCTCCCCGGTTCTTCCGCGCGGTTCAATACTCTTATTACGTATAAATAAAAATACATAGAGCGACCGAATCATGAGAATCTGAAATTCCAATTTCGACCGCCGCTATGAAATTCATAACGCACGACATCCCTTAATTTCCGTCTGTACTCGACATGTGTGTGTATATATGCGTTCGATTGTCAACAAGAAATAGATAAAATTCAGCTAGACTCGCAGTTCCGAATTTATGAAGCGCTTTGACGGATGAAAATGAATAAACGCTGCGGTTGCATGTTTTTTTTGCAATGAAATGTATCTCAAGAACGCGCAATTTAACAATTTACTGTTTAAAAAATTGTCGAAAGAAAAGTTATAAATAAATTTTGACGAATGGAATTTTTTTTTTCTATTTTTACAAAAAAAAGCATTTAGTACCTCCGTGCAGCATTGTAAAAATTTTTCACGAAAAAGGTAGAAGCTGACGCGCGTCGCGCTTGATTTGATTCCCGGGCATTTTCATAAATTTACCTTTTCCAATATAACGAAGGACAATTTTCGCAAATCACTTCAGACGCGAGCCAAAATGAAAAGAAAAAAGCTCCGAAAAAAAAATAAACGACACCGAGAGTAGTCGGCCCTCGTCATAAATTCGGACTGCGGCCCTCCCCTCGGTCGAATATCACTGATATCTAAACTAATGATTCTTGGGTACGGCGATCCATAAGCCGAGAGCGGCCGTCTGGTGAGGTCGAGCGCGAGCGCCGTCAGCCTGATGGCGGCTCACTACCGTAACGACTTCGCCGTGGGCGGCGGTATCGCCGAGGGCGCAGCTGCCGCCGGCAGCAACGGGACGCCCAAGCGGAGCCCGAGGATCCTCATCACCCGGGCCTACAGCGAGGAGAGCCAGGACGGCGGCAGCCCCCTGCTCAGGAGGCACTTTGCCGCGCCCATCTCCGCGCCGCCCTGCGAAAGTAAATATATGATGGCTGTATGTGAGCGTGGGGCCGCCACGCGAAAATATTATATGGGAGTCGTCGCGTTTTACGAGAGGGAAGAAATCACTTTGGAAAGCGGAACCCGCCGGAACGCTGGTGGGATTGGCCGCTTTTTCTTTATGGAAGGATTTTAGAGACGGCGTACGGATTCGGAATGTTTGGACGTTCCAGGGTTGATTTAAACGCGCGCAAAAGTATTCGGGGCTGCGTCGTTTTTAATTATCCAATCGGCAATTTTAACTCAAATGTACGTCGTTAATTTTTGCTTCAAAGTGAGAATTAGTATCGGTCCATTTTAACTTATTAATAAAATTTTAAATTCTCGGGACAAATATGTTCGGTTATACATGGAGCATAAATCGATACCATATAAAAGGGCTCCGAATTTGGAATTCCTTTTGACACAAAATTTCACCTTTTTATTGATTTTCAAATATTTAATATCCGAGCTTATGATTGATGGTCTGACAAGTGAAATTTTACTAATAAGAATTGACTTTTGTCAATTCGAGTATAAAAAAGCGACTCTTTTATTGAATGAATAAATAAAGATAGCAGCGCGAGCGAAATCGTTATCGTATTCCTTTTGATTGATAGGCTGAGAGTCCTTTTTTTTATCGTTATACTATCACTCCGGAACTGTTCTCCTCGGAGGAAGATAAAATCCCCCGCCGCAAAATAAATGGAGCTCCGTCTTGCAGAAAAGCGGCCATAATTTTAAATCCCAAGCATTCCGGCCTTCGTAACGAAAGTGCACCGTTATAAATCCGAAAGATTGTTTACTCCCGCAAATGAAATGTAAAGGGGTTCCCTCGTAAGCGGAAATCGTTTGCAGAGCGCAGGTGGCGTCACCGCAGCACCGAGAGCGACAGCAGCACGGGCAGCAGCGACGTCAGCGTCTGGACGACGGGCGTCCAGGCGGCGAAGCCACCCTCGCGCTCCGGGCCGAACCTCAAGAGCTCGGACGGCGCCTGGCCGGCCGGCAGGCGGTTCACCCGCGTCAAGACCCTCGAGGAGGGCGCGGCCGTCTTCTCCGCGATCGCCCGGCTCAGCAGCAACGGCAACAACAACAGCGAGAGCAGCGACACGGCGACCGACACGACCGCCACCACCACCTCGACCCTCGTCAACAGACCCCTCGCCAGTGTGAGTGGGTTTCGATTGTTTTTCGAAAGATGCCTGCCGCGGTTGATACTGCTGGCTTTGCGCGGGGTTTCGTGGAAAAACTATTTTTCAAATATAGGAGCAGTTGTAATTTGATTTTTCATTAAAAATTTTTTTATTAACCACCCCTTCGAGTCTCCCTATTCGCGAAGAATGTCACGTGCGCCGTCGTAAAACGGGAATCGACTTTAAATGACTTCGAACCTCACCGCAATGCTCAAGGACGCGCGTGCCTTTTAAGACGATCACTTTCTCCGTATTTAGGAGCGCTTTCCCTTGGCGCTGATAGATTTATCGACGGTGACATCAAACTTTGATTTTCTTATTATTCGCTGTGTGTTCGGTATTTTATCTCCGGCGTTTATCGTAAACAGAAATACAGGGCGCGGCTTATTATTTATATACCCGAACTCGCGGCAAGCAAAATCCTTCATTAATCAAGACCGCCGCGATAAGCGGCAATAAATATTTACAAGGGTTGATTATTTCCATAACAAACTCTCTCGCTTAATACTCCCGCGAGATTAATTGCAGAAGTAATCCTTCGATTTTCCACCCCACATATCTCGCCAAGCACCACGTTGTTAAATAAAAACGTATCCCCTCGACTAACGGTGGGGGCGGCGACGAAAAGCCAAAAAAACATCCGCTCGGACAACGAGTGCAGCAGCTGACGTGTCCGGGCCACCTGTTGCAGGAGCACGAGAGGTTCGCGTGCGAGCCGACGGCTCTGGCCAAGGACGCGGAGGAGAGCGGCAGCGCCGAGGAGGCCGGAGGCCGCGGAACGCCCGACGGAGGGGGCAGGGAGGCTCGCCGCGACGCCAGCGGCAGTTCCAGCAGCAGCTGGAGCGGCGCCGAGGAGGCCGCTCAGCAGTCCGCCGGGGAGGAGAACTCGCAGGGTTTCAACGACGAGGGCTTGGTCATGCGGTCGCTGGGGGATATCATTCGTAAGTTTGGCCCTTACAAAATTATGCGGTTCGCGGAAAAATTCGCTTGGTAAATGTTGTTAATGGGTATGTTGGAAACTGCGGATTAGTTAGGACTGTTAACTCAAGCGTGCATTACAGCGGCGTTCTTTTTTATAATTCATGAAAAGCACGCGGTATTTCAGGAGCGGTTTAACTTCTTATTTGGTAAATCAGGAAGAATTTAAAAACGTAAGCTAGAAGCTATGCGAGAACAAAGTTTTGATAAATATTTAAGAGTAGTAAACTCTGTTTTAGGTCAGGCGTTGTACATGCTTTCACTGCAGTTCTACTACATACTCGTTCTTTTCTTTATTTAATGTTAGTTTCGAAAATTGCAAAGTATTTATGTTAAAATATTAGTAAGTTTTTCTTTAACTAGAAAATCAGTCGATCACTGAATTGAAAAAAAGAATGATTAAAACTAAAAGTTTCGCTGCTAAACTAACTATTAAGAGCCGTATAACACTCTAAAAGAGGACTTGGTTAGGCTGTAAATATAAAAAAAAAAAAAAAAAAAACTACCTATTCTAGAATTCAAAGTCGTCGAAGCAAAATCACCGTTGCAATCCACCTAGCGGTCTCTGGAATCGCTTGATTTTCCAGAAAACGGTCAGAACTCGAGCAGCCCGCAGGAGGAGCAGCAGCAGCGTCCGGTGGCGCGTCGCTCTCGCCGGAAATCAAGAATCGTCCGCGAGGCCGAGGTCGCCTCGACCGCGGAGCAGCTGCGGCCCCTCTTAACGTCCTCCTCCTAGCCACTACTGCTGCCCTCGCAGGAGAGCCAGGAGCCAAAGGGTCGGCCCAAGCCCGTCTGGATTTAATATGCGAATACTCTCCTTTCCTGCCGCTGGACGAAAGGCCCGGGGGAGCACGTTGCGTCTCCGGTATCATTCTCTATTCTTTGGCTCTTCGTTCCGTTTTATTTTTCCTTCGAGATAACGTGTACGGAGGATGCGACTGACGGTCGGTTTTTTTTTGTCTCTTCGGCGGCCTTTCGGCCGTCTGAGGAGATGTGCGACGGTGGATAAAGAATTCAATGAAAGTCAATAAGGTAGAGGAGTAGCGACTTTTTTAGATTATCAGAATTTTGACCTGCAATCCAGTACAATGGGAAGATTTTCTTGAAATAACTCAAGGTTTATTGTTGTACTTGTAGTTTTTTCATGTTTTGTTAAAATTACTTTGCAGACTCAGTTTTTCTAGACGAAAAGACATTTTTCTATAACATTAATTACGTTCCATTATATCGAACTACATCTTTGCATTTTCATTCTGCTAAAGTGCAATAGATTGTAGTACCAATTCTTGTTGACTTTCATAGTCGTAAATCATAGTCTTGCGTTTTTAAGCCAAAGAAACTTTGAACCTCGAGGTAAGAAAAATATTAGTGAAACTTAAACCGGCACCTGCGTTTACTCGAAAAGAAGTATAATTATTGAAAAATTAGTACGGAAGTCCAGGAGAAACTCGCGGCGGGTTTTGAGTGGCGAATACAAATTATAAAGCACGTATTTACGTTGGCCGACGCTCGGAAATTCGAGTCTCATCGAAATCCTAAACTCAATTAAGCGTAGAATTTTCGACGTCCTCGCGGAGGCGAAGCGAAGCGGCGAGTCGTTTTCAAATATAACGAGTGCTGGAATATTTTGTGATCTTGTTGGCACGTTCGTTTCCTTCCCTAAAAAGTTGTTATGTTTTTTTTATATTTTATCGTACAGTATATGCTTTTGTTTTTTAAGCTCTCTTTAAGGCAAGTATGCTTGTTTTATATGCTGTAAAAAGAAATACTTTTTTATTCTGTAAAGTTTTTATATTATACGTTTAATATATATAGAGAACACATATTTCTCAGCATCTTTGCGGCAAAATACAAACTGACAAATAAGAAACTGAAACTTGGACATAGAACTCGTAGTTTCACAATGACGAGGTAATGGATATTAGAAAAGATGTGTATTTTAAAAATTCTCGAAAAAAATATTTTTATAAGGCAAGGTTTAAATATCTCTAGTTCGAATTTTTCAAAAACTCCTTTATTCGCGTTTACAAACGTCAAATCCGTTATTCTTTTTTATATAAAACTTATTATTTTCGTCAAGACATTCGGCCCTTTTGAAAAAATAATGAAAAAAATCACATTCAAAATCTTCTTTACGAAGAGAAATTTCCAAGTATAACTGAAGAAAAAAAAATGTTACAACCACTATTATTATTTTCTCAAGACATACCAAAGCAACAAGCAACGTTCCTCAATGCGCGTGATAAAAAGTTCGCGCGGAAGCACGCCGTTATTGCGCGTTTAATAAATCTGTACTCAGAGAGAAAATAAAGTGAAAAATAAAAAAAGTGACACATTCCTAATATTATAATATATTTTAAAAGCTCTGCTCCCGTCGCGGAGCATCGTTTTATCGACATATCCTGAAATTATATTTTTATACTTCCATCGTGCGGTCGCCCAAATTGAGCATCGATTTGCGGTGTTCTTAATTAAGGTGGTGATAATAAAAGCAAGAGTTCACACGCAGGAACCACATGCACACGATTACACAGAATTCACACAAATTCATCTTACTGCATCTTTATCTTAAGCGTCCATCGACTTAAATGAAAAGTCACGTTAAATATATACTTGGATCGGTTTGCTCGATGGTGTATTCAGTCCAGTTTAAAGCAATTATTATTTAAAAAATTTCATTTGACATACTACTAAAGTCAATTCGTGTTTTTTTTAGTATGACGTTAAATAAATATTCAGAATTTCCTTTAATTATTGTATTTATATGAAAAAATTACTTTTAATATATATTAAATCCAGCTATTAAAATTTAATATAAAAAAACTTAGATAAAAAGTCACGTTAAATATATAGTTGGATCGGTTTGCTCGATGGTGCATTCAGTCCAGTTTAAGCCAATTATTATTAAAAAAATTTCATTTGACATATTACTACTAAAGTCAATTCGCGTTTTTTCTAGTATAATTTTAAATAAATATTCAGAATTTTCTTTAAATATTGTTTAATATAAAAAAAACTTTAAAATTGATTGAATTACAGCCCACAATATCAATAATTAAACAAAATTATCTTTGTGTCGATGAATATTTCGAACTTTAATTATTCGAGTCCTTTGTTTTCGTATCTCTAAACTTTTCGATGTCTATATAGTATACAATAGTTCATTTGCTGCATTCTCTCGAAATAGAAGATACAACTTATTATAAAAGTGAATTAAAATTTTCATATAACAAAGTCATATTTTCATGTAATATTCCAATACTTTTTTCATATAGAAAATCATAATTAATCATTTAGATATAAATATTCATATTAATTATCAATATGATAAAACAATTTTCAGATAAAATCTCTTTTAATTTACCCAATAGTAAGAAAAAATAAATATGTTCAAAGTTAATGAATATGTTCAAAGACCGATCATTAAATTTTACTTGAAATTTTCACTTGGTGATTTCGTTTACAATATATAATAAATATTTAAAAAAAGGATTGTACATGACAAAGATAAGCAGTTCAAATTCATTGTTGTATAGATTGACTTGTTGCAAAGACAAGAAAAGAGCACAAATGTTACTATTATACATGTCGTGTCGTTCGTTGTAAAGAAAGCTGCCCTCCCTTTCTCCTCGCTTCCTCCCACCCCATTTGTAGGCAGATTTCAACCTTATCGATCGTTGTCAACGATGTTGCGCGCGCGATCCTTCGTTTATTGCGTTATGTAAGTACGGCTGTGTACATATAAATCTATAAATATATACATATATATATATATAAATGTTTACGAAACAAGAACAATCGAAGGGATCAATGAGCTGACATTCGAATCCCTTCCATGGTATTTTTATGAATGTTGTAGGCCGTTCGTATCGAAAAATGATCGATTTCATTTTCGATAAAGCCTCGGTGGTTTTTCTGCTCTTGCAAAATGTGCAGCGGTGTTGTTTAATTTTCTATTGATGAATAATAACGGATAAAGTAACTTTAAATATTTTTCAAACCTGAATGATCTTATATGATATTTATATTATATATTTTAATTAAATGTTTATATTTCAGAAAAGCCACTGTTACTTAAACTTAGTTTTTAAAATACATGCAGATTTAAATCTGCCTTTTGTATATATATAATTTAGGATTTCCTAGCATTTTAAATTTATAGCATTGTACATTAAATTAAGAAATATTCTTTAATAAGCATATAGAAGACGTTTGTTATAATAAATAAACTTTTTTTTTTTTAATTAATCTGTACAAAACGTTATGAAAAATTCAATGTATTACTTTTAATGGAATTCAACATTTCTTACGATTGATTTGACTTAATGCGTATGTACAAATTATTCCTAAAAGTGAGAAAATTTAACGTACTTTTTAAATTCGAATATTAGTGTACGAAATTATTTCAAAATGGCTTGTCGGTGTAGAAAGTCAGTGTTTTAGACAAAAAAAAATTGCCAAAATAGTGAGACTATATATTAGAAAATGAATGTATTTGTTTATAAATATTTATATATAGGCGTGATGTTACATTTGCAATAAAACGTCATTATACAAATCACATCATGAATTTGCAAACGTGCAACTGTACATTTGTCCAAATCTATGATTTCAATTTCAGCCAAAATATCTGAAATATCGCTTTATTTTGACTCAAACGTCCACGAGGAATTTCCAACAAAATTAAAGAAAAGATAAATGAAGTTAGGGCGACTTCGTCGACGTAAACTCTTCTCTTCAAATCCGCGAGTCAGGGATTGATGTATGGTTATGCGAGCGGGGAAGAGCAATAAAAATAGTCGCGAGGTGACAAATAGAAATTTATCGCACGCGATGCAAATCCATTTCTCGCGACGCGCGATCAGGTGGACGCGAAATTGCACTTGCGTGGGAAGTTCGTGTGTGCAGTCGCTGAGGGGTAGCTGTTAAATTGGCTCCCTTAAATTTTCTTGTCATTCAAGCGCACGAAGCGCGTTCGCGGGCAAGTGCACTTCCGACATTTGTTCGATGTACAAACGCAATCATTTTCGAGCAGATCGATTGAGAACGAGCTTTTTAGCCTGCTCGGTTGCAATTTGATTTTCATTTTTTGACAAAGGAAAACGTGGCTACTTGCGCTACTTAGTAAAGGACCTGTTTTACTCGGGAATACAATTTTTATCCGAGAGCTCCTTCGAAGACACTGTGAGAATTTAATTTGCACAATCAGAAAATTCTTTAAATCGAGCTTTTAATTGTTCACTAAAATAGTATCAAGATTAGCAACGGCCGTTAGCACACAAAAAAATCATATACTACTCATATACCTAAAGGATAAAAAAAAATTTTCTCTTGTAGATCAACGAGTAATTATTGTTTTTTAATGACAGAATCAGTCCCTGTATTTTTATCCTATATATCTGCGTGTCGGAAGAAGAAGATATTGAAATTACATTTAAAAATATATGAAAAAGGAGTTGATTTTTTTCAGTAACAGACCTCTAATTTAAATGTTAATTTAATTACTTTAATTTTTTTTATATTTAATAATTATTTATTTGAAAATTATGTTTTTAGTTAAAGGCTTAAAATAATCCCATGTAAATAAAAGTAAATTTCAGAAAATCGTTTTCCTTATTATGATATGTGATAATCTCTTAATTTTTTCGTTTAATGCTTCACCCTTTATTGCACAAAAGATGTGAAAAACTAATGATGATCAGTGCAGGCCAAAGGAATGCTTTTCACTAAAAGAGGCTACTTATATAATGCAATCTGATATAGAAGCATTTTTGAAAAGTACATTCTCATGTTAATTTCTTATGTTTTTAATCTATGAAAAAATGAAATAAAAGAAATTTTATTTCTTTTAAATTATATTTTTGATAAATCATAAATAATAAAGTATAAAAGTGATAGTGAAAAGAGATTTTCATTTTTAAACGCGCATAATGATTTTTAAACGTGCAAATTAAATGATTTTTTAAATACCCTTGTAATTTAAAAGTCCAACTTGAAATACTATTTTGAAGATAGCAGAATGATAAATAATAATTTATATTCCAGCTTATTATATATCTGTGCCTGAACAACTCAAAGCCAAGTATGAAATAAACATAAAGCCTACTCTGTACAATCATAAAAATTTACATAAATGACAATCTTTTACACTTAACATATTTGAATTTGATTTTACGATTTACTTGTGTTGTATAAGTAATTTTTTCAATTACTTACAGTTTCTCCAGTTTTGTAGCCCGAAAATTTTTATATTTTTCCATTTTTTAAATGTGCATAAAGAATTAAATTTTTATATAAAAATAGCTTTTAATCAAATCCAATTACACTCCCTGTCATTTTTTACACAGCAGGATACTACAACTCGTAACTACTTATAAATGAATGATCGTTATGTTATCCAAGTAAACCCATCATTCCTACAATATAATCATCAAATACTCGAGCGCTTACAACAGTTGTATACCGACAGTTACAAGATTGCAAATTACTTTATCCAGGAAAGTTATCAGTCACACGAGACAGGCATTCCAGAAAAAATTTAAATGAACTACAATTATAGATTTACAAAAAAACTACATACTAGTACACGCGCATAGATAATGCAAAAGTAGTAATTATTCATACGTCGAAGATGGAAGGAACGGTTGAATAACTTTTGCTGCTTATACCTCCAGAAGTGCGCAGAAAAGCAATGCCGAATTTTCGATTATTCTTTTTTACCTTAGATCTATTTCTCCGCGTCCGGCGCGTTAACATATATTTGTATGCTGGAGCCCAATAGAAATTCAAAGGAAACACGCTGGTCGGTGTTTTCGGCTTACGCGAGGTTTTTTCTTTTTTGTGCGCCTACACCACGTTGTGTTATAGATATTGCCGTGAAGGACAGTCATCGTCAATTAACGGCCAGCCATTGGTTGTGCATTAAAGGATACCCGCTTTCCAGTCTCGCGATACGGGCGATGTCTTTGTAATACTGTTATTAAATAAGTAAGTAAATCTTACCGCCGTAACCGTTATTGCTGTGACCTGTGACCAATCTTGATGTTATATAAAAAAAAAAAAAAAAAGAATAAGGAAAGATGAATTTTGAGGAAATGTTGTCGTTTTAAGGACGGTGTCATCGATGTACAACAATTCAATATGTTATGTATAATAAAAAGAGTTAAAAATCTATGTCCAAAATTTCTCTTATTCTTTTCTTTAATCCCTATCACGTATAATTTTTGAAGCTCATTCATATTTATTACATAAATTTTGTAATTACATTTATTACATTTATTATTCACTGAATTAAGAAACATTTCCAAATTTAATTATTTTTAATATAAATCTAAAAATTAAACGATCATTATAATTAACTTAGGAATTCGTCAAAAATAAAATTTGAAAACTTACACTTAATATTTTCAATGTGTATATGTATTATTGCATTTATCATTATAATTTTGTTGTCATTTTTGTTTAATAAATCGAAACAATCAAAATTAACGTTTTCGCTGGTAGTATTAAAAAATATTGTTCGATACTAATGCGAAAGAGACGATTTTCGCCCGAATATGAGTTTGTCGCCCGAACGAAGCGAAAACGTACTATTTCACATTTTCAGTCTTACATAAACTTCCAGCGATTTCCAGAAAATTAAGGTAACTGTATTTAAATGACCTGTACAAACTTTTCAAAAGCTTACGGGCAAACGTTAGTAATATCAACTTTATGTAGACTCATAGACCATAAAATCATAGATAATTTGAATATTTATGTGAAATAACGTTGTTAGTATTCCATGAAAATGTTACTGTTAGATTTGACAAAAAAAAACTTACCAACTCTACAGTAGAATCTTTTAATTAAACTCGTTTTCGAATGAACTTCTAGATCTGAAAATAAAAAAAATTATTTAATTAGATAAGAGGCCATAATTTTTTTACTTAAAATGTTAAAATAATAATTATAGTTTTAATTGTGAGCAGAGTATATATCATAATATTACTCGAACATTATCTTATTTAAGAAAAATAATTTTGATAAAAGAAACTTTAGGAAAAGAAGTAAAAGTTGCACAGTATATTTGAATTAATCATGTTTGTACAATGTTCTTGTGCAACATTTTAAGTGTACAAAATTGTAAGGTTAGTAAAATTGTTAAGTGAAGAATGGAACAGAACGGTGCTTTACAGACGTCGCAACGATAAAAGTTCCGGTTTCGAAACTCCTTATTATTTCCTAGTGTATTCAAGTCACGCATTTATCAAACCCATTTTTGACTTGTTGATTTTTGAATACGTTAATAATGGTAAGTAATTTAATAGAAAATTTCAACTAAATTATTCTTAATTTCAAAGCATTTTATACATTTTGCTATTTTATATAATATCTTCTGCAATCCTTTTTTTATTTAATTAAACTAATATATTTTTCTAAATATTTTAAAATCTTATATTTATTAACAAAATCTGATCTTCCTTTTATTTAAACAGGTAAAGGACCACTGTATACTGTTTTTTATGTAGAAATACTTATGAACTTAATTACAAAATAAGGAAATTGATTTTGTTAGTTCCAATTAATGATTTGCGTATTCGTAAGCTTAAATTTCTTTTTTTTTTTTTTAATTTTTAATGTCTCCGATAAGTATTTTCAAAGTTTTTATTTCGAATTTAACATGTGTGAGGCCTAGTTCCAATGGATAGTACAATATAATTTTACTTTATCATTGAAGAATGTAGAAAGTAAATATTTTTACACTTTTAAGCACTTTTTATTAGATTCATGAATTTTAAGCAAAAATGAGAGGTGCTTATAATCAATTTAATGGATTACTGAATAAAAGAACCAGACTTTGTTTATTCAATGCTATGATCTTATAAATTAAACTTACAAATTATAAGTATAATTTAAACTGTTAAAAAATAAAAAAGTCAGTTTAATAATTATCATTGCTTTTATTTTTTTAATTCAAATTGACGATTTTGGTTTCTGTATTTACTAACTATTTAAATAATTAGCAATCAATTCTCAATTTAAATTCAGCTAATGCTACTATTATACATTTAAAAATATGAATAAAAATCGACGCTAATAGTTATGCTGTCAATTAATACTAGTAATAATTTTCAGGGTCACTATAATAAAGTTTAAAAAATGGAAAAAAACGACTCCTTAATAAACTTCCAATAAACCGTAAAATATCGCGCTTAAAATTTTGTATCTTTTTTTACTCGGAGAAACCCAAATTCAATACAACTCTATCTATAGAAATGACGTGTTTGATGTTATTTGATTTTCGTCCGAAGAATTTTATTTGGGTAAGGTACGTTTTATACACATAAGAATCGTACACATAAACATTGCACACAATTTAACATTGGTGAAATTTATATATAGATATATTGGGCCATACTAAATTACTAGCTAAAGAATTGAAAACAAAAAATCTCAGTTAAGAAATAGTGAACAGTGCAGAAAATATATGAATTTTTTTCACTTTTTCAACTTTGAGGAAACAAATCTCGCAAAATTCTACTTGTAGCGCACTTTTTGTATATTCAAAGACATAAATTTAAATAAATTTAGTACTAATTTTAAAAGCGCAGCATAAAGTAGAGAAACAGTGCATCCATCTATCCTTAATTATCGGTCATCAAAGTCCAGGGGACAATCCAAGCGGAGGAAATCGGATTTATAACCCCTGCGACGATCCAAGCAACGCAAAGCCGCGTAAAGCGAAGGATTCCCCCCCCAGGACTGCGCGCCCACTTCCAAACTCCAAGTAGACCAGAGAACGATCAAGTTTACAGGCTCGTGAGCCGGCCTTCATCTTCGCGAGAGAGAGAGAACAACGCGCCCTCTCCATTCCGTCGCGCAGTATTCGACCGGTCGCACACGTGTCGGCGTCGCTCCGCGGCTCTCTCTCTCTCTCTCCCTCTCCCCTACGATCTAACCCGTCTCTCCCGATGAAGAAGAGCACCGGTCAATCGAGTTTTTGCCGCTCTTGATTCTGCCCGCGCGCCGACTTTGTACGCTCTACAGGAGGGTCCAAGTGTGCCTGTACTCGCAGGATGCCACGTGGTAACCGGTTCAAATTCGACACTCTGCAAGAGCGCAGCAGGTACGTTGTCGGTGGACGGGACATTGTGCGCGAGCGAGTGCGTACCTTACGTTAGTCAATTGCGAAGCGAGACCACTGAACTTTTTCACGCTCCGAGCTTCGTGCACGTTCCGAGTTGTTTTCATTCTTCGAGATCTGCCTGAGCATTGCACTTGGGAAAACATTTCTTTTTCAGTTAAGAGAGAAGGAAATACGTCGATTTATAGGAAGCATTGAGAAGCTTTTATTGCACAAGTTAAATAATTAAGTTCATGACTTTTTAATTATACACGGAGAAAAATTTTCTAGAAAAAATTACAATAGTACATTTTAATTTGATCAGACTGTAAAAATCCTAAAAAATTACCATAGTTTCTAATAAATTTTACGAGATCAATGATAAATTTTCATATTTAGACTTGTAAAATTTACAATGGACATGGTAATTTTTTAGGATTTTTACAGTCTGTGATCAAATTAAAATGTACTATTGTAATTTTTACTAGAAAATTTTTCTCCGTGTAGATTTCAAAATAAGCGATTATTAGAAGGCTGCTTTCTTTTTTCTCAACTATTTCACATTTGTTACAACATTTTCTTTCAATAGATTATCGTTTCTCGTAAAACGTCATTTCCATTTCTACACTGAGAGAAATGGTATATTAATAGTACTTTTCGACACTGGTGTGGAAGTTGATTATTTACCTCGTGAGATATTTTTCTCCCGAGCGAAGTGAGGACGATTACCTCGATACGATTCGCGATGCGATTCAACTTAAACACTAGTATCGAACATTATTTTATACCACGAGCGCCGAAAAATCATGTTAAAGTCGTGATTTTGAGGTTAGAGTGGTATAAAATTTATTATATATGTATTAATTTTTACTATTTTATATAGTAACGGAGGGACATACTAACGTATGAGAAAAATTACTATATAAAATATTAAAAATTAATCCATATATAATAAATTTTAATACATATATGTATTAAATTTTACTATAAAAAATAGTAATTTTTCTCATTTGTCAAGTATGTCCCACCGTTACTATTTAAATAGTAATTTTTAATATACATTTCTCTCAGTGTATTATTCGAAGTCTTTTGTCACCTTTCAACATTTGTAATTTTATTATTTACTTTCGAGTTAAAGAAAGAAACCACAAAATTTAAATTGTGAAAGA
This sequence comes from Ormyrus rosae, assembly GCA_035047165.1. NCBI lineage: Eukaryota > Metazoa > Arthropoda > Insecta > Hymenoptera > Ormyridae > Ormyrus > Ormyrus rosae. The sequence goes on along the minus strand of JAWWML010000012.1, from coordinate 21,614,194 downwards.
TTTTAATTATGCGTAAAAATGCGCTGGAAGCAATCACTGTTTACCAGCGTGAGCGCAATTGAAGGTGTAATACTCACATGTCGAACACGCACTATCTCACGCAAGTTACACTGCAAGTATATGGGGGAGAGTGGGGTCATGCTGGTCAGCGGATCGAACGGATCATTCAATTACACTTAATGCTACTTATATATATATTATATGTGTCGGCTACGTTTTGATACATTTTTAAGCTTCCCTTACAACTAATAAACGTTTTTTATCTCGGAAGTAAAAGATTTTTAAAAAAAAATTTATTGAACACGGTAATGTTCCAGTCTTTTTATTTTAGAACCAAATTCAAAAGATATTGTGCAAGTCACATTGCCTGTGCGCACGTAAATAATTTCAAATAAATTTACACGTTAATTTAGATAAACTGCACTGAGAGAAAAATTATTATTTCGAATCGTTATTTGAGATATGAGAAGAAAAGTAATATTTACCACATAAATGGTAAATATTAAAATCGAAAATTGTATTTAATTAAAAATATATAGTAAATATCATTCTTTTTCTTCTCATATCTGAAATAACGATACAAAATAGTAATTTTTACTCTTTTTTTTATATTATATTAATGTATATTAAGTGAATTACAGAATTTGATTTTAAAATTAAGAAACAAGAAACTTCATCTAAATTATATATTAATAGTTTAATATTTTGATTAAACTACTTGCTTGGGAATAAAATTAATTGAATGAATAATTATTCCACTAATAAAAGGAAATGAAATAAAAAATTGCAACAATTTATAGAACTTTAATATAAACGAAATACCGCAGTCGGAATAGAATGCGTTCGAGCCTCCAATGGTTCTAACGAAAACGAAAACGAAAACGAAAACGATCGCCTATCTCATTCATCTGCACACTCCTTACATAATACCCTTGCAATGACTGTTTGTGTTCGGCCTATGAAACTTCTCATCGACTGACCACAACTTTAGCCATATAAAGTTCAACTTCGGATTACGTACCAGTTCGTACTATTTTTATCTTCCCTCCTATTTACGGACTTTTTCAGAGTGCCTCTCGTCTAAAGTAAAAATATGATCGCAGCTTTATTGGGCAATTAAGTCGACTGTATTTTACAATTAAATTTTTTTATCAGCAATCTATTTTAGCTTTGTCGTTAAAATTTGAGTTTCGATAGTTTTTGAATGTTGAGTCATCTGTAAGGGGCACTGCTGTTCGAATCTTCTTTTGTCAGATAGAAAATTATTTTTATGGCGTGAGATATAATTAATAAAAAATTTGTGAACGTTTATTGTTTTTCAATGAATTAAATATCAGTTTGCATTTACTTATCAACACATCATTATAAAATACTTATTATAACAATCATTTTCTATTTTAGAAATGATTGTTATCTTAATTCGTTAAATATTTTTAATGCGTTTAAACTGACGCAGTTTGTTAAATTGCAAGTATCAATTTCGTATATCGATCGCTACAAAAAAATTTTTTTCCGGCACCGATATAATTGTAAAGAAATATCACGTAGAAATTATCGGAAATTTTCCTTGGAAAAATTAAATTGTAATTTAGTTTTGAAACGACTGCAAGAAACATTCTTTCATTTTTCCTCGAATAATCGCACCGAACGAAGGAAAGAAGGATAACAAGTTCTACGCAGACAACGATCTAGAGCAAACAACACCGGCAAACAGGAAATTTAAGAATCTACTTTAAATAAAAAGTAAAAGAAATGCGAGTACACAAGGACGCGGTGCGCGGACTTTGCGCGAACCCTCTAATTAGTCGTAATTGAGAGCGTCTCGGTGAGATATAAGTCTTAGGTGGACACGAAAATCCAGTGCGCCTGCGAAGCTGTCGAAATTGCATTGTCCAAGTGCGGTCTGATACTGCCTTATCGATTTGTCTTGTTCGCGTTAATATTGAAACAGTTCTACTCGGCCGGAAGTGAAAGCGGCGTCTGTTTTTGCTCCGTAACGATTTCCAGTCATTATTTTATTCCTGGAAAATCGCTTTTGAAGAATGCTATCGAGATTGAAGGCATTGATACTTCTTTGGAGTATTTTGCGCCGTTACTTGGACACTATATCGATCTTTCACGAGACGAAATTCATTTCACCTCTGGGAGTTATTCTGCTGCTGTATCTCTACAAGCGAAATAAGTTTAATAAAACTCGCGGGACAACGTGACGCCCGATGGTGTATTTTGATGAAGGCAAATCGGGCATTTAAGTGGACCGATAAAAATGTTATTCGAACTGAGTTTATTTTTTTTTAGTTATTATTTAAATACAAATTGTTTACTTTTGACTTTTCTTATTATTGAGTGACATTTTAAACGCATCACTGGCGCAATCATTATTATTGTTTAGTGTTGTGGAGGTAAATTGTTAGTGTTGTGGATAGAAATATAATTTTAAGAAAATCGAATTTATTTTAATAATTAATTAATTCAATGTTACATTCTTAAATTAATGTTTTTTAAATCTATCTTAAACCGATTTGGATTAATTTTACATTCAAAGTAAAAGTATCTTTTTAAATAAAATGAGTAAATTGACAAATGTAAGTTGTACATTTCACCAAATAAATGATGCAAGTTTTGTTACTGAGTGAAAAATCCTAGAAATGTTACTTTTTATACACCCTATCTATTATCGGTCATAAATCTCTTGCCTCTTTTTGGGGATAAATAAAGTATAATTGAAGTATCATATTACAGACGCACAACTCCTTCTAGAAGTTTAAAACATATTTTACATATTTCCGCTAATTTCGAAAGAGTTAAAACCTGAATAGATTATTAATCAAGCGAAGCCTTTAAAATTACGCAATATATGACGCACGCGTCGATAAGACAGAGACCTCCTGCTCCTGTGCAGGAGGCTCGACGTTGTTGGTTGTTGCCTACCGGATGCACGAGTGTCGCTCTTGGTCTGGTCCGGCTCCGAGTCTTCTGCATTTCGCGAATGGAATGCGCAAGCTCGGATCGATCAGCTGCCAAGGCTGCATTGTGCAGGTTTCTCTGGCGCATCCGACCGGCGATCTCGTACCCTGCCTTAATTAGCGTCGAACGTTGCAACGAAATCTGGCCAAAGGAAACGATGCCGGATTCTGCGGCGGAAGCAGTGCGTCGTGTCGCGCCGATATCGTTACTGCTCGCGTCCCGAGTATCGCGCGAATGAGCGGGAATTGGACGTCGTCGGTGCCTTGAGGCTCGAAGCTCAGAATCGTCAGGAGGCGCAAGGCAAAGATGATCCTGCCGTCTTCAGGCGGGCTGGACTTTGAGGTTGGCTCGGGTCGCGAGACCAGCTACTTCGCCCTTCAACCTTCGAATTTGAGCTCGCCGAGCTCCGACGAGGTTGTCGACTCGCGTTTTCTGGGGGACCCGTCGCTCGAGCACGACCGAGAGAACAGTTGCCCGGGACTTTTCTATTATTACTGGCACAAGTGAGTTTATTAGACGTAATATTCTTTCGTAGCTGATTTTTCTTTTAGTTTACGAGTTTTAGTCTACTAAACGAACATTTTTTAAGAATTTATCAACGTAGTCTTATTTTTATTTTATTAAAAATCCTTTTTAATTATAGATAAAATAAAATATCAAATTTCGTTAAGTGAAACAAACTACGATCATTTATTATATTCTTCAATATTATAAATTAGATTATTAAAAACAATGAAATGTTGCGTAAAAAGCTTTGTTGCCTGATGTACCATTTATCGCATGCAATATTTATTTTTATAGTCAGAATATATTGCCATCGTCCTCAATATTGCGTATATTATGTGAGATGTATATTATCACTTCATATTCATATTTGGCGTAAGAATCGCGCCAAAAAACATTTACCCTCTGTGGATAATGAAGGCATTTGCAATCTTGCTCGCCAGAGGAATTGTCAAGTTAATTCTTGATGCTAATTTTCGAGATTATTCCTTTCGATCTCGTTGGTATCTCAAAAAATGCAAGCTCACTTGAAAACAAGTTAGTTTCTCGATATAAAACGCTCGATTATCAAGTTAATACAGTTTCTGCAGCTCAAACAGTTATATTGTTGCTCTTATTGTTTGCAATATTTTAATCATTCGAGTTCACGTAATTAATTATTCTTAGAAATAGGTAATAGTTAACTTTAACTATAAATATTAAATTTTGTCTTATTTACCACACTTTTATTACTTGTGTTTTCACTTTTATTACAAAGATTTATAACCTTATCTCGCGCCTTACTGTTGTTTCTCTCATACTTATAATGATCGCAAAAACATTATTTTGTGGATAAAGTTTTTTTATTCCAGATTAGTATTATTCTTTTTATTTTATTAAAATTACTACTCACGTCAGACTTATTTAAAGACTCGATGGGCACAGATGTAAATAGTTATTTAAATACTTCAGTGATTGATGGTTAAATGACTGTCTTCCGCGGTGAATTTCGACCGACTGGAGGATAAACAGACCGATACGAGTCTGGCCAAGAACGAGTTGTGCAAGTGTCACTGTTATTAAAAAATTCTTGCAAAAAAAATTTTTCCCGATCCTATTCAACGGTATTTCGTCCAATTTCCATATTCTGATGTGATTCTAATATTTATGAGATATTCGATGACGATCGCGTATTTAAGATCAGTGAGAGTTTGCAAACTTGAACTAATTACATTATTTTTCAGTTTCATATCAGCTTATTTTTAACGTCGATAAAGTACTTATAACTTTTGTTTGTCTTTGCCTATAATCTTAATTAATGATGAATTTTCATTATCTGCAAAAATTCATTAACAACCTTTTTCATTTTAATTTCTCTAAGGATGACCAAAACATTTTTGATAAATAACATAAAACTAAGGAAAAAAAAAATTTCTTTGCAGACCATGCCTGACGAGGAAGCGTTTGATTGTGAGCGGCTTCGTGCTTGCCGGCGTGGTATTGATAATAATTCTGGCGAGTGTCCTGTACAACAGTGGAGGCAAAGGAGAACTCGTACCACCGAATCCAGAGGAGCAGCCGCCACCATCCTGGAGCAAGCTCAGGAAGTTCAAACGCGGCGCTGTCTGCGCGGACGGCGCGCCTTGCGCCGAGATTGGCAAGTACGCATCGTCATTTTCTCGCCACTTTTTATATTTCGATTTCCATGAATTTTTTTTTCACGTTAATTTCCATTCGTTTTTTTTTATATTTTCTTCTAAAATTGAAAAGTTTAAAACGAAATATTGTTTAGATCGATACTGGATCGTAATGGATCAGCCGTTGATGCGGCAATTGCTGCTCTCATTTGTAACGGGCTAATCAATATGCAAAGTATGGGTCTAGGCGGAGGGTTCCTAATGACCATCTACGAAAAAAAGACAAACCAAGCTTTTGTCTTGAATGCCAGAGATGCTGCACCTCTAGCGGCACACGCACACATGTTCGATGATAAAGAAAAATTCGCTTCACGAGTTGGTAAGTAAAAAGAAGGCGATAAAAACTTGATATCGTCGTGCCTCAAACTTTATTTATATAAAAATTTTCTCTTGGTTAATAATGCCAGATTTTTTAATACTTTGTTTATGCGTAGAAGTGCGCGGGAAAATGTTTCGTGTAACTTTTTATATAAGATATTTGAGGATATCTGGAGAATTCAATTTAACGCTATAAATTAGTCATTTTAATTGCTTATTTCAGTAGTTTTAAGAAATTGGCTAAAAAATCGCGTAAAATCGTTTCACAGATTCAATTTTTGTTTGTACATAAACTAAACAATATCAATAAATTTGAAACGAATAAGTTTCACTGTATAATAATATTGATTTATTTGTTCGACGTTGGGTCACTTTCTTTGCGAGCCTTTTTAGGAAAAAACATTCGCTTAAATCGCAAATAGATTAGACAGTCTAAACGACCTGCCAGTTAACAGGTTTATATAAATGAACTGAAAATTATTAAACTTATTCAGTAATTCAGTTTTAGATATTTAAGTTTTGAATATGCTAAATTTAATCATTTACAAAAATTCGAAAGGTGGATCATCGATTGCTGTACCCGGAGAGCTGGCCGGTTACTGGGAAGCACATCAACGATTCGGCAAGTTGCCATGGAAAGAACTGTTCAAGCCGACCCTCGAACTTTGCGAAAGAGGATATAATTTATCCAAAGTTCAATATGAGGGCCTTTACCATAACGTTACCAAAATCCTACAAGACGAAACGTTAAAGTAATCCTTTTATTTTATTTCATATTTAAAAACGAACTGCTGGCGATTACAATTTTTTTATTTTCTTTTGTTATTTCCAGAACTGTGTTTGTGGATCCTGCAACTGGAAAATTTTATCAACCTGGAACTATTATTCGACCGAAAAAATTGTGTAGCACGCTGATGTTAATTGCTGAGAAAAATGCAACTGAATTTTATAATGGAACATTGGCACGTACATTAGTAGATGATTTACGTAAACGTGGCAGTATTATTACACTGAAGGATTTAAACGAATACAGGTGAGTAATTTCAAGAATTACGAACATGTTCTTTTAATTTTTATTTTCATGAATAAATTCATGGAATAATTCGGCTATTTTCAGGGCAAAATGGGAAACACCAGTTACTACCGAACTTTATGACGGGACTAAAGTTTATACTGTAGGTGTTCCTGGAAGCGGAGGTTTATTGTCTCTGATTTTAAATATTTTTGATGAATTTCACTTCACACCAAATGACATTGCTGGCGTAACTTCCACCACAAAAACATATCATAGGATGATAGAAACGTTTAAATATGTTTTTGCTCTTAGAACTCAACTTGGTGATCTCAATTTACCTGCAGTAAGTTTTTTTAACCAAAAATATTATAACTGATTAGAAAAATTGTCAAATTTTACTTGTTATTTATTGGTGCTAGATTAAATAAAAAAAAAATTTATAAATCTACTCATTTTAGTTATTTAAAAATTTAACATCTAAAGATTACGCGCGTTCGATAAAGACGATGATAAAAGATAACAGAACGTGGAATGATCCAGCTCATTACGGTGCAGAAAATTCAGGAACGGAGGATCATGGTACAGCGCACATTTCGGTTATTAGTGAGAACGGTGATGCGGTATCCGTAACTAGCACGATCAATATTTAGTAAGTCTTAGAAATTTTTGTGATTTTGTCATATTTCTATTCATTGTCATTTTTGTTAATTGGCACATAAAAGAAATTACGATTACGTAGAAGTTTGGATTAAAGAAATTTTATGATTTTCAACAGTTTCGGAAGCGGCGTTGTGAGTGATAGAACTGGAATTTTAATGAATGACAACATGGACGACTTTGGTTTACCAGGTATAACAAGTTACTTCGGAATACCACCCAACAAAAATAATTACATTGCACCCGGAAAGAGGCCATTGTCATCTATGAGCCCAACGATTTTGACTGACAAGAATGGAGATGTGAAAATGACTATAGGTGCTGCTGGCGGCACTAAGATTACTAGCGCAATCTCTTTTGTAAGATTATTAGAAATATTACTGATTTCGGTTATAAACTAAAATTTTAAATTAACGACTATTTTCAAAGAGAATTAATTTCAAAAGATTTATTCAAAAAATCTATTGTACAATTAATTTATATACAAAGTAAACAAACAAAGTTTCACTGTTTCAATTTGTATTACATTAAAAAATATGTTCGTAGATAACATGAAGTAATATTAAATTGCTAAATTTACTGGTGTATGTAAAAATGTAACATAACATAACTCATCAAAATAAAGCGAAATAATTTGTAACGATATTATTAAATAAATTTTAATTGATAAAAATGTTTTCAGGTAACAGCGAGGTATCTGTGGCTCGGCAACACGATAAAAGAAGCGGTAGACGCGCCGAGAATACATCACCAGCTGTTTCCAATGGAGGTAGCTTACGAATTCGGAGTAACAAGGCCAGTCGTCGAGGGCCTGCGGGCTCTTGGTCATAAAACCTCGCGTTACAGGGATCGCGGAAGTGTTATATGTTTACTCGTCCAGAGTAACAACACCATTTACGCCAATGCGGATTATCGCAAGGGCGGCGATGTTTACGGAATCGATTGAATCAAGTGAATGTCCATTTTTACATTTTACGAGAATGCCGAATGTATGAAATATTTATAGTTTTTAAGCTGAAATATTGCGTCTGAAACTATAAAAATATCGTTTTAATCCTGCATCAGTATAAACAGCTTTAGGTTTAATGGAGATGCGTAAGTCCGATAAAGATGTACCATTTATTTATTCTTGCGATGTAATCTTTCACTTTAAGAAATTAATTTTACCTTTTCAATAAGGATACATATCGTCAAAATATTTACAGTATTTTATCGGGTTTTGCAACAGACCTTTTATTTTTGTAAAATACATTATTTTTTAATTTTGTTAATTATTTTAATGTCTAATCTGAATACCAAATCATATGACTTCTTTTATACTGTCTTCAATGTCAAACCACGTATACATTAAAATTTTGTGATAAAAATGCAATCTTTCAGAATGTTATTTCATAGGTTTTACTGAGCCGAAAATAAATCGACAAGGAAATGACGCCTTGGAACTATATGGGTTAATATAATTTTGAAATTGTAGAAAATACATTTTGTTGTTGTTTCATTATTAATTTTTTGTAATATTTTGCAATATGTAACAGCATTAATAAAAAATTGTAACTGTGTCTCTTTTACAGTTTAATTAGAAGACATCTTAAAAAATATTTAAGTAATATTTCTGTAAGAATTTTAAAAAATTAAACTTCAGATAAAAAACAAAGTAAAAAAACTTATTCAAAGTCAATAAATTCTTGTTTCTAATTCTAATTTATCATGTTAACAATCTAATTGCGTACAATTATTTTGTGTTTAAAGCAAGAGACAAAAAATCGAAATTTCAACGTAATCGCAAGCAATATACATTTACTGCTCAAATTTAGTGCGCATTATCACACATTCAGCAAGTGCATTATCCTTGGTGATCGTTATAGACACATCGAAGCCTTGGCGCGCTTGCAAGCGGTATCCACTGCAAGCGTCAATTACATACGGCTAGTCAAAACAAGGATGTACATTGATATATCAATAATGCTACCACTTCCGTCGAAAGATTTGTCTTAATATCTTATCGCCTTAGCTAATTACGAATAGGTTAATAAAGGCATTTAGGAGTAGGATAATAAGTCTTTTCATTCTAATAAATTACTTGAATGAAAGCATTTGTTGCTTCTATAATAATTCTTTCATTCGATTCAAAATCATTATTATAGATTAATTGTATAAAAGTGATTCTATCAAAATAAGTTAACAAGTATTGTTATACAATGTGCAACTTTTCAGTTGTACAGATATTTTTTGATAAAAATAAGAATATTGATATTGCACTGCAAGTGCGTTCCACTTGCAGGAGTTTTTACAAGCAATTTTTTGCGCTGAAACTGAGATGCCAACGTTATATTACATAATAGTGACCAATGTGCAACTTGTGAGATAAGTAAACATTTAAATAGCGCTGCACTTCGCCAAACTAAAGTTTTAAGGCTTTTAAAAAAACAATTTTAAATAACCAGTGTTCTACTTATAACGACTCCGTTTTAACGAAAACAGTCGATGCAACCAAATTTTTATTAATCGATTTTCTCTTCGCAAAAATGAAAAATATTATAAATATTTGCAATCTTTATCATAACGGATAAGTTTGGTAAATAAATTTTTTTATAAAATTTATTTTGTAAAAATGGTCATTTTAAGTTGCTTTAAAAAAGAAATATCGCATTTTTAAAATCGTCCAAATTGTTCGGTATTCTATGAAAACATTAGCGAATTTTGCTCACCGTAGCAATACATCAAACAATCTGTTCTACGTATATAATGATATTTTATTTTAACGTGTTTTAAAATAATTATTCATACTGTAAACACAAAGGTTATTTGCTCAAATTTTCTGCGAAATTTCGTTACACGAATAAAAATATCATAAAGATGATTTGGAATGCAAATGAGTATCTTTTCGCGTCTATCATGTTAAACATTTTTTTTTAAATTATTGATAATTTTGTTATTAAAATGTAAAAATATAGCATCGAACGTGAATAATACTTATTTAACAGTTTATTTATTATTTCCATATATATTTATCCTATATTCTTTCATTAAAAAATTTTCCTCACAAACATTAGTTGTAAATGTTATAATATGTTATTTAAAAAAATAGTGCTATAAAATTCATTAAAGAGTTTTGAAAGTCTTTATATGAAATATCTGTGTAGATGAATTTATGTAGTTTATAAACGTTTTTTTTAAATAAATACTATAATATTAAAAATATTTTACAACCGATATTTACTATGTTGTTGTAGATTAGATGATGTGAAACTTATAATTTTTTTTCTCTAAATTTACGTGAATGATAAATTATTTGAATGCTTGTTTTTCGAAGTGTTTGAAAATCATATATATTTATTTAAGAAAATAGACGCTGATCTGAACATAAGCCTCTTTGTAAAAACTTTACGATTAATTCAAACTTTTGACATTGGCAATTCAAAAATTTTATCGTGTAATAAAACTTTTTATTAAATGCGCATTATATATTTTTTTCTGCGCAAAAACACTTTCTGAAGCAATATTCTGATAAGAAATATGACCTTGAAGAAAAGCACTTCGTTGCACACTCACCAAAACGACGAAACTTAAGCCGTTTTTGCTTCAATTACTGCTTTTCGTCAATGTCTCACGGTGGAATAACGATACTGACTCAATTCAAGATCTTCAGCTTAACAAGTGACTTAAAACTCTTAAAGATTAAAAATAAGGCGGAACGGTTGTTTTTATAGATAAAAAGAATTATTATTCTTTTGTTTACACAGTATTAAATTTATTAACAGCAAATCAATGAAAACAATTGATCCATCAAGAAGATATCCAATCCAATCGCAATAAATTAATTAGTAATTTTATCACAAATTAATTACTTTACTGTTTACTACAAATATTTAATCAAAAAATTTATGCATGCATTATTTAAATAGAAATTTTACTGCTTTAACCTCAAAGTCACCACTTTGACATAATTTTTCGGCTCTAATTTATTTATTAAAAAATAAATTCGGTACGCTAGTGTGTACGTACATTTTTACGTCGTTCGACTTTTTTCCCTCGCTTCGCTCGGACGAAAAATGTATATAGGACGTAGATAATCAATTTCCACATTCATGTCAAAAAGCACTATTAAAATCGTATGCTATGCAGAAAGTATAAGGTGTTTGTTTTTGCTCTTCTTATCGTTTTGTCCACGTTAAAGAACATGACACTTCGAGTGATATCAGAGATAAAGTCTATTAAAAAAAAAACATAATCTTGTCGATTATAAATAGAATTTTAATTTAAATACTAAATAATCTGGCAAAATATTATTATTATGATCTTTTGAAATTTGAGTATGAGTCATGCGATATAATGTTGTTCAAATAAGCATTTATTATTGTTTTTCGTAAAAAAATGTAAATTTGTAATGTTATTATTGATTACAATACAATAGAACTGGAAACAAAACCATAAAAATAGAGCTCATAAAATAAAAAAAAACGTATTTCTTATATAACTTTAACTAATCTTTTAATAATAATTTGCACATATAAATATTTCTAAAGTATGTGAGTATGAAACTTGTTTTATATACAGTGATTCGCAATTTGTCGTAGCTGCTTAAAAAATGCGCATGTTGTGCACGATTTTAAAAATGCTCGCTTTCACGATTTATCATACTTTAATGAGGGACTGTAAAATCTCAACAAGTTTTTAAGTTCGAAAGCGCTTTGAAATGCGCACACACACGCTTTCAAAAAAGCACTTATATCCCGAAGGCGTTCTGAAAGTTTTCTCTCTTAAACCACCTTCGCACGAGAAGTCATCCGATTTCTCGACGAAACTTCAATTGTTAGTGTAAATTCGTATAAATTAATAAATATTATACATATTAGTTGACTTTATTTTATGAAATCTGCCACGTGAACGAATCACGCGAGATCCTAATATTCGTATATGAAATTGAACGTGTATTCCTGTAAAAATTTCTTGCATACTGTAACAATGACTAATAATATAATATCTGGGCTGTCAGTGGTACCGATATAGACAAATATTGTTCCTACGTTTGCGGTGAGTCATCGTGAAAAAACCGTGCCGGTACGGCAAAATATTGCAGCCGCATTACGTGCACGATTAATTTTATGATGAAATATTTCCGCTTGGTGAAATAACGAAAAACCTTAGATACCGTGATAACCGCAACTAAAATCAATATTTTGTTTACTTACATCAATTTTTTTACTTTAAAAACATCAAAATTCTGTTTTGATTATACTAATGTGGAGTTTCGAAGATTTAATTTTAAATTTCATGCTGATCAATGTAATGAATGCCTAAATACGATTAAACAATAATCGTAAAAATTAATTTTTTAGAATGATAATTACATGATTTGTCTTAGAATAATTAATGGGGATTTATTACATTGTTATTTTCGAATGTTACAGTATATTTTATTGCCACTAGAAAGTTTTGATAAGATAACTTCAATCTAGTATTTTTAGAAATTTGTCAAATGATATGCCATTGCGCTGCAGTTTGCATTTAATGCCGTAAGTTTAATTCTAGAGAAAGTATTCGCGATACGCAAAGTTAATCTAGAAAAGTTTTAAGAAAAAAAAAGGAACAATTAAGTACAGCTTTTCATTACAGATAGTTGACTGCTTTCGATATTGAAAGTGACTCATATTTGAATAACAAATAACATCTATTTCTGATTTAGAACGTAGCCGTCGAGTAATAATATTTTGTTTTTATTCCTATTTAATATTCATCAGCTGTTTGAATAATTACGCGAATTATTCCATTAACAGATTATTACCTGCCGTTTTTACGTTACGAAGTTAAAGTTTAAGGAAAAAAGATTTGTTTTAAAAATAATTTTGAAAATTAAAAGCCATAATTATTCCCTGAGAATAGTATGTTACAAAGAATTGATTGAAAAAATGGTTTGTAGGGCAAGACGAAACCCTGTTATTGTTTTTCAAAGCCAACCGATGAACGCACTATACATATAAGTGCAACTTCCACATAGGGTCGAAGGCTGGTATAATTAAGTGAAGGCTAGGTGAGCGAACGAACGAAGTGCAACGTACTTGTGCAACCCCATTTCAAATTTAGTTTTCTCGACTGTTCTACACATTTTTTCTACTGTTGCTTTTACTTCCCTGCTCTCGTTGCGATCGCGCTTATTCTTTTCATCATTAATATTTCACCTCGATACATCGATTATATCTGTTTATTCGTCTCTTCGAATTTGGGCCGATGTTATCTCCGCGGTTGATGGTGTAGTACAGCCACGTGTTCTCGTGCATATCTTTAGCAGGCCGGAGAACGAACGTGATCTTACGTGCGTCTTCCTCTCCGACTATCTACTCGGCTCGCCCCTCTTCTACTCTCGCAGCGACAAGACTGTACATTATACACACCTCTGCAGAGGCTCGGCTGTTACTTAGCCTTCGGCTGAACGAGAAAAGCCGGCACGTACAAAATGATTAATACCTGAATATCAGCATCGTAACTGGATATATACCAACTGTGCCGTGCAAAAGAATACATTTTTTTGACTATTCGTCACTTCTTTTGGTTTCTCCTTTCTAGTGCTCTGCACGACAAAGATTTAACGAATATTCAATTATTTTGGGGAAATGTTGAAAAATCCTTTTTATTACATTTAAAGTAAACAGATTTTTTAATGTCAATACTAAATTAGTTTTTCTTAATGAGCTATTTTATTTATTTTATCCTTGAAGCATAAATTTCTGATCAACGTTATTAGCGCGTAAAAGTATCCATGTACAAAGATAAGCTAAAAATGGAGATGTAGAAGCATTGAGTGTGTATACAAAATATCGACTTCCAGGCTATAAACAAAATGTGGTATGCTTTGCATAGGATTCAAAAATAAAAATCTTCATTTCCATTGTATTCTGAGGTGTGGTCAAAATATAAGAAATCAGAAAACGCAGTTTCCAAAGAACTCGAGGAAAAGCCAGTGCCTTTGTCATTGAAAACATGCTTATAAAACTGTAGTATCGCTAGAAGCCTTCGCGAATGCTCATAGGTATATAGCTATTATTTCCTCGCGCGTCTCTGCCCACTTTAACAACAAACCACTCACACATTTCTATCGGTAGATTACAACCGTGCATATACGTATACGTGTCCCACACGCGGCTCCTCATGAAAACAATAAGTATTTTAACGCACAAATAAAATATTAAGAGCTTACACAGTGTCTTTTACGAGAACACTGAATACTTTCTTGATAACATAAATTTTGTAAAAAATACTGCTTTGTTGCCATTAGACATTTTTAGAATTTGCAGATGCATTTAAAAATATTCTTGCAAAGTTGGCACAGAAGCGGTGTTTGCAGCAGAAACGAACGGGTACTATATAGGAAGAACCTAACCTTTCACCTGACGAATAATACTAAGTGGTTATTTTGTGCAGTAATCAATGATTATTTTTTAACAATACAAGACAAGATTTTAAACAACAATTTTAATTTAAAAGGTTCTTCTTAGTTATCTCTATTATTTACTGACTGATTGATTCTTAAATCACGCCACTTTATTTTCAAGCTGTAAAAGTTTATTCCATATGGTCAATTATTTATTTTAAAAAATATTTTATTTTCCATTTTTGAATGTATACTTATAATAGGAATTTAGTGAATTAAACAAAATTAATTATTTACATAAAATATTTAAGTTTTATATTAAAGAAATAAATTTCATTTATGAAGATTCCAGAAACGTAATTTATTCTAGTTTCCGTTTGTTTACCAATTAAATATATGTTACGTCACATGTTTTTGACCTGTAAATTTTATTTTAGGATGCTCGTAGCTATTATTGCATAAGATGTTGGCGACCTTTTATTCTATTACATTTCATGAATATTATTCAAATTTTATTTTATTTTTTTTTTTAATAATCACTTCAAAATTGAAATGTTTTTCTAAAAAGAAATTATAACAAAAAATGAGTCGCGGTGCGAAAAACGAACCCAGTGCGTATTATTTTATTACAGATATTATTGCAGTCTTCCAATTATTCCTGTAAAACTTAAAAGTAAATATGCACCGTCTTGTAGTATACTGTTGATTTTCGGTAATCCAAATAAACAAAGACCTTTAAATAAAACTAATATGTGACGTATTTTAAGTCATTCGGAAAACATTGAGACGCGCTATCAGTTTGCAAAGAAATGCAGCTGCATTTTGAGCTGATATCAATAAAGTATTTGCCAAGCATTTATAAATCGTACGGTATTTGCTGTCGCTTAGATGATTGTGCTTGAAAATGTCATACTTATATTGCAGGCTCGAGTGCCGCTGCCGCAGCAACAGACTGCGCACACTCACAAAGATCTTTCGAGTTTGTTCGCCGGCATTCGATGATACTGTATAGGTATACCGAATAACGGATTAACGGCTGAGAAAAATGTTAATAAGAATCCTATTTTTTGGATAGTTCAGGAAATTGTACCTTGGTTTTAGAAGATTCCCGCAGGTAATTGGGCTGAAGTTCAACATAGAAATATTTTTTTCGAATTGCGTCGTTGAGTAAAAGACTTCGAGGAGGGACGAGAAGGAAGGGGAACGTTGCACCTCGCAACGAACTCTGCTCACGCGCTGTGTATCGCTGTGTATGTGAGAAACAAGCAAAGCGCATGCGCGGCGAGCCGACGGTTATAAAAGCAGCCGCCCGGTGCGCGAGCAAAACAGTATTGAACTTGCAAGCGATTGAGTAATACTAAACGGCGTTTTGTCGCTGCGGAGCAGCCTTCATCTCTTTCTTTATTTGTCAATAATTCTAGACAAAGACAGTTGAAATTAATAGCGAAGTTCAAGAGGAACGAACTGGTACAAACAGAAAACCGCAAAAATAGATTGATCTCTCCTAGGACCAAAAAGCAGAACAGCAAAAAAGCCGATCATGTCAGAATCTCATTTTGACGAATACGAGCACTTTAACTACGACTACGACAAGCACATTTACACTGGTCATAGCGGCAAGCAACGTAGCAAGCGAGAAGCTGTTATGCACACGAATCATTTTGATCCGAGCGGACATTCTAGAAAACTCTTGACGAAACTCATGAATACGGAGCACAACAAGCGGGAGTCTGTAAAAACCAAGTCGTAGGTGACGCCAGCGCTGATTTCACGCCTCAGGTGGGTTCTTTTAATCAATCAACAGCGCTTTCGAGGTCGTAAAATCGGTAAAAAAAAGTTTGCTGTGCGTTCTCCTTTCTCTCCTTGTTTATTTATTTCTATTACGCCGCAGCTACTCCCTGTATTATTTTCCTTTGTGCGGTATTGAAGATGGCGCTGTCTGCGCCTTTCGAGGTTCTCCGCGAAGTAAATTGCGTCTTTTGAATTAAAATGTGAGCACAGGTCACGGACGTTCGTGTGCGTGCTGTCGGCCGTATAAAGCAAACGCGCCGATACATCGCCTTTTTTTTTGTATATTTACGCGGTGATCCTATCTTTATCTACATTTGTAATAAATATCTTTGTTCGCCTATGTCTTCTTTTATTACTCGATTATTTGTCTTTGTTTATAAATTTTACTTAAAATAATAATTTATTCACCTACGTTTAGTTTGAATAATTATATCATTATTCAAATTTAAATTCTTAATTGAAGTAACGTAAATTATTGAAACCGTTCTAATATTCCAATTAAATTGAAATGTTTCTATAAAGGAAATTGTTTTTTATGTTTCAGGTTATTTTCGAGTTGCACCTTGTCCAGATGAATGTTTCATTAAAAATCATTCATTACAATCAGTACAAATCACTCAATTGTACTAGAATGCAAGGAGTATTACAACTCGATATTTCTCACCTGTTAATGTATTGATCAACGCATTTAAAAATTAATATTTGTGACTCATTCTATTCCAAATGATTCTTTTATATTATTTAATGAAGTCATTTTTGCGTTCTGATTTTGCATTGTTCTCATACTAAACATTATTGCATTTTAGGAACTCGTTATTTATACGGATTTTCTAGTTGAAATCGTTAGTCTCAAGTAAATCATCACGAAAATCATTAACATTTTAATCTCACTAGTATAGGACACGATATAAATTATTGTTAGCATTGCTAAGAACTCTTTTTTTTAAAGGTCTTCTCAAGATTTTAGTGAATCTTGACTGAAATTAAAGTTTCCTATGATTAAAAGGAGTGTGTGTATCAGTTGGACACAGAATAAAAACTATTTAAAAAAGTAAAAAAAGTTGTTTTATTTGTAAACCTTTTACATCAAATAAAAATAAGTATGATGTATATAAATAATATATTTTACTCTTAATATAAACGTTTTCGATAAAGTATACACAAAAGTAAGATCTTATGTCTTAAGCACTACACAAACAGTTTTATTTGAAGTTAGCATTTACATGATTTTAATTGAAATAGTTACAATTTTAAAGACTAATATACGGTATATACATTTCTAATTATGAAGTTTAACGTTTAAAAAACATAAATTAGAAAATATCCACAACACAATTAATTAACTGAAGTAAGTTTCAGTAGTTTACAAGACAATAAAATAAATTTATTCACTGGCGAGATATGCGATTTAAGAATTAACAATAGGCAACTTCAACGATAACGATAATAAATTATACATAAAAAAACTCAAACACTTAGTTTCATTATACAGATATTTTAAATTCTTTCAGGTTCAAATCTTGTCGTAAAATACCGGTTAAAATAAGTTCTGTAGAATGAATTGTTACTGACTTAGGCGCCTTCGCAATTAACTTTTTAGCACTGTTTAAATCGTTTTCTTTTGTTACAATGACAGTCTTTTCAGTCCACTTCGTTGGAGCTTTAACCAGAGGTTTTCCTCCACTAGATATCACCATTTCTGAAACGAATGATTTTATATAATTCTGTAACTAGATACTAAAAATATTGAATTGTAGTCTAAAAATAAAAGTTTCTGTACAGAGTTTAAAGGATATCACACCAAAAAAAGAAAATTATTAAAAAAATATGTTATTTATAATTAAATTAAATAATTTTAAAATTCTAATGCATTTTTTGTTGTAACAGAAGTTTGCTTAAATTGTTTTAGCTTTTCTCATTTAAATTTAAAACAAGCTCCGATATTATTACCAATATATTTAGATTTTTATATTTTGTAACTTTATATTCACCTTTTAATTCAGATATTGGAGGTGGTGCGATTTTAGAAGTCAACAGAATAGTATATCCTTCCAACATTTTATGCTGTCTGGCTTTTTCTAAACTTTCTTTTAAATTAAATTTAAATTTCGTTTCAGCCTCTGGATCCTTTAAAATGTAATCTTCCCATTCGAGAAAATGCTGTGCTTTTTTACTGTCATCTAACCATTTTACAGAAACTATTGGAATACCTCGTGCTAATGAACAGAGAAATTTGAATGTTCTCCGTACTTTGTCAGTAACTAAGATTGAACATTTTGCTAAATCTTCAACTTCAGAACCACCTATACATACAAAAATATTATTACCATCTTATTAAATTATAATATTCATTATAAATCAAATAGACAATTATGATAAATTTTTTATTATAATTATAATAAATTGAAAAAAATAATTGAAAATATTATGAAAGTTTATTGAAGGATAATTAATTTTAAAGTTCTTAAAAAACTGTCTTTCAGAGGAATGTTCATTGGAAAATTTTACTTTTTACAATTCTTACCTAATTTTGCAACAATTTGACGATGAACTTCTGATTTCTCTCCAGTGAATAGTATTTTATGTGATAATTTTTTCATTGGCGACATAGACCTTCTAATCGTAGTTGAACTGCAGGTCTTTGGCGAAGAAAGAATTTGAGCTGAAGATCTTTTTTCGTGTAATGACAAAGTATTGTGTAAAGAATCGCGTTCTTCTAAATTTCTTTGACTTACATCAAGTGTATTTGCAGATTTATTGTTAGCAGAATTATTAAGTTTGGCACGTTTAGGTCTGCTTTTTGGTTTTTCAAAAACATCATCAAAACTAGATTTTTTATCGTCCGAATTCTGACTATTTTCCAAACTGCTTGAATTATTTCCTAAATCATCTTTTTTTGATGTACGGCCTCTACGCGTTCTGTAACTGTTTTGTGTTTTTTCTTCACTGCTTTTCATAATTTCTTCTACTTCTTGTGATTCTTCCGATGAACTAGGCTCAACTGCACTTGTATTTCTTGTGCGTTTTCTGGTTACTCTCCTTTCCGAACTAGTACTCTTGTTTAAATTAGATAGTTTCTTTCTTTGACTGTTTGTAACGTCTGATTCTTGAGATTTTTCTGACAGATTAGGCTTTATTTTGCTCTTAGAAGCAGCTAGATGGCTTCTTGTTAATTTTATGGAAATAGATTTTAATTGATTTGAAGCAGAAACATTTTTTATTTTACTGTCTAACTCTGGGGATTCCTCTGATGAAGTTGTTTCAATAATATTTGTATTAGCTGCAGCAGTCTTTCTCGTTTGTCTTACGGGATTAGACCTTGTACTTATATTTGCAGCAAAGATATTTTTTTTTGTTTCAGTGTCACTATTGCTTTCTGAAGGCATTGAATCTGAAAATTGATCATTAACTTTTCTTCGTCTACCTCTAGTTTCCACATTTTTCGATTCTAAATTTTTTAACGATTTCGTTTTTTTACTTCTAGTTTCTTTGTTTATAGAATAAGGTATACTTTCTGATTTATCTGAAGTTTCTGAATCAGATTCTTTTAAACTTTTCGACCGTAAATTTTTTATTTTTTTGTGAGAATCAAGTTTTATTTCCTCTGATTGATCTAAATGTGAATATTGGGTAGTCTTTTTCTCTGATTTAGTTTCATGTTCTGCTTCACTTTTTTTATTCCGCCGAGATCTTCCTCTTAATTTTTTTGAATTTTCGCTATCAGTACCACTACTTAATGATTCACATTCAATGCTGCCTTTTGAAGATATAGACGAATCTGTAGCTTTTCTTTTAATTCTACTAATTCGAGCGTTTTGTATTTCGCTAACGCTTTCGACGTCTGAATCTTCAACAATAACACTGTTTTTGCTTAAATTTTTGTTATTTAATTTCGATGAAGAATTATCCTTTGCATCATTGACATTCACCGCTTTGATGGTGAATTTTTTAACTTTGCTGCTTAACTCTTTTTCTTTTTTGTCTTCCACAATACTATTCTCTACAGCTGATAAATCGGAAGAATCACTTCTACTTTTGCTTTTTTGTTGCAGCACATTATTATCCAAACTTTTAGGAACTTTCATAGATCTCTTCTTTTCCGAATGAATATTAGTGATGACGGGTTGCTTAAAAGTTGATGATACATTAACATCAATATTTCGACTTCGATCGATAAAACGATTATTAATTAATCTACATCTCAATGGAGTTACAAGTACCGATACTTCCTGAAGATGGATTTGTCCGTCGTCATTAGTTTTGATCCTTTTGGGTGGTTTGTTTTGCGAATCATCCACGTTAGTATCCATAGTTCTCTTATTCCGAATAATCGTCAGGCCCGACATCCTCGATGCTGTCGGTTTCTTCGAACTTTCGCTGGACACCTGAAAAACAAGGGTATCCTTAACAACAGCTCTAGTTTTTGGTGGATATTTTTCAGGACTTTTACTGCGTGTAATATTAAGAGAATTGGAATTGCTTAACGCACTTTTCCTTTTTCGGCGCGTAAGCACAGGGGAGGTTTTTTCATCTATTTTCTTCAGATTTTGTGTGCCCAAGCTTTTATAAGTACTTGAACTAGCCAGCATTTTTTCACATTTCTCTCGCAGCGCCTCAAATTCTTCATCAGAATCATCATCCATTTCTGATTTCAGCAAAGCACTTAGATCAAGTTTTATCGATTTCAGCGGTTTATACTTTGGTATAAGCCTTATACTACTTGAGTCAGAATTGCTATCGTCTTCATTTTTGTTAGCTGATTGTTCTTCATCACTTTTTACAACTTCAATATTAGGTGAGTTTTCTCGGGAGCTAGATCTGTTTGATTTTTTAATAGAACGCTTATGTCGGGATCGCGTCAATATTCTTTCGTTGTTTGCTTCTGAATCACTGTCAGAACTATTTACTACATTATTCTTTGAGTCGCGTATTTTTCTTTGCTTTTTCGATTCAATGCTTTTTAAAAATTCGTCAACATCGAAAGTATTTGGTTTTTTTTCTATCGGAGAATTCTCACGCATTTTGTCACTTTTTTGGTTTTCAGAATTTTCTTTTGTCAAGTCTTTAACTTTGTCAATTTTTTTATAAATGTGATCAAATCTTCTATCAGCATACAATTTCCATTTGGTTTGCATTGCGAAATCTTCTAAAGATATGGAATCTGAATCTTCATGATCACTTTGAGCAGCTAATTGAGAATTTGTTGCTGGGCAATCCAAAGTACCTGCCACTTTAATTGCAGGTAAACTTCTAAGAAATTCCTCGTCGCTATCCGTCTTGTCATCATCACTCACCAACTTCGGATTGCTTGCTTGTGCATCCGCCACCTTCATTGCCACATTGTTACTATTGTTACTATCACTATCAATATCTTTACACAAGTAATTAATAGAATTACACACCTTAGTAGAAACGCCTGGTACTTTGTCATCCTCGCTCTCTGTTGAAGCAGCTGAAACAAGTTCCTCGCCTTCAACCGCATGTCCGTCGATACCGCCGCTGCTGAATCCTATAGTACTTCGTGCCCGTACCTGCTTTCTAGGTACCGTTGCCGAATGTCTAACATGCGAGCTTGTTAATTTAATTACGTTATTACCTGAATTTTTTGCTGATGGGATTTCGTGCTTCTTCTGCACCGAAGAAAGCCTTTTTTCTATACTTTCATTTTTTTCCAACAACTGGAATGAGTTTAAATTTATATTTCTATTTAAATTTAAGCTAAATCGTTTTTTATTACTTGCCTTAGAAGTAGTTTTTGAGGAAAAATTAAATGAATCCTCGGCATCAGATTGACTGGATTGACTATCACTAGTAAAACTTCTACCTTTAGGTTCTAAAAATGCTACGCATTCCTTAGTACTTACAGGTTTATTATCTCTGTCGAAACCTATAGTTCCTTTTTTGTAAATAATTTCTTTTTCATATCCAGAGGATACTTGATGACCTGTTGAATCTTCTTCTATAAGAGAATCGTTAAAAGCGTTGCTTTTTTTGTCCTTTTTTGTTCCCTGACCATTATGCAACTCTTTGTTTGAATTTTCTACTTTTTGTAAAGTACTTTGTGTTTTATCTAAATTAGAAATTGACCCTATAATAAATAATTTTTCTTTTTCATTTTGATTTTTTAAAATTAAAGATGTATTTAAATTTATTAATGAGCTCGATTGTTTTTCTTTACCACTTAAAGATGTACATCTCGATTCCATTTTCTCATCCATTTCGGTTTGGCTGTTTTCTTGGGACTCAAGAATATCCTTTAATTGTTGAGTCATTAAAATGCTAGATTCACATTCGGTTGTGTCGTTAATGCTGTCATTGAACATTTCATTAAGGTTTCTTTCAACTGTATCATTGAAACTAACTGATTGCTTCAGTACTAGACTTGAAGAATTTTTCTTTTGTAATAATACTCCTTTACGGCGATGCCTTGTTCTAGCACTGCATCTTTTAGAGCCAAGTGTTGGAGATGATGTGGTTACATTTAAATCTTTTTTTTTAGAAATATTTTCTGTGTGACTAGATTCCAAAATATTTGTTAATTCTTGGGTAAGCAACGATGAATCTTCATCTATTGATTTCTCTTCAGGGCCGTCAAACATTTCGTCTAAATTTTTCTCAACTCCACTATTAAGATCTATTTTTTTACTTTTAGAATCATTCGTTTTTATTTTTTTGGTAGATGTAATTTCAGTTTCCTCTAATTGTCGTTTTGATAAATTAACAGTCTCAGACGATATCATTTTACAAACTGAAATTTTATGGCAATTAGTAACTGGAAAGGATTCAGTGTGTTGTTGTGTTGTATCTATTTTTTGGGTCCGTGCTAAAGATTCAGTGCATTGTTCTGAATCTATTCTTAATGTTAATGCCAAAGATTCAGCGGATAATTGCGTATCTATTTTTTGCGTTGGTGCTAAAGAGTCAGTACACTGTTGTGAATCTATCTTTTGCGTTGGTGCTAAAGATTCAGTGCATTGTTGTGAATCTATTCTTAATGTTAATGCCAAAGATTCAGCGGATAATTGCGTATCTATTTTTTGTGTTGGTGCTAAAGAGTCAGTGCACTGTTGTGAATCTATTTTTTGCGTTGGTGCTAAAGAGTCAGTGCACTGTTGTGAATCTATCTTTTGCGTTGGTGCTAAAGATTCAGTGCACTGTTGTGAATCTATTCTTAATGTTAATGCCAAAGATTCAGCGGATAATTGCGTATCTATTTTTTGTGTTGGTGCTAA
>JAWWML010000012.1:21524606-21581090 GCA_035047165.1 Ormyrus rosae | reverse complement strand
AAGGCCGCGTTACCTTTTACCCAACTCATTTAATATACATAATTTGTGTCTAGCTATTTAACAGTGATATAATCTATGTAAATATAACAATTTTATTATTATCTATTCTATATACTAAGACTATTCAATTAGATTCTATTATTTGTATTTGTAACAGTAATATATAATTTACTTAATTTAATTATAATGTACATGAATTTGTACAAGTATTAATTATTATCATTGAAAAGCAATTAGTATGTATACATTTCCTTAAACGTTTTTTCCTCTTTAAACTTAAATCTCAACTTAAACTTGAACCTTCTCATGCACTCTCAGACTTCTGCTACAAGTTTTCGTTCGTTGCGTAAATTTTATTTCCTTGCAATTTACCGGTGCACGAAATTGCTTCCGCTCTACTGAGAGTAGGTGAAATGCGTACCTTTATTTGCAACCTGATTTGCCATAACTGACGCAGTTGTCGCAGTGGGAAGTATGGGGACATTCGCGGTTAAAGTAACTTAAGAACCTTGACGGATGTATCTTTTATGTAACTTACTAGTTAAACAATTAAGAGAAAGTATACGTTCATTTCTCTTTTGTTAATGTATAGTTTTTTAAACGATTTTACAAAGTCTAATCACCCGTGAAACCTGTTTTTAATTAAATTGCAATTTTTTATTTTAAATAACAATGTATTTTAAAAGTTTTACCAAAAAGTTCATTGCTATTATTAATTTAGTTCATTATTTTTACGAAACTAAAGCAAACTTTTGTTTTTTGTATCATTTAATTCACGCAATAGATAGAGTAGATGAACATCTTGATAATGCCTTTTTTATCTTTACAAATTGTACGTCAACATGCCTTAATAAAATTTATTGAATAGAACATCGATTTTGAAGTAGGTAAAACTTGTCTGATAATCTCGAACAAGCTGACAGTGCAAAGCGACACTGTCAGAGCGAAAGCGGCGAATTGTCAAAATAAAAAGCAGACGTTTTAATTTCCATACTGCGTGCAATGGAAAATCTCCGAGATCTATCTTCGTATTCAGTTGCCAGTTCCGTAGTGAATGAATTACCAGATAACTATTAAAACTTAACGACCGCGACGTGTTTTCTTGATTTTATTTTCTGTTCATAGCAAATAATTCAGATGCACGCGTGAAATTGACAAATTAATCTGTCCTCGGCTTATTTCTCATGAGAAAAGATGCATTTATTTGCTTCATTGCGCCGGGCTGTTTAGGTTTTCACTTTGAATTTTTTCGGTGGAATTTAAACGCTTTTCATTATGCTTACTGTTTTTGTAAAAGCTGTGTTTATTGACTTTGAGAATTAATTTGACATAATGAATTATGAGTTATGTAAATTCATCTTGAAAAGTGAGAGTTATTTTCTTGTATACATGTAGCAAAATTGGCTCTTTATTTAACTACAACAGATCATTTTTACTTGGCATAATATACCTAGATGATTTAGATTTTTGCATAATCAGTTTCCTCCGTTTTACTTTAACATTAAAATCAATATAATTTTACTTCCTACAAGTTTTACCGGCTTTTTTGAGAATAAAAATACTAAACAAACGTAATTATTTAGAAGTAATAATTAATAATGATCTTTAATTATTTTCTTTGATAAAAATCTATATAGCTAATTCAAACTTTGATAAAAAATATTTCTATTTACATACATTTGACGATTTACTTACTTTCTCTTTATCAGCGGATTAGTTCAATTTATTGAAATTACCTTTCAGCAAGCTCTAAAAAATTACGTTCGTAAGCACGAAAATTTCCGCTACTTTAATTCACAACCAGTCCGAAATTCGCTCGAGCCTCAAGGAGACTTAATGCGACCGAATTTCTAATTGACGGCGCACGATGCGGCGGGACGGCATTCCTCGGGTGCATCGGCTCATCGGCTCGCCTCGTTCTCCGACGTTACGCTCGCCGACGAGCGTATAGCAGCCGCGAACCTGCCAGGCATGCACGTCCAAGATAATTGCCAGCGCGAGCTGGCCAATTAGAAACTCCCGTCACGTATCATTCACTTTCGCTAATGAAAATGAGCGAGTGCGCGTCGCCGCGCGAACGCTAAATCAAAAGGCGCGCGACCATCTCTGCATTTCGCGCGCTTACCGATCGGCCCCCTTTTCACTTCGGAATTGAGTTACGCGATCGTCCTGCGCGTCGTCGTCGCCGCCGCGGCTTAAATTCAATTTTGCGGCGCCGCTGCCTGCAGCTTTTCTCGAGGAAAGCGACGATCGAGAAAGCGAGAGTGAATGCCTCTGTGTACCCTCTGCACGGCGAAATCACGACGGGCGAGAGGTTAATGGGGGACTAACTGGCGCTGATGTTGGTCGTCGCTTCGTCAAAGTGCGCGAGTGGAGCGTTATTTTTTTTTTATATTGCGTCGTTAATGCAAACTTGCGGGTTAGGATTTTTATTGAGAATCCATTATTAAATGTGAAATTAGATTGATAAATTTTAATTTTTTTCTCTTACGTTTAAAGGAAAAGTTTCAGGTCTCGCAGGAGATTAAATCAATTGTTACTAATAACGTGCGTAATTTATCAGTTTATTATAGTAAAAGTCGTCTTTCTCTAACAGAAAGCGTTAATGTTTTCACTCTTAAGAATTCGTGGGTAATGGCTCTATTATACTACATTAAAGTCGTTACTAACTAACGCTTATAATGAAAATGTTAATTGTTATTGATACTTTAATAGTTCTTAGTGTGAATCGCAAAAAAATTCAAGCTCCAAACGATTGACTTTGACGAATCAAAAGCGCGTTTGTTTATTATTATACATCTATTTTCGCATTTCCTGCAATAAATATTGAAATGCCATCAAAAGTGATAAATTAGCGAAGACTAATGACAAAGAGTTCCCACATCAAATGCCGCGGATCATAAATAAAATATTACACCGCACGAACGCACGGAGAGATAAAATGTTTCCAAGAAAATCATCTACCTTGTTGCGGGCTTTTATGAAAACAGTATTATAAAACACGAAACGTTCCTTTTTTTATTCCAAAAAAGAGGAATAATTATTTTTTCCAGCTTGACAAAGCTTTCTCCTCCGAGAAAGCAATATGTATGTACACACGTACGCGAGCACTTAAACACACCGGCGAAGCGTACATAATATTCCATCGGAAAACTTCGTCCATTCTAATATGCCTAATAGATAAATTATATCAAAGACGAAATCGAAAGTCTCCGAGCTCGCCCGCTTCGCATTCGTCAACTTTCCTTCTCGGCTCTTTCTCTACAAAAAGGAGAGGAAAAAGAGTTGTATACCGACGACCGGCGGCAACAAAACCGCCGATCGCCTACACTCGACCTACAGAGATCGGGGAATAAAAATCTAACTCTTTATTTTTATAAGAGAGAGTTTAATTGTCGTCTTTTTATTCTTTAGGCTTTTCCCGTTGATTTTTGTGGACTATATTACTTCTAATATAACTTATTGTAATTATACATTCAAAATTATCCAAAATAAACATAAACTATTGAAAAAAAGAAATCAGAAATTTTGAACGATTCGATACTTTTTCCCCCGACTGGAATCCGACAATTACCGCCGGAGTACGCCATCAATTGAAAGATCTTCCGTCTTCATCGGGCAGCCTAGAAGAGACGGCTCTCCGGAGCGCGCGAAAAAATGCGAGACGAGTGCAGATCATGATCGCATTGCCAAGGTCTCTCTCTCTCTCTTTCTCTCCGTTGCTCGGCTGGCGCTCAGACCCATTTGGGACCTACTTTTGAGCCAAGCCGCGGAGAAAGTAAGAGGAGACGCTTGAGAAAGTAAAGTCGCGTTCACACGTATGGCAATACTATATAGGGCGACGCAAGAGCAAGACAGATAAAGAGAGAGAGAGAGAGAGAGGTCCAATTGCGAGGTATATATACGTGATAAGTAACGCGAGCGTATTTCTTTTTTCGTAACATTGTCACAGTGCGTTCTTTGCGCTCGGAGACGAGATTTAACTATACGGAGAGATGTAACCGCTCGTTAGAGATGTTATTTATCACCGGCGAAGCTTACGTGTGACTAATGAAGCGCTTTTACTTTTCAGCGGATTTTCGAGAAAAAAAAAAGTAAATAACTGCCGCCGGTTTCTCTATTTTTGAATGGAACACAGTGAGACCGGATGAGTTACGGGGAAATGTTGCTAATGATACGGTTGTACTGGCTGTTTTATCGTATTCCTGACGCCATTTTCGTTTCCACGGTAATTTCTTTTTAATTTATTCCCCTTAGTCGTTCAAAATACATCTGTGATTTTCAACAGCAAATTTCGCCGCTTTCCAGCCCCGATCAGCGGACGATTCTTGTTTTTTCCCCGTTGGATTGTAGCTGCAGTTTTCCTCGTCTAGCCGAGATAATGGATTCTGCCCAATTGACTGTTGTTTTGTTCGAGTATCGCATACGGGCGAGATAGGTGATGTGAAAGTGTATGGATACAATCTTAAACGCGAACGGTGGAGGCGAACAAATGAATAATTTATCACGGCACACGCACCTTCGACTAAAACAGACGAACGGTTATGAAAAATTAGTTCTCTCAAAACCATTACAATAATATTTACGATTTCTTTTTCAAAATCCGGCGTATATACAATTATATCCGGAGACTCGGATTTTCTCGAGAGTGAAAAACGATCTTCTCGGGAACGTTGATCGGCGCGTCTTTGTTTAATTAACGATATCGAGGCCTCGGCTATACTTTTTTAACCGGCGAAGGATGCCCACGGCATATTACATATTTAGATCGCGGGATAGAATTTATGAAACTTATATATATTATTTTTTCAAGGCAGAGAAACCTTTAATTTAAAAATGAGATCGATGAGAAAGTTCTGAAAAACTTGATTAAAGATTGTATGATAACGCTAGGATGGCATTTATACTATTATATTAAAGCGTGATCTTTTTAAATTCAATGTAGTTTTATTTGTACACGGGATTCCCATGCATTCTAGATGCTTTTGAATTTCAATCGAATTTTCTGAAACTCTCCATACTGGTTTTAAAAGGATATTTTCTCCAAATATTGCTACATTTACGCGTAAAAAAGCAATTGGAGTAGGTTTAACGCGCTTTTCATAAATGCTAAAAAAGGAATATGTTAAGTTTAATATTGCAACCATCATTTATAATAATTAACTCTTGGTTAAACGAACTATTGTTTCCAATATTGCAGAATTGAAGAATTCTTCTCGTTTCTTTCGAACGCCCGCTATTTACAAGGAATACATATACGTTCATAAAAGTCAAAAGATTTGCGAAAAGTGTCTATCAAATAATAAAACAAAGAGCCCCCGCAAAGTACACCGCAAAAGTGCCAGGAGGCCCGAGGCTTTCTTCCACTTATACCGATCTCTCGCCCGCTGCGAGGCTGCGAATTACCAGTCCGCCTTACAGTAGCAGTGCTTTTATGCATTTCTTGCCTCTATACTCTTGCATTGGGCACTGAACTTTCGTGCGAGTGCGAGGCGTTACAATGGCAGGAAGGCTGAGAGCGAGATCGCGCGGATTTCTCAAGGGATCCTCCAATGTCATTGTTAAGCGTACTTGATTTCTTCGTTTCGAGGTCGTTTATTTCAATCCCCCTGGGATTTTTTTTTTCATGTTCTGGGTCAAGCCTTGATGATTTTTATCGCTATACTGGTCGAGTTCAATGGATTTTCTATTTTTTTCTCGCGATGCAGAGTTAAATTATTTATTACGTCTGATGGATAATGCTTACAAAGTTCACAATCATATACTGTTTTATAAAATTAAAGAAGAATTAACAAGTTAGGAGTTAATTAAATTTTAACTAAAAATAAAAAAAAAGAAATGTTTGATTATTAAACTTATACGTCAAATTTTGAACGCTATAATGATAGATTTCTTATTACATTGTTTTGATTTTAATATTATTAGTAAAAAATGATAATACTGTTTTTAAAAAATAATTTTGTTTTCTGTACATGCTTTATAGTGTGTTGGCTTTTACTCTTACATACTTTCTAAATTCTAATTTTCGCAATCATCTACTTTCGATATTCAACATTTCATACATCTTCAAAAAAGGACTTTTTAAATCTGCTATTCTGTTCCGGACTATAATTTTATTTTATTTTTTTTTTCAAAATATTTTACTTTTAATGCATTAGCCTTTTGAATTTTGTCTTTCTTTCCAAGTATAACTTCAAAATATGCGCTCGCAAAATCCTTTTGTGCAAAATTAAAGCAATCTGTCTATATAATATATTAATCGAAAACTGGTCCTCTAATGGCTGAACAAAAATTTTTGAATAAATAAACTTGATTTTTTTCAGATTCTTGGAGGCCCACTTATAGATAGACCAACGTCAGATAAGTACGAACAAGAATTTATTGTAGGATAGGTTGGCGAACTAAACCAACAAAACGCTGCTGATTTAATAAACAAATTCAATTGTCACAATTGTGTTATTATTTCACAAAAAAACTTAAGTGGCCCTCCAAGAATTTGAAAATAACTAAGTTTACCTATTCAAACAATTTTATAAGATTTTGTAATTATTTCAATATTTGCTTTATTAATCCAAAGAAAATGATGAAAGTAATATTTTTAAAAACGCATAAAATTGCGTCAATCAGGTAGTAGGTACAATTATATTACATCGAGTTATTTACAAAAAATTAGCTTCAAATAAAATTACTTGTGACATGTCTATATAAATTTGTTCGCATTTTCCTCCTAGAGGAATTAGCGTATACAGGTGTACGGCAGCCTTCCTGCTCGCGATATAGAGTCGCCGCTGCGCGCGTCTTTTTTCGTGGGCTTTTTGCCCGGCGACGGCGACGTCATCTATAAGCAGGACGCTCGTGATTTATGCGCTCGGCTGAACTTGACTGCTTGGGTTTATTTGCTTCACGACTTTTTAAGGATTTCGGGGATTAATTTCAGATTGATATTGAGATTTTGAAATACTTTCGGTAATTGTTTGCTTGAGTTTATTCTTGAGTTCGTTCCGAACGATTAATCCCCGAAATCCTTAAAAACTTGTGAAGCAAATAATATATATATAAAATAAGCATTTGACGTAAATCTCTTTACTATTTTTACGTATTTCAACATCAAATATAAATTTTATTTATATTTCTGCCTGTTATTTGAAGGAAATGCGCAAACGCCTTATTTTACGATTCGTTATGAAAAACACTGTAGTTCGAAGCAGTAATTATACGATGATTTAGATTATGTACCAAACTCCATATGCTCTAATAAAACCGAACAAAAATTTAGGAAGGGAGATTTACTTATTCAATTAAACGATGATATGCCGCATACAAAAATGTAAGATTAAATTAAAAATTAAAGTAAATGACTTGTTTTTAGTGAAAATTGTTTTTATTACTGCATAAATCTTCATAATATTATAAATAATGTTTTACAATACGCTAAAGTTAAACTTTACGGAAAAACTGACCAGGTAAAAAACATTCGATTGCAATTACATTAATGTTAATTATTACATTCAGTGATTGATGGCCGTTTTTAAAACCGATTCATCGCGATATTTTTTTCAAACTAGGAAAATTGTAAATTGAAATCAGAACACTAATTACCCCGTTCGACCTATAAATGCGGGGATTCACCATTCGTCGAGTAGTTCCGAGATCTCATTTGACTCAGTCGAGATGTTCCCCCGTTGCTTCATTGGACTTTTTGTTCTTGCGGTGTTTTTCATCGCTGCGATGGCCGAAGCTCAGCCTACACCGCCGCCGAAATCAGTAAGAAAAGAAACATGTTTTTTAAGAGAATTTTGATAATGTTCGACTCTTTTATTATAATTTTTATATTAATGTATATATATATATATATATTATTAATGTACTTTTAAATGAAATTTTATAATTACTATTTATATTCTACTCTAAATTTACAGGATGGACCCTTAAAAGAAAAGAAGCCACGTATTCTCGGGTTGTTGTTGCCGACGCTTACTGGGTCGGGATAGAACTTATTTCTTCTGTAAATTGTTAAATTGCTTATAATCATTGTATCCCAATGTTACACAATTAATTTCCAATGAAAAATAGATGAAAATTTAACAATTAAAATTTGTTGATCATTCAAATTTGACGGAAATCAAATAAAACGTTTCGTTGAAAATCTTATTTCTATAAGTAACAATGAAATTACCACGAATTCATACGATTGTAAGATTTACAATTCGAACGATTCGAGAAATTTAGAAAGAAAAAAGACACGAAGAACAATTGATAAAGAAATTGTTAAAACCTACGGTAAAAGCGTTGGGATGAGCAGTAATGTGTTGAATGACGAAGGTCACGAAGAAAGAAAATATCATGAATGCGAATTTTGTGGTAAATACTTCATTAGCAAGAATTATATCACCCTTCGGAAATGTTCGGTGCGCGAGGGAGGAAAAGATTTTAGTTGCCAAAAATGTAATAAAAGCTTTTCTTCAAAGAGTAACTTAAACGTGCATTTGCAAATGCATGTGTCTATAAATTATCGCGGGGCTCCTCGATCTCAATAGATAGATAACGAATGCGTCTGATAGACGAGGTCTTAAGTTTAGACTAAGATTTATTAACAATTTGAGTGACAAAATATGCTTTTACAATGTGTAATATCAGCATCAAGATAGGTTTATGCAAATTTTTTGGATGAATTTTGAGGTTCTTAATAATCAAATAATTTTTAAAAGTCTTTGTACTTTGTAAATAATGATTTTGTGCAGAATCTGAAAGTTACCAAGTTTATAACTTATTCAAGAATTAATTCAATCGACGTGTTCGAACAATTTATAAATAATTGGCACAAAAATTTGAAAACTGCATAAAAATCTGATGTCCGAAAATAATTACAAAGTGTTATAAAATTATTGTAATATTTTCTGATTGACGTGGAAGAATGTAATCATAATTTATCGTATATAATATAAAGATTAAGGCTAACTGGGCTGATCGCTTTTTTACAAAATAATTGCTAATTTCGATTTTTTTTTTTACTTTTTACTTATGTTGTACGTTAATACACAGTCAGTCTTTTTTTGTTTCTGTAAACTAGTGCGCTCCTATTTCTTATTCAGGTTTATTGTTTATAATCCACAATTATCGCGAATTCATTACGAATAATAAAGAAAGATCATAAAACAATTAGGAGCATGCACATAAAAAGCCTGCAGAGCCTCGTTACATCACGGCCGCGAACGAGTACTGCAATTAATAAGGCATATAGATGCAAAAAGCATCGATCGAAGGCTCAAAACTTTCTCTGCCAACGCGATGCACATGTAAGAAAATTCTCCGAAGCTCGCCATATGCGACCGTATTGATTTTCCCTCTCGTTAATAACGCCGCGCTAAATTATTAGCTATACAATCGACAGCGGCTTTTCATTACTTTCAGACATTAAGAGACGCGCCGCAGTTCTGGACGTGCATATATACTCGCGAGCGCGAACGAGCCAAAGAGGCAGGAGGAAAAATAGAGTGCAATAAAAGAGATAGCGCCTCGGAGCCATTACGAGAATGGGGAACACTTGCGTTTTCATACACACTCCTTGACGCAATTGACGCATCAGCTGGCCAAGTATTTAACGCCGCCGGTGAGGTTCTCCGGTGCGCGCGGAGCTCCTTGGCACTTTCGAGTACATAGGAGGAGAAAGTCACGCGGTCGGTGGTAATGTATATATATATAACGCGGCAGGAGAGTCGAGACTTAAATGCTAGGAGCATCAATGATCGCGATTCTCCGCTGCTCTAAGGTGACCTACATTTTTTTTTCGCCGAGCCGCGGCTGTATGTATATGTGTGTGTAGGCGCGAGTGAACGGCTGCGCTGGTACGCGACGTTTTCCTCTTGCAATTGCTGCATTAATCGAGCATTACGGGAGGTAGGAGAGTCTCTTTTGTTGCCGATGGATATCGGAGCTCTTTCGACTTCTCAAGCAGATTCAAGCGCATTTCGTTAATAAGCGGGAAATCGAATTTCCCATTTATGAATCCCACTTTACTCCCCCACCCCGCGAGTATTTATAATTCGTTTATTTGTATAATTAGCAATCAAGTATTCCGCGCGCGTTTCTAATTATCTTTTTGCGCGGGAATTATTTTTGAAATATATATGTATCGTTAGGCAGTTTTAAAATATCTTTTAATGCCGGAAAGATATATGTTTTACAATCTATAAATATTCTTACGCTGGATGCTTATTAATTTATCTAGTTATTAAAATATTATTAAATTAAATATAGATTTATAAATAGAACTATTATGCTTCGCACAAAATTTTTATTTTTTATAAATTAAATGGTTGTATAATACGAAATAAAATGCGGGTGGAAAATTGTTCTTAACGCATTAGTAAATAAGGTCGTACAAAAATGATAAAATAAAATAACTTTTCGACGTAATTGCTTTATTGCTTATACGCAAATAAGTTAAAAATACACGGAGTTTTTTTTGGGAAAGCAGCAGCTATTACAATTGGCACTTGAAAATATTAAAATAAAGATGGATAAGAGTTATTAACTACTGCAAAAGAACAATAATAAGATTGCAGATTTTCTCGATAATCGGCAAAACCGTTGCGAGGCGGGGGAACAGGAACTGTCCGGCGAAAAGGAGCGATTTCCGCGGCGATGGGCCAATATCGGTATGAGATAATCGACGTCCTGTTCCGGGAACCGCCGGCGGCTCGCCCGGGCAGTTTAAAGGCGCTCTTCTTTCACTTTCGTTGCGTTCGTATCGAATCACGCGCGGCCGCCGCGTACTGGGTACCAAAGCCGCGAGCGCGTATTTGCCTGGGCTTTTCCCGCTTCTAAGTGCCGAGACTCTTGCGTGATTGCAACCAGGATGAGGAGGAGGACGAAGGCGCCGGTTAAACCCCATAAATGACCGAGTTATACAACTTTTTGGCTGTAAAACTCTATTGAGGATGTGGTGCGTCAATGGTGAATCAGCCCAGATAATGATGCTTGCTTGTGAAAAATTGATGCCGCAATATGCTGAATCAGTTAGGAGACAGATGCTTATCTAATTTTACTATTGCCCAATGTTTTTATACCAAAAGACATTCGATATTTATTTTATTATGTACTTGAATTGATGCAATAAAGTTGTGACTACAATCTGGTTTGCAAAGACTATACCGTAGTTTGCAAAGTGTAAACACATCACATTATTATCATTATTTTTTTTAATAAAATATTAAGAAAATTCTTTTTATAGAATGTAATTATAAAAATGAACTTCTGTAATTTGTAAATTTCATGTAATATTAAATTTGTTGTCAAAAGTTAAATGCAAGGTCAAAGCTTTATCAGTCTTTTCGTAGAACTTGTACAAGCAAACGAGGGATATTGTAACCTGCACTGATAATACTGATATTTTAAGTTCCAGTTAAAAACAATTAAGTTTCACGCCTTTAATATTGTATAAATATCCTGTCAAAGTATGTGAAGGACACTCAACTAAAAGCCAAAACAGATAATATATATTGATAACATACATGTCAACGTAAAGCTAACTTATGGGTCATAGTTTTCACCGAGTATTTTCATTGCGTTTTTGTACTTCTAGGATTAGCAAGACTGTTTGTTGACGGTAAGTATCGAGTACCCGGAATTTAACTGGAACGCACATAGCGATTGTGTCAGCGAATGTATATATTCTCCGTCCATTTCCCATTGAAATTCGAAGGCACAGCTCGCGAACGGCACTCGCAATTGCAAACGTTAACACGTCGCCAAAGAACGAGGAAAAGAATCCAAGAAAGTTGGCTGGCCAAACAAAGAACGGCCCGAAGAAAGAGAGACGAGGCGGGGCTGTGAGCAAAATTCGACTGGTCACTTTCGCCGAAACGTTCGCCGCTTCCTTCCCCGGCGAAGGAGAAGCTTTTACTTTCTTCGCGGCGCGGCGCCTTGCCGATCGCTCCAGGCCGCTCATCCCACTAAATTACGGAAGCGTGTAATAGAGCGGGCGAGCACGCGCGTGGATTTGCATTTTTAATGGCTTGTTACGCTGTCCCGGGGCTCCCTCCCCCCCCCTGATTGCCGTATTGACACCGATTTTACTTCGCTTCTTTCTTTCTCCGGCGGAGAAAGGGAGAAGCGCGCGCGAGTTCGTCCGTTTCGTAACAGCCTCGATTTCATTTGCATGGATTTCAGCCAGATTTTTATCTGGCGTTTAGGTGCTTTTCGATAATATCGGAAGCGTTCATTTTTTTTTTTTTTTTTTTAAACAGAATGATTCTCGGGAGAAAGTGATTTTGGCTTGGTCAAATGTTTCTATGGTTTCATTTCTTATCAGAGCGCGCATGTAAACGAATAAATCGACGCAAGTGATAAAGAAAAACTAGTTAAATACTTTTTTATGAAAAATGACAAATATTTCTTTGGACCTTACTTTGGGAAAGATAAAAATTTTATTTTATAAATTTTTAAAAATTGCGAGTGCGGAAGTAAGGTAATTCTTTCATATTTTTTACCTGGCATCTATACTAAAAAAATCTTAAATTAACAAAAATTAAGTAGAAGTATAAGTCAGAAAAGAAATTAAGATTCGCCACTTGAGTATTTATAAGATTTACGCAAAAGTATCGACAAAACTAAAGATTCTTTATGCTTAGAAAGTTAAAGTAGTAAATATGTTGTATAACGTTCCTAAAATACGAAACGATAATGAAATCTTCTTAGAATTTATTTACCCACGTTTATAACTTTAATCTTTGCAAAACCACATATCGACGTCCCGTACGAAAAGTAGGACCGCTCAGACGCTGATCGCTTAATGAAAAGAAGCATTACTTGCTGAACGCTGAACAACCCGAGGGAGTATTTAATAATTATAAATAAATATTTAAACAATAAATACGTAGGCCCGACACCTACACAACCCGAGGGAGTATTTAATCAATGACACGGTCCGAGAAAAATCCATGGGCTACAAGTTTTTTCATAAAAATTGTTAGTGTAATAATTTTCTATCACTTTATATTTAAATATGTAACGAGAGTATAGCTCCGTGTTCCCGTGTACAACGAATTACCCGCTCTCCTCTCGCAAGTAAAGTTGCGCCGACCGTAGTGCGCCGCGCCGCCGCTAGGCGGCTACCCGTTAACCCGCAACCGGACTAGTGCGAGAGAAGCAATAATAGCGCGAGCTGCGCTAGGCAAGGCAGCTCATCTGGTGTCTCACTTCAGACGAGTCTCTTCAATCCGATTCTTTAAAGGGCTGGTGTAATCTTTCAAGTATCCAAGGAGAGCTGCTTTCACTTTGAAACGAGGGTCTTTTCCTCTGTCTCAAAATTTTCTTTTACCGGTCTAGCTTCTAAATCTTCTAGCAAGGCTTCATCTCCTGGGCCTCTTTGCAACGTTACATTTTCCCTCGCTATATGTAAACGCAGTTCGGGTTTTTTATTATAGTACAAATTATCGATTTGGTTATTTATATCGATTCATCCGAGGCGCCGCATTAATGTCGATAGAGCTGTAACGTTACGACCGTACTGATTCCATTCGGTGCTGTTTTCGTTCATGTATTTGATGAGTCAAATGTCGTCTTTCTTCTGGCGACAGAAAAAAATCACGTAACGCGGCTTCTAATTGTGCCCACGTTCTTAAGTTTACGCATTCATTTCTGAACCAAAGTAACGCGTCTCCGCGTAATAATTCCGGGAATCCGCGTAAAATTTGCGCCTCGGAAAATTCGTATGCTAACCTCAGTTCATTTATTCGTTCTAAAAATGAAGATACATCTCTACCATCAAAATGGCATTTCCACTTTCGCATCTGATCTAATACTCTGGCAGTAGTATTTTCATTTCGGTCGGTATCGCTAATACATTTTGAACGTTTGCCGTATTTTCGTCTAATGGTGTCGAAGCCGCCCGTGATGTTGATGCATGTGTCACTTGGACGAATTCATTCCCGTATTTTAATTCGTCTTGCGTTTTCTCTAACTCTTCATTATAGTCCTCCCTATCCTGCGGTATGTTTCGCTTTGCTAGTTCCTCTAGTAATTCATTTTTTCTAAGATCTTAGACCCATGACACCGGCAAACATTGAAAGTTTTCCTAAAATGCTGCATTCGTTAATTCACTGTTGCATTTACATAAGAGCTTGCACATACAGTAAAGTAAGTTAGTCGCTTCTCAGGTTCATCCACTGAACCCAAATCGTTATCAAAATAAAATCAAACAATTCCTCTACCTTCGCACATAAGCTCCCTTCATCTCATCTTATAAGGGCCCAATTCTACGATTCCTTTTTTTAAGCCACTTAAAACCTGTGTATGAGAAGTCATTGGTATCAACAACTACCCTAAGGAAGTTGAGATATGTGCACTTGTGTTGCACGCGTAACATGAACCGGCGTATACTTCCACTTACTGCTGTGTAACTTATAGGAACGACCGTGCACATAAATTGTTGTATGACCTGCAAATACTTAACTGCTGCCTTTGGTGGACGATGTGATGTGATAATTAATGGAAAAATATCAATTTGAAGATGGGTGTGAGCGTGGATAGAATAAAATGCTGTAGTCATACGTTGATTGTTTCCTTGTAGTGTAAGCGTTCTTCTCTTCTATACTGTTATGGAGTAATGAGATTGGCGTTGCATGCGTTTTCCCGTATTCAACTGGAAGCCACGGAGCGAGGGGAAACAAACCTGCCAGTGATTTGCTAGGATATCCGACTTACAAAAAGGCTCGATAATCAATCTAAGAGGTGTAACAAGCTTTTTAATCAATGTGCAAGAAAATTTTTTTTTAGATCGTTGAAATCACACATAAATTAATGTTACATTGCAGGAACTCTTTGGCATTACTATCACTAATTATATTGCTCGAAGCGAAACGTAAACTAAGCTGCTCTATAAATTACCATTGTTTTAGTGTTGAATCTAAACTTTCAATCTCTAAAGTGATATAAAGTGTTCGAGAGATATGGTCTTTTTTCCTGAACATTTTAGAAGAAATAATAATGCGAATAATTAATTATCCTTGAAATAAATATCAGTTTTAGCTAACTATTATTACATAAAAATATTGTTTGATTGTAAAATGAAAATAATTATTTTTTAAACCTTTCAACTGCAACAAATTTAATTAAAAAATGTCAAAGACAATCCCGACGTGTAAAATAACTTTGGAAAAGGCTGTAATGAAAATAAGTTTTAATTAGTAGAAAAACGAAGGTTTCTCAGTGGCGAGGTGGATTTAGTCAACTCGACTTCTTTAATAACTCGAGATCGCCGGAAAACAAAAGGCCGCAACGCGGACGCTACGGATGCGCACCGGGCACAGAAAAGAAAAGTGTCGAAATATCGGCGAGACAACAATAGACTCATTAGCAGAACCCTTGAGCGTTTTGCTGAGCAGGCCGGCGATTAGAATAATTTGGAGGCTTTCGTCGAGGCAGGTGCGAAGGCGGACATATCATAATATTTCGGGCGGCCGGTTCGTTTCCCAAGTGTGCCGTTGACTTTCTCCGCTGTTTAAATAATATTTCACGGTATCGCGAGCGGCTCTCCTGCGGTGGGGGGAGGGGAGGGGGAGGCGCTCGTCATCGTCACTGTCGTTAAACTCCGCGGCGAGCGTTTAAGTGCCTCAAATATCCTGGCACGACAATATAAACTTGTCTCGCTCGAGATGGAGAGGAGGACTTTGAGTTGGCGCTATTTTATTGCGATACCGTTCAAGTCTGCCGTTCCTTCCAGTTACAATTGTTAGATTTGGCAACCGTTCACGATTTTGCCCCGAATTACCCGAGTGCCGCTTCCCGCGACTTTCCATTTTTTGTTTCCTCGCGAAAGACGTAATCAAAAGGTTTTGCCGAATC
Organism: Ormyrus rosae; assembly: GCA_035047165.1. Taxonomy (NCBI): domain Eukaryota; kingdom Metazoa; phylum Arthropoda; class Insecta; order Hymenoptera; family Ormyridae; genus Ormyrus; species Ormyrus rosae. Next base: position 21,565,244 of record JAWWML010000012.1, on the reverse strand, counting down.
GGTTATACCTTTCAATTTGAAATATTAATAAAGTCGCTGCCTATTGTATCGGTAATCAGTAATTCTGCAAAAGTGTGCACAAATAACTATTATTTTATCTTTGAGATAACGCGGTGTTATTTTAAAGGTTTTCTATTTTTTAGTTAATGTATGAGCAGTAAATAATTCATAATTTATATAGGCACTAAGACAGATAATAAACATTTAATACCATTTTTATTAAAAAACTTTATCGCAGGAATAAGGGCTCTTATTAAGGCGTAAAAGTTCTAATAAATAATTTTATGAGCAATTTAATTTTTGATTCTATGAAGTCGTTAAAAACAGTGGTAAAGCTATCGCCACTTGAATTCCCAATGAGGGATTCATACCACGAGTCAATATAATAAAAATTTCAAGCAAATAAACTCTTGCATAAAGATTTTCAAAATATTTTCCTTGACAACACCATTACGAAGAAGAGGAAGGAAGGAAGGAAGGAAGGAAGTAAGGGAAGAGAAGGGGTCCAGGACTCCGTCCGTCAGTGAAAACGATCTGCAGTGATAGCGAAAGTCCGCGCGGGTAACCCGTCGCGTCGCCTGCTCTCCCGCGCGCGCATACAGGTATGACACGTCGGCTGCACGACGCGCCCGAGAAATCCCTTGCGCGCCTCGCACGCGCGCCTCATTCCGAACTGGATTCCACGGTCGTAAGCGCGAGCGTGCACTGCAGCCGGCAAGAAATTCTAACGAATCGGATTCCAGACCTCGAAGTTGGATTATTTTATTTTTAGAGCCGCTTCTTTGCTCGAGGAAGTTTCACACGTCGGAGATGCTGATTGTCTTTGTTGGTAAGTATATTAGCTGCTGCGGGAAGGCGAACCGATTTTCTGCTTCTTCGCTGTTGACTTTGAAAATAGCTGTTTTGGAAAATACAATTTTTAGTACGGAATATTATCGAATTTCAAAAATAATTCATTTATCCTTTTTACAATCGATAGTTGGCAAGATTGAAAAAGTAATTAACAATCATTAGAAAACTAAATAATGATGTGTTCTTCCTGACAAGATGACATCGCTGATCCAATCAAACTTTATCAAAAAACTTTGTAACATCTGTTATATTATCTACAATTACATCTTCAGCGCGGCTCTGAAATCAAGCGCCCGTAACTCACTTTCAGTTTTGAGAAAGAGCGAGAGATGGAATGAAGCAAAATTTGCCGAATAAGCTGAGTAAGATTTGAAAGTTTTGATGATGAAGTGATAATAGCGAATACATTTTAATTTCTACTTTATGACGGGCACAATTAAATAATTACGAGACAAACATTTCTGTAAAATTAAAAAATTGTAAAATACGATAGAATATACAATGAACCAGAAATCTGCTTTTGAATCAAGCCTTTAGAAACATTACTCACACCCGCAACGCAATGAAAATAAAGGCGTGTTATTCCCGGCGAAAAAAAATTTCACTCGTTACTTTTGTTCCACCTCCGCGTGCTCAACATAATGGATTCCGCGCGCTCTGTCAAGGATCATCTTTGCTGATACGAAAGGCGGAGAATGGCTCCTCGCGGGCTGCGACGAGACGTGAAATTGGCCACAGGAAGAGCCGGAAGGGCCGCAGTCAAGGAGAAAACAATTGTTTGTAATGAAGTGTAAATGGTTTTCATCGTAACCGCTGGAAGGAGGCACTTTGCTTTGCAAAGCGTTACCCTCCTATGCTCTTTTGGTTCATGGAAAGAAAGTGCTCGTTTTGCAAAATAAACAATATAAATTCTCTAAAAGGTTTTCCTCTCTTGTAAAAAGGCTCATTTTCAATTATCTCCGTCCTGACCTCGACCCTTCCCTGTAATTACTAATTATGAAGAACCGATCTCCAATTAAACAAAATGGTTATTCTGGAGCAGGTGTATTTTTTTTTGCCACCGTGAATTATCACCGTAACAATGGAAATCCGCAGGGGAGCGCAAGAGTTCGTCGAGCTGTTAATCACTCTCGGTGCATTTAGAAACTGCTTAACGGCTTATTTGTGTATGGATTCTTCAAGGTGAGTGCATAAATCAGGCAATCTCTGACCGCATTAGAAAGTCCCGGCGAAAAAATTGTTCTACAAGGCACCGTAAGTCCAATTTCAAGGTAAAACTGTAATCTTTGGAGAATTCTAGTAATAAACGAGCTTAGTAATTGGAAAAATTTTAATTGAACCGCGATGGCTCGTATAGTCTCTCTTATAATCTTTGCCGTTGCTATTACTGTCCAGACGACTAAAAACAATCATTTGCAAAAAATTCTTGCAGTATTATGTATTTTTAATGATATATACCGACGACAGAAGCGGCGACTTTTACAATTTCACCGAATCCGAGAAGAAAGAACTTTCTACTTTGATAATTCAACTTCGCATTCGTTGAACTCTTGATCACGCGCTATTCCGCAAAAGCATAATTCACAGAGGAAAAGGATAAGTATGAAAGTTCACAAATTTCAGCAATGTCATATTTTTATTCGACAAATAGAAAAAAAAAAAAAATAAAATGCAAATGTCCGAATCACTTTTACTTTATTCGTACTTTCGCGTGACTCTCGATTAAGCATGAATCACACTGTCCCCGCTGATGTATGAACGGAAATCTTGAAAAGCGGCGCTAAATAATAAACATTGGGATTTATTCGGTATGCAGAGAAGAAACTAATGAAATTAAAAGTTTTTGTAAGTAATGAAACAACGTTTACAAAAAAAAAGTCTTCAAAATACCAAGACGAAAAGCAGAACTCGGTCGAAATTTCACGGGCGGCTGATTTAGTCGCTTTCCACCTCTAAAATCTGCTCTCCAAGGCTTGTATTCATGCATGTAGTGTACTGTACTACAGATAAGAGAAGTACTTAGATCGTTTTTGAAAGAACGACAGTTTTCAAACGGATTGCGTTGTTAACCAACTATTTAACGTCAAACACATTGCTTGAAAAATCCTACGACCTCGTCGCTATCTTATGTACATGATTTTGAAACTTATCTCTGGGAATTACCCATTTACCCGCATCCTCCGTATTTTATTGACGGCGAAAAAACTGCAACAGCTTTCGTAAACTTAATAGAAAAATATAATGTAATCAAGTAGTAAACACCAGTTTGAAGGGAGACCGCGAGAGCCGGCTGAAGAATTTTCCCGAAAAACTCTCTAAAATAAGAGCGAAAATGAAGCTCGGTCAAAATAAAAAGAGCTCGTGACGCAGGAGATAAAAATCGGTAAAAAAAAAAAGAGGCGAGGATCTCGCTCGGGCTCCGTCCGACGTCGGGGCCGGGTCTCGGTTCCGGTGTTTGCGGGCCGGTTCGAGAGCAAGTTGTCACTTTCAGCTTTGCCCGCAGGACACGCTCGCGCACAAAGGGAGCCCCTCGCGATGGAAAAGCCCCCGACACTCCGGAATAAAGAAGGAGTAGGAGGAGGAGCCGAGAGAGGAGACCTCGCGGTGTACCGCGCGCCGCGGAGAGAGAAAAGAAGCGCCGCGGAGAGGGGGAGAGAGGGCCCTCTCTCTCTCTCTCTCTCTCTCGCGGCTCTGTGTATATACGCGTACACACCGAGGCGACGAGCCGAAATGAAACTACGCGCTCTCGGGAGAAAGTGAGAGAGCCTCCCCCCCCGGTTGGCCGCGGCACGCCGAGAGTCGAGAGAGCAGCCCGAGCGGCAGCGGCGAGCAGCAGCAGCAGCAGCAGCAGCAGCAGCCACGCGCTGTTGTGTAGTCGAGAGCCCGGGAGACGTGGACGTCGCTCGGAGCGAACAGAGACCCGCGCCCGACGACGAACAACAACCCTTCTTCCCGCGCGAGAGTCCTCGATCGATGATCCAGGGAAAAAAACAGTGCCGAGCTTGTGGACGGGCGCCGGATCCACCACTGACCACCGCCTCCGCCGACGTCGCCAGTTATGCTAGATCGTCGTGACCTCACCGACGTCATGCGCGAGTGCAAGGGGGATACGTGATCCTGATCTCTCTCTCTCTCTCTATCTCTCCTACCTCTTTCGTATTTCGTTCTCCCAAAAATTGTCTCTATCTCTCTCTCTTTCTCTTCTCTCCTCTTCTCTCGTCCGCCCGTCCGAAAAAGCGTTAGAAATTCATTGTTCGCTGTGTTATGGTGCCGGCAAGGATCGTCCAGCTAGAGAGCAAGACCTTCATCGGCAGTAGCAGCAGCAGTCGCGAGTGAAAACGAGCGAGAGTGCCGGAGGAAAAAAAGAGCTTTCCCCCGCGACGAGTCTCCGAAGGGCCTTAACTCACGGGTGTAATTGGCCGGGATTTTGGCTCGAGTCGGTGAGTACAATGCGAGAGCGAATTCTCAAACAGAGAGCGAGACCTGTACAATTAAGTGCGTTAGGAGAGGAGCCGCGCGCTCCGCTCGGTTCGCAGGCGTGAAAGCGCTCGATAATTTATACAAGCGCGCTACGCGGGAGAGGAAAATCCTCGCGCGCGGAGCCGTTAACGAATCCATAAATCAGTCGCGCTTAGAAAATCCAAAGGAGAGCCTCCCGAGCCCGCGGAAAATTTCTTCGGGCCGCGCGAGCGTATTTAGCGGCGATGATTTAGGGGCCGATAAACGTCGGGGAAAAATGAATTTAGGACCGGTTAATATCGGCGGGGATATAAGCGACCCATTGTCTCTCCCGCTTCATTCGCCTTCCTCTCTTTTTTTCGCGCTCTCGAAGACGCGACTTTCCGAGAGGCTGTTTATCGGTAGGTAAACCGACAATTGTGACTAATTGCACGAGCGCAACGAGAGATAATGTACGTGAGTTCTTGTTTTTTTTTTTTTTTTTACCTTATCTGATGGTAACAATCACGGGGCCGAACCCAGTTTCTCTTTTCTGACCTTACGATCTTTGTCGCGCGCAAATATACGACGCGCAATAAAAGCAGCGCGCCCGGCGCTCCGCTTTTTCATTATAATCGTGTGAATGGCTGAATTCGTGGAACTCATTATCTAAAAACCTACTCTTTTATTAGTTCAAATAGCATCACGTAGCGGAGTTCAATTAGGGGCTAGAAGTCTCATGCCGCCGGCTTAATAAAGCTTTAAATCACTTTAACTGTTGCACGAAATGTTTATCTCTAAGTAAACGCGTGTTCTTTAATTAGACTTTCCTGTAATTGTATACCTCGCGCGGATTCGTATTTTAGTTTTTAATGCCCAGATTTTCATCCGGGGGGGAAGAGTACCGTTTAAAAAGGATTACTCATAGTTGTAAATTCACGTTGCCGCAATAGAATTGGTAATTTTTCATAGTAAATAATAATTTATACCAAACGACTACTTTCTATTCAAGTTATTTTACACAAGAAAATCCAAAGTTTATAGTTGGCCAAAGTTTCATTACGCGATTTAGTCATTGGGAGCGTCATAAAAATTGTAATAAAACATTTATCTAAAACCCGTAAAAAAGAGCGCAATTAGCGCGAAGAAAAAAAACTACCGAAGCCAAGAAACGGGCTGAAAAGTACAAAAGAGACACGGTAGAATTTCAAATGTAGCGGCGAGAGTGATGTAATTAAAAGGCTCCAAGTTGAATTTCAAGTAAAACGGATGCGATCGTTTCTCCTCTGCATTGCCGATGTCCCCCGACTACGTCGAGGTGAAAGTGTGCGCGGAGGCACTTCCTCTCTTTCAAAATAAAATATTTGACTTTCCGTGAAGAGGAGTCCCGAGGAGGCTTACGTGACCGACTCAGTGTCACCGGCGACTAACGCTCCGTTACCTAATCCTTCCTCCCAAAGTTTCTTAACTTTTAAAGATGCGCCTCTCGCGATAACAATACAATTTGCCGTTGCATTATCGGGCCTCTCTCGTTTTCCGCGAAGGAGCCTCTGTCCCAACGCAAACAAGCTCGTTTCATTAAACGAGAAAACCGCGCTTCGATCGGCAATACAACGATAAACTCTCGAGTGCGTTTAGCGACGAAGAAGAAAGGATTAAAAAAAAAAAAAAATGCCTAATGAAACCGAAAAGAAACCACAAGCCCGAGCGCGAGAAAGTCTCCTCGCGAGAAGAAGAAATCGAAACGCAAACGCACTCGCGCTTCTTAATCATCCGCGCGCGCTAATTTAAAAAACCGAAACCATATCGGCAAACAGCGACGGGCGAAGCGGTTAAAAAAAAAAAATACACCTGCAGCCAATTAGAGAGAAAAAAAAAGGAGTATAGGCGACGCTCTCAAAACGTAAAATCGATTCCCCGGCGGGCTGGAAAACAAAAACAATGAACGCGGCGCGTTAGCGACGGCGCCTCCGGCTAATTTGTACTCCTAATTGTAATTGCAACATCAAATCGGCCATCGCGCAGAGCGCTAAAGCAGCTCAAGCCGCGACTCGGCTCGCTCGGCCGCTGATTATAGTAATAAAAGAGGAGAGCAGCAGCCAGCGGAGAGCTCTGTGTGTATATAGAGCTCGGTTTTCTCTCCGCTCCTCTCGGTATCTCCTCTCTCGGCGATATCGGAGGAAGAAAGGCGCCCGAAAGACGGAAAAGCAGCGGCGGCCGGGAGAGGCGTTCAAAGCGTGTACAAAGTCGGCGAGCGGCGCGCGGTGCGAAAAAATCCGTTACACAATGGAAAGTGTTCGTCATGAAAGGGTATCGGTGAATTAGACCGCTAAGAGCGGAGCTCTGTTTTCAAGGCCACACGAATAAAGGAGAGTTTAGAGAAATACGAGGCGCGCGCAAGCGAGTGTGTGTGTGTGTGTGTGCGGCGGATGAAAATTTCTTCTGGATCACCTTCTCCTTCGATGCCGCTGCGTATTTCTCCGCGGAGCATTAATCCGTTCCGAGTGTCTGATCCATTTTTCACTGGCGGTGCTTTAGAAAATCTTCCGTTCGCGGCGATGCTTTGGACTAAAAAAAAAAAACAGTTTTCGATATGAATAAATGTATAATATGGTATTGGATTTGTGTCGTCGAGTGTAAACGGTTTCCTTCTATCGAAAGCTGTTCGATTGTTTATTGATTTTTGAAATTCCGCCGGCAATTTTTTTTTTGTAATGCAAGAGAAATTTCGAATCATTCAAGCTATCACCTCGATTAGTCTGCACTATTTTCGCCAATTCACAATTACGCTTCGACAGACCCGGTTAAAGCGACGTTTATTTACTTTGTAAGTCTGACCTACATAGAATATTTGCATGAACTATTGTTACGCATCATTTGTCCGTCTTGCGATAATAAATCAGCCGTTTTCTTATGAATTATTTCATTTATCCCTCGTTTCTTTCACTCGGTAATTTCTTCCAACTTTTACTGCGGCGGCAATTGAAAATTCAAAATAATGATACGGCACTCTAATAGTTTTGACTATATAACTGTTCAATAACAATTATCGAAACGATTTCTCACGGCAAAAAAAAAGACACGAATTGGTTCGTAAAAACTGTTAACCTTTAGAAATTTCCTTCTAAAACCTACGTTACATTCGGCAGAAAAAGAAACGTGAAATTTTCTGTCTCTTTTTTTCAAATACCGGTTTTCGATTTCGTTTTGACGAAGCGTCAGGCGCCAAGTGTTATAAACGTTAAAGGATCAAGCGGATAAAAAAAAGGACAAACTATTAGGTGCCGCGACGGAAAGAGAAAGAGAGATAAACGCGCGTACAGAGCTCGAAAGTGATAGATGATGCTGTATCGGCAAGGTCGATCTCGATCGGTTTCTTTTCTTTTTAAAAGCAACAGTTCGAATTACAATCTTTTTTTTCGTGACGGATACTTAACAGCGGTTTTATCGTAGTTGACCGATTGTAAAAAGGTGTACTTTGTATTTTCGGTTGTCATCGTCGCTTTTCTTCTCGAGGTGCATGCTCCACTTGTAATGTAACTTATTAGTTCATTATGAAAGAAGAAATTTTGTTAAAAGGAATATTAATTGTCGTGAATCGGGCGAAGCAAAGAGGCTGTGTTTTTAAAATAAAAAGCCGACGAACAATGTTGGAAATTGGGCGAGATTATAGAAGCGGCCGCTACGAAGAGATTTTAGAAGAATAGTACAGCAACGGAGAGGACGGATGACTTTCGATAAGTGTAAAATTTATGACTAGGATCATCCGCATAAGGAAAACTAAAGCAGAAATCGAATGCCGCGCTCATAAGACAGATTAAAAGCTATGAAAAAAAGCTCAACTTACTCTTATTTTCGGGGAATAAGTGTAAGGAACTCATGAGTTCTCCGAAAGCCTCCGAGAAAACGCCGCTTGTCACCTTATTTAGAATTATTTAGAGGAATATGCGTCTCCAAAAAATGACAGAGGCGGTGAGAACAATCCTACATAAAGAGCGTACTAAATAGCCAGGAGTCCACAAATTTTACCGCTTCTTCTAATTGAAAGTTAAAAAAGCACGGACCAGCAGTTGGACAGAGAAAAAAAATTACGCGACGCGTCGACACACTCCATAATAATAACTCGCATCTCTAATAGAGTTGCCGCGGTGTTGCCTAAAAGTGTGCATGTGATAATTAATGTCGTGCCTCGACATTCTCAGGGCATACCTCGTATTAATGCTGTTCTGTGAAGCGGTTTTCTCTTGGATTCCAATGATCTCATTGTCATTAAATCTATTTTCAACACTTTTTCAGAATGATATCTAATAACGTACATTAACATTTTTCCAGTAACAGTTATTTGCGAATATTCAATTTTTGTTTATTTACCTTTTATCTTAATGATTAGTTTTTAAAAATATAACTATAATTTAGAATTTTTTTAAACTATAGTTCATTAGTACATCAATCAGTTATTATCAATAATTAATTAGTTCATTAATTCCTCTTAATTTTCATGCTAAAGAATGAAAAAATAGTAAGATCAATTTAAAATACAAAAAATTTCCTATACCAAAATATTCTTTAAAAGTTAATTTATTTTAATGCTTCGTTTAACAAAATGTCGATAAATCCGGTTTTCTTTGCCTAATTATAAGTGTTTTAGAATTTTCATAAGTCATGCAACTAATTATTACATCAAAGATATCCTATAGTAAATTGAAAAATCGTTAACTTCTAGCTTTTTATAATCTTTTTGCGGCTATGAAGTCACTGATTGAATTATTACTTATTATCTTGAATTTTTATATAACAACTATTAACAATTATAATCTTTGTAATTAAGTTTCCAATTATTCAGAAATTAAATGGCCGAACCTTCGAAAGTTCGGTACCGAAAAAGTTTTGAATAGAAAACGAAAGTAGAAAGTTCAATTTGATACTATTAAATCTTAAAAGCTTAATTTGTACGTTTCTTAGTTCAGCACTAAACGTCGTTAAGTACATGAAATTAAAAGTAAATCAGACATTAAGCGTTTCGCTTAATCTAATTTTCTACAAATCTTTACAATCGTATGTAAATTTAATGCGCTTTAAGCTTTTGTTTTTAACGAGTGACACGATTACTTACACTTTCTATATACTTTCGTTTTCAGCAGTTATTTTATAATTTATGTTGCACTGTCGCTTTTATTTGAATGTGAGAATTTCAACTAGTCTGTTACAAAAAAAAAATTGTTCTCTCGATTGATTAAAAACTATAAAATTTATATCAGCAGCAAAGAATATTATTCTATTATCTCTCGCGGCAATATACAGCTAATATAATCAGCAAAAAATCGCCGCTAAAAGTAATCGAAGGTATTAATTTTTTTGATGCGGTCATTTTGAATGGATAATTGCATGATAATACATCCTGGCAGTCTAGAACGGTTATTGAAATCGGTCGCCCGTTGCTCGTTACCCAAGTTATTTTTAATACCAGGCTCTTTACTACATTATAATTTCATTCCCGAGAGAATGCATTAAATTTCATTCACAAAAATCACTTTAAAAAAAAGTGTCCGCGTTCTCAATGAACGACGGTTTTCGAAGAAAGGAAAAAGGCAAAAGTTTCTAAATAAAAAAAAACCTGCCTCTCAGGCGTCTCGGCAGAACTGGTGTACTCCGCAAATACCGAAATTGCACTTTGCACTCAAAGTGCATCCACCTCTTCGGTCCACGTGCCGGCAGTTACAGAAAAAAAAAGCGAGATAGAAAAAGAAGTGGCTTGTCCGCGCGTTCTCGCGCCTGCTTTCACGGAGAGCACAGCTGGAAAACGAAGCGAAGGCTCGTCTAGGCTCTCCCGACTTTCGACTCGCCTCGTCTCCTTGTAGAAAACGGGGCCCGCGTTAGCGGAGGAGAGATAGGCCAAGGAAGGTGAAAGTTCGCTCTTCGCTCGAGCCTAAGAAAAATGTTCCGCGATTTTCGCTTCTTCGATCGCGGACGACGAACGGCTGCAGAAGCGCACAAGGCCGCATCAGGACGCGCCGGGCTTTGCGAGGAAGCGCGAGGATCGTTATTTCAGCTGGGATGTGGAGCCGGCAAGAAAGTGAATTATTTTAGAGCCGACTTATTTTTATTGCGGAGATTCTGCGTGCAGACGCCTTTCTTCCATGGTGTATTTAACAAGCCTCTTCGTCTATGTACACATGTGTGTGCACACACGAGCCTGAAACGCGCGCCGGCGGATAATGTTTTCTTTTTTTTCTCCCGAGATTCGTTTCTCTTCCGAGGTTTTTGCGCGCGGGATTCGCTCGAAAGTTTTGATTTCCGACTTGGAAGTCTTAATTAATTTGTCTAAATTTCTCTCTCGATTCGGGTGCCTTATAAAGGTGCCGTTTACTCTGCTATTTTAGAGATTCGCCGTTTAAATCGAAATTTGGCGAAAAGATAAAAATGGACTTTCGAAAACGTCGGTTACGCAAAGGTATAATAAAAATTGGAAAAACCCAGTCGTTTATGCTTTGACTGCAATTAGCAAGAGCTCCAATCGAGCGCCTCGACTTTTATAACGAAGTTATTAATTTAGTAGCCGCGGAGAACAATGACCCATTGATTATCGGAAGAGAAATCTTGGCCTAGCAAAGCCAGGAGTTCAAAGCCATCGCTTTAACCTCCCACCCTCCTCCCGAGTGGCATCTTTCTCATAAAGCAGCTAAACGTCGATTTATCGTCGATTAAACGGAGGATGAAAGTCGCGCGAAAAAGCCGCCTCTACGGCGGGAAAATTTGAATAAGTGCATTCGAGGCAGACGAACAGTTTTTAACGAGCGAATATTAAATCAATTTTTATTAACGACTATTAATCATGTATGTGTACTCTGGGAAGTTTCTCTTTCTTTTTATATGTAATAATAGGAAGAAAGTTCACGTAAAACTTTCAACGGATTTCTGTTTTGAGTGTATATATATATATCTACCGCGGCGAACAGTATCTAAACGTCACTTTGAGGATACTTTATGGCTATCGTAATTTGTAAAAGAGCATCAAAATTTCGAACGACTATATCAATGTCAGGGTTTGAATAAAAAAAATAGGAAACGAAATCTGGCCGCTGATCCAGATACATTATGAAAAGCCTCGGATCGGTCTAAGTGAAAATAGCTCAGTCTGAATTCTAACAAGTTCCAACCGTAAACTGATAAATGCTCGGAACAACGATTCTTTTTGCAGCTGAAAAAATTAATTTTATTATTTTAAAAAGGCCGATTATTCGAGACAAATGCCAAGCACAATCTTTTGTAAATGCATCGTGCCGAAAGCACTTGCAGTTTCTCCTGCCGCGTATGAGGAAAATTGATTTAATCACATCCCTGCAGATCGTCATTAAAAATAAAAGTACTAAACGGCCACCGAGGCAAACCCGGCAGTGAAAGGTAGGCGCCTAATCTTTCCCCGACCGATCGTCGTCGCTCACTCCTCCGTCAGCGGTCCCGCGAATAAGTAAAACTCCATCTCGATCAGGAGAAAGAAAAAAAAAAGAAGAAGAAGGAAGAGGCCCCCGCGAGAGATTTCACTCGATTTTCCTTTCCACATCCGATCTCCTCGTCATCCGGCCCGCTCTGACGTCACGACGGGCGGAGAGAGAGAGAAGCGAGAGAGTCGGCGATGCATATAATCGCGCGCGGCTGTCGAGTGACGAAAGAGAAGGACGAGAGAAAAAAAAAAGGAACGGGGCAGGCCGCGTGAACGTGAACTTCGGAGAGCGAGGACACGCGCGAGAGTTCTCGCGTGCGCACACAGTAGCCGCATGCGCTGCAGCTCGCGCACTTTCACTTGCCGAGGCGAGCCGCGTACAAGTATATATATATACAACGGATTCGACGACGATACGAGGCTCTCGACGCGGCGCGGAGAGCCCGGCAGAGCCAATGACCTACTAACACATAGAGAGAGAGCTATGACAAGGACGTTCGATTCGCTCGCGAGCCCCGAGTTATATAGCACTGCAGTGCACGCCGGCTAAAGCTGCGTTTCGACCTTACTTCGATTTCTGATTAATCGATTTTCCGCGGCTTTAGAGCCGCCGAGGATTTTTGCCGGTTGCGCAATTCGGACGCGCTGATTCATTTTCACCCAGTTTTCTGCCCGCGGTTTTTTCCTCGTTCGGAGAGGCAGCATTGTCTTGTTATTCAGTATTGCGCGACGAGTGTGAAATGAGTATTAGAAATTTGTAAAACTTTGTAGTCTTCGGAATTCCTAGTTTCTGCAAGAGTTTACGTAACGAGGAAACAGTCGGTACATCAACGCGATTATGCGGCACGTGATTTGTATAAATAATGTACGCGTACTTTGTACGATGACTTTACCTAACGTCAACGTACGATTTTTTACAGTACATTCCAGCAGTCTGGTTATCGCGACTTCGTAAAATCATGTTTTCTATGTAAGTTTACATTAAATTTTGTAGCTCGAAGCGCTGCAGTAAAAAAACAGATATCTTAAAAGCTTTTTGATACTCGATGCGCCGGTGTAATTTTATACTTTCTCGAGAACTTTAAGTTCTTCACTTTTACTTTTTCAAATTGCAGCGGCTTAGGAATATTATACCTGAAAGACGTGAATCGCTTACGCTTTTTACAACGAGATATATCCTCTTTAATTTCACTCGACGCAAAAGCTCGTTTTATTAAAATGATTATTACCTACTTTTAAAGTAAACGTATTTAATAAAAAGTCTGGTATTCGAAACGAAAGTGCAAGAGAGTACTTAGGCATCGTTCGAAGAAACTCTATAGTCAATTAAGTGCATGTACATATGAAAATCAGGAATCAGCGACCTTTTGAGACAGCCTGCAATGCAGTGAAAGTCCGAGATCCACTCGTCGGCATTCGACGACGAAAGTTCGATTACGACAAACGTAAAAGCGATTTTACGATAATTCCGAAAACACGGGTTTTATTTTATAATAACTTAAAATAAATACTGGATACACGACACTCGATCAATAAAGATTGTTAAAACACGTTATTTTGTTGGGATTACTTGAATAAACAATTTTTAATTTCATTCCGTAAAAATTACAATTATTAAGAACAACATAACATTACAATACTGGAGTTACTTCGCTAAGAAAACTTAAGAATAAACTTCCAACCCGGTCGAAATTTCTCCGTTCTCATCCCACGCGATCGATCGCCGACGCGCTCGTGCGATTATCAGATCGCGCCGGTTTATCGAGCTCGAAGCAACAGCAAGCCCGCACGCCTAGAACGCGCGACGCCCGTTAATTGTTATCGCGCCTAAAGCGGCAATTAAATCGCGGCGATGAAAGCGCACAGGCAGCTGGTTCATCACACGCCGGCGCTCTTTAAAAGAGGAGAGAGAGAAAAGGAAATATGTCCACGAGCCGCGGTGGCGCGAGAGCTTTCGCTTTCTCTCCCCGAGCGCATCTCGAGCGACTCGTTTTCTTCCCGGCTGGAGGGCAGATATATCGGAGTCGTCGAGTGCAAAGGCCTTCCCGAGAATGATATTTGAGTCCCGGAAAAATCCACGTTAAAAATGTAACGAGCGAGCGAAGAAAAATGTGTTTGCGATGCGATATCGCATTAACGAACTCCTTCGAAATATGAAAGCCAGCGAATATACGTCAGTCCGATGATCCTGTTGGGGGCGTACGCATGACGGAGAGGCGTCGTTTCTTCTTTTCGCCGCGGGTTTCAGATCCGGGAGAACGTCTCTCTCTCTCTCTCCTCATCCTTTACTTTCACTCATTATGTAGTAAATATGACGCAAACCGAATTTCGACTCGCTCGCTCGTTTTAAACCGCCGCTGAAATAAAAGGAGATGAGCCTCGGGAGGAGACGGAAAGTCGTGCGGTCAGCTGGCGGCGCTCTTGAAAATAATCCTTTCCTTCGTCTCTCGCCCGAGAAGCCGCGGTGAGAGAAGAAGAAGAATAAGAAGAAGAAAAAAAAACGACAAAAGTAGCGGGAGAGACGAAGATTTAATGGGAATGACACAGGCTATTAATTCCGAAGCGCGCCTCGCAGATACCGCTATTCTCAAGGTTCGACGACCCTCTCCGGAAAAACGACGACGGAGCGCTGCATCTTCTCTGATTATATGCGTAGCGGGGCATTTTTACGCGCCGCTGCGTTACGTATATAAGGAGTCGCTTCGTGCGGCGCGACGCTTCTTCTTATTTTTTTTTTTTTTTTGGTTCCTCGGACGCTCTCGGTATATACCTGTCGATCGCTCTTGGGAAACGGTTGCTTTTGTAATCGTGCGACGCGCGTCCGCTTCCGCTTTGATGTCCAATTGCTTGTACTTTCAAAGGGTAATGACTCAGAAAATCTAAAGGTCTTCCTACGCAGCCGATCCTCCTACAGTAAACAGAGAAAGTTGAGTTCGCCCGCGTCGTGGGTTCGTGCGCGCGCGCCGCATTGACGAAAGCGAACGTAAAAAATCCATTGAATCTAAGTTTTTTACTGCCGCCGATTTCGTAAGAACATATTCCTTACTTTTGAAGCAAATATTTGCCCGTTACATAAAAATTTTTATAACGGTCGATGCAGGTGAAACTGAAGCTTTAACGAAGCATTTTTTATTGTCCGACGGGAAATGTGTATTTTGTAAAATCATAAAAAAATTGTATGGTTCAACGATGTACCGTTATTACTCTTTTTTTTTTAATTCTATTCGTTTCGTTTTAAACGGGATGTAAAAGTCGACTTTGATTGAACATTAGCGTGTAATCAAATTATTTTGGTGAATCATCACGATGACGCGTTGGAATTTACTTAACGGATTTAATGATGCTCATCGTAATCCTGTAAGATTTCGTAATACCAAGACAAACTAAATTTTGTTTTTAAACTAAACGAATTATTACGAATGAATTTTATAACCTGGTTGGTTTAGAAAGTTTAAGTTATATTTGTTCTTTGAGCGGCTTCTCAAACTGGAGTTTTTTAATTAGTCTTTTAATGCACTCGAGCTAATGTTCTACCCTTTTTTTTAATAACTGTAAAGATAGAAAGGCAATTAAATTAAACGTTTCGAAATGGAATTTTGTGCAAGAAAATATTTCTAAAATTTTAAAGTCAACTTGTTTTGCTTCATAAATTGCAACAATTTATCGGTCAGAACTGTAGGGCAGCCTTCGCTTTACTATTGTCAAACCAGTGCTATAAAGACCGGGTGAAAGCTCATAGAATACAATAGAAAACTATTTCCGTAAGCGCGTGTTTGGTCGTATGACTTTTACTACTTATCTTCAACGAGAGCACACGATCTTTGGGTCGTGAATTTTGTTCAGTCGGCGGAAGATTCTATGGCAAAAAGTGAAATCTTCCTCCGTAAAATTTGATGAAACGAAATCCAGTTTTTAAATTACAGCTATACTTTTGTCGAGTTTAATCTGTTTCGGAATTTCTTAAGTTTGAATTTCTACAAACGAGTGAGATATGATGCGAATTTTCCTAGTTTTTTTTTAAAAAAGAACTTAATTACAATTTATCGTGACAGTAGATACAGTCATTAAGTACACGACTGTATAATCAAGTTCACAGTATTGCCTGCGCCGAAGCGTTTTAAATTACAAACTTGAAGATTAATAAAAGACCATTAATTATTTCATTCAAGTCTTATTTAATAATCAGTTAATTTTTCCATTAAAATATTTATTGAATTTTTTGCCGTCTAGAAATATTTTATAAATATACTTTTATTTAGTTTCTTGCATTAAAAAATCTCAACTTCAATTAAGTTATTAAGGTTAATGAATGAACTATAATATTAGTCAAGCGAATCTCGCTTCCGGGTTTATTTAATTATACTTATTTCATTCAATTGTATTTATATCTATTCAAGTGCATCTTGAAATGAAACGGTTGATAGGCTTTAATTAATTTTTCTATTTTTCTCACGTAAACAAGTATACGGTTCACAATGCCACGACGTATAGGATATACGTATAAAGTAGAACATACGCTTTTAATTATTTTACAAATTAAAGAAATTAAATAACTGACAATTGCTACAAAGAAGAAACTTTTTAAAATAATAGCATAAATAATTATAAAAAAAAACCCAAATATTTTTTAATCGATCTGTAAAATTATATACCTGTCATAATAGTCATCTAGAAACACCCAATTAATTAGGATGCCACTGTCATTTATTACCCCCCGCGAGTGAAACAGTCTGCATTTAGTAATAAAGTTTCATTGCCACGCTTGCAGGTCCGTGCACTTTCTAAAGCAATTCCTGTATTCTTCCAGCAATAAGATGCTGATAACGAAGCCATGCAGCTGCCTACTGATCGGTATCATCCTCGGGCTCTGCACGAGTTCGTGTCGCGCCAGCAGCAGCGACGACGACGCCAACACGTCTCTCATCAGCCTCTCGACGTCGTCCAGCGCCAGCAGGGATCTGCCCACCTCCCGCGCCGATCAAGCCGAGAGTTTCGCCCCGGGCCGCAATAGCACGAGGCCGCGCAAGAGGCGCTTCGTCCGCTTCCCGCCGGGCTACGTGCTCGAGGGCGCCGGGCCACCGCCGATTCCCCAGCAGTCCAGGAGCAACGGGTTCGCGAGCGTGCGCTTCGGCTCCGCCGGCGGCAGCCAGTACCCGAGCTGGAGGCAGCACAAGGCCTACTGGAGGCAGCACTCGGCGCTGCCGCCACCGCCGGCGTTGACGGACTATCCGGCCAGGCCGAGCGTCCCGGTTATGGGTCACAGAACACCGAGGCTCATCTTCAGGGATAACGACTTTTCCGTCGTCTCGGGGAGTGGGAACAATTTCTTCCAGTCGAATCAGCTGCCTGATATCGAGGAGGATTTCAGAGGTGAGCAAGGTTTCATTATTTCTAGCTTTTACTCTAATTATTAAAATTAGGAATGTTTTTTTCTGCGAAATGTAATGCAATAAAAAGGTTAGCCAAATAATGATAAAAGCTAAAGAAATAAAAATAAAATTTTTTTTTTTACGTTTGAATCGCGTTCTTTATTGAGTGAAACTGTAAAATAAACAAACACTTTATACAGTAATTCATTATAATGATGATTCCCGAAAGAGAAACTCGCATGTTCAGCAAATTTACAAATTGAAGTGCTTATCTCGAGAGGGATTCAATGTTCATATTCAAATTATTGAAGAAATCGTTAAAAAATTTAATTTCATTTTGCGTACACAGATTAAAATCACGTTAGCCTTACTGCACGAAACTTTCAGTTTTGTGTAATATATATTTAGCAATTGGATTTGCCGATTTCAAATACATTTTCTATTACTTTCTCCAGTAGTAAAGAGGGCAACGTAAAAGAATCCGAGTTCTTTGTGCGGCAATGTTAATATGGAAATGTTTGACTTATTTGCACTTATTTTCATGAGTGGCTGCCTTTTATTATTTAATAAGTGACGATTGAATCGTGAAATAGGTCATTAACAGAAAATGTATTCCATGCTCGTCTTAAATCATCTAGTAGATATGCAATCGGACGCCGGGATCCATAATAATTATGTAAATGCTCGGAAACTAAAGTTATAAACATGGAGAAAGCTACATACATACACAAATAAAATCACAAAATATGAATAGTCTTAATTCTTTTTAGCTGAGAAAGTTTTTTTAGAGTAAAGTGAAAACAATCATGATTTTTTCAATCTAAAAATAATAAAATAAAGAAAGCATTAAAAAAAAGAAATTTATCATTACCTTTAATTTATTTACCATAAGAAAGCAATACAATTAATTGTTAACCGAACATATCTTACATCATTGTTATTATTTCAGATCATCGAAAGCAAATTTTTAATGAATACCCCAGGTTAGAAACAGGTATGTAAAAGTCGATGATTATAAAATTTGTATGTTTCTAATAGCATATTTCATTTATTTCGAAGTCAGCGAAAGTTTTATGCTGTAGAATTGTCACGTCAATAAATGTAACGTAAAATGCTTAAGAGAGTTTACACACATAAGTACCTCCTTTTAAAATCACTTGTAAGATTAAATTCAAGATTATATTAATAATATCTTTTTATGATAGTTTTATATTTATACGTATTTGATTTTTGAACAAATGATACTAGGCAGAACTCTTGAGCCATTCGATCCAAGATATTGAATTTTAAGATTTTGGCTTTGCCACAATCAACAGAATGCACTAATTAATGAATTTTCATTCTACGAGCCCGAAAATTGTTATACTTTATTTTATTTAACGTTCATATGACACAAAATATACAAATTTAAGGTTTTGCCGCATAAAAATGCATCAATTAGTACATTCTATAGGTTACAGTAAATTTAAAATCTTTAAATTCAATACCTTGGATGAGGCTAAAGAGCGAGATTAAAGAAGAAGAATAAAGAGTTCATATAAAGCATCATAAAAAGATATTGTTATAATATAATATAGGGTTTTGCAGATGATTTAAATGGGACAAAACGTATGTGAACGCCTCTTAAGCCGTTTCGTGATCTAAATAAGCAGTTAAATACGTTTTCTCGGTTTAGAGATTAATGCAATATCTTAATAACGATTCGGTTGTGTTGCAACTTTTGCGGTTTGTATCTCCGTAATCCATCATAATTTCATGCTTCGTTTCTTCAACAAATTAACTTTTTTTCATTTTACGAAAATATAGTTTTGCTTCGTAAAATATTAACCTTAATAAGATAATGTTACAAATTAGCCTGACAAGCACGATTTGATGAAAAAAAAATGAACGATATAATTCGTTAAATAAAATTTAGCGACGCTGCAGAGATTGCAAAGCATATATATGCATGCATTTTGATAAAAGCTTAAGAATCTTGACCACGAACGCCCTTTTTAAAAACCTTCTGTGCAGAGCCGCGGAAAGAAAAAAGACCGGTGTGGAAGGGTGACGATTCGTTGTGCGCTGACGGGCAGAGCTGCGAATTTTTTCTTATGTGCTGGATGTCCGCGGGCTTGCTGGAGGGCAGCTGCGGCGGTATTATGTACGCCTGCTGCCACCGGACTAAAGACGCGGCTAAGGCAAGCAATGATTATAGTCTTATCGGCGAGCCACGAGATCAGATACAATCGTTGGCCACGGACTCGTACGTTGCCGAAGCTACCAGCGAGGAGCGTAAGTTTTACATTTGACACGACTCGACAGAAGGCCGGATATCCATAACATAACAATTATACACACTGCTACCAAAACTGGCTGGGCGGTACGATGATTGACGGAGACGGCGGTGAACAAAATCTTCCACCTGTCGAATCGCATTGTTTTATCAACGGAAAGCGACACTCGACGCCGAGGAATGGTCATTTTTTCGTCGATTTTTCATTCATTCATATTATATTCATTTTCTATTCGAACTCGACTTTAAAGCGGAAGTTTTACACTTTCCACAGCATTCAAAATGTTCCAAAGTAACATTGGGCCTACACGATCTCCTAACGTCGTTAATATTCATACGCACTTGCACCGTCACGCGTAATAATTTTTACAGTGCATTGACTACAAACGCGCAGTAAACAACCGGAGCTCGGGAATCTTGCGAGTACGCATTTCATTATACTTCCACGTTTTCATTGCGGCATTAAAACCTTTGAATTTTAAGCATTATTACAGAGAGATTTAATTACTTCACGAAAAAAATGATCATTCGAGGCATTGAAAGATCACTTCTGGTCTGGTACTTGCGATTTCCAAGAAGTACATACCGATCCGCAAAAGCATGCTTAAAAACTTGTACAGTTCCACGACTTAACCCACGTAAACGCACGCACGCAACATCACGCACGTTTTTCCACCAGGATGCACTAACAATCCTTTAACGGACTTACCTATCAAGTCGTTTCTCTTTAATTTTAAATACCTGGATGATTTCTTCCTGCTTTTTTTTTTACTTTATACGGAACAGCGGATGGGTGATACTTGACCGTGAAATTTTTAATCAATTAATATATTATGTATTGAATATCTTGACGAACAAACCGTTTAATTAATTAATTTCATTTGTATTAGCTTTTGAATTATGTATAATGGAAAACTCGCGATGAAACTGGACTAAAAACGAAACTCAAAGTTCCACTTTCTAAAAGTCTAAAAGTTGACGGAGTTTGATTTGGGTTTAAGAACCGAACGCAGCTAAAAAAAAAAAGAATATTCGAGGTCCAGTGACTTTACTAAATTTTCATGACTAATTGACAATTGAATTTAAAATTTCACTCGAATCTACTGTTCCTATAATCTCTCAAGATTCGATCGACTGACGAGGTGACATTCATTTCTCCTAAAAAAAAAGAATAACCTTTCTACTGAAGAAACTAAACCGAAGAGGCATGCAAATTTTTGTTCTTACTTAACTTTGGGATTACTGATGGTTCGCACTGTAAATTCTCTGCGGTAAGCAGACATTGAACAGTGGACTGCATCCTGACCAGTAAGACTGTAATTTTTTACTCATGTATTTCTTTTTCTTACTTTCTCTTTTTTACTCTAGATGGTCGTGGCACGTCAGTCGAGCGCACAATGTATTGTCACCTATGTTATTGTTTTGTAAAACCTCCTGACTTCTGTTTATATCCCAGTCTCTAATTATGTAATTTTGCGAGCGTCGCGTAATACTTTAAGATGATTACCTATAAATTGCTGGCAAATTATAGAACATTAATACTTTTTTTTACCGTTTGTTGTTTGCTGGGTTTTTACTTTCGTCGTTTTTTTACAAACACACGTCGATTTACACTGTGAATGCTGTTTTTCAGAATGCGGTATCTCGGCGTCTAAGCAGACAGCGCAGAGGCGAATTGTCGGCGGAGACGAAGCAGGGTTTGGAAGTTTTCCTTGGCAGGTAATAGTTCAGTTTTTACGTTTGGTAAAAGTATACGGAAATGGAAATTAAATTGTTAATTTGATTTAAAAAGAAAAAAAATTTTTTTTTTCATTTGCAGATTAAATACAGTTTCTCTTTTATTTGAAGTCGATAAAACGAAGTCTAATAAATTAGTACTCTTTCGAAATTTGTTTTTATTTATTTCTATTATCAACTGCTTAGCATTAAAAATCTATAATTCAATTTTTCACTTCGAGTGCAGTTTATTACGGCTTATTAAAAAATTTATTGTACTATGAAATTATGTTCTCAATCGTAAATAAGTTTTGCGCGGAGCAAAAAGAAATCATTCCTGATATAAGTTTCTCTTATTTAATAGCAATTAAGTCATAAAAATAGCAATAAAATAATACTCACGAAGACCGAACTCATTTAAATAAATCAAAAGCGTATATATACGCGTCTTACCATAACGATATATATACGTACAAATAATTCCTTTAGTTTCTCCCAATTAAAAAAAAAAGTCTATCATTCCAATCTCAATGAAAGGATCGCTATAGTACCTCCAACTCTAACGCAATCTTCCATTTCTTTTTTTTTTCCAGGCTTACATTAGAATAGGCTCCAGCAGATGCGGCGGAACGCTTGTAAATCGCTTTCACGTCGTTACGGCCGGCCACTGCGTAGCCAAGTTAGCATTACGGATCTCTTAACTCTATCTTGTCTTTCTTCTCCTCTCTTGTTTTTTTTTCTTTTTTTTTAATTTCTCAGCCTCTGCTCCTTCATTTCTGATTAATGTATAACCCCTTTTCTCGTTCCGCTTGTTTACTGTAGGGCATCCGCTCGTCAAGTGCAGGTTACGCTCGGCGATTATGTTGTAAATTCGGCAACGGAGTCCCTGCCGGCTTACACGTTCGGCGTAAGAGAAATCCGGGTACATCCGTATTTCAAGTTTACACCGCAGGCTGACAGGTAATTTCTGCCTCTTTCTTTGATTTATATCTCGCGGCGTTTAGGAATAGCTGGCAAGACGGTCGTTGTTGCCGTAAATTGCGGATTTCTAAGTGAACGCTAAAGTGGCCTTCCGCAGAGATAAAAAGCTGAATGTACTGGTAGTTTTGCGGAGGGGAAGACACGTCGAAAGTGATCCGACGGATAAAGATCGATGCCTAGAGAAATTCTGGGTAAAAGTTAGTGAAGCGTTTAGGGATAAACATTCGTTTGCGGGGTCGGGGTAATAACGCGTTGAATTATTTTAATTATTAATAAAATACGTTTCGAAATGACGTAAATTTAAAATACAATAGATATTTATGAATGTATGTAGCTTCACCTTCGACACGCTGGTTAACGGACTTAATTACAAGTTCAAATTTTTAAAGATTTTATCGCAAATAATTTCAATGTAATTAGTAAAGTAATTTTTATGAAATCATCATAAAAATGAAACTAAATGTTGAAATTTCGCCATCATAAATCACTTTAAAAGAGCTTATATTGCGAAACGGAGGACAAACTAAGAGGGAAACGAGTGATTTTATATTTACTTAAAATTTAATAGATTTTTCATAGCAAAAAAATTCTTGATCAGTAAGGTAACGCAATCAGTTTTACACATTATTTGTAACGTAAAATTTACTTAATAATTATTATGGTAAAACTTAGTTTATATTCAATTCGTTCAGGAAGCTTATTAAAAGATTAATATTTTTTTCAGATTTGATGTAGCTGTTCTACGTCTGGATAGACCAGTTCATTACATGCCTCACATTGCTCCAATTTGTTTGCCAGAGAAGAACGAAGACTTTTTAGGGCAGTACGGCTGGGCTGCTGGCTGGGGTGCTCTTCAAGCAGGTGAATAGCATGCATTATTAAATTGCTTTTAAAATGATAAATATTTGTTAGAGAAAAAAAAGCAGTAACTTGTATTTAAATTTTCAGGTTCAAGACTTCGTCCGAAAACATTACAGGCTGTGGACGTACCCGTAATTGACAATCGAGTCTGCGAAAGGTGGCACCGTTCTAACGGAATCAACGTCGTCATTTACGACGAAATGATGTGCGCCGGTTATCGCGGCGGTGGAAAAGATTCGTGTCAGGTAACTTGGACGAATCGTAATAAATTTGTTTATTCAGATAAATAAAATCGTACTTACTTTTGATAAAAAAATACTATTCTCGTGCAGGGCGACAGTGGCGGTCCCTTGATGCTGGAGAAAACTGGAAAGTGGTACCTGATCGGTATTGTTTCGGCTGGATATTCGTGCGCTCAGCCCGGTCAGCCAGGAATTTATCATCGTGTAGCAAAAACAGTCGATTGGATAACGTACGTTATCAATTCGTAGCACGAAAAACTGACTTAACTTTCTGAACCGTCCAGTCATCTTCTATTAAGATTACGATACTTGGTGTAGATAATCAGATGATAAAATAATGTAAAAAGTTTCATTTGGAAAGTGTTCTATGCCAAAGTCAGGAGCATTAGTATTTGGAGATCTAAATTATTGCCCGGCCTTCGATAAGTTTTTAATCGTCACCGCGATGCCAAAAATTAATGTCTCTGATTTTTCATGCTTTATTTTATCATTAGTAAATTTATTTCATTTTTCATAATTAAGAATAAGAATATTTAATTTCACGCTAAATTTCACTTCGAAAATCTGTAACTAAAAAATTAAATCGTTAAACTGTTGCATTATTATTAAATCGTTATTCATTTTTTTAATTACAGATTTGATTTGATTTGGCTAGTTCATAGAAAATTATAGTTTGAAAGTTGTAGACGTACAATTTTAAGTCACTAAAGGAACTATTTGATAACTATTAAATATTTATTTTCATCAAACATTATTGTTATTAAAAAGAACTAAAAAAAAATATTTAAAAAAATGGGAAGGAAGACATTGATTCGCGTTATTTCTGGCGCGTTGTAATTATTTTACTGTATAGTAATGTAAATGTACTGAATGTTGTTTTACTAGTGTTCATGAGAAATTTGTCAAATCTCAATCTTTGATGAAAAATAAATAAACAAGTAAACGTATGAATGAAGTTGAATGTATAATTGCGAGTTTTATAAACATTTTCTAATAAAATATTTTTATAAATTCCTGCAAATTCAGTAGAGACTTTGAAATTCATAAACAATTATTTCTGTTTGTACAATAACTGCACAAGGTTTTTAAAGATTCTTTTTTAAATTCCTTCACCAAGAACAAATGAAAAAAAATTATAAATCCATTGTTACGTAAGATTAAGTAGAATAGTGATTTTTCTTAATATGTAAATGTGGATAAGTATGTAAATAATTTTAATATTTTTAAATAAAATTGTATACTTTATCGTAAATCAATATAGATTGTACGAAACATTTATAAATTTCCATCAATTAATTTTTAAGTGTTTAATTTTGAACTATTTCGGATAGTTGTCGAAAATATAATATTTAATTTAAAATGAACGATCAGTTCTAGCATATCAATTTTTATTAGCTTAATAATTTAAATGCTTTTATGAAAATTTTTCGAAAAATAAAATTTTTAGAATTAAGAAAAATATATTATTAACTTTAATTTATTAAATTTTTTCCAACCAAATTATCAAGATTTTCGCATTTCTGATTTTAGACTCACAATTTTTTTTAAATGATTTTATTTCTATTTCTAAACTATAATTAATATTGTTTAATAATATTGTTAGAAACCTAGATAACACTTTATTAAAAATTTCTTTTCGAAAACGAAATATTTAAAGTCATTTTCTTAATGAGTAATTTACAGACTCTTTTTTTATAATGTTATCTAGGAGTAAAGATTAAAAATCAAACAAATTTCTAATATATCTAGAATAAATAAAAAACTAAACTATAGCTAAAACTATATAGTAATAAATCAGAATATACATAACTTACAAAATCTGAAAAGTAAAACGAAAAATTAATATAATAAAAGACAGTTGAAGAAAAGAATAAATGCAAAAGTTTTTACTCGAATGTATAATGAAATGACTTTTATTCTTATTTATTCTTGTCGTTTCTCAAAGCAGACCCTTGGTTCAAAAACAAAAGCTTAAGATATTAAGAAGAGAGGACTATTAAATAGGTATTGTACAGTATAAATTGCTTTTTGCTAGTAACTTTCTACTACCTTTGACAGTGTTGCTTCTTAGATATAAACTTATAAAATAAATTAATCCTATTGATTCGTTATAAATAAACGATAGATTGGCAAACAACCTACTTTTTTCATTGTTTTCAAAGTGAAACATTGTCGATCTAAGATTTGTCATTTTGTGAACCTAGTCTTTGAAACTTGAAACTCTTAATGGCGAGCTCAATCTAAATATTCAGGTTTGTCGATTGCAAAAGTATTTCGTTCTCTTAATCTTTCCTTAAATTATTATTATCGATATGGAAAAATATATAGTGGTTAAGTTACAGTTACTGAATTTAAACATTTTTTTTTTTTATACTTCTCATCCAGCGTGGTCAAGAGAGACTACTGTAATTTCTATAGAAAATGAATTTATACATATGGAAGATCAATAAATTAGACAGAAAGTGCTATGGCAAGTGCTAAATAATTTGCTAACGCTTAACAATGCATAATACACTGGTTAATTATAACCAGAAATCTGACGCACGCTTCTCTCGTCTTTGATGAGAGACAGGTCAATTATTGATATGGTTCTAATGCTAGAAGTGCGAATAATAGTTCGTACAATCGGGGGGTTAGTAAATTGCAGGGCCGGATTTCGTGCAAGATATGGCTTTTATGGAGAAAGACGAGAAGCAAGAATTCTCTTTATTTTAAAAAGAAGATATTTTTTCACTTATTATTGTCGTTATATTATTATGTATATATGTATATATATATATATATTTATATGTATTATAATTAATATAAAAATCGAAGCTAAGTTTCGGTGTCGTAGGTTGTTCGCTAGTAAAAATTACACGATAGAAGGTAAATGTAATAATTTGTTTGTTAACCGTTTATAATTACAAATTACAAAGTGTTGAATACTTTCGTAATGCGTGTCTCTTTTCTGACTGGGAAAAAACATTATTTTTTGACGCGCGTCAACTCTGCCTTTACTCCGGAAATTTATTATTATTTAGTTTCCTCAATTTTTTCATTTATCAATAGTATTTTTTTCTAATTACTCATCTTTAGAAACGTTCTTTTCTTTATTAAATCTTCACTCTTGCCAGCAGGTATGTGAGTAGCAAATAAATAACGGGTAACAACGCTTCTTACTTTTTAATTTTTTTTTTCTCTGCATTTTTTTTTTATTATATATATTTATATTTTAAATCGGAATTCGTATTTTCGAAAAATTCCATAAAGAGACAATAAGTCACAATGGCCGTCGTCTTAAAGGGAAACGGTCCGCGGACAATGTTTTATTTTATAGTTTTTTCCATTTTTAGATAGACAAGTTTTCGAAAAAAAAATAGGAAAAAAAAAACAGACTGTCAAATGCAAAACGACAAGGGCTTCGTTTCATCTTAAGTTTATGCGACGCTGGGAAAACCGAGACTCTTTTATATTTTAAATCGCTCAGCCGGTCGATGAACGATCGTGTCAATTTATAAATCCAAGTCGCGACGCTTCGCTTAAAAAAGGAGAGAGCCCTCAATAAGAAACGCATTATTTAATTGGCAGAAAAGTCGATATTGACTCGTTCTCGAGGATAGAAAAAAGGACACACGCATTCCGCACATCTCTATTGCAGAGGAACATGGTTTTTTTATGTACCTTCTTTCAGGCACTCGTGTCTCAGTCACGCGCATCGAGCTTTCATCCTTTCCGCTACTGACCTTTCACTCGTCCATGCGATTCTAGTTTCTTATTTTCGTTTACTTTTTTTCGCTAATACTTTTTGTTTTTTTTTGTTCGCAAGAGGAAAATGCACTGGTTCGAAAATCACCGGGGCCGCATTTAATGCTTTATTTATTGCTACTTTACGTTAATTGCTTATTTAGCTTCTGCCGAACCGAAAAGTTACGATGTACGTATTGCATTTAAATAAGTGTTGATAAACCCCATTTGCAGGAAAAAAAAAAAGAAACTCTTTTACGACCAACAAAAATGATCTCCCCTTTTACGCTACAATCTAAAAGTAAGTACATTGCCCGAGAAGAAAAAAAAGATGAAAGTAAAGCCGTCTAGACAAAGTTTTCAATGACGTCGTTTATTGCCCGACTGTCGGCCGCTGTGTTTTTTTCCAAGCAGCGTTTACCTCCCCATTCGGCTTTATTTTCGTTCAACCCACATATCTAGCTGACTCTATCCGTACCTCACTCATCTCTCGCTAAATGTCTCTCCTTCACACAATTGCGCACTTTTTCACAGGCTCTAGAGAGTTTTATTTGATTTACTTTTATTTTGTATATAATTCGCACGCAGTCTCCTCGAGAACTCGTCTGTACGTGTCTTTGTGTTTGTGGATGGCTTACGGTTACGCGCGATTTTTCACTTCCTTTTTTTTTTCTTTATTTTATCGTAATCATCGCGTGATTTCGGAGAAGTATTCTTAAACACGGGAGCCCCTGTACATATTTATACACGTTACAATATTAACTCGGCGTACTCAAAGTCTTTTTCGAGTCGTAATCGCGGCCGTTTCGGGAGAGAAATCGACACCGACGAGCCTCAGTCGTCGCGTTCAGTTGGATTATTATAAAGTACGGGGTGGCCGCGAGTCGATCGTCACCGCACCGACGTTTTCCTCGAGTACTTTATATACGGCTGTCCTCTCTCGCGATCCCGCATTGTCCTCTCTTCTTTCCTATACTTTTTTTTTTTTTTTAATTCGCTTAATTCATCATAGTCGAATACAATGTTTGATTTTTTTTCTGATGACGGTATAGTACAAAAACAGCTAGACCGAAACAATATTATTATCTCCTCTCCTCGCCTCGCCCTCGCGCGAGAAAACCCTCTTTTCGACGCTCTCGCGCAATATCACTTTCGTTTATAATGCTGCCTCTTTAAGAATATAATGAGAATTATGAAATAACACCCCCTCATCTCGCTGCCCTCTCGTTCCCTTTTTATCATTTATAAATACTTGAAAGTATGCTTGTACAATGCTTTCGTTTTTTATTTATTTTTTTTTTATTTAGTGTTTCGTGTAACGCTTGGACGCCCCGACGGCGAAGACTCGAGCGACACAACTCGTCAGCCGCGGCAGTCGGTCTTTGACCGACGCGAGGATCATCCCGTCGTCGAATCTTCGCGCGGAGGCTGTTTTTTTCTTTATATATATATATATATATAGAGATTTTTTTTTATTCCTTTATTCGAAAGAAGCCGTGGAAATCGAGTCGAAAGCCGCGAGTATTTTTTATTTTTTTCGGTAATTAATTAATTAGATTCAAGTGGATTTCTCTTTTTTTTCTTTCGTTTATCCTTCAACTACTTTTCTGGCGTCGCTTTCATTTTTATACAGAGAATAAGTAGTTTAGATAGGCCTACGTCGGATGATTCTCTTAAAACGTCAATCAATGAGCTGATAAAGGCGTTGCTATACTTTCCTCGTTAAGTTCTCCTTCGGAGAAGCTCTGGCTTTTCTCTCCTTGCTTATTAATCCTCCCTCGCTTCTGTACTCTGACACTCCGCTTATTAAAGGTGTGTATGTAAGTGTGTTTGTGTGTGTGTGTGTGTGTTCGTGTGTGTTTGAAAACGAACGAAAAAAAGTCTTAACAGTTAATTACGCGGTTACGCTAGAGTTACGCAAGTCTTTTCATTCTTTACTTGGACGCAATAGTTTTCTTTTATTTTTTTTTTTTATTTTGGCTAGTAGCTTGAAAAAGAGGCAAAACGTTTTTTTTCTTCTTTCTCGAAAGCCTTCTTCGTCCCCTAAACGCGTCTCGCATCGAGCGCCTTCCTCCGTCCCTTCAATTTCAAAACGTTCATTTAAACTCCGTTCGGAAAAAATGTCGACCGATGGCTATACTGCCTTTTGATCGTCGGTATTGTTTTTTTTTTTTATTTTAACTTTATACTTTTGTCATTAAGTTTACCTGCGTGGGGGATATTGGAAGTAGCGTAAATATCGTTTATTCTTTTTTTTACTTTATTAATAATTTAGTAGTAATGCGATAATATCTTAATAAGGCCCAGTAAGGCTGCGTGGGGTCAACGAACAATCCCACAAAATTTAATATACCTTTAAAAACGCTTTTTTCATCCTTTTTTCGCTCGTCGTCTATTTCTCCCCGCTTTCTTACCCCTACTCGTATATTCGCGCTCGTCCTCTGTCGTCCTTTCTTTTTGCGTTCTTGTACGTTTCGTTTTTTACTTTTTTTTTATTTTTTTACTAAACCCGCTCTACGAGACTAACTTTTTTAAAGTTTTCAAGCTCTTGGTGTGACACCGCCCAACCGCTGATCCAGACGAAATCCCCAATCGTGAATTCGTGTACATTTGTTTTATCATTTCATTATTATCGTAAAAAATGAAGTATCTTGATTCCGCAAAACGATTACACTCGGCGTATCCGATGCCCGAAAAACGAGAAAATCAAAATCAGTCAGCCCTATCGTGTAACTCTCGGCAAACGAGCATTGTCTTATTACATTTTTTTCATTATTGTCATAAAGTTTTTTGTCTTTATTTTTTTCGCGCCGCCGCTGCTTCTTTTTTTTTTATCCTCCTCGCCTCACTTTTAACTTGCCCTTTATTTAAGAATATTATTGTAAACGTCACCCTCTTCCCCCGTCCGTCGTACATCGTCCAAAAATCCACGTGGGATCGTTCCGACCTCGTAAATTTTTAGTTTGCCTATTTTTGAAATTCTCATTCCTCGTCTTCACCGCCCGTCTCCCCTTTTTAATTATTACTTCTTTATATTTTTTTTTTTTATTATTAAATTCAATATATTATTAGCTTTTTGCCTTTTGTATGTATAAGTTTAACTAACTTACGGAATGCCCTAAGATCATTTTAAAGTGTACAGACTCGGTCTTTGAGATATCGGGTAATTCAACATGCTTTGTAAAATTTTCAAAACTTACATATTACACCCCTTACCCCTTAGGTTCTTCTTTTGTTTTATTATTTTCTTTTTTTTTTTTCATCAATAATATAATTAATAGTATTTTTCTCTTAGCTTTTGAACTCTTAATTATCTTCCGCCGTCCCTTAATTTCGCGCTCGGATTTCGTTTTGTCGTCATCACGCGCGCGCATATATATATAATATATATAAGATTTATATATATATATAGATTTTTTTTTAATAGTGCTCCGACTTTGTTTTAAATCGTTACTCGATACTTTCATAGTTTTTGCATAAAAAACAAGGCAATTAGATTGAGTTTCATCATTGTTTGCACTTAAACCTTAATCGCTTTTTTCTTTAATATATATATTTATATATAATATATAATATTCGGATAAACCACCTCGTATATACATATACTTGTAAAGTACGTTCGCAACTAATAAAAAAGGACTAAGCTCTCGGTAAGAATCTTCGCGAACCAACATTTTCCTAGCGTCTTTAAATATTTCTTTCTCAAACTCTCGCTCGTTCTCTCTCACTTTCTATCCTAACTCGACTGATTATTTCGCCTACTTCTTCTCTCGCTTCCTCACTCTCTCTCTTTCTCTCGCTCAATCTCTCTCTCTCTCGCTCAATCTCTCTCGCTCTCTCTCTCTCTCCCGCAAGCACTTTACAATTTTTTTTCTCATAATTCTAGCTACGTAAGACTTTTCATTCTCCGGCAGCTTGCGCGCCGCTTCCCATACAGGCGCGTTCTATTACATCCCTCCGTCATCTTATCTCCCTGTCGTTATCGAAATCAGCCTCTCCTCCTGTTATCCGCAAAAATGAACCGCTAAGTTGCGACGAGGATGATGCGATATCGAAGAGGACGCGGACGCGTCTTCCTCTCGTAAAGAAGTACCGGGATCGACGGCGGCTGGCTTTTCCGCCGCGTTTACGGGCAGCCGCACTCGTCGACGACCATCTTCGGCAGGTCCCGCTTGATTATGTTCGAGTCCGGGCCGTAGTAGATGAGGGACATCGGCGAGAATTTCAGGGGCGCGCAGCAGGGCTGCATGCCGGCCAGTCGGTCCATCTTACGGTACTCCTCGATCACGTGCGTGTAGTAATTCGGAAAGGTGTCGGGCGTCCTGTGGCCCGCCGCGCAGTCCCCTCTGCAGTAGTTAGCGTAGTAACTGAAAGCATCGATTAACATTTCAGTAAGGTGGAAGAAATTCTTAATTAGCGTTCAAAATCTAATGAAAAGTCAGTGCGTCGTGTCTGACTGGTTTCGGCATTTATCTACTTGAAAGGAATTTCATGTATACACGGGAAGAAGTTTTGCGATACGCCAAGTACACTTCTTTTTATAGTTTTTACAGGCCAGTCGCCCTAAACTGAGAATGAAGTTTAGCAGTTTTAAGAAAGCGTCGCCTACTGCGTGTTTGGTGAGGCGGTACTACACAAAACTTCTTTCCGTTTATAGCTATTTCTTTTATAAAAAAAAGACTTTGATCCAAATGACATGGCTCAATTTTTTTCACTTACAATAATTCTGCGTAAATAGTTTTTAGGAAAGTTATTTTGTTTTACATTATTCTGGAAAAGTGTTAAAGTTATAAAGGTCTTCGGTAAACTTTTAATTGTTGAAGAGAAAACTTTGTATTATTTTAAAGACTTTTAAAAGAATTGAAACTTAAAAGAGGTCTACCGAGAATCGTGTTATTTATAAAAAACGTAGAGTTTTCATATGAAATCTTGTTTACGCATTGTTTGTACTATTTGTGAATTTCTGCAATCCTATTTTAACAACAAATAGGAATCTATAAACATAGTTTTTTAAATATAACAATAATAAATAATAATAACATGTTTTATTTAGAAATATAATTAAATTTGTTCCAAAATAAACTTTTATATATATAAACTTTGTTTACTTTATTTACTGGTCTGAAAAAATGCAAAACAATCTGAGCACTGGTAAGTACTTTTAATTCTATTTTGCATTCCAACCGCTTCACTTCTATGTCTTATCAATAATTTTCAAATAATCCGTAAGCCCCCGTGCAATGCTGTTCTGCCTGGCCTGTTAGTTTTACGATGCCCTACGAATGACCGTTACGTGTATTGCAGATTAGGTGAAAAAAGAAAAATAGCGTCATTATTTACATTTTTTTTTAAATGATCGTTCGCATTTACTTTTTAAATAGTTAAAAACCCTTCTAAACTGAATTCTAAACTGATTTTGAAAATTATTCTGCTAAACTTTACTTATTGTTTGTCGAGTTAATCGTCGCGCAGATTTGTTACTATCAAACGCTTGACCTGCTTCGTTTACTTTACAAAGAATAGGTTTAATAATTTATATATCGCGCATAGATTCTCATTGACCTGTATGCAAATCAACTTTTTTTTTTGCTCCTTATATGTGTGGAAATACTTGAAAGACCACTGCCAAAACCTTGACACACCGTTTTTCTCGTCGCGCGAATGTGTCATGTCGGACGAAACTAGAAAATTGGGCCAAATATTGCTCCGAATTAAGAAACGAAGTTTTTTTCATTCTTTTGCGCGCGGCGCACCCAATTCGATTCGAGCGAGAAAAAGTTTCGGAAAGCGATTGAAAGTAGACTCACCCTTGCGGAGCGATAATCCAGTCGTCCCAGCCAAGCTGGGAGAAGCTCACGTAGAACTTTTGCTTGCAGCACTGTCCCTTGATCGCGCCGTTGCACTCGATGGCCCGTCTCCTGACTCTCTTCACAGCCGTGGGGTCCGTCCTCACCACCAAGAAGGGCCTGTCGGGGTCCTGGGTGCCTAGAAAAAAGAGTTTGCCCCCTTTTTTAAAGCGCGGCGTGCCTGGGCGAGTCCCGAGTCGCGGCGACTCTGCGCGCAGCGGCTGAAACGCGTAACCGTTTTGCTCTTTTCTCTCTGTTTTTTTTTTTTCAGCCGCTACGCGCGGCTATAGATATTTTCGGGCCGCGGTCTTGCATTGGTGCAAAAAGAAAAAAAGGCGGAAGACGCGCGAGGCGCGGATAAGAAGCGTGTGCGCCATTAGCTTAAGGCACATTGATCAAGTCTCTTTATAGGTAGGCGGTAAATACGAGGGAATCGGTGCTTAGGCTACTTACTTTTGCTATTTAAAGACGGCTCTACAACGTGGGGCGAATGACCTCCGAAGGTGGATACGTGCACGTGCGAGCCGCATCCTGTGCAGTCGACGAGGAGGGTCAGCTTGTCCTTGTTGTTGAACGTCTGGTACCAATTGCCGACGACTCTCGTCACGTCGAACTTCTGCCAGCCGAGCTGGCCGATATTCACCACGAGCGACGTCACCAGTTCTAGATGCTGGCCGAGTTCCTGCAAATATGCGATCCGCGATCGTCAAATTCGGCGTTCGATTCGAGGCGAGTCGAGGGGCTGCTCTAAGGCGCTCTCTAATTTTCGTTCTCGGAAAATTTTCTCCCCCCACCAACGAGAATCGCGCCCTCGGAATAATCACCTCCTCGAGAGGATAAACGCGAGCTCGTAAAGTACGTCCTAACGCTGAAAAGGGCTCTATATTCTCGTTAAATGTATTTCGGAAGAATGGGCCAAGAAAGAGATGACCTGTAAATATTCTAAAATGATTAACTTTTTTGGCAGCCCCGCACGAAAATTCAGCTCGCTTATATTGATAAAAGCTTATTGCGGGGACGTAGCCTTCGCTTCCGCAAAAAGAGAAAAAAAAAAAAAAAAAAAACAAGAGGAAATCGCGCGGAAATTCGTTTCTTCAGCCTTTCGGCGATGTACATGAAGCTTCAATATTGACCATCCCTCGACTTAGTGAACGTCGCTCTGAGATATTTAACGAGCGCAGAAGAGCTAGTCAAAGGAAAAACTACTGCACACAAGCCGAATAAGTGTCCGAGCGAGACGTACACACGCGCTTAGAGAAGTGTCATAAGCGCGTAAAGAGAGAGAGAGAGAGAGGGAGAGAGATCCCGTCGCTTAAAGATCATTCTTAACTATAGAATTACTAGGCTCGCCCGGCGGTGTATATAGTGCGTTATATAGTTACCGGAAACCTTGCAACTGTCTTGGCTGCGTTGGGTGGAGAAACAAGACGGGAGTGGGGAAGAGATGTTATATCAAACGAATATAGACCGCGAGAGATTGGCAAAGGTTTTAATAGGATTAAATGGTAATAAATCAAATGAGATTGCTGAGCCTCTGCTTTTCCTCTACCTTCTTTTTTGCCCCCCACCCCCCCCGGCAGTGCGCCGTCGCGTCACGTCCCTTCCACTCTGCTCTCTTTCAATATTTAGAAATATCGCGGATACCGCCTTTCGAATTTGCAGTGTCGTTCGAATTTATGAAAAAAAAAATGCCCGCACGTCGATTCGGACCTCTAACGCGGGGACAGGCCTTGCCTTCCAAAGTTTTTCAGGCTTCCAATGTACGAGCGGTTACGTAAAGTGGCATTAAAAATGTTTCTCAAATTAAATTTCAATACCTTGCCGCGTAAGTGCGTTACGTTTCCACACCTCACCCTGAACACCCAGAGCGTAATGTTCCTCTGATAGCTCGGATTCTGCCGGTGATGCTGGTAGTGGTGTCCGTGCCTCAGCTCGACTCGGGCCCACAGCGTCGCCTTCTTGATGCTCAGAGGCTCCAGCGTCGGGTCGCTACTGGATAACGGAAACTCGAGCAGCGGCTGGCCGTTTAACGTCCGCCCTGGAAAACCGAAATCGTTTTGCAATTAATATATCACGTATTGTACGTATTGTAAAGGTAGATTCGGTTGTAAAGTTTATTTTAGCGGATGAAGAAATGCCGTCCGCCGTAAACCGGAGAGAGGTAAACAAGCGGGTCGTGATAAGTCTAATTTTCCGTTGAGTATTCTAGTCTGCGCCGAGAGCGAATAGAGTTATTGCTTAACAGTTATGGGGTCGTTGGCGTAAGTATACTTTTTTTTTTCTCTCCTTCTCTTTTCTTTTCCGTTAACGCTGCCGGGGTATAGACTAGAAGTATTTTTCCGCGTATAAAATCGTCGCCGCGGCTCGCGATGACGTATTTTTATGTACCCGCTTCGGAATTCTGAATAAATACCTTGTACTGTTATTTGTAAACTTGAAAAAGTTTCGTTCGTACAAAACCGGCGTTTGATTTACTTTGTAACGAATGATCCGTTATACAGTGACAATCGCGAATCTTTTTAGAACATTTGCGTGAAAAGTTCTACAAGACGACATCGTCGTCGCGGGGGTCGAAATTGAAAAAGCGCGCAGCAATGGAAGAGAAAAGGGTCGGCGAAATTTCGGAAAAGGGAGAGAGATCGTTAATTTGATAGTCGAGCTCGAATGGCCGAATATATATAGGGGGGAGAGGGGGCGAGAGACTCTGTGCGTGAAAGTCAGCCTAATGTGTCGTCGGACATTGCTTATCGACTGGCAGACTGCACCGCCATTAATCCCGGACCCTCCCGTAATGCGAGTTTATCCGTCGAGCACCGTGCAACTTTGCCCGACTATATTGTCGCGATATTTTCGCAACTATATCGCGCCGAGAGAGATTCGCTCTCCCTCTCTCTGCCGCTCCGGGAGAGAAGCGTTCCAAGGTTCGGCTTTGCGAGAGAGAGATAGAGTAGGGATAAAGAGAGGATCGATTTTTTCTCCTTCGCTCTCTCTTCTCCCGGTTACATTTCTGTTTTATATCGTCGGATTGAACCGTCTTGCGCGTAGCGGTCTAATTGCCCCGCGCCTGCTTTAAATATTTACAAGTCGAACGGCTCGCGTGATGCAGTCCTCTCTCTCTCTCTCTCCTTGGCTCTTTTTTTTTTTTCGAGCGGCGCGCTCTTAGCCGGACTGTAATAACGCTGTATAATATCCTCGGGCTCGATTAATATCTAATGGGTCTCATCCTGTACTCGAACCGCGGTGCGCGCACGAGGAGAAAAAAGAGGCGAGGGCACACGGATGTCGGTAAGGAAGACCGATACTCTCTCTCTCTCTCTCGTGTCACGCCGGGGGTTTAGCAATGTAAACACTAAGTATATTAAGTAAGGCTTGTATCGACTCCCTTTCTCTCCCCGCGCGCGAGCTTCTCTTTTTTCTCTCTCTCTCTCTCGGTGCATTATGAAATAGTTCATGCAATGGAGAGATTCTCCTTTTTTATTGCGCGCGCCCCGCATAATGTTACATAATAGTTTGCGAGGTAGACACACGCGCGCGCGTCACATGCAGGGGGAGGGGCGGATGAAAAAAGAAAAGAAGAAAAAAAAAAAGAAAAAGAATCTGGAACGAAGTTAGGCGAAGAGACGGAAAAGTTGTTGCTCGACCTGGTCGTAACGAGAGGTTTATTAACTTTTTCTTCCGTGAGCGCGGGTATAAACTTTTTTCAGATGATGCATTCTTTAGTAGCCTAGCCTCGGTGTCGCTGACCATCTTTGTTGGGTTGCTTCTACCCGGGGCGTATCGCGAGAATTAAATGCTATTTCAGTGCGATTTTCTGTTCTGCCGATGAAAATGATATCGAAGCATTTTTTTTTTACGAAGTGTTGTAGGAGAAAAGTAGCGAAGATGCAAATTTTCGATGTAATTTAGTTTGGGAATTACATTATTAAAGTAAAGTAAAATACTATAGTTTAACGGACACGTATACATATTCGTATACTTGTGCGTTTTACTTTGCAAACTATAACCGGGTTTTCCTTAACCTTCCCGGAATGTCAATGATCTAATTCTTATTAAAATATATATGTTTCATGCGAACACTAATAGTTTACGCAATGCAGATAATTTGCTTCCACAAACTTTTACATAAACGGATACTTAAATTGCATATAATTTTTAAATTGCAATCGTGAAAAAAAAATTTTAACACGAAAAGTACTCCAAATAATTGACAAATCTCAATTATAAGAGGACTTGTAATTATATTCGTAAATGCACTGAAATCTATATTATATCTGCTCTTGTGGTTGTCATCCTTTATGCTAGCATTAATACTTTAGAGGATACTTTCTCAACTTTCTCCAGAAGTAAGAGGGTCAAACTGTTTTTAAAATTCATGTTTTTATGCTTTAATCGATGATACAGAATGAACGTTCTATACGATTCGAAGAAAAACGGAATTGTTTTTATTTGCCCGAAGTAAAATGTATAAAATATGATTGATACTAAAAATCCGCGTTTCATGCTCGCGTCTCCAATCCCGAAATTAGCTCGGGAATTCTTCACTTTTTGGTTTTATGTAAGTGTCCGAAGTAAACGACGAATCGGGGGAAAAAAAAATAGGTTCGTCAAACGGAAGCCCTCCCGATATATTTCGAATTTGAAAATCCGCAGACTGCAGTGCGGATGGCGGTAAGCGGCGTGCCGGCGGCTCGACGAGGCTTTGCGCGCGCCTTATTTCATACATGCGCGGTTTGTACCGCCCGGCGTCCCTCTCTCTCTCTCTCTCTCTCTCACTCACACGCGCGCGCACGTGTCGTACGTGCAAGAGAAGGAGAGGAGAGGCGGCGCTGGCGGCTTCATCCCTTAACGGTTTGGTGAGTCACGGATCGTGAAGCACGCCGCCGCCGCCGTTGCCGCCGTCGATGCTGGAGGGGATAAGCATGGGGCGTCTGCCGCCCGTCTGCCTTCCGCCTTTTCTAACCTGCCTGACTGCCTCACTACGCCTGACTGCCCCTAACTACTTCACTCTCTGGCTGCTGCCGTCTCTCTCTCTCTCTCTCGCTCTTTCGCACGCGTCCGCCACACGTTCTTTCCTCCATAGAGCAAGGAGGCTACATTTTCTATATACTTTTTGCCTTCTCTCTTACCGAGCCAGGAGCCAGAGAGAGAGAGAGAGAGAGCGGACTGGCTGTAGCAAGATATTCGACTCGCTATCGCTCTTTTCGGCCTCGGGGGGCGAGTCTCCTCTCTCGCTAGACCGTTTTTATTTTCAATTATTTCGCCGCCTATCCTCTCTTCTCGACCCCGCTTTTTCTCTATACGGGCGAGTGCTCCTTTTTTTATCTCCGAAGTTTCGATCAATCGGAGGTCTCGAATTTAAATACTTTCCGTATACATATATAGCTTTCGGTCAGGCTCGCAGTATATCAGCTGTTAAAAATTCAAATCAAGGGGAAGCATTCTTCTTAGGCACGATGATGACTTTATCTTTCCGATGAATAGAAGTGCCGGAGGGATAACCGACGAGCGAATTATCCGATTTTACAAAGTAGCTGATCTTCGATATTTCACAGACACCAGACAAATGCTTCTTCAAGGAAAAAAAAGTAAAACAGCAATGAGCCGGCGGCGGCGCGATCGTCTTTCCGTAATTGTAATCGACGCGATGAGAGCGCCGCGGTAAAATCGTATAAAGGAAGGATAAAATTCATCAAGTGATCCCTTTCACTTAATTAATTAGTGTTTAGAGCGCTCTCGCCGTACAGCCGGGGCAAATATAAGTCTCCCTTCTCTGCGGGCTCTCTCTCTCTCTCTGTGTATACGTTATAACACGCCTGTCTGACCATGCCAGACAGTATTCCACTTCGCCACCCTTTTCTTTCGCCAGCGCCCTATACCTAAAGTCTGCGGACAAGCACTTCAGAGGCAAGGGATGAAATCGCGAGTCATTCCGCTCTTCTCTCTCTCTCTTTTTCCCTCCCTTCTCTCGTACGGGAGGCATGCCTCCATCTTCATTTCGTATATACGGCAGTGTAGCTTTTCTCTATACTCTCACTTTTGCCGGCGTCTACTCGCGAAGTATCCGAGGAATTTCTTCTACGCAACTACAATGACATAAACGACGGGCGATCGAGGGGAGGGGGGGGAGGGTGGTAGACACTGGAGGTCGGAGGGAGAGAGAGAGAGAATCCTCCCCGTAGATTTGTATCGGCGCAGATTTACGCGTTCGTGCGGCTCTTGATTTATCTTAGCTTTTGCCGAAAAACTGTCTGGATTTTCCGAGAGCGCCTTTTTTCATACTGACAGAAGTGTGTCGAATTTCTTTCTGTGTACGTGGCTTACCCTCGAGCGGAGAGAGAGAGAGAGAGAGACTATACTTTCCGATCTCTTCTCAGCAATTTCGTCTTACTTTTATTGATTGAATTTATCTGCGATTATTTCAGAGGACATATTGCGGGTATTACAAACATTGGCATTCACACTTAACTGTATTCTGAAAGATGGGTTAAAAAGGTTTATTTTAATTTTAATTTATTTTATTCGTCACTTTGAGAAAGTGTATGTAATCAATTGTTGAAAATTAATTAAAAAAGGACAATTTTATATGTATATAATGTTACTAATATACAAAAAGGCTATACACTTCGTCAACTTTTTAGCTTCATTTACATCGAAATACGAGACGTCTTACAGATCTTTACAAAGTCAAAGTTTTAACATTTTCATAATATCATATTCATGATTCTTCCTGCGTAGATAATTTAAACTTTTTAACTATATTAAACTTTTTCAATTTAATTTAGGATTTTATTCAAAGATAAAGGCACCCTTTAAATATTTATTTAAAAAAAATGCCGCAATAAAAAATGCATGATATGCAAAATATGTTAGCGTACAAAATGTAATCATTTTTTAGATCCAGCTTGATAGAGAGAAAATGAAAACTCATTTGAGAAGAAACACTTTGACATGAATAAAAGAGCTGGAGATTTGTAATGCACTTCGAAAAAACAAATTTTCCAAAAATCGAAGAAGCTCGTAAAACGAAAGCGCATCGACCGATTTCAATGATTCCTCTTCGCAGTCCCACTGCCCCAACTAAACCAATTTAATGAGCAAAGTTTCGTTTTGATATCTGTGACCGTCGCCGAGTTATCGCGGTGCACCCATGTTACAAATGTATACCCGCACACACTCGCACGCGAGACAAGTCGGAATACACGCGCGAACTCAGAGGCAGATCGGATCTTGCATTTTCCGAATGCGAATTTTTGAAATACAATTTTGGAAAACTTATCCGCGCGTTCGATTGCGATAAGAATACGATTGCTAATGAATGAAATTTGCTAATTTGTGAACTTAGAATGACAATGCTTATTGCGTCAGAATTTTTCCATCTCTTCGAGTTAAGCAGCAATGAAATAAATAATTAAATAAATATAAACACTGATATTGGAATTTTCTACTTTTCTTTGATCTTAGAAGAATAGCGATTCTTGTAAAGCATAATATTTAAGCGGTAAAATTAAGCGATGTGTAACTTTGCTTTACACAATTCGTAGAATGAATTTTAACCAATCGAATGGAAATTGAACCACTATAACTTACAGTATTGTCTTAGCATTAATGCAGCTTATATTCTTGTAATATATTAAATCAATATTGATAAATAAAAATTGTTCAAATTTTATTTATAATTTAAAAATTTATTTCTTAGCGTAAGATGCAAAGTAAATTGTTTTATATTTATTAGCATTAATTATCGCTTTTATGCACTGAGTGAAAAAAAGGAGTAAAAATTACTATTCTGTATCGTAACTTCAGATATGAGAATCAAAAAAAAGATTTTTACTATTTAAATAGTAAATATTAAAGTCGAAAAAATAATATTTACTATTTATGAATAGTAAAT
>JAWWML010000012.1:21487554-21523667 GCA_035047165.1 Ormyrus rosae | reverse complement strand
GTATCTACAATTTTCGACTTTAATATTTACTATTCAGTTTAGTAAAAATCTTTTTTTTTCTTCTCATATCTCAAGTTCCAGAATAGGAATTTTACTCCTTTTTTTCTCTCAGTGTGAGGAATTTAAATGTAAAATATTGCAACAATTTACTTAGTTCTAATCGGTTGCAAGTTAGAATTCATACAATTTTCATTCATAATAACAGCATTGATTTACGATAATTTTTCCGCTTAAAGAATATAGATGGGTTATAGACTGAAGTGGACGTCGTTAAATGTTTATTGATTTACGGCATGACATAATATTTTTTCTGCCCTTCGGCCGGAAAGCGGCAACTTTCTGGCCGCTACGCGAAACGAAGTTGCCGCTTTCCAGCGACGTCGAGCAGAAAAATAGTATACACACCATGACTTTGTCTCGGCCGACAATTAAGTGTGATCTGAGACATTTCTTATTTTACTGTCCTAGGTATGTAATATACTATTTCAATAATAGATAACTTAATTATTGTAACATTATTCGGTGAAACAAATGATTAAAAACAAATAACAGCATTAAATAAAAAAGAATAGCAATGAAATTGTAAAGCTTGAAAAAATTACGCCGATAATTGAGAAAGTAAATATTAAGAAAGAACATTTCAAATGCAATTTAAAGTTGTACTTCTGAAGGTAAAGTAAAAGCTAAACCTTCTTTTCAAATCAAAACAATATGTTAAACTATTTTCGCAGCTTTTTGACATACATTCGCAAGTTCGAGAGGATTATTAAAGTTCCGCGAACCGCACGAACACGCTAAAAGATACGTAAAGTAAGCTAAAACTTTTATAATTTTAAGTCGACTGTAAACTCAGACTTACAATTGGCGAGAAATAATTAATCGCCGCGAAACTATAGAATCCTTCGTTAGTTCAATGCCTTCGAAGCGCAACACCAAATTCAATACTCGTTTCGCCGAGCACGAAAACAATTAAAAAAATGTCAATGCCAATTGTTCGCCGGTGTCTTTACCGCGCTCCCTCTAATTAAGTCATTTGAAATTCATCAGCCGGCCTGCAGCCCCGCGAGCTTAGCTTAGTCTGCCTGCGCGCGGCCGAAAAAGATCGGCGCGACCCACCGAGATGACAATGATTTTCGGAGAGCGGCCGTGTTCCGGCGTTAAAATTCAACGACCGCTCGGAGGAGGGGGGAGGCTCTCGAGGAGCGTTAAAGCCGCGGATTCGCGCTGCGCGCCGACTAGCGCGAGAGAGCGATACCGTAAGAGCGTACGTATGTGTCTTGCTCGCCCGCCCACCCAACCTCCCCCCCCGCGAGCCCTGTGCGCTCTACGAGGTCAGTCAGGTCGATGACGCTACTGTAACGTCGTCGTCGTCGTCGTCGTGGTCGTCGTCGTCGTCGCGGCCGACGGAGGCAGAACACAAGGCGCGCGCTCTCTGCCCTCTCGCTCTAGCTATCTCGCTCTGGCTCTCGCAAAAACCGGCTGAATCAATACGCGATATGGTATATTAATGCTTTCATATAGAGTTGCCCTCTCTCTCTCTCTCTCTCTCTCTCTCTCTGCCTTGCAGAACCACTCGTTCAAAGCGCCGTTTTAAGCGATTCTTCCGGCTTTCCTTCACTCGACCCTCCTTTCTCTTCCGACGTTCCTAATATTTTTTCCTGCGATTCCTCTCCTTTCCTCCTTCGGTTGTGCATTTACGGTGCTACCCGCGGCGTTCTATAGGGCAGACGATAGAAGTTCATTGCGAGCTCGTATAGAAATGCACTGCCGGCTGACGATCGGTTAGGCTCTACTCGTTAAGTAGCTCTTTCCATTGACGAACGATCGTCTTGCGTTATAATTGATTGGCTATAAGTCGATACGCTAAGTGCTCCCGGTAAATTTCCGATTAAGTATTTACCGCACTTGGTGCGGTGTGATTGGCGGTAACGAGATTATAAGCTATATTGTATAACAAAGGGGAAAAAGGCTGCGACTTCTTCCGCGATTTCTTCGTCGACGGTGTACTTTTTTTTTTTGCAGGTGGATCGGAGATAGAACGCGATTACACTTGCACGCTTTTCATACGTAGTTTCGCGAGCTGTGTATAGGTAAATGTATAGATTGTTGTTAAATATCGCAATAACTGCAATCGTCGAGTTTGCTTCTGAATAGTTTAGCAGTAACTGAATAATAAAGAAAAAATCCACGGTAGTTAGTGGTATTTTTTTTTTTCACAATTAAAAGATTCAATATTGACAGTCATTTAATAAAATATCAACTGCTTAAAAAATTTAGATAACTTAGAGTTGCTCAACCACTTTCTAAACAGTAATTACGCATTTAACACCGCCGGGTCGTCGAATTAAAAATTTTCTCGTATTTTTTCCCCCCTCAGAAACGGAAGCCGTACATCCATCCGGGCTGTCTTAGCGCGGTCCTTTTTGCGCGAGCCGCTGGAAGATAAATCCGACGCTCTAAAGACTGTAAGCTTCGGCCGTGGCGTTCGAAAATGTGCTGTAGATCGGCGAGCGAATCGCGCGAGAAACGGGGTGGCAAATAATTTAAAAGGGGCCGCGCGCGCTTACAACC
This sequence comes from Ormyrus rosae, assembly GCA_035047165.1. NCBI lineage: Eukaryota > Metazoa > Arthropoda > Insecta > Hymenoptera > Ormyridae > Ormyrus > Ormyrus rosae. The sequence goes on along the minus strand of JAWWML010000012.1, from coordinate 21,521,096 downwards.
CCGAAGAAAAGGCGGAGTAAAAAGGGCGCGAGACGCGTCGCGAGTGTGTACATCCGATTCGCAGCCGCCTCCAGCGCGATAATCCCCGTCGGCGCTGCGTGCGCAGTTTTGCAGCTCGCGTTCCGGCGATTTTTCGAGGTCAGTATTGGGTCCTATCGGCCGCTGCCACACTGCACCGCAATGCGACACGCGCCGCGCTCCCTTTCCCTCTGACCCGTTGCACCATTATATCGCTTACTCGGACGTTCTGCCTAGCTGCTACGTGCACGTGCACCCCGCTCGCGGGCAGTTGTTGCACTCAAGCGGCGACCGAGTCGATCTCATTTTCGCCCCGCGAGCTGAGAGGGAGGGAGAGAGAGCTATATAGAGTTTTGGATCATCTTCAGTGGGGGAGGGCGATGATTTTTCGAAAAAGTTTGGCTGTTTGCGGAGGCAGTTTGCCAATCTGCAATAACAACGGAATTATTTAGGTTTCCCGTTCCCCCGAAAGCGTGCAGCGGGGGTTAAGAATAATAGGACGCACGAAGTGGAAGGGAAGGCCGACAATGGACTGGCTCTTTGGACGAGAATACGTTCCAGCCGAAGAAATAATCAAAAAGTTTCATTGCCTTTTTTTAAGAGTGGATAAGCGGGAAAAGAGATACGTTAAGAACGACGGAGCGTGTTTGCTAATCAATTAAAGTGAATTTTGAGTGTTTCTTGCAAGCTTTCAAGGCGACACGCCACATACAGCCGGAAGAAAAGCGATCCTAGTTCCGAAGGCGAAGCGTCGCTCCCCTTTAAGTGCAATTCGCATTCGCTCGTTCATTACGCGGCGTCGAGAGAGAGAGCGATTTAATTCTCGGCATTATCATACCTAATTCGCGCTCGTCCTCTCTCTCTCTCTCTCCGCGAGCGTCGAGTAAACAGCGGCGCATTCCATTACCGCCCCGGCGCGGCTCGGGCAAACAAGAACGATTGAAAGGCGTTGGGGTCGCGGGCAAAAAAAAAATGGCCAAAGCCAAGCTCAAGCGACGACGGCGGCGGCGAAGCGTCGTTGAACCAAAGGCAAGCGAGAGAGGTACCGTCGGGGCGGGGCGGAGGGGAGAGGGGAGGCTCTCGGTCTATCGAACGAATCAATCTATTAGCACACGGCCAAGGTTCCAGTGTATAGCGGCAGTGTCAAATGCGGCTGGCTGCAGCGCGGCAGATATATATATATATGCACGTGTGTGTGCGCGCGCGGGCGACCGAGTCGGCGCGCGCGAATCAATCATTCGCGGGCGGTCGGTACACACGCCTCGGTCGGCGTTGAAATTTCCACCGCCTCGAGGAGAGAGCGACCTGCTAGATTTCAGCGCGGAAAAAAATGCAAGAGCGACGTCGGCCGCTCCGCGAGAGGCGTCCCGCGACTTTTTTCGCTGACTTGGACGATACAATTAGTCGGTGTGACATTTACGGGGGCTGAGCTTCGGTTTGTTAATTTAATGAATATTTATAAACGAGCTTTTGGCAAACTCCGTAACCTTGGAAAATGAGAAAAATTTCCGCGGGTAAAAGTTTGTTTTGGAGAAAGTATAATGACCTTTTCGGACGGAGCGCACTTTTGGGAGGTTTGAATTTCGGAAATCTTGAGTGAATAAAACTTGGAGAGACTTGAGAATTTCGAAAAGACTTCTCTAGACGTGTTTTTTGACTCTGTTTCTCAAAATATATTCTTACTAAATAAATATCACTCAAACTCGAAAACGAAATGAATTAGAGTAATTCTAGCAGCTCCTCGCCGCTATTACCTCTAATTCGAACGGAAAGTGGTCGGTTAAGGGGCGTCGGAAGGGTCGGTCAACCAGCCGTTGAAATTCCAAGAGGTAAGGATTAGAGGTACTTTAGCTTGTCCGGGAGCTGTTCCAGGAAAGCGCAGTCGTGAGTTATGCGTGAACGAGCGTGAAAATCCGGACGGTTTAACAGAGCCGTCTTTAAATGGGCGTCCCCGCGGCTTACGGAGGGGCAAGTAGGCGCGCGAGGCGTTTTAATTTGCCGACGCCGCGCGCGTAAGGCAGAGTCGTTAGCGGGAAATAATGGAGCGGCAGTAAAGTTAACAGGCTTGACTGTGTATACAGACGTATACACACACACACCTCGCACGCCACCTTCCGAGGGATTAACGGAAAAGAGAGAGAGAGAGAAGCGGCTCACGAGGACTTTGCCAACCGCTAGCTGATTTATCGGGCAATTGCTTTTCCGTTACGAGGCTGATCCTTGCTCTCTCTCTCTCTTTGATGCCTGATATGCGGTGTCGGTGTCCACCGTCGTCGAAAAGTACATTCGACATCTGCGGGAAGCCGAGGAGAAGTAACGATTTTCAATAAAGAAGTTTCTCTCGCATTGTATACGCGGCGCGATATGCGCGCGCGAGACAGTTCGGAGAAAAGTATTATTTGCATCGTTAAAACACTTTTTATCAATCTTTGAGGGAGTGTTGTGCTAACTTTCGCGAGACAATCGTATAAGCTTTTCGCTTATATTAGAAGTTGCATGCAATATTGAATGCGGGGATAGCGATTTTTCATAGGAAGGAGAAAAAGGAAGAGGCAAGACTCCGCGAAAGACAGTAGAAAAAGTCGAGGAAAACTTTGTTGGCCGCCGGTAGGTTTGCATTCTGATACTTTTTCGAAGCTTTCTTAAGATATTCATGAGAGTATGGTAATTTTGGCTGGATGTTCGTTCGTTTTTGGCCGCTTTTTATTGAACTGCCATTGTTACTTTTAACCTGTAAAACAAAGATTTCGAGGAATTAGCAAAGAAAATAAGAGACAATAACGATCTCGGCGCCTTTTTTCAAAATATCGGTGCAGCTCGAAAGTCGATTGGAAAATTTTCGCTTTTCCTCCTGCCTCGAGTGAACGACAATTCTCAAAGTTGAAATCAAATTCCTCGGAGCGCACCAAACTCGAAGAAACGGAGCTGATTTGTTAAGCAAATTGAATTTGCTTAATCGTTTTCGAAAACGTGATTCTTTTTCAAAAGCCGAAAACCGAACGTTTTTCCGTCGCGCGCGGCAAAGCGAAAAACATTTTATTATTACTCCGAGATAAAAAGTTCGGCCACTTTCCGCGGGTTGGGATTTTTCAAGAAACATTTTTGCGAAATCATTCGAAGCGAGAGGCGAGCTTTCAGGGAGCTTTATCCTAAAAACATCCTAAGGCATGCGCGAACGCGCGAGCGCAAGAAGGCGACCCCTATTCTTTCGCATCGCGAATCGTAAAATTGCGAGGAAGAAAGGAAAACTTGTGTTTCGTTTTTCTGCCGCCGCGCAGAGCAGCAGCGCATACAACAACTGCGATATTGCGGCAAACACCGTTGACGTTTTATGTAGCCGCCTTCCCAGTTTCAGTAATGGCGCTTTTATGGAAGCGAAAACTTACCGCCACCGGCGCGCGCTGCTTTCGCGGATGATATTTAGATGCGCGCTCGCGGGGGGGGGGGGGGGCAATGATGTAATCGCGGCGTCATCGTCGATTTCGAAAGGAAGCTCGATGAATAAGAGCTTTTCGTTACCCCCGATGCCCGAAAACTCGGCGTGCGGTTAAGCGGCATAAAATTACGAAAGTAGGTTTTTAGGGCTAGAAAAAGGCAAAGTGCGCGCGCGTTTCATTGCATCTTTTTCTTCGGTTTATCATATAGGAGCTTTGCTGGCTCCCGAATTCACAATCGGAATTCGGCCGAATTTTTCTCGAAATACTTTTCCGCGCTTCGAGGCGTCGTTCGAAAAAAAAAAAAAAAAAAAAATCGAGTGCACCTCGTGCGGCTTGACCGAGCCGCGCGAGCAGCCGCATTAAAACCATTCCCCGCGGGGGGGCAAGTTTTCCCCCCGCGCGTAACAGAGCGCAGCCAAATTGAAAACTTTTTAATTCCGCATAGGTTACACACATAGTATAGTTGCGAGGAGCGCGTTGCGTTCGTTTGTTTGTCCGAAACTAATCCGATAAAAGCCCGGCTTGCTTGCGCGTGAATTATGAAACTTTTCGCCCCCCCCCCCGCCCCTACCCTCGCCCTCGGAGCGCCCGACGAAGTGCTGTTACCGCGCTGCGAGATAATTTTAAAATATCCGCGCCGAAAATTTAGCAATCGCCGCGGCACACACGGCCCCGTTTTACCCGGCGAGCGAAGGTCACGGAACATTAACGCCCGCCGGGCTGCTTAATCATTTTTGCGGCGCGATGTATGATCGATTTCTCCCGTAAGACGTGTGTTTCCGGTGTGTGTCTGGGCGGCTCGCTTTAAACGCGCCGGATCATCGTGCGCGCATCGAGGAGGAGGAGGAGGAGGAGAGAAATTCAAATCCATCTTTCTCCGGTTTCCGTTTGCCTCGATGCTCGCGGAAAGCCGATCTCTCTCTCTTTCTCTCTCTCCCCTTCCCTCCGCGCGCCCGGTCCGTTTCGCTTTCTTTTCGGCTTTCGAAGAGCTGGAGACGGAGGGCTGGGGGAGAAGGGGGGGAGGAAATATGTAATATATCGCAGGAAATATATACCCTTTCGACATCCGAGGCTAGCAGTCCTTATTCCACACTCTCGTTTTCTGGCTCTCTCTCTCTCTCTCTTTCTCTCCCTCGCTTTTGCTCATGAGCTGGTTGAAAATGCTTGATCGTGCTACTTCGAACTAAAGTTTTTCTCTCTCCCCTCGCCCGCTTCTTACTCTTTCGAACTTCTCGAAGTTTAAGGCCAATTTCTAAGAAAAGTTTATGTGCGGTATCGTCGGATTGCAGATTTTTTTCAGATCGGTTGCACTTTCCAATCTAAGCGGGTCTCCGCTTCGTTTATCTAAACCAATCGATAATCCAAATTCTTCGGATTTCCAAAACGCCTTATCGGAAAGGAATGTGAAATTGGCGATAATTGAAAGGGATCACAGCCGCAAATTGGAAATTGAGCCAAAGGGGAGGTGTGCCCGATCGCGGGAAAAATCTGTTTATTATACAATACAGGAATACTTTGCGGCCTAAGCACTGACCGAGGGTCAGCGTAATTGACGATTCGATAGTGTTGGTAAAGCGTATAGGGGAGGAGTGTAGGGCAACCGAGCCATTTCGTATATTATTCGTGCTCGCCGGCGAGTGGCGGCGGCGGCGGCGGCACTCTTCTTTCACTCCCCTTAATTAAATTCCACGCGACCGTGGCGGTCGCTCTCTCTCTCTCTCCCCTATTGGAATTTTTTGCAATTTTCGGGGCTTGCACGCATCGTGATTGTTAACATGGTCCGGTGCCCGGCAGAGTTAGAGCCGCGACGGGCAAGAGTTAAGCTCGGCGGCGATTTAACGTTAGAGAGCGAGCTTCGCCGCCGCCGCCGCCGCCGCCCGGACGATGTACGCTAACTCCTCGTAATCGACGTAACACGATCGCGCGGCGCGCCTCGTAAATTTCGCTACGGGGCCACATGAAGACTCTTCTGTTCTTCTCTCTCGCGCGCAGACCGAAGCTCTCTCTCTCTCTCTCTCTCTCTCTTCCATTCCACGGAGAGGAGCTCCGAGTAAGGGGCTCGCGGCCAAGTCGTCCATTTAAGGCTCTCCGTAGAAATGGCGAGCTCCTGTCGAGATAAAGATTCGACTTGGCCCCGCCAGCACCACAAAAAGAAACCAGCATTACCGACCGGGAGAGAGCCCCGGCTAGCTGCTCTGACTGCTATACTATCCGGAGGCGCACTTTTCTTCCTCCCCACTTGTACGTATATATATATTCCCACCCCCACTTCAGGGACAAAGTACTTATTTCATTTGTAATTAAAGGGAAATTGGGCAGGGAGAGCGTAAATTTCGCTGCAGCTTTCGGTGCATTTTAATTGCATGATTTCTACCCCGTTCGCGAGCTCCATTAAGGTACTTCTTTTGTCGGCTGCAGCTCCGCCGGGGCTCTAAATTCTCGGCTATCTTTTTATCGTCATTAGAAACGCGGCGCGCGGCTTCGTCGCGCGAGAGAAATGACTCTGGCCAAGGAATGATTTTTCAAAGACACTGCACCGCTTTGGGGGAATAATAGCAAGCCGCGCGTCGTTGAAATAGCTCCAAAAAAATAAAAAAAAATAAAAAAATTGGAAATGGAACCCAGAGCTCATTTCCTCTTCGGAAGTCGATTGAATATTTTGGCAATCGCCAGTGGAAATTTTCAAAGAGGTCTGGGACGTTGGGCACACGCCGGGTGTGGGTGAGTTTTTCGGGCGAGCCTCGCGGCGGCGGCGGCGGCGAAAGATGTAATACAGACAAATGCGGAGATTCTTCCCTTGGGGCTGCGTCATGAAACCTTGACCTGTCAGTTGTTTTCTTCCTCTCTCCCCCGCCCCCTCCGGAGACATATCTCTTTCTCTCAGCCGTCCCCTTCTCTGGGGGGAAAGGCAGCTTTCTCTCCTCCGGAATGTCCTCGCATACATAGCCTCCTCCTCGACTCGTGTAATTTTCCCGCCTCCTCCGCCCCCCCAGTCCGCTTATCTAACCCGTTACTTATATATACATGTGTATATATATATACCCTACCCTCTGCGCTATTCGAATCTCCGCAAAGTGCCTCCGTTACGCATTCCGCGCGTATATTCCGCAGCGCGGCACGTGCGCGAGAGAGAGAACTCGGGCGAGTATAAATTTCGTAATTTTCCGTTTCCGAGTGCAAGCCCGTGCAAGTATACACCCCTCCCAACCCGGTGACCGATATACGCGCCGAGTAAATATATATAACGCAGCCGAATCCTGCACCGCGCCGTGCCGTCGTTGCGCCCTTTTCCTCCTTTACATATACGTATATAACGTATACGACGCTTTTAAGTGACGTGCGCGCGCGGAAAAGCGCGAGCAGCGAGCGTATATACGGATGACTTCCGCCGGTGTAAAGAGAGACGGAGTCGCGCGCTCTCTCTGCGGTACACACACGTCATTCCTCGAACTAGTTTAATCCGCGCGAGTAAATCGGGGGGTGAGCGCGCGCTATTCGCCCGAGAGAGAGAGAGAACTTTTATCCCGATTCATGGCTTTATTATTTCCCAAAAATTTTGTTCTCCCCCCCGCGGCCGCAGCCGATACCTAGTCGCGCGCGCGGAAAAATTGCGAAAATCTGTCAAAGTTTATCAAGTGAAATTATGAAATTAATAAAACACGGCGCTTGTCCAAAGTAGTTATAAACTTCCAGGGACGCGCCGAGCAACCTACATCGCTGCATATTTCATGTGCCGTTTCGCTGATGAATTTAAAGCACGCCTAAAAAATTACTCCAATTATTCGATAATTGAGAAGAGGAAGAAAAAAAAAATTGACACTTCGTTTCGCGATCGGCGAGAAGACGTACAGGGGTAATAAAGTAATTACGCACGTGGCATCGAGCCGATTACGAGAGCGCATACCAATGCATCCGATCTATCAGCTCTATAGCCTTATTCATGATTCATCCGTTTCCGATATACGCGGGGAAGAAGAGAGGAAAGGCGACGAGGCAGAGGTGGCGGTGGCGTATCATCAAATTATCGCGATATCCCTCGTACGGCGGCGGCGTGGCTTTCTCTCTCTCCCGGCGGCGCTATCGATTCCGCGGCGCGTTTCTAATTATGGCAGGCTCGTGTCGTTGACGTGCTTTAAAAATAGTTTTAAGAAAATCGCGTAGCGCGCAGGCCGGGGTGGCGTATCGCGCGAATGCACGACGCACGAGCTCTCTCCCCCTCCCCCCCGCCCCGCTCTATAGGACCGCCGACGCAGACGGCGGACGACGCGCGGAGAGGCGATTGACCGTAATATGCTCAGTCAAATAAGAGGGTCAGATATAGACGCGCGAGCAGTGTTGGAGTAACCCTGATCCAGATCTATCGCCACGTGCTCCGGATACTACGGCTCGCTCGCGCTCTCTCTCTCTCTCTCTCGCTCTGCGCTCTGCTGCTCCCTGCCTCTCCGTGTATTATAACGTACGAACACGTGTGCGATCGTGATCGATGACTGCGCCAACCGCCGGCTGCAGCAATCGGCTAATCTCTTCCGCGTTCGCTCCACTCTCTCTCTCTCTCTCTCTCTCCCTTCCATATGTATATATACGTTAATTGCGCACTCGACTGCTACCGCCGCATCGATTCGCCAGAGCGCGCGGATTGGAACATAAGTCTCTCTCGATGCATGCGTTTGGGTGTACGGATTTTTGCGCATGCAGCAGTGCACATTTTTATGTCTACGCATGCGTTCGAGCTGTAATCTTTGAGAGAGACGGCAGGGGAGGGGGCCGATTGTTGCCGGTGCTAATTGACGCCGACGGTGTGGCAATGCCGTCTAAGTGCAATGCAGATGCGGGAAGGAGGCTCGAGAAACATTTATCGCGCCGTGGCTCGGAAGCTTCCGTCGCTTCGATGAACGATGACTTTTGATAATTAACCGTTGCACGTTTTGCTGAAAAAAAAAATTTTGGCGTTTTTAGCAGTATTTTCGAGTCTGCGGATACGTGCTTTTAATCCGATTAAATTGTGCAAATTAAATAACGATGAAAGCTTTTGATTTTCTCTTTTATGCCGAGTGTATTAAATAAGTTTTCACTTGTAAAAATTTTTTAGGACATACATAAAATATATAGCGTCTACAAAGTTTAGAACGCGTCGCTGTAGCGCATTTTACGGCAGTCTTGTAAAGCTGCAATATCCCCCGAGCATTATTACGCTCGATTCTGGCAGTGCCAATCATACTTTTCTGAACATCGAACTCGGGGATGTAAGCTTCCGAGTCGCGCGACAGTTTTTTGTTTATACTTCGTTAAAAAAAATGGCCAATTTCAGAACGGGTGAATTGAAGGGGCGAGACAGAGAAGAGAGAGAGATGGCCAAACACGCGCGAACAAATGAATTTTTTTCGAAAAGCCTTAAAAGTGCAGTGCAGAAAAGAAAGGAGAGGAGGCAATCCCGGGGCCGCTATAGAAAGTGGCAGCGGCAGTGAAAATATTGTTCGTCCCATCTTCACTTCATTAGTATTCGTTTAGCCCAGGGGGCCGGGCGTGCTCCCCCGCTCTGGGGGCCACTCTCCTCTCGTCATTTTCACACCTCGTCTGGTGCATAATTTACGCGCGCGCGGCTCTCGGCCCCCCCCCCCTTGCCATTAGAGGGGCCCGAGAGAGGCGTTCGCTGCTGCTGCTGCTGCTGTCGAGTGGCCGCGGGTGCTTAACACCTCAAAGCAATCATTTCGGCGACTCGTTAACCCTCGACGACGCGACGAAATTCAGGCGCACGCTGCTGCCGCTGCCGCCGCCGCCGGAGCCGACACACCACCCCCCCGCCCCTCCGCCCCAGCCGCCGCCGGAGAGAAGAATTACACGGGCGTCGGGGCATGCATGCTTACACACACTCGGGCAGCACGTGTGCACGAGGCTCGAGTTGGGGCGCGTATGGGGTTGAATTAAGCCGCAGGTAGTTCAGGCACTTCAGACAGGGCGACGAGACAGGCTCTAGTAATAAGGGGGGGGTGGGGGGGTGTGCACTTCTCTCGCCAGCGACGCCAGCGAGCGAGCGAGAGAGAGAGATGGAGCCTATCTCGTGTGCCTTTGCACATATAGGCTCGCTTGCTCGCTCGTCTAAGAGTTACTACTTAAGAGAGTGCGAAGAACTTGTCCCCGGGACCACCCCCCCCCCCGCCCCTTGCCCCCACGTGCCGAGCGCTTCATTCATGCGACGCTGAACGTGTTTGCAAAGCGCTTTTTTTACCTTCCACACCACTTGTCCGCGCCTTTTTCTTCCAGTTTTCCCGATTTTTCGTTGTAAGCCTCAGCGCCGTCATTGAGTCTGCGCGCTCGCGCGCGCGCGCGTGTGTGTGCCCCCGGACGCTCGAGAGCCGCCCGAGAGAGAGAGAGAGAGAAGAAAAAACCCTCGTCGTCGATTGAAATTTTACAAAAGCCCCAATGCAGAGATAGGATGCGCGCGGCCGAGCGGAGAGAGCGCGGCAGCCGGCTAAAAAATGACTTTCTCCTTCCCGATCGCACCGGCACGTCGTTATTGATCAAAAAAAAAAAAAAGAAAAAATTGAGCGCCCATCCAACGCCAGTCAGCAGCAGCGGCACTCGAGCCTCGGAGACACAGCCGAGGTGCAAGGCTCTCTCTCTCTCTGCGTGCGCTCGCCGGGCGTGGAGTCCAATACGCGGGGAGATGAAAGCGTAGTAAGTTACCGAAACGCACCTCCCTCTATCTCCCGATCTCGCTCCCTCTCTCTCTCTCTCTCGCTTCCCCGCGCGCTCGTTCGTTGCGGCGTGCGGAGCGAGGCTATCTGCAAAGTGGACATGTATGTAGTATAACGTTTCGGAAGCCGAGGGGCGAGGGGGGGAGGGGGGGAGGGCTGGCACCGCTCGCGCGCAGCAGTGGTGGTCTTTCTCTGGCTCTCCTAGAGGAGAGACATCACCAAAAAGTATAGAGTATCCAGCGCTGGTACACGCGCGCGTACGTGCGCGAGGAGGAAGGAGGAGGAAGGAGGAGGCAGGAGGAGGAGGAGGAGCAAAGAGCTCTAACCCTCGGAATATCGCAGCCGGCGAAACAGTTATACGTATAGGTAGCAGTACAATACTTAGCTTGGCGATAGAGAAAGATAGAAAGGGTCGAAGAGGGCTTCGTCCCGAGCCAGAGAGGAGAGAGAGAGAGAGAGAGAGAGTACGTTCTCTCTCTCTCTCTCTCTCTCTGGCTTGGAGCACAGAGTCGAGAGGAGGAATAAAGCGGACTCGGTCTGCTGGTAGTAGTAGGACGACGAGAGAGCGAGATGTACGAAGAGCGGCGCCCAGCTGGAGCCATGTGCATCGATCTGAGTACAGGCGCCAGCCGTCCTATCCGTCGACTCGTTCGTCCGTGAGAGTTCGACCCTGCCCCACTACACGCGCAACGCGGGAGAGAGCCCGCTCGAAGCACGGAGCCGCCGCCGCTGCTCGTTTCGCAGCCGAATCCTTCCGCAGCCGAGAGAGAGAGAGAGAGAGAGAGAGAGACGGAGCTCTCCGGAGCAAACGCCACCTTTTTCGGCCCAAAGCGCTAATCGCTAATGGCCCCCCCGGGAGGGATTGTTTAGCCACTTCTCTCCTTCGGGGGCGAGGATCCTGCACCCGCGGCGGAGAGCGCATTCAGATGCGCAGCGTGGGAAGGAGTAAAGGAGGGCAGCGAAAGAAAGAAAAAGGAGGGAGGAGAGAGAAAGGGAGAGAGAGAGAGAGAGAGAGAGAGGAGCATCGGGTTACGCGAGAGATAGCGAATTTTCGAATAGCGATCTCTTGGCTTCAGGTTCAACGAACTCGCGCGCCGCTCTCTCTCTCTCTCTCTCTCGCCCCCGTGCAGTATCCGTTTTACGCTATCGCCTCCAACAACGACGACGACGACGGCGGCGCTCTCGCGCTTTCTCGCGGTAGTCCTCTCCTCTTACAACCCGAATTCTCCCCGCTGGAGATTCCCAAGCGAATTTCCAGAATACACCGGATCGCACGAGCCAGATACCCGCCCGGCGACAGCTCGGCCAAAACCTTCTCATTATCGAGATTTCTTCGGCGACTCTGGCTCTCTGCGCTAAGGCGATATATCCGAGCGGGGCGCGCGCAAGCTCTCGGGCGCTTTTTTCGCCTCGCCGCCGCCACCGCCGAAAGCTCGCAAAGATCACGACGATGACGACGACGAGGAGGACGATGATGATGATGATGCGGCGGAAAAACTGGCCGCCCGCGCGCCCAAGTCGAGGGAGTATGACAAATTGCGAGCGCGCGGATCGAGAGGAAATCCAATCGCCGTGGAGAGGACTCGCTCTTTTTTTCCCTCTGGCTTGCTCTCTCTCGGTACAAATGCAGCTTACGGCGACGCGAGCCTCGGGGGGGCAGGGATCGATTGCCGAAGATATTCTCCCAAAGTGCGCGCGGGCAGAAAAGTAGTGCGACCCTGCCCCCTTCCCGAACTATCTCCAACTAGTTCATCTCGTCCTGGACTCCGTCAGCCGGCCGATGTCGTGACCTTCCCCGAGACTTTCAAGTACCCCCGCGCACCGCCACCGCCGAGCGATCGCCTGTTCGATCCGCCGCCTCTTTTTCGCGGCTTAAACTTGCAAAAATTCAGGGAAAAAAAAATCAACACTCCGAACTCGAACGCAAGTTCGGGTGCACATGCTGACGCGGAGGCGCGGCGCGCCGATATATATCTGTTATATTCGCAGCGTCTCGCAGATACCGGTGGCGCAAAGTTTCGCCAAACGCCCGAGAGAGAGAGAGAGAAAGAGGGCGGGCGACGACGCAGCGCCCGCGCGGACTTGCGAGTATGTGCAACACTAAAATGAACGACTCGTTGCAGAGATAAACTGCTAATCCTCACTTCACATGCTTCGCGAAAATCGCTTCCGCAAGTTTGACGACACCATTAACCCACTTGGGTAACAAAGAAGTCGGGGCGCCCGCCGAAAAATTGACGAATAACTCTCATTATGGACCTTGGATGATACTAGATTGTGATTAATGCCATCGAGAGTCGCTGGATGATGCACGCGAATTTTAACCATCGGCGGAATCAATTTTCCAGAAGCCCGTTGTTGTTGTATATACATATCGAGAAGAATTTTGCGAGGGAAACATTTTCGCGGAACAAGTGCAATATCCCCCCCGCGCGTTTTAGACATTAATTTCGCTTTACACTTTGTCATTTCGAGCCGCGCGCTGCCCTTTTCTACTCCCTAACAAATTACATCCGATAGATTGACCGGAGCAGACGGGCGAATCACGGCGGAATGTCGGGCGGAATAATGTGCCTCGACTTTAGTGCGGGACTTACTGGGTATATGCGAGAGAGAGAGAGAGAGCAGTTCCTCGAAGAATTTCGTATAAAGGATCGCTGAAAAGATTCGTCGCCAAGACCTGTTAAGAGAGAACCGTCGCGCATAATGGCTGATCTACTCGACACTATCTTCCTCTCGTGCATAACTGCTCCGTAAACTACAAGAGGCATTTATGGCGTTCATATAAATGATAACATGAATTTCGGTTTTATTTTTTTCTAGATGATAATAATAATAATTAGCGTGTCTTGCGTCGTAAAAAAAAACGACCGCTAGAGTACATCGATGAGATGTGAAAATTGCGACTAAAAACATAGAATTTTACGTGTTAAATGCACACGTACCATATATGTGTCTATAAACTGTTGAAAAAGTTTAGTAATATCGTGTTAAGATAGTTCGTTTCACACAGTTTTAATGCCGAGAACATAGAAAGCAGACATGCATTTATTCAATATTTTTGAGGAACTTGTCTTATATGATTTATCAAGCCAGTTCAAAAATTTTGAATATAAGTACCGGTTGTATTGCGCTGTACTTATTTAAAAATATCATTCCTAATATTTCGAAGCTTAACGTGCGAGCCAAAGCATTAATTTCAAAATTTCAATTGTAAATTGCACGAGTATTTGAATAACTGAATATTGCCTCTGAATATACAGTTATTCATCATCAATTTCAATCTCAATTTCGTTAAAGTCGTTTTGGAGTAAGCAAAATTGTGACTGTCCTCTTCTTAAAAAACAAGTAAATGATTCTTGGCAGGTTCATCGAATTGTCGCCAAATGAGTTGATCGTTTACCCCCAGTAACTTCCGGCAATGCATTTTTACTTTTTTTCCGTTAAGAATATACGTCCGTCTCCTATTACCAGTTTCTCAAAGTTTTATTAGCCGCGTTTCATCAGGTAGTAAACGAGCGGGGCGTATAATATCGGAAAATTCATTTATTCGAGCGTTCAAAAAAAAATGGAAGGTTCTTTTAGTCCCCGGCAGCTGGTTATATTTTGAAGTTTTGAAGCATGCAGCTTTACAGAAAAGAAGCAGCGCTAACCATACGCGACGCACACGATGCGGAAGTTTTCTCGAGAAAAACGCCTTAACGACTTGACCATCGTAAACTTTATACGGCGCCTCTCTCGAAATAATCGTTTTCGGATTTTCTCAGCCATCCTCGAAATGTGTGTATGTATGTATGTATAAAGGACGCTGATAATTCGAGCCGCGCGAGCGGAGTGAAAATAAATTGCTCCTCATTTTCTTTTTCGGCGGCGGCGTAAAGCAATTTCGAAATTTTACCTCGCCCGCCGCTCTCGTGCTTTTTTATGGAACGCGAGTGAGAGAGAGAGAGAGAGAGAGTTTGCAAAAAGTTGTAAACACTTTTTAGCGCGGATGATGGGATCGATAAAAGTATTACGATCATAATAAAGCCACTACTTTAATGGTATAATTTTCCCTCGGAATGCCTTTGCCTTGATTCGCTATTCATTTTTCGCCGACGACTCTTCGCCGCGTCTTTTCGATCGAGGAAAAACTGCGCGACGCTTCGGTACATCGACGGAATTGTCGCGTTCGCCGTAACAAATTAGATCTTACGAAAAAGTTTCCGAAATTAATTAAGTCCGCTTCTTCTATTACCCCCTCTAAAAAGTCTCGCTAGCGTGAAAAAAAAGCCTTATCTAAACACATCAAGGGTGTCTCTCCCCCCTCGGAATCACTGTTTTGATACCACCAGTCTTTAACGTAGCCCCACAAGATACAACAGCCCGATCCCCCGATCCGACAAGCAAAGCAGTTAAGCCGGTACGCGCCTTTGGCAAATTTCGGAAAGTGTAAACAATTTTGAGTAATTTCCGAGTACACTGCAAGGATACCGGGCACTTTGCGTTACGTAAAAATAAAAAAGCTCTTTCAGTTCCGCGCGTAAGAAGAGCACTTTGCCCCCGCCGCACTGCATGCGGCTCCTCTCTGTCAGTGTGAGGGTGATCGATTCGAAGAATTTTAAATAAAATCCCTTTGGCCGGGAGTACTTCGGGAGAAGGTCAATTTAAATGGGTGAAGAGACTCCGTTCAAGGACGTGTATTAAGGTTTTTTTTTTTTATTCTAGGAAACTCGACATTCGCTGCGTACGATAATAATTCAATAAATTGATCGATTAATTTGTTATGAAAACCTAATTAAATTGCCATACATAGTTTTTTCGGTTAATAATAGAAAATTTTTAATATAAACTTTTGGATAACAGTATTAGAGATAGAAATGGAAACAACGCTTTAAAATCCATTAATATTAATTAAGAATTAAAAGAACGATAGAATCCCCGCGGAGACGCGCAACCGATTTCAAGGATCATGCGAAGACGAACTTTGATATTGCGCGACAATATTCGGCTCGCTTTTTGCAGTCGCCGCAAAGAAAAGGCAGACGATATGACTTCTGTCGTTTTGATACGAAAGCTGTTCCTTTGATCACAATTGACTTTCACCGGCAAACTTGCAAACTCTCCTCGCGCAGCCGATATAGTTCCATCATTTCCCATGCGCGCTGCGCAAGACTTTCCTCGCCAATTATACAACGCGAATCGCCTTCCTGCGAGTCCAGAGAGTTTGTCTATTAGCAAAAGTTCGGGCTTCTCGTGCGACGGGTCGTATAGACGCAGTAGGGCCGTTTCTGGACGCCGAGCGAAAGTTTGTTATACACGTGGACGTTCCTCGCGCGCAAAGGGCCGTAGGCAGACACCTACCGGCTGCGAAAAGGAACGAGGCCGACGTATATATATATTTTTTTCTGCTGCTCCGAGCGCGAGTCTCTCCTCTCGAAGCCTGACGTAGACTCGTCAAAAAGTTTTTCGCCCGTCTCTTTCTCAAAGTTGAAACTTTAACGCCGCTTGGCAAGATTACAATCGCTCCGCGTTCCTCTCTCTCTCCTCCTCTGTCTCCTCCTTTCTCCTACGAGTGTACGCGCTTAAGGGGTGTGAAATAATAAAAAAGGGAAGTAATACGGGGGAAGAGAGAGATTTCGACTGTTCATAAATTCTTGCCTAGAAAGAGAGAGACAGAGACCGCGAACAATTCGAGTCTTTTGAGAATGATGTCGCACCCGGCACTCGTCCGGAAAAACAGCGGCGTTCGGTTTAAACATTGTTTTTCCACGCCGAGGATTCCTCGCGAGCGAGTGCTTTATCGAAATCGCTAAGAAACTGGGTAGTAATAATAAAAAGCTTCGTTTATATACTAATGAGAAAGCCTTGTCGGAGACGCGCGTGCTCGTATCGCTTTAACTTGACGAGAGGCGTCGAAACTTTTTGCATCCGTCATTTTTATCGCCAAATTCTAATAATCGAACGATTTAAGGAGATTCTTATCCAAGAATTCGTCGCCGAACTAACGAGGTTTCGATCTTCAATAAAGGATAATTTATGAGTTGCCAATGGCTTAAGAAGAATAATTGTCTAGGTCAACAGGAGCTTCGATTTCGAGGCATTAGTAGACGATGTAACCCGGGGAGAAGCGATGTTCACTTTTAAAAGACGAACGTTTTATCCTCCCCCAGTCGAATTTTTTGTTAAAATAATGTATATAATCGCGTATCTATCTTTCGCCTAATACTCGCACGAAAGTCCCGAGGCGAGGCGTAAAATTTCGGGAATTTCGAGAATGTTTGAAGTTTCGGCTTTACGCATCGCGGCAGCTCACTTTCAACGTATAATTTAGTCGTTCGAGTGTATTGAAATTGACGTAAAATACAGTATAAAAGTGCGGCCCCCGTACAGTGCGCGAAGTATGTTACGCTCGCAGTCCTGCTCGTAAATACGCTTCTCGCGGTTGTAAAACGTTGAGGTCGGCCCCTCCAGCCGTGTCTTTTATGGCTTTATTTTCGTTTTTTTTTTTGGGGGGGGGGTGGGGGGGGAGGAGGAGCCCCTTTCTTCATCGGCAATGCGCGCTCCTTCGCCGCTCGCGTCCTCTCTCTCTCTCTCTCTCTCCCTCTTTACGTTTCGATTGGTCCGTATTAAGGTGATATACGAGTGGCGCAAAGCGAAAACTTCGATTTCGCGTATTGATTTCACGCTGCGGAGTTAGAGTAGAGCTCTCTGCGAAGGCAGAGAGCTCCGCAGCCGCTACGGGTAAGCCTGACAAACGTTAGTCCGTCAGACACTGTCGTTCGTGCGGCAGTTTCAGGTTACCGAAGGGGTTGCTCGAGGAGATCGGCTCGGGTCGGTTCGCCGGCTAGAGGCGAACTTGAGCCTTGAAATTTAATTTCGCGCCCTCACCTTTTTCTTTTTCTTTTTTTTTTGCTCCCGCTAAGCCCTCCGCGTTTCGCGTGCATTAAACCAATTAGCCGTGCGGGGGCTGCAGATTTGACGCGGAAGCGGTTTTATTGGGGCGCTTCGTTAGCGATGCCCCCCCCGCCGCCCCGCAGCTTCGCCAGATTTAATAAGCACCGACGCGCCCCGCCGCTTGTATTTTCAAATGGCTATACGAATCGAGCTGGCAATTGCTCTCTCGTTCTTAGTGGTATTCTTGGCAAGCTATTTTACTGCTTTTAATTGGAATACATATTTAATGAGCAACTTTGTGTCGCTCCCGGTTATACGGAGGGAAAGTGATGTATTAATAATTGTAAGTGCAAGGATTATTATTTTTTCAATTTTACATCGCGCTTAAAGCTTAGCAATTTTGTCTATTTAACGAATTGAAATTGAAAATTATTAAGCTTAGGTAATCCGAGGATGCGCTGGTTTTTGCGTCCCGTGTCCTCTTCTTTCGCCTCTATCTTCCCTCTCCCCCTTAGTTATTTCTTACTCCCGGGTCCGCCGTGTTTTAAGACAGACTTTCGGTTGCGTTCTGCGATTCGAACAACGGCGGCGAGAGGCAAGAGGTTGAAAGGAAATGGCAAGAAAGGAAGTAGACGGAGGAAGGAAACTAAGGGGATTCCGACCAAAGAAATGAATTTACGAGATTTCTTATTCTTATACTTTCGTGTATGAACGCATAAAAGCTTTTCTCTGTGTGCATGGTCACCTTCGTTTTCTATCTGCGGAGACTTGGATTTCGCCTGCAATATCTTAAAAGATCGCCCGAAGCGTTCTGATTGACCGTCGAGTCTCATGGTAATTCGATCGATCAAATCGAACGGATTTACAAATTGCCTTTGTTACATCGTTCTCGTTGTTCGCGGTATCAACAATCTCTTCTTTGAATTTACAAAAAAAGGCAGTTCGAACAATTTAGCGGGGCCGGAATGTTCGCTGGAAGGGGGGGACGGAGCATCTTCGAAATTGCCTTCTAGTAAAAAGTCATGTTCGCTAAGCTTCATAAACAAGTTGCAATCTCATTTTCGAAAATTAATCCATCTCAGAAACTGCTTCGGTCCTCGTTCTTGAATAACAGAATCATTAAAAATCATTGATGCAATAAAGAAAATGCATTCCGAATTTTCGGTCGCACACTCGCACACATTCCGACCCAGATTGTTGTCCGAAGTTCGCCTCAATTGTCCCCCTGATAAATAATACGCAAAACGCATGGTTTTACCAAGTACCTGATCGATATCCACGGCAGTCCCGTTTAGTCTTGTTCTTTCCTTACTTTGTTCGAAAAGCATGACGTGTTCCTCGTCTATGCATAGTGACAGAATGGGATCAGCAAAAGTACGTTGCACCTCCGTTATAACAGTTTGTTTAGTACCGATAAAAAAAAACCCGAGTTTCATACGCTTTTCCTCGGGAAAAGGAGCATCGATATTTCAGTCGGCGCATGCGATCTCTATTTGCCCCGCCTAATTTTTTTTTCGAAAATCGACCACTTATCCGACGGTTCTCTC
Organism: Ormyrus rosae; assembly: GCA_035047165.1. NCBI lineage: Eukaryota > Metazoa > Arthropoda > Insecta > Hymenoptera > Ormyridae > Ormyrus > Ormyrus rosae. The sequence goes on along the minus strand of JAWWML010000012.1, from coordinate 21,502,523 downwards.
GGTAAACTACATTCGCGTGTTCTTCGGACAAAAGTGCATTACTCTCCCAGCACAGATACATAATTCGCCTGATTCCTCGTGTCGTGTTCGATTCTCTCCCCCACGGTATTGGCATCATTAAGCGGCGTAATTTATTAAACGCTGTAACTGCAGGCGTTCCAGCTTTATAACGATGTTTACATCCGCGAAAGCAGAGCGAGTCGATCGCGAAAAAAATCGGAGCCCATCGCGGACGTCATTCCGCCTGGCGGGGGCATTCCGGCCCGTCTCCGGCGGGCAGGATATGCTACCGAGATGGGGGAATAACCTTTCTCATTAATTTTACTGGTGTGCGAACGATCGCGGTAACTGGCCTAACCTAACGCTTCTACCTTGGGTTCCATTAGCCTTGTTGTTAAACTTAGTTACTGAACTATAGACGGGTAGCGAAGGTGCGCGCGTTCGAGCTTCGCGCCGGTCTCCGAGTACGGGCCACGTGGCCACAAATGTGTGGCGCGCGTGCAAATGCTGCTGCTGCTGCGGCTCCGCGGGGCTTTCGGCCGTCGCGCGAACGCCTGGATTTTAGAATTTATATTGCGCCTACCGATATACTTTCCTTAGTTCCTTTTGGCGGTCTCGTCCGTCCGAGCAATTAACCGACTTGTATATTACTTGTGGACTTTTGTCGGATGAGTCTGCCGAGGAGAGAGATCTCGTTCGCATTTTTTTCTACTTTTATGTGGGGCTGCTGGTTTATATTAAAGCTGTATTACTTTTGCTCGATGAATAATATAGAATTATAATGCGACGCTTTATTATAAAATTCAACGTACAGATTAATAACTTATTATTAAGTGTAAAGTTCGCTCAAGTAAGGTTTTTATTTTAATTTTACATGAACTGTTAACTAGAAAGTATAAGATATGTCTCCTTTTTTTTACCAAGAATTCTCGTGTACGAACAAAGTAAGTTCTATTATTATTGTTCTCCATGAATTAACTACGCAACGGAAAGTAAAAAAGCGCCAGTACGTTGAACTTACACTTTACTGCGACACGCTGCATTCCGTTAAAATAGAATGAAAGTATTTCATACTTATAATCTGCACACTGAAAAAACGATCCTCTTATTACAAAAAGAATCCGCTTGTCAGAAGAGAAAATTCTTCTCAATATTTGTCCTAGCGGATTTCCTCTTGTGACTCGCGGAAAATCCTCTTTAAATCAAGTTGTATGGTCACAAAAGGAAATCATTTTGAACGCAAATGTATTTTCAATTTAATAAATTGATTTACAGGAGGAAATCAATTGGTTACTAAAGGACTTCTATTTGTAATAAAAGAATTGTAATTTTAGAATTAACTCGCTAGAAAGTCAAAAGGCAAAGGGGAAAAAAAAATTTTTTGAAAACATTTTCAAAAAAGCCCCCCCAAAGACCTCTGGCGGGACTTACCGGGTTTTTTTTCCCCTTGGGGAAAAAAACTAATACTAGGGAATAGAACCAAAAATATGCTGTTTTTGTAACCAATTAAAATTACATTCTCGACGAAAAGATTGCGAGGAAGCAGTCCTTTTGTGACTAGCTTAAATCCTCTTATACTTAAGAAGATTGATTACGAGAGGATTTTGATGAAAACTGAAAACTGATTTTTCGATTCAAATAGATTTTATTTGATCTGAAAGGAAAAACCGATTTATAATGAGCGGGTTAAATGCAGAGGAATATAATTTCCGTATAAGAGGACTCTTTCTGAGTGCATAAGTTTTAATTTTTAAGTTCTACACGGAAATAAGTCACGAAATGGATTAGTGAGAAGCGACAGTTTAGCTTCCACATAAAGAAGTTCAATGCAATTGGGCATTAGACAAAATGCCTACACTGAAAAAAGATTCCTCTTCTTACGAGAAAATCCTCTCAATATTTTCGTCAGCGAAATTTCTATTTATAAGAAAAGGATTCTGCTCCTCTCAAATAGATTTCTATTTAGTTGGAAAAGCCATAATTTTGTCTGAAAATGAAATCTATTCCTCACAAACAATATTCCTCTTATTACAAATGGAAATCCCGCTGACGTAAATATTGAGAGGATTCTCAACATTCTCGTAAGAAGAGGATCGTTTTTTTCAGTGTATAATCACGTATTAAGAAATAGTGGCGGTACGGCGCAACCCCTTATTCGCTCTACACGTCAACTTTTTTCGCTTTCATCGTCCGCCACATCGCCGCATCGATATAGACAGCGTTGAAATCGCAGGGAGCGCGTCTCTAGAAAAGCGCCGTTTGCGACGTGAAAACTCTCAGTCTCTCTCTCTCTCTTCCATCCGAACAAAGCCCTGCGCCCGTAATCGCAGCCGCAGTTTGCGGATATATCGCCGGTACCATCTCATTTTGCTTAAGGGAAAAGCAACGCGCCACTTCCCCTTTAGTCAACTAGAAATCCGGACGGGCGCGGCGCTCCGCGCGTTCGTTCCTTCGTTTTTCCATTTCTTTATTCGGGCGACTTGCTCGGATCCCGCCCGGATTCCGAAAAATTTCAATTGGAATTAAAGTTAAGAGAATTTTTACTTCGGGTGTCTTTTAGATTCGACGCTGTACCCCTGAAAATAACATAAATTTATAAGCACTCTTTGCTCACTTTCAATCTATTATCTCGGCTTCATAATGCGTTTTAATCCTAAAAGTTTTTTAAATTTTTAACGTTGTTTATAATGGCTAAAATTGGAAAATACAAAATTAATTAGCAGCGATGTGCTTTTTCTTGATAAAAGGTTTTAAACAGGAACAAAAAACTTTTATGATGTAACTGCTGAACAAAAATACTTAAAATTTTATTATAACGATTCAATTTACTTAATTTGTGTTATCAATGTGCAAGGAGCTTTAAAATAATTATGAATAAGTAGAGCCGATATATGTATTTTAGACTAAAAGCTATTATTTTTAGTTTGATATAAGTAATAATCAGAAACAATTTGTACACATTTGCCCTGCCGCGAAAGTCGATTCGCAAAGATAGCAGAAAATTAGTTCTGAATACGAAAATATCTCTTATTTTTGCTTCTATTCTAACGTGCTTCTATTAAGTAACGTAATAAAACGTATTTTGACATATATTTAGCAAAATTTTACTAGATAAGTTGCTTTTACTTGGTAAAATAAAACTGGAAAGCTGATTTGCATATTTCTTCCTTGGCGATTATTATTTTACGATAGAAAGTACAATTTGTAAAGTCAGTAAAGAAATTTTTGCCAAGTCAGTAAAGAAATTAATGTCGTAGTTTCAAAAATGTAACAAGAACAACGAAGCGTACGCATGACGTCTGACTATATTCTGCCCTTATCTACTTAATTCGTAAATATAGGCACAGTACTTTTCCCGTATTCCGTAAATTGATCATTAGATGTTTTTTAGGTTTATTTAGCAACATGAAACAGCGTTTGTATTTTTCCAATCGTGCATGATTTTATATTTAGATGATGTTATATATACAAGATGTTAAAATGTACGTGCTATACATCTATATAGTTTATACTTTGTCATGCCGAATGCTTCTTTCAAACTTTGTAGGGAACGGATTAATAAAAATATTATTCTTGTTTAAAACAGTTTTATTCTTTTTGTTGTAAAGAAAATAAATATTAAGAAATTAGTTTAATATTTTAAATCTTTCAATATTATGAATTCGTTATCTTTATATAACTTTATATGACAAAAATAGAAAAATCTTCGTATTAAATTTTAAAACTTTTGACATACAGACAAGACTTAGCTAGTGGACAGTACCATTGGTAAAGAAATAAAATGTCTTACAATTGTAAAATAATGTAACGCTAATATTGTTAGCGTTTATATTTTCAAAGCAGATATTAATTTCACGTTTCATTGGAAACTCTGCAGCAATTTGTGTGGCTGAAGTAAAAGTTTGAATTATTAAATATTTTTCAAAAATCATCAATAGTTGATTCTGGATTAAGACTGATCAATAATTGAAAAAGATACATATCAGCTATTTAAAATCGAATTGAAAACCGAAGAAAAAAAGAGAAAACCGATTGTTAATCACGCGGTACCCAGTCTGTCAGGTCGGTGCAGCCCGTAAACAATATCCCTTTGCGAGCTAATAACAAATAGCGAACAAGCGTTATAGATAGAAAATAATAAATCGTATTAGCGCGAGCTCGAAGCTCGGCGGCGGCGCTCTCTCGCCCGTATTCTCACGCGCAAAAAGCCACAAGCTTTTTGCGCCGCCCCGCGCGCAGTGCAAGGCGTTGCGGCACGCAACGCCGCCACGCGGGAGCCGGGCCCGGTCACACTACGGAGTATATACGGAGAGCGCGACAAGAAGCGCCAGTCCCTGCGAGAGCCGATAGTTTATATATTATTTTTAAAGCCGCAAACGTATCTCTCCTTCCAGCTCCGGAGAGCGCCGGATTTTTCGCCGGGGGGAACTTTTTCCCCGCGGCGCGCGAGAAGACCATTTAACGTCGAACGCCCGGGATCCGAGCGAACAACTTTAATTGGATCACATCGACGAGTGCTTTCTTGCTCTTCTTCGACGTTTTACGTCTTTAATTCTCACTTACCTTCGGCGATTCTTATTATCGACTACGTTTCGTCAATCGTCGTAGGACGATGATGCTTTGCAATGCGACGATTTTAATCTTTTTTCTGTTTCAATCTTTTATTTATAGGATAAATTTATTGTCTTTTATCAAATTTTTGTTGAAAGTAAAATTATCTATAAAATAATATTAGTTGTATCTATATCGGGAATGAGATTTACATAAAAAGTTTTATATTGATTTATTACCAGCTAAAGTTAATATATTCATTGCGTAAGAATTCATTGTGAAAAGTTTTATTAATATTGCAATATTGACTCAAACTGAAAAGGTGTAAATTAACAATATACTTTAATAACCACTGTTGCATTGAAATAATTCAAATTTTCAAACTAAAATTCTTTAATGAAGCGCGGAGAATTAAAACGAAGCGTCATTTAAATGGTACTAAGACGACAGTACGTATATTGTAATTTATTTCGCCTTGCGTACGAAATGAGTAGATTATTTCGCGGTGGCGCCACCGTATAAAACAAAACTCGCATGGGTTGGCGCACGCAATACGTACGAGAGACGTCTCGACGAGTTTAAATAAAAATCCGCAAGGACAACGGGACAACAGGAGGTAACTCACCCGGCTCGGCAAAGGTGATGATCTCCGAAGTTCTCGCGTAGAAATCGTCCATCACCTCGGACTCGTGCTGGGAGCCGTAGAGATCGTCGTAATCCTGGTAAGGCGGCACGTTCCGCTCGAGGTCCTTGTCCTCCGCCTGCTCCGCGTTCCTGTACGAGTACTCGAAGCCGAACTCGGCGTACGGCTCCTGCTCGTGGCTCCCGCGAGCCGGCGACGGCGGCGGTGGCGGCGGCGGCGGCGCTCTGACGGGCAGCTGCTGGGCCTCCGCTCGGTATATCGTCTCGAGGGCCAGGCGCTTGGGGACCTGGGCCAGGGTACGGTTGACATCGGGCCTACTTCTCAGCCCGAGCTTGGAGAGTATCTGGTGCTTGATCGCCTCGAGGCGCAGGTCGTCCGGGTTCGGGCCGGCCTCCTTCGGCGTGCGGTGAAGGTGAGCGTGCTGCTGGTGCGGGCAGCCCGGGCAGGTCTGGTGGAGGCTCTGGCGGCCGGAGGCGAGCGCCGGGCAGAGGGTCAGGCTCGAGAGGAGCAGTGCTAGGAGGAGGAGGCTCGTCCTCCCCGGGAGATCGGCTCGCGCTACTGCCGTCGCTTCCAGAGTGACGAGTCCAGAGCGGTTCGGCAGCTGGCGCATGTCGGCGGCGGCGGCGGCGAGTCACCTCTTCCTCCGGCCTCCAGCACGTATCGCCTCGGTGAACCGCGAGCCCTCCCTGATGTACCAGCTATCGCTTCCCTCCTCCACTTCCAGCGGCGGTAGATCAAGGCCAGACTCGTTTGCTCGGATGCTGCTGCTGCTGCTGGTGCTGCTGCTGGTGCTCGGGGACTCGCCCGGACTCTCTGCGAGAGGCTCTTCTTGCTGCGTGGCTGCGACAGCGCTTGCGGAGGAGACGGCAGAAGGTGATGACTGCAACAACGGGGAGAAGGCATCCTCGCCCAAACCCCCCATTACCAATGTACCTGAGCCCGAGAAGCCGAATTCTGCTGACCGCCAAGTGCCTGGAGCCTCGAGCTAAGGCTTCTCCCTCCAGCCATTCGCGCGACCGCTGCCGGTGAGACTTGCCTGCCGCAAGCTAGCTGCCTCTGATGCAAGATTACTGCAGGATACTTCGTTCAGTGAGTACGCGCCGCCGACTTCTAGGGACGTCTCGACTTTCTTGGGCACTTTCGATGTATACCTAATGTTTCACTACGAGTAAGGCTCACACGATGCTGATGCACCATTTAAAAAGTCTAGCTGCGCTGGTCGTGCTCGCAAAGTGTCATCCGCGAGGGATCCTCGTGCATGGCTTTGCTACCAGACGGAATCGCGTGCTTCGATCTCGTGACAATGCTCTCTCTGGATCGGAATAATCTATTCTCTTTATACTGGCTCGGCTAATAATCGCTTAAGTCTACCAACTATGAACTTGAAACTCGTGGCCTGGAAGCAGTGTGTATACAATCCATCGGTTTTTAATTGCGGGAACGCTCAGACGCGCGCGCGACCGGTTTACTCGGGCACATGTCCTAGCCGCTCTCTTTGTATTTCTCTCTCTTTCTCTCGCTATACTCCTCCGATCCCCCGGTCAAATTTACAAAAAATTCACTAAACTTATATCGGACTCGTCATGTATCAATCACAAGTGAGCGCACCGCGCCAAAGAGCTCCCCCGGCGCACTGAAAAAGGCTTAAATTTCTCTCCTTTTCCCTAATGTAACATCCCAACGCTTCCGCTCCTCCGTATCACTGGGCCATATACGTCAGAGTGTGTATGTACATAGATCTACCCCTGCGTGTAGGTCGCGGTATCAATATTGTCGCGTTGAAACGACACCGCCAAAGGGATATCATGTATTTTGTATATGATACCGCCGAAGCACGCTTGTCGGAGGCGCGCCGGACACTGAGGTTCATCCACCACCACCACCACCACCACCACCGCCGGCGCCGCCGCCGCCGCCGCCACCACCGCCGCCGACGCCGCCGCCACCACCGCTATAATCTCAGCCACCCACTACGCCGCTCGCAGAGAGCCGGTAACTCCGCCGGTAACCTCCTCTCTCTCTCTCTCTTCTGCGTGTACGTACACTTGCAGGTTTTATATGCTGTCGTCCTGCGTTTAGCGAAGCTGCGCGCGCGCGCGCGCTTTAGGGACCGATCCTCTCTCGTCTCTCGCGCGCCTCCCCGTCTCCGTCTATATATTCTAAGCGCCTGCGGGAGCCCTCCACGTGGCCGCCGCGTGGTCCTGCGCGGCTCTCCTCTCTCTCTCTCTCGCTTAGTAATTGCGCGCACCGGGGCCCGAGCGCGCCGCTGAATTAACGAGCCGGCGATTATCGCCGAGCTCCTGATTTATTGACGCCGACAAGGCCGCTAAGCGACGATCGGGGGCTCGCGAGGACCTTAACTCGAAGGAGCTGCCCGATATACAGCCGCTTAAGCGGCGTCTTTTGGTTGAAACTAACTTTTTAGCCTTGGCGGAATAAGGTTATTAGACCTTTTACGTTTTTAACGGCCCTATTTGTTTTTGTATTTTATAGTAGTTGTTGCTAAAAAAAAATTCATCGAAATATTGAAATTTTTTATAGCGCGTCCGTTCCATTTTTTAATAACTGTATATTTTTATGCTGCAATAAAGAGGAAAGCTTCCTCCGAGGAATTTCCAAAAATTGGAGGGCGTCCGAAGGGTAACTGTAGAAATGATGGTTTTACCCAGAATTCGGAAAAGACAAATAAGCTCGGTAAAAAAGATTTTATTTATGAACCTGGCATTAACATTTATGAAGTCTATCGGGGGGGGGGGGGGGGGGTTATCGGTGCTTTTTCGAAAAACGTAAATCCTCTCGGGAGTTTTGGTTCATTTAAATGACTCCGACTTATTACTTTCAACTTGATCAAAAGGAATAAAATCGAGTACGCGTTTGCACAAGTTTGTAGCGAATGCAAGCAACGGACTTTGACAACTAAAGAAAAACGCAATGTTTCCGCGATGAAATAAAAGTACACCGTTTAGTAACGTTTAAGATTCACGCGCAAGAAACGAGAGAAGGCTCGAAACGCGGCGGACGTTGAATCGCGAAAGCCGCGCTGGTGCATTAGAAAAGCTGCAGTTTCATGGAGAACGCGCGAGACTCGATCGGGGGAAAAGTGCCGCAGAGAGAGAGAGAGAGAGAGAGAGAGAGAGAGAGAGCGGCCCCCGGAATTTCGATATTAGTAATATTTGCGGCTCTCTATGGTCAGAGACGCGTGTATTATATTGTCGATAGAGGGAAAGAGACCGAGTCAGGACTAGGAAACAGAGAAAGAGAGAGAGAGAGAGAGAGAGAGACAGAGTTTGCTGTAAGCATATTGATCAGGAGACGGTAGTTGGCCGCATGCCACGTGGTGAGGCTGCGAGAGAGAGAGAGAGAGAGAGAGAGAGAGAGAGCAACGAGCGGGAGAGGCGCCGGCCTCTCCGTATTATGAGCCAAGGCTTCCATCTTCGAGCTCTCCCTTAGCTCGGGGAATCTTGAACGGCGACGCTTCCGAAAAAGCCGAGAGGAGGCTATACGCCTTTTTCTCGGCGCGGTTCCCCATTTTTTTTCTCCCCGGCAACTGGCCTTTGGCCTCCTCCTCCCCCCCGCCCCGCCAAAAACCCTTCCCGGCTAATTACCACCGTCCCGAGACTGGCGACGAGGCCCGGGAGACGAGAGAGAGCATAGTAGCCGGTCCGAAATTGAGACGTTAACTTAACGAGCCATCTCGAGAGTGCGGCCCCGCGATGCAGAGGGTGCGGTTCTCCGTCTCTCCCCCACCCCCCCTCCCCGCGTGCGTGCGCCGATATTTCATTTGTCCGCAGCTCACGCATCGTAAAAGGATATATCGGGGGAATTAATTCCGCCGCGGAGGTCTCGCGGAGAGGAGGCCTTGGCCGGTAAAAAATTTTTAAGATAATCGGGAGGAGAGAGACGGCTCTCGGATGATGGGAGAGAGCCGCTAAACTGGGCGCGCACACGAGGCGAAAAGAAAGGGAACCGCCTTCTTGGGTGGCTACCGGTTTCACGATCACACCCCCTGCCGCTTCGCGAACTTTCCTTAGGGGGGAGACACACTATTACTTTGTCGTCTTTTTATTTTGCGTAAGAGCGCGAGAGGAAGCAGTGATCGCGCTGCTGCTCGTCGGTGCAAGCGAGATTTTCCTGAATTGGTTTACCGATCGAAGGTAAAGTTAGATCTTCGCGTTAGACACTGTACATATCGTAGTGGGTGACTTGTAAAATTTCGTAAATGTCTTACCTCGTGCTCGCCCCAGACGGAATATCTGCATTACCGTTTGCGCGTACGTACGCGAGGAAGAAAAGGATTCTGCGCCACCGACGGTCGATAAAGCAGGCAGCGCTCGAAAGCTCGTTCGCCGCAGAGAATTCAAAAATCCACACGACGATCGTCTCGGCAAAGTCTCGCCGACTTAGCGGCACGACGCCGTTCGTCGGCGAGCCGAGACGCGGTGAAGGTTATTAAAAGTAGCTTCGAGCCTTCGACGGATAGGCTTAAGAGAGAACGTTGCAGTCGGTCGGTCGCGCTTGCAAATAAAATCGATGGCCGCGGCGGCGGCGGCCCAAGTGTATGTCTATACCGGCGAGGCGGCTCGGCGCGCCCGAGTACATACGAATTAGATTGATCTGCCATTATGTTGTCTGGCGGCCGTCTCGACCGTTGATTAGCGCCGTGCGTTCCTGGAATCGGAGAAGCGGCAGCGGCGGCAACGGCGGCGGCTCTCGCCTCCCTCTCCTTTTAGGACAAGAACTGTCTCAATTTCGCCGATGAGTTTTTTGCGATCGCGCTTTTTCCCTCTTTCTCCCAATCTTCGCACCCATCGATTACTTTGGCGAATCCTATTTCTGTTCTTTTTTTTTTTAACGGGCCACCGTTGACAGTTTTGTCTCTTACGTGCTCTCCTCGGTACAGGGAGAGAGTATGTGGCGAATGCACCGATAACGGGAGCGCGGAGAGCTGCCAAGCCGGTGACAGTGCCGATCATTCCATATGGCAATTATATTTCATATCTGTGTGAGTGAGAGAGAGAGAGAGAGAGAGAGCTAATCGAAACAGGCAACCCCTTATTGGTTCTTTTACTCTCGGGCAGAAAAACAGCTCGTTTGTATAAGAGTGACGCTCGCTGTGCGTCGTATTTTTAGTGCCCGATCGTGGAATTTAATGAAGTTTATAAATTACAATGTTTATTCCAGAGTTATTAAAGCTTTTTATAAATCGGCGCCAATTTCCGCGATACATAGTTTCTATCGTGTCTGAGACGTTTTTCTTTGCCTTCTAAATCGCTTTAATGAAACATAATTGTTACACACAATTATTTCGAATCGAATCAATCACTCTAGGAAATCCAAGTGCAATCTCGTCATTTGTAAAAGCCGCTTTGCTTTCGTAGTAAATAAAATTTAATTTTGATTTTGATTCGAAATACTTTTTTACAGAGACAAGCTTCAATTTAGAATCTAAAAACACTATAGCAAGTTGAACAAAATGTCAATTTGATTAATTTAAAGCTCTCTTGTGCAGCGGAACTTTTGACGTCTGAAATGTATGCTACATTGAGATAAATGGCCTTGAGGCCGCATAATCGCACATGATGCATTTTCGTGTATTATAAAAGCATTAATTTAGCGAATTCCTTCAAATATCGCGCGCACTTAAGAGCGCAAGTTCAACGAATGCATTTCTGTGCCGTCGAGCTTTCTACGACTTTTTATGCAGCGGTCAGTAGCTCCTTTCCTTTATCAGGCAAATCTCGTGCTTGGTTTTCTCGAGTCACAGAGATAAATGAAACTCTCATACAAAAATAGCGCGACGATAAGGGGGGTCTTAATTATGAGAAGAACTTTTTTAGCGTCTACAACCGCAATCGTCACCATAAATTTTCACGCTCCTCGCGGCTTTTTATAACCGCGTCCGAGTTGAAATGGAAAAAAAAAATTATGCTTTGCTACTTAGCTGGATCGCAATAGGAATTGAAATCTCATTTATTCGCGCTTTTAAGCTCGGGGACTTGGATCGTCTTAAAAGACGTTACAACAAAAAAGCAGACGCGAGCGCGCAATTCTCACATGGCCGCGCGGCGTTCTGAAACATTTAGGGAAGGGAGCCCTCCTCCGATTTGGGCGCTTATACGCGCAATCTCGGGCTTGCGATTGTATTGTCATTTTAAAGAGCCGGGAGACGCGACTGACCTCGAGAGAGAAAGAGAGTCAGAGAGAGAGAGAGAGAGAGCCTTCGCTCTCGTTTGTCAGAGACCTCTTTGAGCGGTATGGGTGAATGGCTGTTGCTCATCAGCTCTGATTGTTTGAGCCAGTGGATCAAGTGCACTGCATACATATGATTGATACATACAGATACAAGCAAGCAGGCAGCCGGGCAGGCAGGCAGGCAAGCGAGCAAGCCTCTGCCGAGTTGTCGGCATATAACATCTCTCGCCTCCTGACGTGCGCTGATGTATGTGTGTCATATGTTTAGCTATTTCAAACTCACGGTCAGTTTTGTTCTCCGGCTTTCGTGTCCATGCGGCTGCTGCTTCTTCTTCTATTTTCTCCTTCCTTTTCTCTGCCCTTCTCTCTCTCTCCACTCTCTCTTTCTCCACTTGTCCGTGTAATTGCCTCTCATTTTCGTGTACGCCGTAAGTGTTATATGCAATTTTTCAAGGATCTTCAATTTCGCTCGAGTACCGGTATGATCAGGAATCCTTTTAAACGCTCTCTCGGCTTTCAATTACTAAATTGAGCTTACGTTACGAGCGTGGAGTTTGTAAACAATTATTTTATATGTTCCGGCTGAAAAAAAAAAAGAATTTGCTAATGACTCTCGCTGATTTCGTCAGTTTTTTTCTTAATCACTTGAACTACTTGTTCGAGTTATGAGTGTTATTTCCACAGCTGATAACCTACTCAACTTATGCATCAATCATCGTTTTTATTATCGCTTTCAGTGTAAAGTCATTTCTTCCGTAGAAAAACATGACAAACTAAACGTGCAGAAGAAAGTTCAAAGCAAAACTAAATCAACGAAGAATTTATTGGTTATAAGCAAATTTTTTCATTGTTTTTAACAAATTAATTCAATAAATTTCTTTCCAATAATGTGTCTTGCGATTATAAAACGATTCCTTACCCACTGTTTACGTTTGCACAAATAATACGTAACACAGATTTGCTCTTATCGTCCGGTAATTAAATTCTCGTTAAAAATAAAGCAGTTTCTAAATTTTTGCTTGCGACAAATACACGCATATTTGAGCAGATAAAACGAAGGCAGAACCTACCCTGGTACAAAATTAACCAGTTGGGCTGGTTAATGTGTATTTTAAAAAATAAAATATCCTTGCATTGAAATAATCACGAGCGAATAATTAATTATTTAGCAATTTGTCGTTTTCAACTAAAAAACAAGCTGAGAATTGGCTAAAAACTGCTTAACGCTTCCACCAGGGTAAAGGGGCCCGTAAAAATTGTTTAATTTGCGAGCACGCCAGCTGATAAGGTATTCAGATACGTTCCTCGTCGCAAAAGTACAGCGGCGAGAGAGCTCACAAAAAAAAGAAACTCTAAATTATTAGTGGGCGAAGCCTTGGCGCAAGACAGAAAGAGAGAGAGAGAAAGGGTTTGTGGCCTAAAAAAGCAATCGGCACGGCGTTATATTCTCCCCCGCGAATGCAGCGCGCGCGGGGCTCCGCCTTTTTTGCCCGGGCTTTCATTAGAGCCGCGCGCGCGATAGCGATCAAAGACAAAGGGCTCTTCCGTAGCTTTAGCAATTTTGGAGCTCGCCGGCCGCCGCCGCCGCCGCCGCCGCCGAGTGATTGAATGCGGATGTGCGTGTGTGCAAGTCGCGGGAGTCGCGCGCTGCCGAAGAACGGTGTTCCCCGCGCGCCGAGCGGGGAATCGAGCGAAATTATAGAAACCCCCGCGACGTATTTCAGAGCCACGATGGCTATCTGCCCCTTCTCGGAATTCTGCATAAAACAGAATGCGTTATTATCGCGCGAAGCGTTGCAACAGCCATCCGGCAACGAATTGGTAATCTGGATTTGGGCTTGTTGGAAATTTCACGAGTTTCTTTTCGGCGATTTTACTGATATTGACCAAATTTGGCCAGTCTACAAAAGATTCGTCAAAAATTGGCCAAATAATAATGAAAACTTTTCTTTAAAAAAGTTTTATCGCTGCTTACATTACGTAAAAAGTGCAAATTTTCGAATTATCGAACTTTTTAACAATTAACTCATCTTTAAATAATATTTATAAAATAATATTTATCCAAGTATTGTCAGTTATCAAAATAAGTAGCGAAAGCCAATTCTCCCACACCTTTCATTAATTCAGTCTATTTGAATTCAAAGTTGCAAAATTTAATCCGAAAAAGTTTCACGTGGTAAATTAACTTTCTAATTACAGTCTTAAAGTGCATTTGAAAATTCATATCTATTCTCCGTACCTCAAAAAAATACCCAGTTTACAGGGTCGTTTATGCAAAAAGTTTTCGAGCCGCGTCCTGCGTCCTTCGCAGAGTTAACCGCGCTTACTTTACGGACTGCAGCGGGCCGGCCAGGGGGAGCACGATCGAGTCGCGGACGGGCAATTCGGCAAGTCCGAGATTTATGCACCCTAGTTCGCATATAAGCCTTCACGTGCGCGCGCGCGCGCGTCATCGTGCGCGGCCGAGTGAAAGCCCCGCCGCGCGAATTCGACCTACCGACGAAGCCCGGAGGTAAAAAATACGGGGAATTTATTCGGCGAGGGTTGGATGTATACCTGCCGGCGGTTTTTTTTTTTCTTTTTTGGATTATCTTCGCGTCAAAAGCGGCGAAACTTTAGCTTCAAATTGATGCGTCTCGAGAAAGCGATCGCTTCTTATTATAGCTGAATCTCGTGCTCTGCGCGTGTGTACGTCATTAATAATTATATCCAGTTGCAATTCTACTCGAATTTATGCTGTTCCTTTCAACGAATAACGCACTTTTATGGCTACCGACGAGCGAATAACTATTTCGATCGCAACCGAGATGTATTATTACGGACCTTTTGGGATTTTTTTTTGTTACTTGATGGGTTTTCATGGGCATAAATTATAAAAAGTCGTTTCGAAACAAGAATTTTTTACTTGAAAAGAATCAAATTTTTTAGATTCGAAAAGAGCGTACTCAACAGTATTTAGACAAGTACTTTTAGCGAAAAGAATTCTCACAGTATCCGTGTGCCAATTAAAGTTGAACTCGGCCTTGTGGTAAAGCAGGAAAACAAAGGGTTGATTGCAGCTGTATCGCATTAAAGGCTCGAGTAATAAAAAAAAAACGACAGTTTCAATCTGCCGCGCGTTCATGTTAAATCGATAGGGAAGAAGTTCAGCGGCGGGGGATAAGGAAAAAAAAGGATGAAATTCAAATGACTTGGCTGTTGCGTGCGCGCACCTGCTGCTCAACTGCAGGCAGCCCCAGACATCAAAAGCAAAACTCCTTTTCCTTCTATTTCGATTTCTCCCCTTATTCTTAAAACGAGTTTCGATTCGATTTCCAGACATGAAGCATAATTACGATAATCGCCGTCGCTTATACGCTTCTCTCCAAACAGTCAAATCCGAGATAATGATTAGCTCTCCAATTGGAGATTGCCGCGAATTAAATATAAATTTATGGATATTTCGCGGCACCGAGATATGGAGTGCACGAAATTGCGGCTCGCGGCTATCGATTTTTGGAGAATCCTACACTGAGAAAAATGTCATAAAAAAATTTAATACATATGTAAGAAAAATTACTATATTATATAGTAATGCGGGGAC
>JAWWML010000012.1:21432714-21487536 GCA_035047165.1 Ormyrus rosae | reverse complement strand
CTCGCGTTACTATAAAATATAGTAATTTTTATTATATGATATATTAAATTTTCGTATGACATTTTTCTCAGTGTAATAATAATAATAATAATAATAGTAATAATAATAAATAGCGTCTCGATCAGCGCTAGAGTCGGTTATTTTTTTTTTGGTACATTGACGTTAAGGCAAAGTTAAAGTATAAAGCTGAAGTCGGCAATTTTGAAGTTCGGCCGTATATATAAATCGTCATTCGTGAGTTATCGGAGGAAGTTGCGCGCGCGGGTCCCAAGAGGCATTATAGGCGGCTAACCCCTTAATCTCGGGGAAGTGCCTTCTCTCTCTGCCTCCGCCGGCAGGAGGCTACTTTATACTTAGTCTACCTGGCCTCTCTCTTTCCTCTCCTCGGAAAGGGAGGTATTACGGGGTTACTAAAGTATTGTATGGCCTCCCCCAAGCCCCATAAGGATAGCCCTCAGGCACGCACCCCAACCGTGGGCTCTCGTTATATCGTTCCTGCGTATGCAGTTTTTTCGCTGCTGCGTGTAAGTATGAGCGCGCAGCCCTATGCAGTGAAGGTGAAGGGGGCATCGGGTAACACGGGCAGGCAGCCAGCCCTGCCCCACACAGCGACGAAGCGACCAGACAGCGCCGAGCACTAAACCGTTCTCTCTCTCTCTCTCTCTCTCTCTCTCCTCTCTCCTCCCTTCGCCCAAAGCTCATCTGACCACTCAATTCAATGATCATCATTATACATACACCGCCGCCCCCCCCCCGTTCTCGCCTTTCCCCTCGCCCGACTCCTTTCCCTTTAGCGCGCTTTTCTTTTCTTTTTGTTTCGAATTTACATTTTGAGCTCTCTAGCAAAAATCAGATTTTTCTAAAACTAAATTTTTCAAAATTAACCCGACACCCAAGCCCCCCGTAAGGCTTCGAATTTCCACTTCTCAAAATCAATTTTTTACCCGGCACAAAGCTTGTATATACCTGCTCCTCTAAAAATAGCCTTTATATCCATCCGAAGAATATGAATTATTTAGAAAATGTTTAAGCGCGTAGACGCGGGCCGGAAACGATCTCGTTCCCGAAAGCCGCCCGATATAGCGTTCGGTGTGACATACCGCGAGTGTTTCGGAGCTAAAGCTAGAGTGCTCGAAATATACCGTGAAGTTAATTCAAGTACATCGCCTTCGCAGCGCAGCCACGCGGCGCTGCCCGCCTTGTGTCTTTGCCGTTTCTCTCTCTGTTCCACGCGCTGCGCTGCTAACGAGACACTAGAAAATCAGCCGCGCACGATAGTCGCGATCGAGTTTACCCGCACCGAACTACGATAAAATGTCGAAATTATTGAAAAAAAAAAAAGAATGGCGTAACGAGGGCTTTGCGTTTTTGTGACCAACTGTGGGCTTAATAACAGTTTTCTCCCGACACGATCGCGCACTCTGCACCCTAAGCCAGAAGCTTATCTTCTTTCTTTCCTTTGCTTTCAGCTTACGGCGGAGTCCCTCGCGGCGCTGCAAGCTTCAAGCCGTTATCCCCTCGTCCGCTTTAAACGGACTCTCTTCGAGCCAAGAGCCTCTCCTCGTTCCTAACAACGTTCGCGGTTAAGAGTCATCACTTTTCCGCATTTGCCTCTACGCTTTTTTTTTTCTTTTTTTACCCTCTCCCGATCAATTTAAGCCCAATGGCATCCGCGAGCGCGCGATGAATCTCCATTGAACTTTTGTACCGTAACTCGTTTATATAATGAATCCAGATGCACATAGTATGTAGTATGGGTGTTGCTTTCGATATTATTTGTAGAAACTAAATTAAAAATTTGAAATTTCCAATTGTGAAATCGCAAAAAGATTTTTAAAAAATGAAAATGTCTCCGAAGCCGGAAGAGAGAAAGTGACATTAGCCATTTATCGAGCTTGCAAACGACTAAGCGATCGCGCGACCAAGTTAAACGGCATCGCGCCCACCTATGCGCCTCGGTTTTTTACAGTTTTTTGACGTTTTTTGCCGCCTTTTGTACCCTCGGCTCTCGCTTTCCTTCGCGCATTCCGCCTTCCTCCTGGCCTTTCTCTCTCTCTCTCTCTCTCTCTCTCCTCCGACTCCTCCTCATCGTCCATTGCCATGCCGGCGTTCACTCGTAAAATGCAAATCCGGGTAATGGCCGTGCAGGACGCCGAAAAGTTTGTTCTGCTCCGGGGGCGAGGCCCTCGACGCGCGGAGATTCATAAAATCGCATTATACACATCGATTTTCTCATTATACGACCCCGCTCTCGAGAGAGAGAAAGAGAGAGAGAGAGAGAGAGAGAGAGAGAGAGAGAGTGAGAGAGGGTCGGAGCACTCTACTCTAGCGCAACGTGCGGCCTTCCTCGAACGCAGCGGGCTCCTTTTGGAGGTCGTCCCGTCGACTATGATGGTATGCGCGCCTCTCCGAGAGGAAGGAGAGAGAGGAGGGGGAGGCCCGACGGAGTGCAAGGAAATTTCTTAAATCATTGCCGGGGATATAGTGTAGTTCCCCGAAAAATTTCGTATTTTACTGCGGCCGCTTGTAATTATGACATTTTTCTGCGGGCCACGCTCTCTCCTCTCCTCTCCTCCCTCCCCCAATGGTCCCTCGCGGTCCTCGGACGCTGCAAAAGGTATACAAAAATTAGGAACTTCATCATATTCTTATTAGAATTCCAAAGTAGCCGGATCACCCTCTCTCTCTCTCTCTCTCTCTCTCTCTCTCTCTCTTGTCGAAACGCGAGCTTTTTTTTGCTTTCGTTAGCCGGCAGCCTCCGCGAAAGGTCGCCTCCTTTTTAATTAAAACAAAAGTGCACTGCCGACCGATGAAATTCCTATTCTATTAAAAAGAATTGGCGGCGGGGCAGGCCACAAGTTTGATGGTTATTGACGGTTCAACGAATCCTTAAAGGCAGAATGGACGGGCTGCAATCTAACCGGCAGCAATAGAGACAATTTGAAATTTCGCACGCCTCGACGTGGGGTTCAACGTTTGAGAAGTCGATTAGGAGGCAGCCGCGCTGCTGCAGGAATGCCAATCCGATCATTAGGCCGACTAGTCAATTGCGAATCCCCGCCAATAGTGCAGGCCGCTGCTCTCTCCCTTGGCGTGGTGGCAAAGATTTGCGCGTCTCCCGAAAGGCCCCCGTTGGTCATTGGCCACGAAGAAGAGGGCAATTGTCCTCTGCACGTGCACTTTAGGCACGTACATCATAATATACTTCTGCGTGTGAATGAACCATTCTTAAGCTCGGAATCTTCGCTCTCGTTGTAATCTAATGCGTCGAAAGCCAACTTCAAATTGCCCGAGTTTTGAGTAGACGATAAAATATAAAAAATCTTTCCTTGTTTCAATTGTTTTCGTAATCGCACTTTTAAGATCGCAATTTTATCGTATTACGTTTATTATCTTGACTTCAAACGTATACGATCATGAGTTTTTTATATAATCATAATCGTATTTTTTTAAAATCGAAATTTTTTCATAATCGAACTGTTAGCAACGCAATTTTATCGTAATAACATTTATCATTTATTTTGACTTCAAATGTCCGGTTATGATTTTTTTATACTTAAGAATATCTTCTATAAAAATGACAAAAAATAATCTGAAGTTGAGATTGATAAAAATTATTCCATATTACAAATTAATAACACGCAAAATTAAAAAGAAATCTCATTTAAATTCTGATCATCAAAACTTGATTTATCAAGTTTGAGAATTAATTAAGTTAAAAATATAACCTCATTTTAACGCGTAATCACTTTGATATCACTTAAAAATAATTGATTTTAAATAAATTTAAGTTAAATTGTGCCATTTTATGAAAGAAAATATATTTTACGTCCAAAAAAAAACTTATAAGGAAAAAATTAAAAATATATTTCTCAGAACTACATCATTTTTTTTTTTCTTGTAGGATCTGAAATGCACATCATTTTTTTTTTCTTGTAGGATCTAAAAATGATGTGCACGATCGAATAAATCCCCAATTTAATAATAAACAATGATGACCAAGCAAATTTTGTTTCCTCTTAAAAACATTAAACTTGTCGAAATCGAAAATTTATTGTTGTAGTATACTTTTAATTACCAAAGGCGCCAAGCTTCTATAGTTTTTTTCTAAAAATAACTCTTTCGACTGAATAACTACGCATTTTAAAATGTGCACTACAAGGCTAATAAATGTGAGAAATGTACAAATGGGCAATAAACTTGGATATTAATTAGCTGGAAAGATGAGTCTTCTAATATAATGAGACAATGATTTATACATCTATCACATCATCACTTGTTTTTTTAAATCATAAATAATAGAATTTTTTTTATTTATATACGGTAGCTGGTAAAAGAAAATCAAAAGCTTTCTACATTTTTTTATACTTTTTAATAAAGAATCTTAAGTTTTATTAAATTCTTTTTTGATTAAACCTTTAATTGATTGAAAAATTAAACTACATTAGATTTCTATGTTATTGAATGCAGCAAGAGTTGAGTCGAGCTTTTGTATGAATATGCAAAAAAATAAGTATTAACCGCCGTCGAAAGAATATTTATTACCTACTTAAAATACAAAGCTTGACAAGGTTTCAAAAGATTACGACATCCCCAACATATTTTACGCTTGCATTAAGCTACTATATATTTGAGAACTTACATAAAGCTATCAAATTAAGCAGTCCGATCAAAGTGAAGCATGTATATATATATATGTATGTATAATATACGATCGGGGAATTTTCTGCGCAATTCTAAGGAAAGCACTTGTTGATTGAAAAAATATCGCGTGCTGAATAAAAAGCAAAAACTGTTAACGCGCTCGAAAGAAACTTCCGTCGTAAAACAAAGTTGTCTCGTTCGACTGCAATTGAAATTGAAAAAAAACGCGCATTAAAAAACTGAATGATAAGGCAACTTTCAGCTGGTCAGAAAAAAGCAATGAGCTTACATGCACCTACAAGTAAATGCGCAACGACGTTTATTTAAAAATATAAAAAAAAATAAAGGCGCAGAAATGCACGACATATGGCGCACTGCAATATTACAACCAGTAGACGCAAAGGAACGAGGGAAGGGGCGAATAAAAATGTGATCAAAATATTTTTGTCGAAAAACCATTTATTTATTCGAATAAATATTCTTCTATCTATTGCCTCTATTTAAGAGAAGTACACAATTATACATATAAGTAGATTTTCTTGCTTCGTTCGGATACTGAATACACAAGTCGATATTTTATACATTGACAAACATAAAAATACAAAGGTGCGTTTCATCGAGGGTCACCGTCCTCCCAATGAAAACAAAAAAGTCTGCGCCTAGCGAGGCCTTTAATTGAGTAGCAGCTCCAAAAAAAAAAAAAAAAAATAGAGTCGAGACAAGTTCGCGCGCAGAGTTAAGATAAAGAGGGAAATCCGGAGGGGGAGGGGCGGGATTCAGCCTCCTTATCGCGGCTCGCGCCGCGTGATGGACACATGTTTTTTCCTTATCTCGACATATTCTTATGCATATGAGCAATTCTGCCAAAAATTTGAACTTTAACGCTTCCCGCGTGTGGAACTTGGAGATGGGAGAAGGATTTCCAAGAATTGTAATATTTCTCCTGACCCCCGGCGAGATTAAAAATTGACTAATGAAGTTGTAATTGAATTGATATAAAACGTAGATGTACAGTCAATCTTTAATTGTTTCTTATAGACTGTCACGAAAAGTATTTCAATTGCTGGAGATTTTTCTCAAGTACTGTATGCCTTGAAGAGGAAGGAAAGTCGGGTCCGAAGGTGTGCTTTAAAAAAAATTGTTTAGCCACGTTTGAGATCGTAAAAATGTTTTTTCTAGAAATGCTCATATGTATATAACACATGTAATATATATTTTCATATATATATATATATATATATATATATTATATTTTATAATGATTAAGACATAAATTAATCATCGGTCGCGGTTCCTTAAATTGTATAGAAACATTAATTACTAAAGAGCTTAAGTTACTGTCCCAAGATTGAAAAAGCACTGCGTCAATGATGGAAAACGATTTCTTTTTTCCCCATGCCAAAAAAAAACGTCTGGTATCTTCCCTTCACTTCAAAACGGGTCACTTTTCCTTTACCTCCTTCACGACCGCGTTCTCCGTATACTTCGATTAAACAGCGCACTCGCAGTTATAAAACTAGAAAAATTCCACAAAGCTTGCCAATCGACGCGCTATTACAAGTAATAAATATTAATTACAATTTCATATATATATATATGTATATTTTTTTTATTTTTCCGATAATTAATTAATCGCTACAAATCTCCTTTTTTTTTATAAATGTGGGGTGGCGCGCGTGTAAGTATTTGTGCGCATGTTCGTGAACTTGTGAATTAAAGAAAGGCGATCGTACGCGCTCAGCTTCGTATCTACAGCTTGTACAAACTAGCTAAATTAAACTATTACAGAGCTCTCGTGTCAAATTAATGCGCTATCTCAAAATCTATCTATGTGTCTAATATGCTTAAATCTTCGCTTTTCCGCTATCGTTTTAGTCGATCCCCCCGCGTCGCGAATTATAACTCTTCCTCCTGCAAAGGATCGGGGATAAGCGACAATGAGCGATCCTTGAAATAATAGTTGTCATTAGTTATTATTACCTTTACTTTTATTTATGTACACATCACATACACGTGTGAAATTTAGTTATAAACTCGTATTCGCAGTCGTACATTGCACTCATTCCATTAAAAAAAAAAAAAAAAAAAAAAAAATGAAAAAAAAAAAGAAAAGTGAAGTAACGAATTAACTGTACACCGAGATCCTTCGACCATCGCGTTTCTAGCAATCTAATACCTACAGAAGTGTTCTGGAAAACGCCGGGAAAAGGGGGAGCCTGAATTTCGCTGGAGCCTAATAAAAAAAAAAAACAAGAAATGAGATGTAATTTCGAAAGCTTATACAAAAGGGTGCGCTCGGAGGAGAGTCTTATCCACTTCCCCCCGACTAATTAGGCAAACGCGATGGTGCCTTATAAAATAATACCGTGACGCTAGGAACTATTCGCCTTGCTATGGATTACCATTGTTTTGTTTGCGCGCTCGCGCGGTCTTGGTCTGCTTCTTCTTGTCCCCTCGTCATTTCTTTCCCTGCTCTGCTGCTGCTGCTGCTGCTGCCTTCGCTGATCTCTGAATTAGCTCCGCGCGCCTATTTCTCCCTTACGAGCCTAATAATGCAACACCGGCCGGTACTGCGCGTCGCGCCGCTTCTTTCGCGACGTCGAATCCGATATCTAAGCGGCAGCGGTGCTCATCGTCCGCAAGGCACTTTCAGTCCGTATCGTCGAAGAAGAATGTTCGGTGCAAGAAACTGCCTGCCTGCCTGCCTGTCCTTCGGTTTTTCGACGTCCGAGATGAGATAGAGAGAGAGATAGAGAGAGATAGAGAGAAAGAGAGAGAGAAAGAGAGAGAGAGAGAGACAGAGAGAGAGCGACACTCGATCCCTCGCCAGCAGACTATGAGCAGCCGCAGCGCTCGACGACCATTCCGGGTAGCCGCGAGAACACTATTTGGTACTCGTTGTCGAAGTAGAGCATCGTGATCTCGGAGAGCTTGCGGGGCGCGCAGCAGGGGCCCGTGTTGTTCGGGGGCTCCGCCAGGCTGACGATGTGCGTGTTCGGGTAAGCCGGGAGGAAGGCCATGGGACAGTCGCCCGAGCAGTAGTTCGCGTCGTACCTGCAAGCACAGAAATCAAAGGGAACGAGCGCGTTTATTACCGTCGATCCTGTCAAACATCATTTTGCTTCGAGAAATACTGACTTTTTGGGGGCGATGATCCAGTCCCAGCCGAACTTCTCAAAGTCAACGGTGAGCTTGTACCGGCAGCACCTCGTCTCCTGGCTGCTCTCGTCGCAGTTGAGTCCCACGTTCCTCTTGATCCTCGCGCCCCTCCTCGAATCGAGCTCCTGCGTCTGGACCTCGAGAAAGGGGGCGTTTTCCGCCTCGGGGTTCGTCTCGACCGGCCTGAATCCCCTGGCCGCGCGGCGGCCGCTGGCCCCTCCTATTTTCACGATCATGCCCAGATTGTCGCGCGGGTGCCTGAACCACTCGGACACCATGCGCCTCAGCTCGATGCTCACCCACGTGCCTCGCCTGCCCGCGGGCCGCTTGTACTTGGTCGTGAGAGGTGGCCCGAGCTGGGGACCGCCCGCGTCCGTAGTGCCACGCATTATTCGCTGCAACGTTATCGTAACAGTTCCACCGTCTCCACCTCCGAGCGATGATTCGGAGTCGAACTCCTCGGAACTCCCACCACCGCCGCCGCCGCCGCCGCCGCCGCCGCCACCTTCGGAGGACTGCTCTCGGTTCTCGAGAGTGCCGTAAATCCAGAGCGAGAGCTCGGCCCGAGTCACGCGGTGCTGGACGACTTTGTCCGAGAACTTGAAGTAGAGGACGTCCAGATTGCCCTTCGAGTGCCTTAGCCTTTGATCTGGAAGCAAAGGAAATTTCATTTTTATCTTTCCGAACGACGAACGACTTGCGCGATCTTGCGCTAAATCTACACGCGCCGCTTTCCCCACACTGAGAGAAATGGTATATTAAAATTTATTATATATGTATTAATTTTTACTATTTTATATAGTAACGGTGGGACATACTGACGTATGAGAAAAATTACTATATAAAATATTAAAAATTAATACATATATAATAAATTTTAATACATATGTATTAAATTTTACTATAAAAAATAGTAATTTTTCTCATTCGTCAAGTATGTCCCACCGTTACTATTTAAATAGTAATTTTTAATATACATTTCTCTCAGTGCACGTGTATCGCCGATTCTATTTCTTTTACAATGTTGTTTGCGCAATTTTAGCTTCACATTTTTGAGTCTTTTCCAAATAATATTGCACTTAAATAAATTGTTGTTTGCGCATTACACTGTTCTTATAAATAAATTAATTGCCATTTCTATACGTATACGCATATTTACCGATATATACACTCGATGACATTGTTGTATAACATTGCAGTAATCAAATTACGTCCAGAATATAATTTTATCATGACTCGGCATATAATTAAACGTTTTCACGACAAGTTAATTCGCATTCACGACCCAGTCGTCGAGTCCGTTAAAAAGTTGTAAAAGTAAATAAAGTAAATGATTTGAACGAAAAAAAAGGGGAAAAACGTTAAATCCGCGTTCGGAAATAACGAGAAAATCGTTTGTGCTCGAGTAAGGATTCATAAACATCGGCACGTGTTACTGATCTGACGTTTACGCGCACTTCGGATATTTCTACGCGTTCCTCCGGTGCACTTGCGCGTCTGTGCTCATTTTTGATCCAAACATATGGCCGCTGACTTAAACGACCGCTCTTGCCAAATTCCAACCAAGACATTGACGTAGTTTAAGGTTCCCCGAGACATATCCTCCGTTTATTCAGAGAAAGAGAGCGCTCTGGTAATGAAATTTCGAGTGAAAATATATAAAACGCTTCGAGATACAAAGTATATAATATTTTGCCGCGCGATCGGGGACAAACAATTTAATAGAGTCGGGGAATTTTTATGCGCGGCATTACGTGACGCGACGATACGAAAAAGAACGAGATATAGATCGACGGAGTACAAAAAAAAAAGTAGATATAGAGGATGTGGCGCTTAGCGAGCGTATAATAAGCCGCGACTAGACAACTGCGAGATCTCCAACGGAGACTCTCGGAGATTGCCAGGCTTAGGTATCCATGACCATTTCTTATTTACAAAACCGATCTCGCGACTAACTGCCGCCACCGCCGCGCGGCTACTGGTATTGATGCAAATAATATCCGATAACCGTTCCACTGCCGAGAAAACATTGTTCGTTTTATTTATCTGCTTGCTTAGAATGTCCGAGCAACAGTGTATCTGATGTCCCCCTCGGTTTTACAGAGATTCAGTTAAGTAACAGATTTTTCAAAAATTTATGCAACATCTTTTTTTATGTGTCATTATAAGTTTATACAGGAAAATTTATTTCTACCGATATACTATCTAATCGGTCCTTTTTGATTTAAAATATATGTAAGCGAGAAGTTACAACTTAGACCGACATTTTAACTTTTCAAATAGTCAGATTCAATTAACTAATGATATTTACCATATACTGAAAAATATCCATATATCCATATTATCATGCCGATTACGTCGAAACCTCGCAGCTTTTTATACTTTGGACACTTTAGAGTTGAGTGACTGTGATAATGAAATTACGATAAAATTAAAAAATTCAACAAAAAAATTAATAAGTGACTGTAATTCTATTTTTATATAATTTCATCATTCAATTAAAACAATTACACGTATTTTAACACTACACCAGGATTTTGCAAGTTCTTCATTAAAAGTCTTTTATCCTTTTTTTTCAAACATCCAAGTTTTTTATTTTACAAATAATTCGTCAAACTTATAAATAAATAATAAATTAACTAAAAATTTTCCGATCAAAGATCAAATTATTTTAAGTTTATAAAATAATAAAATAAAAGAGTTTGTTACAATAACATTTCTTGGAAGCAGAAAAAGAAAAAGATATATTTTTTGATAAATATATCTTTTACATAACCGAAAAGTGCACGAGTTAAAGAAAATTTGATTCTCATTCTTATTTTTCTCAATATTGTTTACGAAAAAGAAATATCACGCCTAAAAACGTGATAGGTATTTATGTCAGAGGTCATAACACGAAATAAAGATCTCAGAAAAATGATTGGCTCCTATATATATATACCCACTATCTTCAACGAAACAAGACTGTAAAATTTTTCAAGCGTTAAATCGTTTCTTAATGAGTAATTACAAATTAGTACTTGCTCACATAAAAATCACGCTCACATCGGTGAAATATGTGCCCAAAAAGAGACAGAAGACAAGTTTAAATACCACATACATTATTTGACTTAAATACATGTAAGACTTTATTGATAATGTGATTATCTATTTTAATAGAATTTTTATACAAGTCGTGGAACAAATTAATATTTTTATATACTTGAAAATTTTTTATTATTTATCTATACATTTACTTATTTGAAAAGTATAAAATCTAAAACATTTAAAAAATTTCTAAAAACAATTTATTATAATTCAGCGGTATAAAATGGTGTAAAAAGGAACTAAAGATTTTAATAAAAAAAAAGTTTAATAGTCGACGACTTTTATAAATTATGAAAACAAAAAAATGTTATTAATAAAGATTTAAAAAATTTTTTAATGCTGGTTTTTAAGTTTAAATAATTTTAATAAATTTTTATAATTTTAATAATAAAGAATACATAATTTGAATATAATTTTGGACAATAAATCAGCTTGAATATATTTTTAATCCTGCTATACAATATAGGTATGTCGAAATTTTTTTTTAATAATCTACTTTTGTCACGAATATTGACTTTTTAAGAATTGATTGAGTCCCGCCCTTTGGCATATTTTGTAATATCTGCTGTAGAAGATCAACGCACTATGATAAGATTTTATTTATCGGTGGTTCATTAAGTTATTTTTTTTTTTAAATTGCACAATACCGAAGACAGATATTTTATTTACTTGTTTAATAAGCATTACGACGATCTTGGCGAAAAATGCGTAAATAAGAAGATACACAAAATGTTAAAATGTAAAATTCGAGTGAACAAGAGGCATTAAAATCACCTATCAGCGTACGCGATTTCGATGCTGAATCAGAATAAAAGCGATCAATCAAATAAGAGGAAAGGCCGATTCCGGGTAACTCCATAAAAACTGAATTATCTCAAAAGCTAAAAGAGATAAGGAAGCAAGACTTCAGAAGGGGAGGGGGGTTGCTTCCACTCGCGACGAAAGCAGCGGGCCGGCTGCGATTAAAAGCCGATCGGCCGGCGACGGAGTTTACGAGATAGTTTTCCACGCTCCCGTCAGCTCCCCGCCGACTGAATGAGCTCCTCTCTCTCTCTCTCTCTCTCTCTCGCTCACCGCGTAGCCCGCACAACGAGAGGAAGAGGGAGGCCTAAAAAATAAGGAGAAGAAATTCATACTACGACGCCGGTAGTTTCTATTCAGGCCATTGGTCAGAACCGCTTCCATACCAGGGTAAAGACACGGCTCAAATCGTACCGTTACGCCGTGCGCGCATGCGACTTTTTCTACCGATCAATCAGCGAGAGAGAGAAGTCTCCTTCTCTCGCTCGCTCGCTCGCTCGATTGGCTTCGCGATGCACGTAGTGTATCGTCGATCCCGAGAATGATCCTGGACGAGATCGCCGAGGATACCGATCAATTCTGAGCATCGGATTTTTCTCTATCACCCTCCTCCTTCCTCCTTCTAGAGCTATCTCCCCTTTTTTCTCCATTACCGTACACTTTGCTAATGGACCACACCGCTGTCCTCTCTGCTGCTCTCTTCTCCTCCGCTCCTGCACGGCTCTTCCTTCGAGTTCTAATAATAAATTTTGCCCTTTTGACTTCGCGGGAGGCCCCCCTTCCCTCCCCGAATTCGAGAGAGACGCTATCGCGAATTCCGGAAGTAATGAACTTAACCGAAGGGGTGAAGTGGAGATGGCAAATTAGCTTTTCCTCGTGGGAGAGACAGCTAACGTCAAAATGTCATGTCATGCAACGACTTATCCTAGACCTTACTCACCTTTGTACGAGCTGACGGATTAAGCAAAGGATTATTATCCAATTACAACGAGCCTTGCCACCTAAGGAGCTATTTTTGTTCGACGTTACACACAGATGCATCAATGGAAATCAATGAATAATTGACGAGAATCGTCGCGTAATCCTCGTTGCCTTAAATTTTGTATAAATAATCTTTAAAAGATAAGACTCGAAAATGAGGCGCGCGGCGCGTTGGAGAGGGCCGATTCTGCGGACTGTATAAATATAATGAGGAATGGGTCTAAGTTGTATAATTATCCTCGGAGAAGTCGAAGACAAGGTTACTTTGATGCTTAAGTGGCGGATTTCGCGCTCGAAGACTAGACGTAAAAACACAAAAAGAAAATTAGTCGTCGGCAGACGGTGGCGGGGAGCGACTAAAAAATGGTAACTTATTTATGTCGGGTGCGGGTCGCGACAAATGTGGCTTGCGTTATATGCGTGCGCTGCGGGTGAGCGTGCGCGTCCCCCTCTCTCTCTCTCTCCATCGAAGCAGGAACTATCTTTTTTTATTCCAAGCGCAAATGTAACGAAACGCTAAAGAGGGAAGAGTCGCGCGAGTCACGGAGTGGGCGTGCCCGTAAAGTTTTTACACCTCGCGGCGAATGCGAATTCGGGGGACAACGCGCGCGCACACACAGGGGCCGGAAAGGGCAGAGAGAGAGAGGCCGTAAAAGAGTGTTTATGAATTTTGCGCGGCCGCCTGGCGAAGCGCGCGACGGCTGCGAGCGCGCAGCGCCCCAAGTAGGAATAGACGGTAAAAGGAGCGATCAGACATGAGAGAAAAAAGGCAGAGACACAATCGGACTAGCGTTGCGCGCCGCTTAATACGCGGGCGCTTTAACAGCCACCCGGGATAAATTTAGTTTTAGCGAACGGAGGTCAGTCGCACTGCTTGCCGTGCCGCCACCGCCCGTGGAAATCCTTCTTCTTTGCGACTGCTCGGGCTCTTTAATCGCCCGATATATACCTATTGCGGCGCGGAAAAATTTATTATTTTTTCGTTTTAATGTATGAAATAAATTTATCGGGCAATTTTATTTTTCTAATAAGAGCAGGAAATCTAGTTATGTAAACAAAAATTATTTAACGCCAGAAAGTCGTGTGTTCATATGTATCGATTGAAAGATTATTCTTGCAGCGTTAGAGAACAAATTAAAAAGGAAGAGAAGGATGTAAAGGAGGATAAATTATACATTCAAAAACTTTCTCAAAGTCAATTTTTATTTAAGTCTAAAAATAACTAATGAAATGGATAAGGTTATAGACTTTTTATTTTGTTTCAATTATGTAGCGAAAGGTTTGAAGCATTATATGGGTCAAGGCTCGGACAAAAATAAGAAATCATAGAGGTATTCGAAACTTTGCTCTAATGCATAAATCATCTTATATTTCTAACTGGTTCGCCCGCAAGTCAGCGAAATTCAAACGAGAAGGATCTATTCAATATGAAACCGATGGTAGGTTACTTTATTTTCAATCTGGCATTTTTGCCGTATGAGTTATGGACTTTTGCAAAGTTAAAAAATGGACCGTTTCACCGTCTGAATTCACATTGCAATGTGATGTAAATATGATCTTTAACAATAGATTTTAAATTCAAAAGTAATATATAATTGTAGCATATTATTCAACTTTTTTCTATGTAATAATTAAATTTCCAAAATTAATTAAGAAAAATGAGCGTAATTTCGGTAACTAAAGACGAGTGCCAGGAAGAACCGGCAGGTCGTTAGTCGCGACGTCGTCGCAACAATGATCGCAACAGAGAATCAGGCGAAATCGGAACCAAGACAGTCGCGCTCGAGGCGCGTAATCAGCGAGTGCGCGCGGCTCGGACTTTATCGGTAGCACTTTACGCCAGTCGGCGTAATTAGCTATGAATCGCGGCTGATTGACTCGAGGGGAAGAGAATGGAAAGGGAGCTGCGAGGGGGAGAGAGAGTTATCCGGGATGAAAACGCAGTCCTACTCCGCGAGGCGCGATCGCTCGGGGTTTGCGAGATAGAGAAAAGCGGGACCACCTCGAGAAGGAACGCGCAGAAACGCGGCCTCGACCGACAACAAAACGACCTTGCTCGAACGAAAAGGTCGACGTTTCTTAAGCGACTTTTTTCTCTTTCTCTCTCGCGCGCACGCGCACGCAGACACACTCTCGCTCCCCCCGTTTTTTTTTTTCACAGGCATCCGCGCGTATATCCGAGCGCGCGTTTTCAGCGATATACGTCGATTTTACGTTCTCGGAAGCGAACCGCGGCAGCGCGCGGCGTATTAATCAGCGGCGATTATTAAGCTTTGGCTCTTTGTTCGCGCGGCGCTTTTTCGTGCGCGCTCGCACTTTTCTGCACGGCTACCTCGTGCTCGCCGCGCGGATGTAACGAGCGGCGCTGCTCGACCTCAGAGTTTGTACGATGCGAGGCGCGCTCCATTTTAATCGTTCGAAAAAACGGGGAAGAATCGGAAAAGGCTGATCGATAAGAGGTACCGAGTACAATTGCACGAAAAGTAAGATGGCGGATGCGAAAAAGTGATCGTAAAACAGAAATCTGAGTTACGCAGTTTCGGTGATAAAAGTTTTACAAACAACTTAAGGAAAGGTGATGAAATTGATTTATCAGCAGCGATTCTTTGAAGTTCTACTAAATTTAGTCTCTTGTGTAAGATTATCCAATTTATCTTTAATTCCGTACTGCAGCGCGCGAGGAATTCAAAATTTACGTAAAACGAAAGAGATTCAAGCGTGTATTACGTTTGTTTTACAGTCGTTTAACGAAGGTGAAAAGTCTCGAAAAAAAGTGTCAAAAACGCAGCATCAGTCAATATCAATCGTCGGAGAAAGCGGCGGCGAAAGCGTCAATCGCCGTTGTAAAAGAGCGTTCGGGGTCCCGGTCCAAAGTTTTACATAACGCGCATAAAAAATGCAGCGGCCGAACCTGGTCGTGCCGCACAGACTCGTCGCACGACGGCGCGCTCCGAGTTTTCCGTGCATCATCGCGCGGGGCTCTTTAGCTGCTCCGGAGCGGTGGTGAGACACAGGCTGCTTTCCCCTTTGAGGAGCGCGCGCGACGCCGTTTAAAAATATATCGCTCGCACTCGGCGCAGAAGAGCCCTCGCGTGAGAGAGAGAGAGAGAGAGAGAGAGGATCTCTTGCGTTTTCGCTCTTTCGCTTCCGGGCGAGGAGATAAAGCCGAGGGACGGCTGGCGACGCGCCAAGCGGCAAGCGGAGCTTGCGGGCAAGACGCGCCGCAGCCTGCTGCTGCCGCTGCTGCCCGCCTCCGAAGATTTTTCTACCGATCGATATTGGAGTCTCTCCTTTTTTTTTTCGTTCGCCGAAGCTGCATCTACGCAAATGCGTGACTCGGCGATAAGCGGAGGCGGGAGTGAAACGAGCGAAGGGGCGAAGCTTTTGTCGGGAGGTGCAAGCAGCCGCCGGGAACTTTCACCGTTATTCCCCTTGTTAAACTTTATGATTGATCGATTGTTTTGTTGAATCGCGGCTGTCGATTTGGCTCGACGCGGCTCGCCCACCTTGACTGTACATTTAATACTCGAGCAGCTGCTTTCACTTGTTCCTCGCGCGCTTGTTTACGCATTATTAGCGAAAAATAGTCCGAAAACGTTGGCTGGAAGAGCTCGCGAAATTGGCAATTAACAGTGGGGGGGGGAAAGAAGACACACGCGACCGTGAAATCGGCGTGGGAGTCCCGGCGCTGAATGAACCGCGCTCGTCCAGCCTGTTACGAGCCGTCAGAGGAGAGAGAGAGCGTCGGGGTTGCCGATATGGGCTCGGCGAAAATTGAGGGCTGAAGCGGAAGGACGGCCCATCGGGTACATTCATTCAGCTTTTTTTTTTCTTCTAACCGAGCCGCGAGCTCGCCTGTCGTGCTCGCCTCGAATAAAGTAAACCTCGGACGCCCCGGAGCCTATTATAATACGCGAGAGTCTCGGCCGCGACTGACGCGGCAGTAAATTATTGCTATATTGCGACGCGCGCGGTTAGCCGCGCAGCGGACTCGCGCGACAAAGCGAAACGCATGAAATCTCCACCTCAATTAGCGGGCGGACAGGGGGGGAGGGGAGGGGGACCCCGGGTTAAACGGAATCGCGGCGCCCGACTACAAAGCTTCGAGTGTCACCGCTCTCTATATATATACACGGCGTTAATCGAGAGCGAGCTGCACGAGGATCCTTGATGGAATAAATGCCAGAGCTTCAGGGAATTCCCGGTCACTTTCCTCGTAGGCATCGAGGACGAACCACTTTCTTGTTTTTTTTTTTTTTTTGTTTTTTGAGACGATCGGCGTGCATTTAGCGCCCGGCCGAAAAAAATTCATTTTGAGCAATCGACGATGGGGTTTACGACGTGAATCACCCGCCGCGGCCATTAACGCCGCCGTTTAGCAACAAAGTCTCTCCGCTCCTCCTCCGAATTAAAGATTAAAAGATTGCCTTCTTTGTAACCGCGGAGGAAAATTTTCAATCTGATCTACAGTGTGTCCCTCTTAAAATAACTGATGACTGCACATTACGAGCGCGGATACTTTGTTATTCACAGTCAGTGTCTATAGTCACACAGTGATTAATATACAATCTGTTACGCGCCGAGTTAAAATCGGAATCTTTCAATAAAACAAGTATGACACGAGCGCGATTGTGCTAAACAATGTTTCGCGGACTGATTCGCTTATCGCTTCTAATTAATCCCTGGCTTTTATTCGGAAATGGAGCAATAATTATCTGTCTCAATATAGTAAAATATGTTAACTTTGCACACGAGCCGCCACTATACGCTTACGAGCGGCCTACGTTGCATTCGAACGCGAATGACGCCTCCGCGCGCCACCACCACCGAGCGATAAATCGATCGATTCAATTCACAGAAGTACAAATTAATCGCACCTTATCGTCGTATTTTTGTTCATTGATGACGCGCGCGACGAGTTATTTGGAAGCCCGCGGCCTCGCCGCGTGTGCGAGCTGGGCTAAAAAATCCGAAGCCAATGACTCCCTGACCCTGATCAAGGTCTCCGCAGGCAAAGCAAAAAAAAAAAAGAAAAAAGAAGCAAAAAGGGTTCGGGGGGGCTCAGCTTTCTGCGAAACGCCTCCGCTCTTGGGCCGCGGCGCGGACGTCAGACAGTCCATCCGCTCGTCGGAGATCGCTCGGCGGCCCCGATCGAAGCCCCTTTGCGTGACCGCAGGCTCGGCTCTCGGCGCACACGCACACACGCAACGCCGAACTCACCCTGCGCCGGTAGGAGCGTTGAACCCCGAAATTAATGCCGTAATGCACTGGAATCGCAGGGGGGAGGGGGGAAGGGCGCCCGCCTAGCCGAACCCATTACACAAAAGCCGCCACCCCCCTCGAGCGTCTTCCAATTATTCAGCTTTCGGCGACGCGGTCGAGCGACGAGCTTTTTTGAAGCGGACGAGCGCTGGATTTTATCTCGGAGTACGCGCCGGGAGAGAGAGAGAGAAACTTCGGGATCTTGATTTAGGCAATGCCCCGGGAGAGGTTAAAATTAGTCACGCTCTCCCGTCCGTAAAAAAGTTTCGAGGCTCCCGAAAGCCGAAAGGAGAGGATTTTTCTGGAAATTTCGCAACCTCCTCCTCGCGCGGCGTTACGCTTTTGCGCAATCGCGCCGCGCGATAGTTTTGCCCCGGCACTCGTGACGGAATGACGAAACCGCGCGCCACGGATTTTCGTTCAAAATTTAGCAGGAAGCTACTCGCTCTCCGCAAGATATACGTATAGGCGCTTACGCGTCGGTTGGAAAGTCTCTCTCTCTCTCTCTCTCTCTCTGCCGACTTGAACTCGCGAAATGAAGCGCGAATTGCTCAAGTAAATTGTAAGTTCTAATCAAGTTGGCGGCGTTACGTGATGGAACTCCTTTCGCGCTGACAATCTGATGCTCGCGCATGCATCTTGCGTAATCGTTATATCAGAAAAGAAGGCTTACATACGAGCGCTCTCGCTCACTCGGAAGCTGAGCGAGACGACCGATTAAGGGGTTACTGCATTGCTGCGAGATATTTTCCTTTTTTTTTTCTTTCTTTCCCCGGCGCGAGTCACTTCTTCGCGATTAATCATTCACAGTCTCTCGTACGCGGAAGCAGGTTTTTTTTTTTTGCCGTGCGTCAGCGGAGGCTTCGTCTGTCCTTTTTCTTAATTAATTGTTGGATTGGGATAGAAAGCTGCTGCATTCGATGTCCGACGTAAAGGGTGAACTTTTCTCTGAGATTCAAAGGCCGCGGAGGTGCTCGACGACCAAATTCTGATAACGAAAGCGAAGCTCGAGAGAGTAAAACGAAAGCCCAAGCTTATCATCTCTATCTCCGACTTAATCCAAGTACTCTATTTTTAACGCCTTACAGCGGCGACGCGCTCGAACGTTAACGTAATTGGTTCGCGTGTCGCTGCTACCGTCGCCCAACTGCACTCTCCTCAGCCTCTGCCTTGGACAATAACAATAACCCGCAAAGATTTGCATTTGGGTCACGCGCTTTGCGCTCCGCGCGTGTCTTTGTCCTTTTTTGCCCGGCCGCGGCGCGGCCCAGGAACAATCGCGAAATCTCATTTGTTCGCGGCGAAGCTTATGGGGTAGATTTAGCGATTAAAGCTCTTTCTCTCTCTGCCGACTTTTCTAAATGAAACTTTGCGCTTTCGATTATTTTAAGGTCCGTTTTCTCCCAGGCGTTTATTAACTTCATTAAGCATAAGGCCATTTACTTTTACGAGACCGTATACAACGGGAGGCGGTTAAATGCAGATCTCCAAATTACGCGGTTATAATAAACGGATTTTTAGTTCGATAAATAATAAATTGCAACATTGCTAACGCTGGGAATTTAAATTTTTTATCGGGCACCCGGATCAGACTCTCCCGACAAAACTTTCGAGAGGCCGAATACCAGTATTGCCGAGGCGGCCGCTATTAAATTTTGAAAAGCTGATATAAATTTTGAAGTAGTGCCGGCTTCCCATACTTTAACCTGATAATTTGAGGTTTCGTACCTTTTATATATGCTTACTCAATTTCTTTTAATTGTCGGCCGCCGTTATTTAGCGAAAAAATTGCTGCGGTTATTCATTTTTTGAGATATTTCCAACCTGCATCTTTTTCAAAGCAAATTGCACGTTAAAACAGACTGTGCACGAGTGTACTTTCATTGCTCGTTCGACTATTAATGATTTGAAATTATGATATAACGACTCTAACGCTTTTTTCAGTTCACCAGGCGTTATTAAATATCGAGCTACTGCATATAAAGTGTGGAAATCACGCGTGCTATCCAATTTCCCTTTTTCCAAATAGCTGAAATTTCTTCGAGTTACTTAACGCGAGGCGGTATACCAGTTCGGCGATGGAGAACAGGTAGTTTATGCTCGAATTTCGAGGCCCGACCGATAAGACGGACAATAAGACGCAAAGAGGTAAACGAAGTAGCCAAGAAAACGAGAGAGAGAGAGAGAGAGAGAGAGAGAGAGAGAGAGAGAGAGAGTAAGTCACGCTAAGTAAAGTGGCAAACTGATGAGAGCCCCTGGCTGGACGGCGCCTGTCTGCTAGTATTCCGACCGCAGTTTGTTCTCCTCCGCGTCGGCCGGCATTATTCACCGGTTATATCCATTTCAGATGTTAATAATTTCGCCGGTGTCTTGTCGCTTTGATTAAAACTGGAATGAATCGCGCGCTCCCGCTCGATCGTGTGTGCCAGCCTTTCCCCCCTCCCCCCCCCTGCATCAATTGCGCGCGGACGCGTGAAACCGAGACAAATGCCTGCAGGTTTAATGTTACTTTGAAATTTCTAAATTTAGACTTTAGAAGTACCGAGGTAACTAATACGCTCGCCGCTGAGCTTATTTCGAATCGTTGCCGGTCGAGCGGATAACAAATGAAAAAAAAGGAGAAAAAGCTCTAGCTTTTAATCGGAATAATTTCCGTCCGGCCAATTACCGGCACAATGCAGATTGGATTAGCCAGAGAGAGAGAGAGAGGAGGAGAGGGCGGCAGCAGCAGCTCGACGCGTGAAAAGGGCTCGAACTTTGGCTCGCGGGCAAATGCAAAAGAGCGGAGGGATAGATACAAGGTAGAGCGCGTAATCGCTTTGGATCCGCACGCAGCGGGCGCAGGACTGAAAAGGAGCGAGAGAGAGAGAGAGAGAGAGAGAGAGAGAGAGGCCTTTGAGAGGTAGTAAGCGCCGGCTCCTCCACCTTAACGAGCGCCAAATTAACTTATATCTTCCCACGTAATTGCCGCTTATACGACGCTCTTCTGCTTTTTTTGCCTCGCCTTCTTCTTA
Source organism: Ormyrus rosae (assembly GCA_035047165.1). Lineage (NCBI taxonomy): Eukaryota > Metazoa > Arthropoda > Insecta > Hymenoptera > Ormyridae > Ormyrus > Ormyrus rosae. The sequence continues at coordinate 21,466,588 of JAWWML010000012.1, read as the reverse complement.
CGCGGCCGATTGCTCGCGCGCGCGCGCGCACGCTCTCTCTCTCTCTCTCTCTCTCTTCGGCATTCGCCGCAAGAGCCGGCGAACAAACGAGCAAACAGAACCCGAGCGAGCGAGCGAGCGAGGAGGCCCCCGCGGGCAGGGGAGAGAGAGAAAGAGAGGAAGAGGGAAAAGAAGGAGGTGGAGAGGAGGGCAAAAAGATAGGACGGGAGAGACTAGCGGCAGGCAGAAGCGGCGAAAGAAGATAGAAGCGAGAGAGAGAGAGAGAGAGAGAACGGGACTGCCTCGGCGTTTGTCTCTTTCTGCACGACGTATCTTTCGGACCCTACTCGTATATCAATTCATTTCTCGCTTTTTATCGCTGCATCTTTCGGTTCAATGGATATCGACGACGATAAAAACTTGTGAAACCACTATTTCTTTGCTCCGGCCGATAGTTTAATTAATCTATTGCCTCACAAATGGCCGCGCCGTTAAAGGCCGACTTACTTATTAAAAATATTCGACGATAATTCAATAATTACTTTAAAATTGGCCTTCTTTCGCCGAAGTGCAGTAGACTCTAGGCGCTCGGACGACTTTTCTCCTTTACCTCGGTAACTCGAACGATACGCGCGAGATACATTACACCGATACCAAAGACACCGTCGCTCCGTCCCTCTCTCTCTCTCTCTAATAGGGTCCTTGCTTCTATAAACAAGCGTGCGCTCGAACTTTGGTTACGCACACTCGCAAGCTCACCGAGAGACACACAGCGCGCGCTCGTCCGCTCGCACGTAGGCTTCATGGCGCCGGGCTTTTATATATATTGCATACGTACGAGAGGCGGGGGGAATCTCTCTTTCGTCTCCCGAGAGCAACAGATTGGCCCTTTCCGTCTCTCTCTCTCTCTCTCTCGCTATCGAACGTGCACCGGGGCCGAGGCGATTTCTGCATTTTTCTCGGTACCGGCCCACACCACCAGCCTCCCTCGGCGCTCATCCCGGAGGCACGAACGAGCTTTGCATCGTTATAATGCCCGGGGGGGGAGGCGAACCGGGAGGCAAAGCGAAAAAAAGAAAAACACTTAGCCCGCGGGGAGGGAGGGAGAGGAAAAAGGCGGTGAGGTGATCGGGTTTAATTTTATGGAAATCAGCTTCCAGAGCCAAAACCAGCTGCATAATCACTGTGATCGGCTTTCGTGTATTGTCGGCAATTATCTATTATGAGCTACTTTGTCGAAACAATTTATTATGAGTATCGCAGTTTTTTTCGTCATTATTGTTATTATTATTATTATTTTGCTTCGTTTCTTGCTTCTTTTACTATGCGAACGCTATCGTATGTGATTTGTTGCACTTTAATTAGTTCTCCAGTATTAAATGTAGACGAAAGCGACAGCCGTATAAGTGACTTTGTAGATAAAGTTGACTGGGAATCCTTTTTGATATAAATGTCTTAATGCGATGCTTTTATTTTAATTAATCGCGAGTGCACTGATAATTTGTAGCCGATGACGTCTTTAAAAATAATTTAATCCTCCTAAACGGGTCACAATATTCGATTTTTTGAAGTGTAATCACATTTATTATCTGTCACGGCAGATAATGTACACTGGCATTACACAAACTTTGTATTCAGCATGCGTAAAGGAAATGCTAAATTTGAGCAAGGTCATAATATCTTGATAACTAATTGCGGTTGTTAAAGAAAATAACAGTGAGACTGCACTTTTTCGCGTACACAAATGCTGCGGGAATAAAAAAAACTCGTGCTTTCGTTCAAAAGTACAAAAAGAAGAAATTCCGGGAGAAACAATTAGAATTTGAAGAAAATAAATAAATGGTTTGTTATTATCTCGAGGCGTATCATTAAGATACTAGTACGTAAACACTAATTACGAAAACACTTTTCTTAACTGATGTTAGTATTATTCAGATGTAATTAATAAGAAAATTACCCAAAACCAGATTTCAATTGTACAAATAAAATTTATCAATGAAGTTGAAACGAGATTACCGACGAATTTTGAACCTGTTTTCCAATTGTCAGCGATAAAATCTCTAATATCGACACTCGACAATTTCATGCTCGAACTTCCGCCGAGCGAATACACTGTTTACGAAAATTCCAGAATCCCGAGTATATCGTGGGGGGAGAAGGATGATGATACACGTCAACTCGCTAAAAGTGGCAAACAGCCGCGTTTACCGCACGTTAATAAGCGTTGGGCCTGACCTAGCCACCGCTGTCAGCGGCCCTGACCTTCGCCGCGCGAGCGTGAACAAATCCAGGCCGCCTCTTGGCTTTCTCGCTCTTTCTCTCTCTCTCTCTCTCTCTCTCTCTCCCGTACTCGGTACCCGTCAAATACATTCATGGTCGTCGTTTGACCGAGCCGGGCGAAATTTTTGCGCCGTCTACGAAGCCTGTTACTCGGCCCCCGGTGCTTCGCCTTCTTCGCCTGTACACCTAATTGTGACTGATAAAAAACAATGCGAGATCTGTCATTCTTTTCAGCGGCCTGCTCAATCAATAAGGTTGGAATGAGTCGGGGGGCCCTCCTAGAAGAGGCCGGCAAGAAGGAGCGTCGCCGATATAAAAAAAAAAAATCGAGGCGCGCATCCCCATCAAGTATCCAGTTCACGTCGATTTTGACACCGTTTTTTCCCGCGAATGTAAACATCGCGCGAGAGCCACTACGTAAACATAACGCACGTTGCGTGCGCGCGCGCGCGGAGGCATCGATCGACCGGTCGATCGGGCTCGATCGGCAAAAAGTGGCGCGGGACACCGCGCACTTCTGCGAAGGAGCGACAGAGACACGGCGCGACGACGCGGTCGCGCGCTAGAAGAAACGGAATCGGAAAAAGAGAACAGCGCCGGAGAGGAGCGCGCGACTGCTAAGCCGAACGGGACGTCCCGAGGAAAAGGAAAAAAAGAGACTTTCAGAGACCGATGCATTCGCGGGTGGCATTATATACACTCGAAGCCTCGACGGCGGCTGACAAAGAGATCTTTTCGAAAAGCGCGATGATTTTGCGAAATAAACAAGGAAGATCGTTATAATCGAATGATGCGCCTCTTTTCGTTTTTGATAAAAGTGTTTATTTGTTCAATATTATCTGTCTTATGATAATTAAATTAACAAAATTAATCATTCTGTCGAAGATCCGATCGAACAATCGTTTTTCGCGCAAATGTTGACTGACCTTTCGTTACGAAAAACTCGGAAAAACTCAATTCGCTGTAGTTTAAGAGATCTAAAAAGTTTTTTCAATTCAGGGTTTAAAGGTCGATTTTTGATATAGAAAGATTAAATTTTGAAGTAATTAAAATTTAAATATCAATCGATATACCGATCGATATCTGCTGCTCGATACGGCTTATCTCGCTCGCTCGCTTCTCCTGCTAGTAAACCGGCGCACAGCGAGGGGGGCGAAGGGGGTCGTTCGTGCATCGATAAGAACGCCCGGGGATTCTCTCCGTTCCGCGGCGAAAAACGAAAGCAGAATTAAGAGAGAAGGACTGCGACGGACGAAAGTCTCGAATTTCAAATTGCTCGCAGCAACGAGGGAAAGAAATAGTTACGTGCTGTGTGGGCCGGTGGTGGGCCGAGCGAGGCTAAAATTTCAAAGTCCTCGCACTCGCGCGAATCGTCTCTTATTTTCGAAAAAAAAAAAGAAAGAAAGAAAAAAAAGAAGAAACGAGGAAAGGACGAGAGAAGCGGGCGAAAAAAGTTTCCGAGTAAGCAAATACAGCGCTCGGCTTAGGCTCTTTTGACACTGCGATCGATCATAATCTTCGCTGGTGTGCAAGATATTCGGTGCTTCATTACGGCCGGTGGGGCCCGTTTATGACTAAAGCCACTTACTCTTCCTATGCTTCGACTTTCAAGGTTGCAAGGTTATTAGACGAGTGTAGTTTCTTTTTTAACGATTCTAAAATTACGAAAAAAAAGAAAACAATTTTTTCTGAATGAGACTTCGCGAGGAAATTTATCAGATTTTTTTATGTCTAATATATCTGTAATAACCAATTTAAATTCCATTAAGTAAACGTTTCCGTAAATAAAGTAGTAAATCGCTTTTTCGTGCAAATCGCGTAGATTCTCCTTTTATACAGTAATTGTGGTGACAATAATATCTTTAATGGCAAAAAGGCTTACTTCGTTTGTCCTAAATTTTACGCGCTTTTCGTCACGATTGGCGTACTTTGTACCATAATCCTCAAAATAAAACGATCGATATTCATAAAGCTATTTTTTCTATTTTATTAGATTTTTTGGATTATCATAGCGGTTTATTTTAAGCTTGAGGTGAAAATTATTTCGTGATAAACATCAATAGTTTCTGTAGGATTTTTATAGTTGAAAATAAAAATTATTGTTTCATTTGTTATTTTTGACTATACTCTCAATTTAAGTATTTTACTAGATTTTTCAAATTGAATATAATTTTATTAAATATTTGACTATACTTTTAGGAAATGTATTATTTATAAATTTTTTACAATTTTTTTGACATTAATAACAAAGAGAATTTAAAATTTCTGGAAAATAAATTATGATAAAATATTAGTAGTATCTTTAAATTCATTTGAAGAATTAAAAAGAAACCTGGTACCTATGTAACGACATTTATTTCTTGCAAATGTTTTCAGCTTATATAAATGTTATTCGGTTTATCCAAGGTGCTATGATTAATTTATTGTATCCTTATTATTTTGCTTGAACTAAGCCGTTGATACGAATCAACATTTTATGAGCAATATGACTTTCTTTTTATCTTTCGATGTTTTTACGTCACTAATTGCTACTTTATATTCTAAGATATTTTTTATACTGTTAAAGCATCGCATTTAGTTTAAAATGATTCAAATCTATGATTAAAAAGCGCAAAGATAAGAGTTACATGCAAGTAAGCTTCATATGTAAACTTCGATTTTTCGAAATGCCTTTCAAAATGCAATTGAAATCAAAAATTTATTATTATCCGATAAAATAATTTCAAACAAGTAAAAAAACATTTAATAAAAAACTGGTTCATTTAGAATCTAAAAAAATCATATGTTTAATTGATTTAATTTTGTCTACGTAAGCATTACACGTTATAGAATAATCGTTTTGTTTTTTTAAAAATTCACCTGCGCAGATCTGAATCATGATCAGACAGATGAGATAATCTATTATCTCATTTCAAAAATCAAATTAGTTTATATGTTCGCCAGAAATCATTCTACGTTCAGAAACAGATAATTAAATTCTAAAAAAAAATAAGCTTTTTCGACTTTCGCTTTTCATGGATTAATTGCTTATTTAATAATGAAATTTAAATTTTTATTTTGTAATTATTCGGCTGAATTGAATGACATAATAGATTACAAATAAAGATAACTATTTTACGAGAATTTATTGCGCCTATATTTTTAGCAAACTAACAAAGAGGACTTCACCGAAATACGATGCAATTTTGAGATATGCATAAAAATAATATAATAATATGAACAAAGTCACATCTATTCACCTATAGCTCGATTTTACAAAAGTTAAACGTTCTTTTAGCTAAAATATAACAAAAATCGTTTATTCGAATGAATAAATGCAATTATATTCTAATTAAAACTATTTAAAAAGTGAAGTGTACGTTTGGCTATAACTTTTAAACAAATAAAGATTTGTCGATAAACTTTTTTTCAGTCAATAGAAATTTATCTCGTATTTCAAATGTTTCAATTAGAATACTCTAGAATTTGTTTTTTTTTTAAATTATAGGTGATTAAGATTGATTTTTCCTTAGAGTTTAACTATATCAAAGAGCATATTACTTTGAAATATCAAGTTTTATACATAATAAATTACACACTCGTGTATAAAAAATTATATATAAAAGTGACAACAAAACTTCTGACCCAAAAATGTGAACTTGTTTTTGTAAATGCAAAAACGATGAGATTAACGATTCAAATTTTTTCTTATCTATCTAAAGCATTATAATTTATTTATTTTGAAATTAATTTTTAAAATATTGTCGTTCCTTACGTATTTAATCTATTCGTCCTGAAATGCCCTAAATTTTTCCATTTTTTCTCTAGTGTGATGTTTGAAGAAAAATCAATTAATCGTTTTGAAACTACTATATTCTTGTTGCATTTTCTTCTGGTCTTCTCAAATCTGCCCTCAGATATACACTATTTGCTGTTATTTTTTTAATATGTCGGTTTAATAAAAAAAATGTGAATTTGTTAAATTTTTGTGAAAATAATCGTATGTTTGAACACGAACCCGGACTATTCTGAATTTTTATATTTGGTGGCATGTTTATTTGAACTAAAAGATAGGATGCTTTGTCGATCCAAATCTAATATGATCGACTCTGGAAAAATTATTTTATTTATAATTGTTACACTTTTTTTCGAGATTATTTATTATTATTACGCTTTACTTTATATAAATTGGCTTTTTACTCCATCTTTTGTGATTACGCATACCTTAGAACAAAATGGCGATAAAAAAATTCAAGATGTTAGAAAATAATGGGCTTTTCTGTGATATTTTGTACATTTGAAGAACTAATTCATTCTGCAACAAAATTGATACTCATTTTTTTGAGAAATTTTGAAGTTACTAAATTAAGAATCTGTGATTAGATTTCATAAATCCAAAATGGCAAATCTAAAATTAATGTTTCCTGAATCGGTTATATTAAATTTGAACTCGCAGACTATCTTATCTTTTAGTAAAACTAAATATACTACCAGTTATAAAAATTCGGTACGATTTAAGCATGGATTATTTAAACAAACATTTTAAAATATTTAAAAAATGGCGACAAATAGCGACGTATATTTGGTACCAGATTTGAAAAGTTCCGACAAAAATGCAATAATAATAGCAGTTTCAAAACGATTAATTGATTTTTCTTCAAAGAGAGAGCACACTGGAGAAAAGAAGGAAAAAATTTCGGGCTTATAACGAGATCGCTTAGTCTAGCATATCCCTCCTGAAAGGAAAAGGAAAAAAATCTGAAGTAATACTTACGGGGCTGTGCGAGAGCGAAGACGGTCTCGGTCTTGGCGGCGAACTCGTCAATTTCGTCGTGGTGCGTGATGCCGGGCTCGAGCGGCTGATCGGCCTGCATCCCGTACATGTCCATGAGCTTGGAGATCGGCGGGATCCTCGGCAGCGCCCTGCCGGTCATGTTGGGCGCCTGCTTCAGGCCCAGCTTGTTCAGGATCTGCTCCTTGATGGCCTCGAGGCTCATCGCTCTGATCTCCTCGTGCATGCGGCAGGCGTTGCAGCTGCTGCTGCCCATCGCCAAGGCGCTTTTCATCGTCCCGAGACCGTAAGTCGATATCCTGCTGCTTCTGCTGCCGGGCCCCGGGACGTCGAAACCTCCGAGCAGCACCAGCGCGAGTATCGCTACCCTCGTGATCATTTTCCAAGATTTTTCAAGAGTGTCGGGTTCTCGAACGCTTTTTTTTTTCTTCTTACTCGAGAGAGGTAGCAGTCAGTGCGAGGCGAAGAATAACTTCATCCTTGAACACTTGCGCGCCTTTCGGTTTCTCTCTTCCCAAAGAGCTTTCTCGGTCGCGGTCTCGTGCTCCGCTCCGCGCGCCTCTTCTTTTCTCTTCTTTGCGGTTCTTCCTTTCTAGCGGCCGTAAACTTGTAGGGCGTCAAATTCAAACTACTCAACACTTTTATTTTCCTAGCCCCGTGTCTCTTTGTCTTCACACACTTCTCGCTCCCTTCGACTTCTCTCTCGGCTCGTACAACTGGCTAGAAAAATAGCAGACAGTTCACCGGTTGTCGCTGCTCGGCCAAATATCCAGGAGCATACGCAGAGTAGAAAATACTTGTAGGCTAAAGAGTTAGCTAGGCGAGAGCTTTGTCCGTTTGCGCGAAAGATGCGTGGAGACAGAGGGAGAGAGAGAGAGAGAGAGAGAGAGAGAAAGAGAGAGACCTTTGCAGATTAATGGCTCGCTTTCTCGCTCCGCGAGAAAAGAAGGTGCCCGGACTCGGCGAGTTACTCTTACTCTCACTAGGCGTTTCGGTCTTGGTTTACAGTCTTCAAATTTCTGGCTATATTTTCGTTTAAGGTTTCGTCTCCGAATCGATATCGCTGGTCGTCTCGTGCGACGGCCGCGCGAGTTCAGTCAGTCTATGTCTCCTCTCTCTTTGACACCTCTGTCACCGATCTCCGTCGCCTCCGCTCGTTCTTCCTCCTCCTCCTCTTCCTCCTCCTCCTCCTCCTCCTCCTCCTCCAGCACTAGTACCGTCTCGTTCGCTTGCCGCGGAGCGAGCCTCCCCCGTGGCGACGGCGACTTCCTCTTGCCCTTCCTGGTTCGGTGCCGTGACGACTACTCGGTGCCTCTGCAGTTCGTACCGGTGTGAATGCTAATGATCGCGGGCTCCTGGAAGCATGGCCAATCGAGATCTCTGATCGTCCTTACTGATCGGTAAGTGCTCTCTCTCTCAGCAGAGGACCAACGGCGATGTTCTCTTGCCGATAATCCGAGGCAAACTCGTGCGCTCCAGTCTTGCGGAAATCATTTTACAGCGAGCGCGCGACAGTCGCGGCGCTGTCTCCCTCTGTCTCTCCTTCTATCTCTCCCTCTTCGTCCGCGAGCAGTGGCGGGCGGTCGGGAGCACGTGGAAGTCGCGATGCTGCCGCTGAGGCGCCGATCTCCGCTCTGGCCGCCGTCAGTTCATCCCCCTGATGGCGCCGCCTCGGTGCTGGCCTCGGAGCTGGCGATCGGCGGCGGCGGCCTGAAAAAGCATGTGGAAGGGAGCCACGGAGGGTTCCACAGGTGAGACTCGACTGGCTGGCGGCGCCTGGAGAACTCGTGGAGAACTGCGTGCGCGCGTGCGGGGGTAGCTGCCGAGCCGTGCTCGCTCTCCCTCTCTGCCCCTAAGCCGGAGGACTCGCGCTCGCGCTCGCTGCGGCCGGTGCGTGCGTGCGTGCAGCGCTGACTGTCGCTCCTCTCTCTCTCTTTCTCTCTCCCTCCCTCTCTTTCTCTCTCTCGCTCTCTCTCGCTCTCTCTCTCTCTCTCTGCCTTTCTGCGCGGCAGAATGCGAATAGAGAGACAGGCAGACAACGAGTGGCGGGCGGCCCGCTCGCAGCAGCAGCAGCAGCAGCAGCAGCGTTGCCACCACCGCCACCGCTACCGGCTCGCTACACTCGACTGCAGAGTAGGTAGCGGCGTCGGCGCTGCCGGGACTGCCGGCTGAGATTTTTGCAGCAAGGCGTATGTGCGAATTGCACGGCGTGTGCGTGTGCGACGAGAGCGCGCTCCGAGTGTAAGAAGCTCCGCTGCCAATTGCCCGCCGCCGAAATCTAGTCCGGATGGGAAGGAGATGCTAAGAGCTTGCCGGCCCGTCAGGCACTGAGTAAGGAGCCGGCCGTCCCTCCGAACGTATATGTACCCACGAGCACCCGAGCTGCTCTGCTCCGAGGAGGAGCTCTCCTCCTCCTCCTCTTTCGCGCGGAGAACGAGAGAGGAGAGCGCGGAAAGAAAGAAAAAGAGACAGCTCTGTTCTCGGGGGCTCTCTGCAGCGAGCATCCGTACGCGTATGCAATCCCTCTCTTTCCCTCTTTCTTTTGTCTTTGCTCACGCACGCACGCGCGCGCACGCACACGGCCCGCGGCGAAGCTAACGAGACGAGTAAGACCGGGAAGCGCGCGAGATACACTGGGTCAGAACCGGAAAACTTGCCCGAAATAATTGGAGCTTTGTCGATTTTTCGCCCGAGCCGATCAATTAACACTGACGCTAATTGCTGCACTCGTCGCTATATCTTTTTCATACCATTCGAGTGATAATCGTTTTTTTTATCGACCGTTACGTGCACAAATTCACGTTACGTTTAATTGACAAAATATTGAGATAATTTTCAATCGTGTTTCTTTTTTTTTCTAAATAACGTTACATCGAGAGGAGCGCTTGATTTCTATATCCAGTCGTGTCGGAATTGATAGATTGTATTTCAACAAATCTTTTATCACTGGTTCAACACCACGGGTGCAAGTATTTTAAGTCTTTTCCACTTCCTCTATCGTTTTTCTCTTTTTTCTCCCAGAGATTACAATGTTTATCGTGCTTTATATTTTTTCTTAATTGATTTAACTAACTGAGAACTCTTGGTGATTTATAAAGTTCCTAAAACGTATCGAATCTATTCGATAAACGGAAGTTATGAAATATTAACGAAAACTTACGTTAGATCAAAGATTCCAAAGCTCTTCATTAAAGTTTTCTTACAAAAACAAAAGACGCGTAAAAGTAGCATAAGCCTTTATTTTAGTAAAAAAGGTATTTTTAAAAAGTAAACTTGTGGTAAACACAAAGAAATAAATGATTTCCGTGATTGCCATATTTGGTTATGCATTTAATACGTGTACGCATTCCATTTTAAGTAACTTATGATGATGCTCTATTATCTAACCTTTTATTATAAATTCTTTAACCTTTAACATTTTTGGTCATGTCAAATGGCAATATAAATTAAAATTGTCCTTGGTATATAGAAATGAAATTAATTCTTAACTGTAAGAAATCAGTTACTTTACCCGATATAATTAGTCAGCAGTTAACCATTAGCTGCAGAAATGCATTAAATAAGACGTGTCTTTAGGAGTATTAATTAATTAACTCAACTAAGATCCTTTTAAGATTATTAACAGACCCTAATAAATTTTCGAGAATTGTTAAATTATTATAATTTAATAATTCTAGAATGAATTATTATCAACTGACGCTTAATAAACACACTTTATGGAAGATGAGGGAGAAGTTTCCGAGTTCTAAATAACCGATCAGAAATTCCAGTATTGCGCTCCGTAGTGTTAGGATTTTAGGTGTCAATTAATCTAGAAGAATCCTTGATAATCGATAGTAAGATGCAAGTAGTTTTCGGATTAAAGGTGTTAATTCACTTAGAGCAATATTTCTGAGCAACGGAAATTACAGCATACCACTCACTCTCTAAATTTAAAACAGTGAAAATATCACTATGATACTGCTTGAAAAATCAGTAAATATACAACTAATTTTACAGTGAATTTATTTCTCTACAATTTCAGACAGCGAAAATATCACTGATTTTGACAGTGACTGTTTTAACTGGATTTTTTAGTTAATCATAACTGAAAAATCCAGTTAAAACACAGCTGTTTATTGCCTAAGTGAATATGTAATTAACTTCACACTGTTTCTACTTGCTTTTTCTTTTAAGCCGAGACCACGTGCCGGCAAGTTTACTTTTTATGTCCACACGATTTTTTTTATTTTTTGTTCATAAAATTAGTAACATCTGTATATGTAAATTTAAAAAATTTTGATGAAAACCAAATTTGTATAAATGTTTATTTCTTTATTAATAAAATTTAATTAATTGACTTTATTGTTTAATTTCTTTTAATGTATAGCATCCATGATCACAGTGGACCAATGTATTTTATTACCGTAGTAGATTAACAGATCTCTGATACCCATTTTAATGGGCCTAAGAAGAATGTAAGCAAGCTATCAAAACATCACGTATAAAAATGATTTTTTGCAATAAAATACACTGGTTCGTTATAATCATCATTATCGCCGTTTTCATAAATTTTCACTACTATTCGAGTGAATTTTCATTAATAAAGTGTATATTCAATATTAAAGCAGTGAATTTTCGAATCCTTAATAATAAAGTATTCACTGCATTGAGTAGTAGAAATTCACTACTTGAACAATGAATATTCTGTCCTTTACAGCGGCAATTCGCTGTTTTTTATAATAAGAATACACTATTTCTTGCAGCGAGAATACGCTGTTTTTCACAGTGAATATTTAACTATTTAATAGTGAATCTTTTCACTACTTATTGTAGTGCATATTCACTATTAATCAATGACCTACTTTTGACTTTCGAAAGAGTGCATATGCACTGCTTGTCAGTGATTTTTTATTGCTTTAAATTTAGAGAGCAGACCTTATCGTCGATGATCTGGCACTTTGAGGACATCCTTATTCTTCGAGCGAAATTTAGATTTACAAATTTGTAAAACTGTCAAGTGCATAGCTTGTATCCCATCAGTAACCCAGGCCTTGGAAACAACATCCTCTATGTCAATTGATAAGGGATCGAGAATTTCTTTTATTTATTTTTTTATCTATAGAAAGCAGAGCACGTAATCACGCAGCTAACACCCGGATATAAGAATATTTGATATAGCTGGCTTCCTATAAAGGCAAACAGTGGGATCAGTTATATTCTAACTTTTATACACATCATTCTAATTCTATTGCAATGTATTTTGCAGGGTGTTTCGAAAGTGTATATCAGAAAAAAAGTATAGCAGATGTTCGGAGAAAAATTTCGAACAAAATTTACAAATAAAATTCGAGTAAATATTACACCTAACAATATTTCCAGGATCTTTCTCACGTTTGACTAAACTTTTACGATACCGGTATGGTAATTTTGTTTACTCATTTCAACGATCACCATTTATCTATATAAAAAATTGAACATCAAACGGGGATAAAGTTCACCCTACTGATAGGGGTAATTTTTAACCAAAATTTTTCTGCGTGTAGAAATGTAAATTCTGAGCAAAAAATCATAATAACATTTTTGCTTACGTTTTATAGATTTTGTGTAAATGTTACTTAAAAATGAACCAATTATCAATATAAGGCGGGGCTTCTCCGCATTCGTAACAGGCAGAAGTGGAGAGGCAGCCATAAGCGAGCCAAGGGGGGAGAAGAAAAAACTGGCAGCGCGATTGTAAACGATAAACGCAGACATAAGCTGCTTGCGGAAAAATTTAAAGAACCCACTTAAGAATGAATATTTAACAAATAATTCAAATAAAGCATCGAAAATCCACAACGTATTTTAACTTTTAAATATACAAATATTTTTTTTTTTTTTTTTTGAATGTGAATTAAAACCTTTAACGAACTAGTTTGAAGCGCTTTTTAAAAAAATTATCGGATTGCTCCAAACAATTTCCTATTCTAAAAACGCATAAAATGCCTTATAAATTGCAAGATTGAAATATAGTTTTCAAAAAGTCTCTTTGATAATTATAATGTTCAAAAAATTCCTTAAAAACAGTAATCTGTAACAAATAAATCTTTCTTCGCGGTCTGCTACGAGCGCGAAGATGCTTCCGCTTACATCGAGTCGCACGATATTTGGTTCATCTTTAATTAACATTTCAAAATGAAGTTTGGCTCAGAATTTACTATTCTATCTACTACTTTCTTCCTGCCATACACTTTCTGAACATCCTGTACATTCTGCCTAGTAATTACCGAGATCAAATTTCTTTTAACCTATTAACGCCCAGAGAAACTCGATTTTTTTTATCATTTTGGAGCATCATTCTCAATCAACAAAGTCGGAAATTTTGCGACCGAAACCACGTGTCTTATTATTTCCGAGTGTGCTCTTACGATTTCTGATGTTAAATTTTCATTTTCATGACATAGGAAATCTGTATTGTACAATTAGTGAAAAAAGCAATAAAAATTAGTAATTCTTTTCGTCATTTTTTTTGCGTCAAAACAGTAAAAAACTTATCTTCTGGCCTAATAGCTCAACTGGTTTCTTGAAAGTTGCTCTGGATATTTTTCATAGTTTACTGTCCACCATATTGGATTCACCTTTGTTGAACATGCAAAATCAAATCACGTTCTTTTAAAAATGATGCCTCTGTTCAGAAATCATATTTTGGACATACGGGAACTTCTGAAATTTTGATATCAGGAGAAATTATTATAAAAAAAAACCTTTATTTCATTAAAATTCTTAAATCTGCCATTTTGAGAAGGTTTAAATGACTAAAAAAATTTTTTCATGCACTTCAACTCTTAATAAATCAGTGAGCGAGGTCAGAACATGGCTTTTTTACTGTTTTGACTCGAAAAAAAAATAGCGAAAGAAAATTAAGAATTCTTCGGTTTTTTTCGCTAATTCCGTCATATTGATTTTCTATGTAACGGAAATAAAAATCTGACCTCGAAAATCGAAAAAACATAACCGAAAATGGTAAGACAAGTGATTTTGGTCGCATTTGTTTTGTTGATTGAGAATAATGCTATAAAAATGATGAAAAAATCGAGTTTCTCTAGCCGTTATGTTAAGATTACTACAATTATTTATTTATTTATTCAACAGACGACTAAATACTGAGTATGAGCTGATATAAAGAGAATAAAAAATCAAGTTTTAAATCTTTGTGGAGAAAGCAAGAGAGGCGATACGCGTAGTACAGTTAAATAAGATGAATTTTAAACTAAAAAAATGTTTAACGATAATTTAGAAAAATATGTAATTTAAAACACGCCTTGAAGGATGTTAACATTCTTTATTTGATCAGACAAAGCTATCACGCACGTGAAATCCTTGGAATAGCCGAATTAAGTCCAAAATTCCTATCATAAATATTTTCTTGAAATTCTCGTTGAGATTGGAAAGTGTAAAATAGCTCACGCCTTCTGAAGCGAGACTTCAATTCCGCGCAGTTAAGGTAGCTGAGTATAATTTTACGAGCTAGCGCGACATCAACAAACAACCAGAGTAATTTAAGCGTAAGCTTAGACGAACTATCTAAACTGAAGTGTTAGATAGTTCGTCTTATAAGCTAAGAAACGCATAAATTTTCGTTAGACATCACCCAGCCATTGTAAATCACACGGTGTGTATGGTATCCGTACAGAAGAGGAATAACTTAATATTGGAGTTATTAATGACATATACGCAAATAATATATACATAAAGTCAGTCACAGACAACACCACAAACAAAATAAAACGGACCTGACAAGTTAAGTAGTAAATATCATGAGACTTGTTTGTAACTGAGTAGCTTATTATTTAAGCTTACATAAGTTGTTTCGTAAAAATTAATTTGTGACGAATATAACAATAAATTATTGTAATTTTAGTGTAAAATAGTACAGTAAAATGTGAGATTGACATGCATGATAATATAGAATACGTAATTTTGGATATAAGTTGTAATTTCGGTTATTAAAATATTCGTGTCTTGAAAACTTCTCACGTAAAAATAATTTATATAATTTTTACCAAGATTTTATAATTTTATTTTTAAATTTTGTAAAATTTTGATTCTACATGATTCGTACAAAATTTGTGTACTAAAATATAAAAAATATAAGTTCCTATAATAGTCATTGGTTATTAATTTTGTCATGAAAAGTGTAAAAGGTTAGGATGCGCCACCAAGCGGAATTAATTTTACTTTTTACAACTGGCGCTTGGAGGCGCATCCTAACCTTTTACACTTCTCATGACAAAATTAACGACCGAAGACAAGACTAATATAGGAGCTCATATTTTTTATATTTTTGTACACAAATTTTGTACGAATTACGTAGAATCAAAATTTTACAAAATTTAAAAATAAAATTATAAAATCTTGGTAAAAATTATATAAATTTTTTTTACGTGGGACCTATTACATCATTCACACCGTGGATGAATCATCGCACAGGTTATATACCACTGAGTAGAGCGCTAAATTCTAAGACATGGATTTTATTAGTTTTTCGATAGATCCATTAGATCTTGAGATAATGAGTGCTAAAGATTTAGAATTTGAACCAATGAGCGCACAGCTCAGAGAGAGATACCCTGATTGGTTCAAATTCTGAATCTTTAACTCTCATTATTTCAAGATTTAATGGACCAATTGAAAAAATAAAAAGCATTCATATCTTAGAATTTTGTTTTTATTTTGTTTAACGTCGCTCTATTTATACTGCCTCCTGGCAGTTAAATCCTTTTAACAGCGACGGGTGCCGTCGGAGTGTTTGTAAACAATGCACATATGTGTTATCACAGTGTTGCTTGTTTCAATCGGAAGAGACTAGGGCCTTTGAGTTAGCTGTTGTAGTCAATTTCCGTCGCTCTTACCTATCGAGTCACGAAAGACCCCACCGAGCGAGGCTCACGAGCGACACCCGCAACAGCCAGCCTTATTAGTACTCATACACTCAGCACAATTAGTGTACTTAATAAAGTGGCTGCAGATGAGGTGCATCGCGATCCTCCAGCACGATCGGCGGGTATGAGCTTTAAAAATACCTCCGAAATTTCGGACTGACGGAGATTCGGCCTCACGCCCTAAGCAATATTTATCTTGAGAGGAAAGAACCTTACCGTTTGAGCCAAACACTCCTCATGTCTTAAAATTTTGTGCTCTATTCAATGATACATAGCATAACATTTTGATTTGGATAATCTCGACATCTTTTTTGAACTCAGTAAAATTAATTTTCATATAAATCTGTTGTAATTTGTAAGAATTATAGATTTTTGTCGCCAAAATCACCATTTTTTCCACTGTGCAGCAGGTAGCCTTTCAGGCAAGTAGGCGGAGTCTCCGCGCAGCTCAAAACGAGTCACCGCGGAGGGGGCTAACGGGAGAGCAAGAGAAACAGCGAAGGA
The DNA here is from genome assembly GCA_035047165.1 of Ormyrus rosae. Classification (NCBI taxonomy): domain Eukaryota; kingdom Metazoa; phylum Arthropoda; class Insecta; order Hymenoptera; family Ormyridae; genus Ormyrus; species Ormyrus rosae. The sequence continues at coordinate 21,450,151 of JAWWML010000012.1, read as the reverse complement.
GGAGAGGTCGAAAGTTCGATAATAAGTAGAGGGAGCATGAACCATTAGGAAGCACTAGTATGAAGCGCTTATGTGTAGGTGAAGCACATCGAACGCGGGTGTCTGTGAGTTAGTTATATACGAGGGAGCGGCTGGGGAAGGGAATAACCGACTCGCGAATCCTCTCGCAGTTTACCTACATGGTAATTTTTTGTGATATTCGAAAACTGTCAATGGGATCTGTCATCAAAAAGCCGTAAAACCACATGCTTCTACTTCTCTGTTATGTTCAGTTGGTGAAATGATTTTTTTAAAGTCGCGGATAGGAAATTAATTATGTTTCTTAATTATAACCGTAAAGTAGAAGCATGGCTGATAGTTAAAGTACTGTACCATTAATAGTTGAGAAGTTATACGTGATTAAACGAAAATCGATTTTTCTTAGATTTTTGCTAAAAGAGCACATAACTTTTGAAAAATCGAGCGTTAGGCCGAACGGACGCGGCTTCCTTCACATTTTAACATTAGAAAACATATCCCAAAGTTACAGGAGAATTCATTACCCAAATGTCGTACACTCTCCTTGTTAGTTTAGGAATGAATTACCCCAAAGCGAATACCGTGTATAATATACTACTTGTAGATTTACATAAAAAAACTGTATTCAAAAATTATTTTAACATCAAACTGTGCCATTGTAAAATTCTTATGTTACAATTGCAAGCATGGCAAAGAGAATGTTGCATCGCGCAACTGGTGTTAAGATTTTCGCGTAACTGACTTTGTTTACAGCCTTTAGCATATAATCTTACTTTACCTTTTTTTGCTTGTTTGCCTGTATCTCACCAGGATCACCTCAAAAAGGCATAAAATTTTTGTTTATTCACATTAGCTTTGGTTTAATCACCATTCTATCACTAGATCTTAATTGTCGATAGTTTCTGGTATTAGAATTCTCTGTACTAAGCTGCTTAGAGCGAGATTTTATTTCACCAATGTCTTCTAGCATGCTTAATAAATTTCTTTTCCTCGCTTGCTTAATTGTCGTATTTGTGGGCCCTGAAATGGAAAGTAGTTAAATAAGTTTAAATTATTCAAAATTTTATAAATTATTTTTCTCGATTTATCTGTATTCTCTCTCGAGAATACTGTTTAAACCAATAATTTCCATCACATCACTGTCATTAATATATGAAACACACGTTTCTTGATTGTCGTGTAAATATTTTAATCCCGTAGCAAGTGGAAAATATTTTTGAAGAATCTTCAAGCTTAACTGTTTATTTGAAGTAAATTTATAGTTTTCTCATTGGATCTAACTTTTAAAGTTAGCTTTTCTTCTGACGACATTTCTAGTCCAATATTTAAAATAATTAAAATTAAAAAGTATAGAAATTGACTTTAAAAATTATCAATTTAACCTAAATCTATAAATTTAAATTTGGGCACAGGGCACCTCGGGCCTTGCGAGTTAATAGTTTTTGTTGCCTGGCAACAAGCGCAGTAGATGGCATTTACAAGCTTCCGTAGCTTACTGCTTGGAATTGGGACCTGATTCAATACATGTCTAGGATTCACGCATGAGCCTTGACCAGATTTGTTCTTCTATCCAGGTTAGTTTTTCTCCCACGGGAAAAAATTGATGACACATCATAAATTTCGCTATTGTCTAAGTCATCCCATCTGGTATTTTTTCTACTATTTTCTTGACTGTTTTGCCTTGAGTGTTATTCTCCTCTCTGCCTCTGCAATAGCCTCGGGTTTAGGTAGCTTTAGAATAGATGCATTGTTGTAAATGCAAATGAAATACGACTTATTGCTAAAGCATAGTTTGATCTTCAATATTGGTGGCATTTTCCTAGACCATTACCTTATTGGATGGCGGGTGATACAGGCAATAGTTGTTTGAATCCACTTTTATCTTATGAAATTTTGCATCCAGCTTTGTTCTGGGAATCTTTGGTACATGTTCAAAAGATGATAGAATCCCAACAGCTCAAAATTGGTTGTAATCTGTTTTTATGTCAATTCAGCATTCAATAAAAGTTGTATCAGACTTTGTACTTTCTGTGAAAATTTGGAGATTCTCCTGCCTAAAATCTCTTTCTGCTGATGAGTAATCGGTGTCGTGGTTAAGTTTTACGCCTTTTTCTCTCATCAAGTGATCAAGTAGAACGTTAGATCTAGCCATATTCAAAATTTTTATTACTGGACTACTGCTTGTTTGGCCTCATTCAGCACACGTCAAACTTTTGCAATAGTGCAGATTTACTTACAACTAAATTTTGTTAATGAAGTAGAATCTTCTTTTTTCGCATGTCATTTGTTAGCAGAAGTCAAGTCTCTCGGTTTTCCAGAACCGTTACTCAAAAGTTCCATATGCTATCAAAATTTAGAACAATGGAAAAATTATAAAACGAAATAGATTGTGACAGTAATGAATTTATTTAAAATGGCAGTTACCCATCTGATAAGAAAAAAAATTACATTCCTTTTTTTTTACACCTGCACCATTCTGAATAGCTTTACCCATGTCAGTAACTACTTGATATTTTTGCACCTGATGTCATCAATCCCTTTTGAAGGGATCATTCACTTTTGAAAAAACCTGAAATAATGGGCCGAACAATCACATCGTTAATGTAGATACACAATACCGACAAAAAAATATCATGACTGTCTCCATTTGGTCTATTTATTCTTGTTGTAATGGCCTGTTGCATCTAATAATAGTGGGTTATTCTACAACTTTAAAATGTCATTGTTGAAGCTGATCTGTTAGGTGACCAAGAGAAGATAAAGAATTTGTCAAATCCAATATCCGCTCTGATACATTTATTGAGTTCTACATTGATTTTAATATTAGCAAGAGATTCAAATAAGTCAGTTGCAGGCTTAATTTTATGAAAACGGTGGTTCACAGTCGCCTTCTTTTATTAATTTTGTGCCCTTTTCTCTTCTCCTTTACTTGTTTTGAATTTAGTTTATAAAACAAATCAATGTTATCAATTACTTTAAAAAATAATCTTTCTTCAAGTACTTTTATATAATATATTGATTATTCACTATCTACTGTAATCCGACTTGTCTTTAAGTTCAAATTTTTTATTTTTTTAAACTAAATAAATCAGGAATCAGACGCAAAGTCCTCGACGACAGTTTCGAACTCGTATTGTCAGAAGTGCTTCAAATAAAGTCGTATTTCTCACGTGTAAAATTATTTAACAAATTATCAATAATCGTAAAAAAAATTTGTAGAAAAAATTATTAGATGAATTACATGTAAGGCATTGTACTCTTTCAAAAATTAAAATCTAGAGACATAACTTTAAATTTCCGCATTTCATTTTTTTTGTGCTTTTTCACGCTCAACCAATCACAATGCTGGATGACTCATCATTTTTTTAAGGAAGGAAATGAAAGTATTGAATTCAAATTGTCAAGTATATTTTTCAAGTAATTTGTATTATTATTTTATAAGGTAAATCGATGGCCCCGAGCTATTTTATCTCAATTCGTCCGAGAATGTTTATTTCACCTCATCTCGAACGCCGCGCGTAAAACTATACCAGCTTGGAGGTTCCGAGTCCTTTTGTGCTAACTCGTAGAGGCACGATTATTCTATCTCATCTCAAATGCCGCGAAACATACTATCTCATCTCGCTCGTTCTGAGTTACGCTATTTGGTTTAAACATTTTTTGATACCTTTCTAATTGTTGGATTGATTAGGAATTTTTACAATACCATCTTTATAAAGGCAGCAATCTGAAAATGCAAAAATCAAAATTTCCCAAAAAATTTAGTTGATAAAATTTACAAGCAACGCCAGGAGTTGAGATAAAATAAATAAGCGCCTTTGAGTTGAGATAGTATGCCTGATTTGAGATGAGATAGAATAATCGTGCCTCTACGAGTTAGTACAAAAGGATCCGGAACCTCCAAGTTGGTATAGTTTTACGCCTGGCGTTCGAGATGAGATGAAATAAGCGTTCTCGGACGAGTTGAGATAAAATAGCTCAGGGCCATCGAAATGACTCTTTAATAAATTTTTATCAAAGCTTAGCAAAATATCTTTCCATTGTCAGGTAATTAGTTGGATACTTTTTGAGCCCGTCGTTTGTCGCATCTATAAGGGTGTCAAATTTTATATATCTACGTGTAATCACCGTGCGCTCGGGCAATCAAAGTGATTTGGAATTATACAAGAATGTTAAGTATATGATCCTTGTTTTGTTTTTTAAATTATCTTTCAGAAGAACAACATGTGAAAACTGAGAAAATTTGATAGATATAATGATTATTTTTGCCGTAGATAATATTCATTAAAAAACGTTTATCATGATAGCTTATAAATAAAACTTTGGATAATTCCACTCTAAAGATCCGTATACTACTGTGAAGAGATACTCATTTATCCAAATCAACGCTATATTTTAACAAGCATCGTATTCAAAAATATATATAAATTTTTTATTACAATGTGATTAATTATGCAATTTGTTTGTCACAAATACGTATTGTATTCGGCGAAAATTCAAGATGCAACGAGGGCTCGTTGATCAGTTGAGTTTCTAAAACTGGCAATAGACTGGATCTTACCGGATATCGCAAACGACGCACCTAATGATTCACTAGCGTAAATCTCTCGCAACCTGGAGATTGGACGAGACGATAAGCGCGTAAAAAATCGGCAAACACATCTTACTGGAGGGTTCAAGGATCTAACAGGAGGGGCGGGTCTTGCTAGATCATGGTCCTGAACGCAATCTCAAAGTCAGATTGCGAAGGATTTCGAAAAAAAAAACATTGTCTTACCAAAGATACGGTTGTTCACCGCAAAACAGGAATAAGCTGGTTTATGTATATGTGCTTTTAATGTTATTCACGTTCGTGTAATGTATTCATTTGTCAGAATTAGACAATGGAAACTCCTTGCATTCGTAAATGTTTCCGTAGCAAATTTTATTTATAGCTGCAGTACCACGTTGTTTTTTTTGTTTTCTTGTATGTTAATAAAAGCTATGTAAGAAAATTGTATTTTTAGCTCATAAATGCTGAAACTATGTAATAAACAGAATTCGTTAGGTGCCTTTCTACTTTTTGCAACAGTGGATATCCTTTTCATTTTTTGTATTGACACACTTTCAGATTAGTTAGGAAATCTGATTGTTTGAATCAAACTTTCATCGGATTTAATAGTGCTTTTATTCCTTATATAACTGATGAATTTTATTTTGACCTTGATGGATATTCCATTAGAATATATTTCGTTACCTAATGGTGAAATTTTTAATCATTCAACAGATTTTTTATATGCATCCTAAGAATAGATTGTGTTTATTCAAAAATACGGATCCAAATTCAATGAAAAGTTAATTTTTTACGAAGTAAGAAAAGTTTAAAAACATTTAAATAAATTTAAATATGTAAATAGTGAAAATAACATTTTATTCACTATAAGAAATTGTATTCTCAAAATTAATAAAAAATTGCCTTGAAGCATTTTTAGGTGAGTTTCATCCTTATTATTTCTTCCCATTTCTTATATTCTATTTCTTTTTCTGAATAATCATCGAGGGTGCCAACCCTGGGTTTATTTCTAATTTTCGAAAACAATATTTTGCATTTTCTTGAGCACTATTTAGCTCTTGCCAAAATTATCTGAAATTTCTCTCGTAAGATTTTCGTTTCTCGCGAAGCCTTTGCATCGTAGAGCGACGCAACAATGTCGGCGAGGAAGGCGCCACACGTGAAAAATTGTCTGGCTATAGCGAACGAAAGGTGCAATTATTGCAAAATCCTTCGTGCAGTTACAGGTTTGTCCTGCACTCTTGCGCGTAACTAAAGCTGACGCAGATGAGCGACACACGAGGCAATAAACTATAAACGTTCGCTTTTCAATGCTTCATTAGCATTATTTAAAATTCACATGAATACGAGTAGCCTCGAGTTTTTTTATAACATTTTAGTACATGTATAGATAACTTGCAGAAGTTAGGGTCACCTTCAAACTTTCAACTGGGAACTATCCCTTGGATCTTTCAGAGACTCTAAAATGGCATTCATGATATGACGTGTTGATAGTAGAAAGTTAAATTCGTTAAAATTATTATTTATACGAATCCACTATGTGACAATTGCTTTTATCGGTAAAATATTTATAAATTTATAAAAATTAATGTTACTTCTAAATGGATAGCCAGCAATTTGAACCTACACGTTAGAGTTTTATATAGCCAAACGATTTCTAACATCTGAAGCTTTTATTTTTAATTCAAAGATTTGCAAGAAAACAAATAAATTATAAAAGAATAAATATGATTATTTACAATTTCTTTTTTCATATGTGACTAAACTATTAGGTTTTAACTAAGTAGATTTTAATTTAATTTTAAGAAAGTTCAAACAATATCATCTTTTAAAATAATGAATAATAATATATTTAAAAACAAGATAAATAATATTTGAAATATTTTTAATAAAAAAGCGCTTTTTATGAATAACGTATAATGTTAATTAGAACTAAAATACTATTCAAATCATTAGCTTGTACAAAATTGAAATGAATTTCTATGACTTTTTCACAGGTTACTTTGACCATCGTACAAAGTAGATTTAAAAAAAAATTTAGATTTTGAAGTATTACATGACTGTTAGTTTTCACTTAAATCATTTTTTCTACTTCTAAATATCTATTATATAGAATTAGATATACAGTTATAAATGCATAAACTGTATAGTATGAATATATAATAAAATTAATGATTCAAAGCTATAATAAGCGTTTGAATTTTTGACAGGCCGAAATCAAAGTACATAAGGGAACGGTCGACCCGCCCCAGGCGTCGTCTGCAATTGCGACATCCACTTGCCAGCAGGGCGCGACCGCGCCCTTTGATATAATAATAAATATAAATTATTAATTATTAACACAATTAAAAGTGACATAAATAATAAAATTAAAAGATTATTCTTAATTGGAATAGCTTAATAAATCACAGTATCTAATTCACTCAAATACAACCAACGTGCAAGATTTCGTCATCAATGATAGTATAACTATAGAAAAGTTGATTTTAAAAACTAGATTATTATATCGTTTTCTTTGGCAATTTTTAATGATGCGTAAAAAGAAGAAGTAATAATCTAATAAATCTAATAAATTGATAAATATTTATAAATTTTTTATCTTGTACATTTTTTAAAGAATCTATTTTTCAAACAAAACCGAAGCAAACAAGTTTGTTAATTATTTGAAAGATTTAAAACGAAATAATATGAGAATATTACAATTTTAAAAGGATTCTTTCGGAGTGATCATTCAATTTTCCTTATCCAACATATTTTAAAACCATTTTTTAAGTTCAGAAATGATGTATTTATCAATGTTCTTTCATAACAAGGGAATTTCGACGCAAAATTTATTTGTACTGAATGAGTTAAATATTAATGATTATAATGTTTATTTGATATTTAAGCATGATGTGAAATAATAAAAATAAATTTCTTATAATTTATTATCGTTAAATTTGTTTCATTTATTTTACACACTAATTTAACATCTATTTATAACCTACAAAAATAATTTAATGATCCTATTATAGTAAACAATATTTTGAAAAAAAATTTTATGACGGAAATTATATACTCGCTGATGTAAGTGGACGATGGTTAACGTGCGTCTTATACCAGAAAATACCATATATGTATCAAAAATTGCCGCCTCATATTTTACTGCATAATGCAGCAATTTTTTATACGCCCATAGTACTTTCTTCTAAAAAAAAAGTAGCAATTTCTGTAAAAAAAATAAAGAAAATGTTGTCAATCACAAAATTTTTTTCCTTATACACATTTTTTTCTCAGAATTCCGCGCAATTGATAAAATTTATTCTGCTGTTTGATACATTATTATATCTATATAAAGCCAAATAAGATTATTTAAATACAATATTCAATACTAAATCTAACTTGTCATAATACACCAGAATTTTAGTTTGTTAAATGATATCTCATATTTTACTAGGAACAGTTTCTTTTTAAAAATTTATTTTATTGCTTCATCGCTAGATATAACTATTTTAAGAGACTACGTATAAGGCGACATCAAAATAACGTAATCTTTAAAGATGTTTTTTAAAATGATATATGAGTATAATTTTTTGCCGCTAACGGTATGTTTTTATCGTTTTCTAGCTTTATCGGTTTCTAGCTATTTCGTACATCCATAGGATTCCGTTGATATTTATAATTACTTTTAAATTAAATGAATATCAAACACTTGTACTTAGAGTTAATACGTTTTTTGCTCTACAATTAGTTATTTCCTCATGTACTCAAGTGCTCATTACACTTTTTTTTCTCGCTTGAAGTCTGTAAATAAATCCTATTTATTTTCTTTAAAATGCTTAAGGAAAATTTATTTTTTAACGTTTTAAGGCTTTTTAATTTATAATTTTTATTAATCTATTTTCCTTATGCCTACAATAACTAATAAAAAAACTTTGTTTTTATTAAAATTATTTATTAAATTGTTTTTAACAGAACATTTTCAGTTCTAAAATTAATAAACTCTTTTTATCTTGAAGTTTATTTTTCATTGGAATAAATGTGCACAGTAATTGAATTATAATCAAATATTAAACAACAAGTTCTTGTGATTCACTTGTTTGTACTCAGATACATCTTTTTATAGGCAAGCTTTAATTTTAATCTGTAACTCTTACATAACAAAGATATTTATAACTAAAAAAAGATATAAAAGGAATTGAAGTGATGTTTACGGAGCATAAAAAAAAAGAGTGAAGTAGAATTTTTTTTTCGCTTTGATATGCTTGTGTGAAACATTTTTACTCGCAGTGTAGTCATTGACTCTGCTTTGCCTCATTCAGCAGTGCGCGCTGCCAAATTGAAATCTGCCTCTAATCTGCGTCCGGTTCATGGTCAGCGGGTTCAGATGCATTTACTGTCTTGATGGTTCTGTTTGTTTTCTTTTACAGTTGTTATTTCTTTTTACCATAATTGATTTTCTAAAGTTCATTGATCTTAATTAATTTAAATGAATTTTTTCGAAGTTTGAAGCAAATACAATGTACACTAAGCGTGTTGATCAATTGAAAATTTATAACATTATAATAGGAGATTCCAATTTAAAAAAAAATGAAACCCATTAAAAATAAAACAGTTTCGTAGGTAAACTTTCATTTCAATATTATTTTGATGAAAATAATTATCAAACATTCTTAAAATATATTAAAACACATTCATTATGTAAACACATGCAAGCATAGAGTTGATTTTAAATTAAGCATATACAATAATTATATTCTGTTTAAGAAATTGTTGTCATTGTAAACTACAGTAGATTATTATTGTCAAAAATAGCATTTAAATGAGTGCTAAAAAAATTAATCTAATTTCTTAACATTTGCTCAATTTTAACAGATAAAGAATTAATAGTCTAATAAGTCGAGAGAAACAGTTACCTTTAATTCACCTTAATTTGTTACAAATGTTTTGAGTTTTCAACAAATTTTTTATTTAAAATTTAGAGGGCTGAAATTTGAGTCATAAATTCCCGGAAAAAATCGATAAAATATGTTGATACACCATACATTCATGGTACATAAAGCACTGATCGTGAAAACCGCCACTTCAGTGGTGGTTTCGGCCTTCTAAAGGTTAAGAAAACATTTTTTTAATTTAATATAAAAATTTAAAACAATTACAATATTAAAGCAGAATTTAATTAAAATGTTTCAAAAAATTGTTATAGAAATATGAAAGTATATAGAGTATAGAAATATTGTTAAAAATCAAATTTAAATACATTTGTTTTTTTTTTTGTAAATTTTTTTTATTTGTAAAATTATTATATATTATTATATTATATTATAATTATTATATATAAAATTATTATATATAAAATTATATTAGATTGTTCTGAAATCTATATAATAACAAAATTTTTAATCGCGAAGGTAAAAATAATTTTATTATCAATTAAAACTTGAGGCGACTTTATTACGGAATTCTGTCATATTTGCAGTCGATAAAGTAGGTGTTACAATAGTAAAGTACACGTTATAAGTATAGCGTGACAACAAGAAAGAATTACAATTACATTTGTAGCTAAGGTAAATGTCCCAATTTCTACTCACAAGGGCAGACATATCATCAAGCCTTCAGATGACGGAATTGATTTAAAGTTTGGAAAAATTTTCGGAAATAAAAATATAAAGGTGATGATAATAATTAATCAGAATTTTACGATGTAATGCCTATAAATAGTCGACTTACGGAGATTATTAGTGTCATTTTGTACAAAATAATTCTTGGAATAGTCGCGGATGGAATTTTAAAAAAGAAAATAATAAACTAAAGGTACCATGTTTTAATTTGCTCTTTTTATATAGAATTAAAAAAAATCGATTTATTTAAAAAGCATGTTTGCATAAAATTATATTTTAAAAATGCATCAAAATATGAGTTCTTGCTATTTACATTTAAAACAAATTACTAATATTTTATTAATATAATAAAATCACATCATATCCAGTCTTAAAAATGCTAGGAAACACCAAAACTTAAACAAATGCCAACTCCATAAAATCAAAAGCGCAATATTTAAAACAAATACATCATCTAAGTTTCAAGATCAGGTGTTAGAAACTATAATTTTTTTTTATCTTTTTTAACGTCGACTTTTACGCTACTTTATGGCTTGCCAAATCGCGATGGGACAAATGGTTTATAAAGGTGACTTCCGAACCACCTGAGCTTTGATGTTATTAGACACTTGTAAATAAATACAGTGGTTTCAGTTTTGCTGGAAAGTGGAATCGAACCAGAGACCTTCTGGGTAAAGGACCGGTAGAAACTATAATGTATAGGCCACACTTAAATCACCCACCAACACATATTGCAAATGATACCCAAGACAACTGTTAATATTGCAACGTGCTAAGAAGTGCCACATATATTATTAAATTCCTCTAAATTTAACAAAGAATCTACAAGTAAAAACTACTAAAAAATATCCTAAACAACGAAATTCAATGTAAAGCAGTTATCAAGTTTTTTGACTCACTAAAATACGTTATTATATGTATATTTAATAACGAATATAATAGACAATTATTCATAATTTCATTGAATATATAAATGTTGTTGTTTTATTATTATAGACTAATTTCGGATTGTTACATAATCCGAAATCATAAAATAAGATCTTTCTTGTCATTCTTTATAATACGAATAATAGACGTTGACTTAAAATGATTTGAATAACTGTCAATTAGTGTCGATACTTACTTAGCTTCCTTTCAAACACTTATTAATTATTTAAAAGGATTTGATTTGTGGAGTAAGTTGTATATCCAGGAGAAAAGTATTTCGTAGTTAATATTTGTATTTTGTTAAGGACGAACAAAATAAATTATTAAAATATTTTTATCATAAAATTTGCATAATAAGTATGATGATTATGATAGTCAAGAATAATTATATTATTCTTTTCACGGTACATAAATTTTAATTAATATTTATTATATACTCTTTATTCATCCATTATTCATAATTGCGCTTTATTCAATTTTTATTAGATATTTTTCGCAAAATGTTTGGGCGAAACATGCCTTACTTTTCTACATTTCGAAAATGAAGAGGAAAATGATAATTTAGTTTTACCTGAAAGAATTTGGCGTTTCAACAAAGCAATTGACGAATTTGAAAAACTAGAATATGTTAAGCCGAACCAAAGCGCACTTTGTTCTGTTGATTTTACTAATGATTTGAAAGGAAAGATTTTACATATTGCAGTAGATGAGGTAAAAACTTTTATTTCTACTTTTTTTTTAATGAATTAAAAATTCTTATCGTTAAATATAGTTGAGCCCATATTTGATATTCATCGAAAACAAAACAAAAGTTACTGGATTTTTTGGAGAGGTTTGGAGCACTTTACAGCAAGCACTGAAATTCAAGTAAGATTTTATCGCATGCACAATACGTTTTTCTTAGAAAACATACATATACGCGTTCTTTCGATTTGAATTAAATACGTATTTCTAAAGAAAGAAAATTGCACAGGACTATTTTCGAACCATCTGATAACTATTCCATTTTAATGAATGGAAATTTTGATGCCCTCTTGACTACATCTCTTATGAAGACTCCTAGTACAGCGTATTTTGCATACAGTACTGTTATTGGAAAAAATTCGTAAGTTCTTTACATAAAATTCTATTTATTACCCTGCAGAGGAAACAATTTATATATAGTTGAGTTAACGGATATTCGAATACTCTAATGATAGTATCATTGATTTAATAGAATCCGCGCTGTTATAAATAAGCGTGTGACTGAAAATACTACAAAAAAACTTTATTTACTTCAATCAGTTATTATACATTAGAAAAATAAAAGAACTTCTTCTAACGAATTAAACAAAATATTAAAATAATTAAATTAATAATTTTTAATGCACGAGGAATCTAATAATAATTTTTACATTTATTTTTTGAAAATAGATATTCTCTTTACTCACTTTCGGAAGGCACTTTTGTTTCCAAATGGTGGTATACGCGAATTTTTGATACTTACGTCTGGATTTTGTCGACCGTCTTTGTGTTTGTTTTAACAATAGCTATGGTGGTAATCCATAAACTAAAAAACAGTTGGTGCAAGCAAACCGAGTGCTGCAGCGAATTCGGTTATCCAACATTTAACATGCTGTGCGTACTTGGCGCAACAAGTGGCCAAGGTTAAATACATGTCATCTCTAGACAATAAAATAAATCATGTAATATTAAGAAATAATAATTTGCACTTATAAATGCAGGATTTCAAGAAATGCCTCGTTCCTGGTCTTTAAGGATGTGCGCTCTTACGGCACTCAATATGGGATTACTATTATCATGTGGTTTTAATAGTACTTTGACTTCATATTTAGCATTTCGTGCTCCGTATGTCGGCATGAGTAATCTCGATGATGTTTGGAGAATGGGAACCCATTCGCTTTGCGTTAGGAATAAAAGTTTAGCTTATTACGAGTTGTTTAAAGTATAAATCAGAATGTATTTACAACAATTTAATAAATTCATGCAAAATGGTAAATTAATATTAAATTTTGCTTTATTTAGACCGTAGCATCATATGATAATTCTGATAAGGTAAAAGAAAAGTGGATGAAACTATTAAACAGAAACTGCCCTAATATGGAAAATGAGTTAGAATTCCGGGACGGTCTTTGTCAAGCTGGTTTTGTATACGTTGAAGCCTCTGATGTATTTTTAAAACAGTATCAACATGTTCAAGATAAATGCCAGATTGTAAAAATACCTGGTACCTATTGGAATTCAAAAATAGCATTTTTGCACTACAGAGGTTCGAAGTACAGACATACTATTAATAATTAGTAAGTTAAAATGCAAATTTGTTTAAGTTGAACTAATTTTAATAGAATCGAAAAATTTTAATTAAAATTTTTTTATAGCTTGATGCGTTTACGATCATCAGGAATTTTAAAGTACTTGGAAGCCAAATGGTCGTTTCAACAAGATCTACAGCATGGAGTTTTTAGCAATTTTCAACCAGTTGAATTGGGTCACGTAAAATTACTGATTATTGGCCTCATGATTATGATGATATTTAGTGTCATTATATGTGGTTTTGAAAATATATGGTTTAATCTGCGTAATAATTCAGAAACATCAACTACATTTTTTCCAATCAATGAAACTGCAAAGTGTAAACTCTCGCCAGAATTAAATGATCAGGTAATTAAAAAATCAGGTACAAGACTTAAAAGATTAAAGAGTAGACTTTTCAAACGAAACAATAAATTTTCTGCACACCTGCATTTCTACCAAGCAACAAAGGAGTTCATAAAATAGAGCAAAATGATAAATATATTAACTTTAATATAATTTAAGCACAGTACATAATGTATAAGAATAATACCGAAAAATAATTACAAACGTTATTGACGCATCATTTTTATACTTTTTATATCAAACCATACACAAATTATACACAACAATATTTCATATAATCATTTAACGTCAAACGTTTCTTGTGACTGTGGCACTCGACAAATGTTTTAATAAGTTATACAATTTTACAATTTTTTGTACGATTAATACATCTTAACAAATTCACATACCTGTACTCATTGGGTACATTTTAAGGCCTACAGATAGCACAGTATGCGTAAATCGCTTATTAGCGATCTACTTTTTACCTCTTATTGGATGTTTTCTACGATTTAATTTGTTCAATTAGTAGTTAGTTTGGAACTTTCGTTTTTTTTATCATTTTTATTTGTCAATATTAATCATTTTATCATTTTGAATTCGTATAAGAAAGAAAAACTGGATTAAACGTATCTACCGTATTATACTATACTATATAATAATTTTAGCTGATGGACTCTTGAACTATTTTTTATTTCTTGCTCATGTTTTAAACTCACAATTGAAGAAATTATAAACTTTAGAAAATAAGAAGAGTATCGTTGACGAACATGAATTACTACGAGTCTGTACTTTCAATTACATTGAATTCCTTTAAGCAGTAAAAAACATGTAAGGAGTTATTAAATATATATATAATAATAAAAAATAAGTGAATGAAAAATAAATTGCACTACTTTTCCACGCAACCTTTACAGTATATACTTTTATAATCTGCAAAATATATTTGTCTATTCTTTTTGCCAGGTGTTTCTAAAACGAAAATACATCATTAAAGATAACTAACCTAATCTAAAAAGTCATTGCACGGTTTATTAAAATGACTGTACACAATATTTTTCTCGTTAACACTTTAGTATAACTTATTTTAGTGATCTTTGATTTGCAATGTGCTGAGCGTCTAATAATTAATTCTTAGGATTTGAGCACTATTAGTTTAAAAAATAATTTTCTAGTGTTCTTTACTTTTTCTACGTTTTGTATTTAAATTCCTTACTATTGAGAAGGTCATAGTAGAAAAAAGCTTTTGCCAAACTTTGCCATATATGAATCATATCTATAACTGGACTGTGTTAAATACAAACAAAATATTTTTCGAAGATTAAAAAAAAATGGCAATGATTGGCAAAAATTTATGTAAGAAGTTGTAGAGTCTGATTAGTATATTTAATTTAGTGAATGAACGTTATCCAACAGCAAAAACTCAAAATAAAATAAAATAAAAACTCAGAATAAAATGAATAATGTGTTTCTTAACTGTGCATGAACGTTTCTAATAAGAACCAAATCTAAATCTTTAACTAGTAATGAAATTATACTACAGAGAAAGTTTTGAAACTGCAATTTAAGTATTCCAATTTGCAGTTTAATGATCGTTTTACATCGGTTCAACTATCACAGTAGACTTGCTCAAAAATTTTATTCAATCTGTCAGGTAATCCTAACTATTTGGAGTCGCCTATTTCTGTGTATTTCGTTATATTGACCTTAACTTTATTTTGGCAAAATATTTATACAACAATACACATAAAACGAACATGATCAGAACGTTAGAAAGATTACCAGTAGCATTCGACGAATCTTAAACTACATTAGATCGTTACACTTTTAAATTTCTTTCAAATTAGTTTGAGTTACATTAATTAAAATATTAATATTTGTTACGCAGGTTACAAAATAAATATTTTTAAGCTTAAAATCTATCCTGCCTGCAGAATTGAATCGGCAGCACTTTGATTACAAGTTGCTCTGTTTCGGTGAGACGATCGCATATACAAAAAGGTTTTTTCCACTTTTGCGGCTCCTCGTTTCTTTTTCTTTTTTCTTTCATTAAAAGAGAAAAAACTAGAGTGATGTTATTCTTCGAGTATAAAAGTGGAAAAGGACAAAGATAACGTTGCCGTCAATTGCATAGACACCATATTTTGTTGTAATATTATTATAAAACGACTACCGTAAAAGCATGAGACAGATGATATCTAAAAAAACATATTTCGTCTCGAAGAAACAGAGCCACACGATTAATATATGTACCCCCCTCGTTTGAAAAAACGCGTCGAGATCAATGTTCTGCACGCAAAAAAATGCGCGTCTACGTCATCGATTCTACCAAGCATTGAGTAACGTACTGTATTCAATAATTTCCGTATTATCATTGTGGTCCTAGTGCCTGTCCGAGAAAAACTTTCGATTTCTCAATTTGTAAGCTCATAATACAGAAATTCGCAACGGAATACAAGTAGAGGAACTGAAGACTTTCTCGCTTCTAAAACGAAAATCTAATAAAGAGAAGCGGTATATAAAGTATTAAATATCTTGTATAACAAAATTGACGTTGAGAAAGTTTAAAAAAATATTGACTCTACGATATTTTTCGAGTCTACCGACTCGCTTAAAAAATATTATACAGTCCAAGGTGTATAGCGTGTAACGTGATGGTTCGATCGTTGTTCTCGTTTTTCTCATTTCGGCAGGTGCAATCTTCAGCTTGTATCAAACTTTAATTTTGGCTTCGACTTAAAACCCTGCCCGGGGCTACGTTAAAACTGTAGCTGCTTTCACACGTGCCCTTTTACCGGAGTTGATTTAGAGCCTCTTGAACGGTCTGCCTTCGAAGAAAGCTGGGAACGGCTTTGGGTGTTTTACCACACTTCGCATTTATGGAGCGGATTCATCAAGGAGCCTCTGGGACAGTTAAACTCTGCGGAGAACTCGTCGAGGTTTGACAAAGGCCCGATAACCCTGAACTTGGCCGGACAGTGAGAGTCTTTTTCGATCTGAAGGCCGATGGCCTCGGACGTTACAGCCGAGCACCAAACCTAATAAAACGGCGGTCAAATTAAAAAAAAAACTCCCGCTCATTCGCGAGCGTGTTTCGTAAGGCAAATTGTTATTTCTCATTGTACCTGGGCAAAATTCAGGAAAAATAACTGCCGATGCGTCAGATTAAGTCCAGGTAACGGCAGTTGATCCTTGTAGTCTTTATACGTCGACAGATATGCGTGGTACGCGGCTTTAAGTCCACCATTATCCGCGATATTCTCCCCTGAAAAGTGGTAACATAAATTTTAATGCTTCTTAATGATTGTGCAAAATAATAATCTGTTCTGGACTACAACGTTGCAGCGTAAGTATAGATTACCCAGTGTTTGCCGGCCATTCACATGCCGGCCTTCAATTTCGAAATCGCCGTATTGATGGACGAAACATTCAGTCCTATTCTTAAACCTCTCTATAGTGGCATTATTCCACCACTGATGTAGATTACCGTGTAAATCATACTCTCGTCCTTAAACAAATCGTAAGATTAAATTAGATTTTTTTGTATCTAAATATGTAATCCCCCTTAAATGTGCCCGTTTTATAACTCCCGCAAAACTAAAATAATATCTTCTTAAGATCCCTGATAGAATTTTCAATCTATAAAATGGCCATAAAAAATGGCCATTTTTCGTATATTAATGTAAACGATTTTTCAAATGGT
>JAWWML010000012.1:21397027-21432614 GCA_035047165.1 Ormyrus rosae | reverse complement strand
CCGTACAGTCCTATTTTGAGTAAAACTTATGGGGGGTTGGCGCGCGTAGCGCGCAGGGGGGCGGAGCCCCCCTAGTTAGTTTAAAAAACATATGCTATAACTTATTCTAAATAGTCTTTTTGCGTGTTTAATTTTTGAATTAATTTTAAATAAAGCTCTACAAAATGAAATCCACATTTAAAAAACTAAATTCTTATATGTGATTTTAAAAAAAAGATTAGATTGTTCTGCCATTTTAAAAAATAGTGAACTTTAATATGCAACAATAAGTGCGGAAATGAAACACTTCACTTATTTCCAGTTGACTTTATGGAAAATGAGCTGTCTAGGGTTATTTGCGTTTATAGGTAATAACAAGGAAGGTCTACTAACCGAGTGATATCGTATGTGAGTTGCAGATTGGCTTATTCCCTCGCTGTTCAACGCGACGGATCCGATACTACTCGTATTGTCATCCTCAAATTCTGCTTGTTTGTACCTCATCATCTAAAAAAGTATTTTCTTATAAAATATTTCTTTAATTAAACATTAATTTTTCAGAAGCATTTATGAATGCTGTCTACTCTTAAAATTCATAAAATTTTGTTTCAAATTAAGGAGACAAATATATTGCTGATATTAATCTTTAATTTAATTTATTAATTAGATGTAATCAATTTTTTAAATATTAATAATTGATTTTTTAGAAATAAAAACAAATTTTTTCAGAGATTTAGCGATTTGATGAAAGATAAAAAATATATTAAATCAAGGAAATAAAAATAATAATTATTATGCATAATAAGAATATAATAAGAATTATCACAGAAACACACTTTAAATATCAAAAAGACCTAAACAGAAATTACTCTATTTCTTTAAGAAAAAACAAGTATTTTTATATAGCACTACAATTCTAATCCTTATTTCTATTTAATGCAAAATATCTACATTTTTACATACTAAGGGATTTTTATAATAATAATAATAATGGATTATATGACAAATTTTTATATACTAAAGGGTTTTTTATCAATAATAATAATAATCATATCGTTATACACGTTTGCAAATTTATAGTGTATGTATTATTAATTTCTTCAAAAAAGCCTGTACCATAATCGCAGAGGAAATAAATAGAAAAATAATTATATGTACAAAAAAGTTATTTACTGTCTTATGTACAATAATTTATTTAATATTTATATAATTTTTGTGTAATAAAGTTTTATAAGACATTTTATTTACATTTACACTATTTATCTACAAAAATATAAAATTATCAAATGTTTGTTCAATAAAAATAATTTTATTTTTATCTATAACTCGTCCTGATAGAAAATAAGCAGGGTTTGTCAGCTTAAGATTTTTTAGTAAAGCGTAATCTGAGGTTGGGAAACTGTGGCTAAAAATTTGTTAACTGCGAAAGGTAGAGTTGAAAGAGCGCTTGGCTATTCGATTAGCCTAACTGAAACTTTAAGCTTTTGTGTGTTTCAACTTTTTAAGTGTTTACAGATAAAATGGAAAATAAAAGATATAATAAGATACCAAAAAATGGGATTATTTTAAAATAAATAAATTTTACAAGCTTAATTCATTTTGTTATTTAACATCATTCCCTTGTTTATTTTTAAATTTATATTGAATATTTAAAGTAGCAGGATTTATTTATTTATTTATTTGTTTTTTTTTTCAAAATGTAGGTTGTGTTATTAATAGACCTTACTCAGCTTAAAGAATAATTAACCAGTTCATTGTTAAAAATCTGTCATTTTTAGCTGAATTTTTAACTACAAAATATGTATCGCTTAACCATGTCGGTTTAATATTTAAATAGTTAAGAAGCCGCTAAAGATTCTACCAAGACATTTATGAAAATTTACGTATTTTTAAACACTACGATTATTTTGCGGGAAATCTGAGTTTTTATTTTATATTTGGGGGTACAATTTGATCCTGTTATTTAAAAGTTAGGTACCCAGTGGCCTCGGTTCGAGTTAATATTATATATTTGAAAATATTAGATTAAATAAAAAAAAACATGATTTCATTTGCATGATTAAATTAAAAAATAATATGCTTTTAAATAAAAGAAAACTTGCATTAAGCGCTTTTCTTTCGCAGAGAATTGTTTAAAAATTTTCAACTTAACAATGTAAAGTTAAACATTGGCCGAACATTGGCTGAATTAAGATCGAATATTAGCTGAATAATAGTTGAATATTGGTTGAATATTGGCCGAACAGAACATTATTCAGCCAAAATATTCTTTTTTTAGTCAAATAGATAATACTTTTGATATTGGTATTACCAAAAATGCAATTGTAAAAATAAACCATACTTGCCTTATTTTATAGTTTTGTAGATAATAATTACTTAAATATGTAAATCAAGAATTAAGGTTTATATCATCAGCAGGTTTATATCAACAGTCGAGAATTAGTAATTGCTCATAATTAAATTTTATTTATTTTTTCTTGGTTACATTAATTTTCATGTAAGTTACGAAAATAAGATTATTAATTCCACAAATTTAAAATCGAATACTGGCATCATTTTCTGATTAAGTAAAATTTTTTTTAATTAATACAACTAGAATTTAGTGAAGATATTTTCTTCTTCATAATATGTTTTCTTCAACATTGTACATTTAACCTAAATTAAATAAAAATTGTATCAACTTTTTAAAATGTTTTCCTTTTGGGTTGTTTTCAAAAATTAATATTTGGTTCCTACTATAGTTCTTAATGTTAACAAATAAGAAATCGTTGCAGAAAGTATCTGTAAAGTTTGAAAAATATAGAAAATAAATCTTTTTGTTACTAATAACAATTATTTATATTTAAAATTCAAAAAAATGTTTACTGTTTTTAAATACTCTCGTCCAAATTCAGACATTACTCCATTGACGGATATTATAGGATTTTTTTGACACCTATGAATAATTAAAATCTTTGCCTTTATCAATTCTGATGTTTCTTCATACCATTTACTTGAATATAATACGTATGAAATATCGTCACCCTTCAAGTTAGAGTTAAGAATTAAAAATTAGTTAAAGACTTAAATTTTTTTAAGTTTTAAATTAACTCACAGCTGATGTCATATTCTGTGCACTTTCGGCACAAACAGAAATCCTTAAATAAACTAAAACGAATATTAAAACCTGATAGACGAGTGTCGCATAATCTGTGCTCTAATAGGAATTGTCTTATATTATTTAATCAATTAATGAACCCGTTAATAATAATAATAATCTTACGTTTAAAATGGTTAATCCAACTCCAAAAGCATAAAGCATGAAGCACAGAACTGTCTTAAAAGTTATAAAACGAACTATGTAATTTGTTTCTTGTATTAAGCTGTTAAAAATAAAAATTTTTATTATTAATTATTTATTATTTTTAGCAGACTTATTATAATTGATACGTATTATAAATCAATCAAACCCTTTGCTTACTATAAAACATTATAATGCTCTTGAATACAGTTCGTTAAATGTTCGAAGTTTTTTGCATTCTTAAACTTATCTTCCAATATTTTTAACCGTTCAGTGCACGTAAAAATTAACAAAATAGCCATACCGTCGAAAGTCGGTATAACAGATGTAGTAAAAAAACTAACAATTTGTTGAAAGGAAAGCAATATTTTTAATCCAGTAGACCCAGTTTTAAGGAAGATAATTCTTGTAGTTTCAAGATTATCATTACGAATATACATGATTAAAATTATAAGGTAAAGCAAAAGTATTCCTAAATATACCAAAGCATAAAAATTTGCATACTGTTGAATAATTTTTGGCTTCTCCGCGGATAATTGTTTTTCCGCAAGATCTAGCAAAAACTAAAGATAAAACAGCCACGTATTAATTAGGTAATATAAAATTTTTTAAATATTTTATTAATTTCTTTAACAAACCTTTAAGCGATCATATTGATATTTACTAAAAATCATTATTGCTGCGGATTCTAGAAGTCCGATGAATTCGAGCCAAGCCATCAAAAATACTTTAATATTTCCCTTGTTTAAGTGTAAAGTATAGTACATAGTCAATATTGACATAATTAAACAATTTAACAAACATGCAATATACATAAAATTATTTAAAAAACCCTGCCATTTAGTATACTTGGAAGATGGCCAAATCAGTAATTTTTTAGCAATAAAACGAATAACATTAAAACTTGTTTTTGGTGAAATATACAAATTCATACTCTTATTTGAACTGCACTTACATATATATATTTAATTAAGAAACAACTATTATAACAAATTTTTTGTATCATGTGCATAGTTCCTTCGCAAAAACATAACTATCGGACGTAAGAAATACCATGAGCGGAACGTACGAGTTGAAATATTATACTGTTTGCAATTTATGTAGAAATGGGCGAATTTCTAATTCTAACTTATTTGCCGTCTCTTGTGTGTAATATTTATCAGGATATCACCATTTGAGCTAATTTCTTTGTCTATATATGTGCAAATGTACTTAGACAGTTTGAACAAGTGGTTAATTAAAAATGTTTCATTGTTTTTACCCCGTGCACCTCCCACCGTGTATATTAAGCTATCTCCGAAATCTTGTACAATATGTCTTGTCGACATATTTGTAGTTAATTTGTTGATCTTCAGAGGTGCCACCGTCAATTGTCAAAACCTACCACTAATAGAGGAATCAACCACCACCCCTTTTAAGATAAAGCCCAAAATACAAAATATCTAATGCACGCTTCATAATACTGGGCGGTCTTTATTGCTAATTTATTGCTAATTTGTTACACCATACCTTAATTTGTTGCTCCAGTCGTTTCCGAGAAACAATGGATACTTACGTTAATTTAATGTTAAACTAGCGTATATAGCCACTCGTTCTATCTCCTGACCTTATACAGATAATATCAATAAGAGAATTGCGGCCTATTTTTTTGCTAATTTGTTGCTCAAGTTTTAAGATCGCGCGGGTTACGTTTCAAATGGGCTTTTTGAGCAACAAATTATCAATAAAATATGCCGTTGGTTTCATGATGCAGAAACAGTAATTAGGGCCGGAGTTACAAAGGTGGTTGTTCTAGCTTAAGTTTTAAACCAGTGCCGGCCACGTTTCTGTGAATCTGCTGAAGCAATAAAATAAAAACCAATTTACTTTTTATGCAAAACGCGAACAACAAAATATGCCGTTTGTTTTATAAAAAAAATATTAATTAGCGTCGGAGTTTCAGAGGTTGCTGTGCTAGCTTAAGTTTTAAGCTAGCGCGAGTCACGTTTCTGGTAATCGATTGGAGCAATAAATTAAAAACCAATGGGCTTTTTAAGTAAAAAATTAGCAACGACCTAATATGCAGTCCTTCTCGTGTTGGTATCTTTATAAGGTCAGGAGATAGAAAGAGTGGGTACGCTAGCTTAATATTAAATTAACGTATCCATTGTTTCTCGAAAACGGCTGGAACAACCAATTCGGGTATAGCGTAACAAATTAGCAACAAATTAGTAACAAAATATGTATGTGGTTTGATTATGGGCTTATGATGTGACTACGCTAGCTTAATATACGATCTTCCGCTCTTTTCCGCAACGTAAAAATTACATTAGAAATGACCTCAAAAAAAAAAAAAAAAAAAAAAAAAATTCAAGCGCGTAGCAAGAGGAAGTGAATTTACCTGATTTTTTAGAGCTTTTGAAGGTCCTCTTTAAAGAAAAAAATGTTTAAATTGCCAAGGATTTTAAACAAAGAGAAAAAACGTATAATATTTTTAAAATATATATTTCAGTTATAACTGATAAGTGATAGCAATTTAATCAGTTTCCATTGGTGGATCGTATTAAAAAATTAAAAAAAAAACCTTTTACCAATTTTTTTTTTCTGCAGCAAACGCACAGGTGTTTCAAAACCTCTGAAAAAGTTCCAGAATTTTTTTCATGGTTGACTATACGACCGCGCTCCTTGATCCTAACTTTTTTATAGCACTAGCGACATCACGCGCGCTTTATTTATATTAGTGTCAAATTTAAAAACTCAAATAACATGAAATATATTATATTTACAGTTCTTTTTATTTAAACAAAACTTTCTCTTACATGTAATTCATGAAATCGATAAAAATTTTATCAAGGCATTTTTTATTATTAACTTCAAATTATTGATGTAATATTTAACGTCTTATTTATTTTTAATTTAATTTATAAAATAAATCAATGTTGTCAACTACTTTAAACAATCTTTCTTCAAGTGCTTTTATTTAATAAATTTATTATTATTCACTAGCTACGGTAATTCGACTTATCTTTGACTTTCAAATTTTTTATTTTTTAAAACTAAATAAATAAAAAATTAGGCTCAGTCCTCGTCGAAAGTTTCGAACACGTATTGGCAGAACATGCTCCAATATTGGTAGGTTAGAATCTTCTTATAGTCGTATTTGTCACACTTAAAAGTATTTAACAAATTATCAATAATTATAGATAAAAAACCGTAAAAGAAAAAAATATTATATGAATTACATGTAAGTTATTGTGGTATACAAATCTTGAGACAAAACTTTAAATCTCCATGCTTCATTTTTTTTCGCGCTTTTTCATGCTCAACCAATCGCAATGCTGGATGTCGGCGACTCATCGTTTTTTTTTAAGGAAGGAAAAGAAAACGAAAGAAACAGATTATTTAGTTCCGTAATAAGAAAGAGCAACAATTGAAACATTGAACGCCAGCGATTTGTTTTTCGCGTGCTTACTTTGGCTTGTGCAACCAATTCCGGAGCTTGCAAAAGCCCCTTGGTCCTACACTAATATACCTCGCGAATTGGCCTGTTTCCGTGATCGGTGACCTCTACGGCAAATTAATTGCGCGGTCGGGCTCCGCTGAAATCCGCACTTCGCGGGTTTTGCAGTTGCTGCCTTATAAACCGCGTCCACGTTTTATGTAGAACACACTTGCGTAAACTCTGACACGAACGCGGGAGCGGGCGCATCTGCCACCTATTAGCATCTGGTGCAAAAGCCAGAGCTTTACGAGCAGTGCGCTGTAATACATGTATATTTCAGTCCCGTCTAAAAATATCTTTCATTTTCGGCATCCTATATACCTTTCTCGCTCCCTCTTTCTCTCTATTTTTCTTTTCCGACTCCCGTCGCTGTAAAGGCCTAATAACTTATCTCGAGCGCTTCTCGTTCCTTTATGCGCGCAAGCTCAAGTGGTCTATGTATCGTTGATTTTATGTTCATGATTTTAAGCGCAGTTCGAGGGCACCTGTTAGAAACACCCCGATTCCCGTAGGCTTTTAGGGCAGAGTGGAAAGCGGTTCAAAATACGGGCAAGGAAAACAGTGGACATAGAATGGCTGCGATAAAAGAGATAAATAGTAAATGAGATATCGAATCGAACTCTAATGCTTGCGTAAACTAAATTATTTGTTTTGTTATGGCCGTGAAATCGAACTGCAGTAATCTTTCTACTATAGATTCGTTTTATTTTCTGAACCAGATTTGTATAACTTACTCAGTTGATTTATTGTTGGCATCAATTTTAAAAATTATGTCTAAATTGAATTCAAAATACTATCTAATTTCTGTTATCGGAAACTTTTGCATGACAAATGTTGTTTTGCTAAGCTACGAATAATGTTTGTCGAAACCGTGTATGTAGACGATGCTATTGTAATGCAATCTTTTTCATGGAACATTTCGAGTCAATAAGCGTATGAATAGAATAGTCTCATTATTAATGTATTGTACCGAAGACTATTTGAAAAGTACATGCAGTGTTTCTATAAACACTGTTTTATTAGAATTAAAAAAGTTATAAATTTCCCGGGATTATTTTTCTTTCGATAAAATTAAAGAGCGATACTCATAACTTTTACAAATCATTTCAAAAAGTGAATATTTTTTTTTGTTAAAAGTCGAACAACCATTTATAACTCACTGCCAAGAAAACACAGAGATATCAATAAAGGATGTTAAATGATAACTAAAAATAACATTTTCCAGCAGCGTACGCACAGCTTTTATTTTAAACCGAGCGATTTTTATCCGGAAAACTTATTTGCAGAAGAAAAACAGGCATACTTATCGATATAAGGTGAGAAATATCGAGTGCGACGTCTTATATATATATTAAACTCGCCGAACGGGAAACTTATCGGCCTCCAACATTTTCGCGCGAGAGAGAGCGTGCTCGACCCTTGGCTTCTCTCCCCGTTGCTCGAGCTCGAGAAAGAAGCGAAGAAAAGCACACAGCAGGCGGCGGTCTCTCGCGGACGGTCCTCTCGGCACTCGCGTCGCGAGCACGCGCGTGTCAGCAGGAGGGAGGCCGGACGACTGTCGGAGGCTGCGGAAAAGCGCCAGCGCGATCGAGATGAGCCGCAAGTCGCAGAGCCGCTGCGTGGCACGTGACGCGCCGTGTAGCGGAAAAGGCCGACGCGAGGCTATATATCGGCCAAGAGCCACCGCAGGCGCGCGCGCGTGCAGCCCCCCATCGACGTCCTATCGAAAGCACTTTTCCTCGAGGCCGCCAAGCGATTTAGTTTGGGCTGGCGCTTGTCAATTATGCAACGGTTTTTTTTTCAGATCGAGTCTAAATAATACATTCGTTTTTTAAATGAAGCTCACGGGCTGTCGTCGAGATAACGAAATTTCGGGATGGTTAGAATTTGTTTAGGAAACATGGGAGGCTGATCGTGATTGATTTCAAAGTAAATTGGAAAAATTGTGACCCTGTAACTTTGAAATATTTTTAAGAAACACTTGAAAGAATTCTTTTAACAACAGATTGCATTATGAGGGATTCTTTTGGAGTAACAATATTTAAAATTTACTATTATTCGAACATCTGTGACCTGCATCCATAGAAAAGTTCCAAGCGTAACGAAGCGCAATAACGACTGGACTTTTC
Organism: Ormyrus rosae; assembly: GCA_035047165.1. Taxonomy (NCBI): domain Eukaryota; kingdom Metazoa; phylum Arthropoda; class Insecta; order Hymenoptera; family Ormyridae; genus Ormyrus; species Ormyrus rosae. Next base: position 21,423,745 of record JAWWML010000012.1, on the reverse strand, counting down.
TAATAAATTCGTTTACTTTTGTTTTCGAAATAAAAAGGAAAACTTTTCAAGTGATTTATATAGACTTGCAGATAGTAAATGCTATTAAAGCATCAATTAACGTGTTAAACTGTTAAATTAGACTTTTAAAATTGCAGGCTTTACCAATATTGACTTTTTAGATTGAAAAAAAGCTCGGGGCGGAGAATGCGGAGAGGCCGACCGACCCCTTCGAGTTTTTGAATAATATTATTTAAAACTTTTTATTCGATTAATCAAACTTTCCATTAACGCTCGCGGTTATACTTATCAGCTAAAATTAATAAAAAATCTCTCCTCGCAAGGTTATAAAAAAGCAATAAAATCCACAAAGAAATAAGCACTTTGTCCAAATAACAAAGGATGACATTGCCACGAGCCGCGCTTGATCTCGTTGCGAGCTTCTAAAATAAGACATTATCTCATTAATGGCATTCTAATGCGTAAAGCGTAATTCGCGCATTGTTCAATTAAACACGGAGGATTACCCTTCGCCGCTCGCTCCCCGCGCACCTACACGAGCGCAATCCGGCTTCTAACAATCCAGCTCGTGTCGCTTTAAGCGCGACAGAGGCTAAGCCGTGATGTGCCGGTGTCTAGCACGTACGGAGAGCGACACAAAAGCCTTTTTTGTGCGGGCGTCTGCGCACACTTGGCCGCGTACGACACGTCGTTCACGGCGCGCTGCAAAGACGACGACGACGACGAGCAACAGGAAACGAGCACTTGCCGACGGACTTTGTGCTTGCGAATCGCTTTGTGGCGTCGTTATTAGGTTTTTTTCCTTTTGCCTTTCGTTCGGGGGCGTCGATAAATGCACCACGCCTTTTTCGTGCTTCGTTATTTGGTTGGGGGATGCTCGATAATGGAAATGAATTCCCCCCCACACCCGGCAGCCTTGAAAGCGGGCTTAACTTTGTGGAAGGTGCGCAAGATGTTGTTGATCAACATCGAACGTTAAAGAGAATGACTGCTTAAACCGTCGAGATTTTTTTTACTGTTTTTTTGCCAAGAACTCGTTAAACTGAAGCTGAGCAAGCCGACAGGATTCTTGATTGAATGACATCTTGACAGTTACTTTGAAAGATATCCTTTTTGTTGCTTTTATTCGGAGATCATTCGAGATTATAAGAAATATTGAAAATATTAATTTTCAACTAAAGAAACTATAATTATATATATTCTTTTATTATCTAGTATACTGATAAATAAAGTATTAGTATTTTTTATACGTTATTTCCTATATACTTGATATTAAATAAAAAAAGGCCAATGATTTTAAAAGTTAAATTTCTTTTAAAACAATTTGCACTTGAAAATTCATTAAAGGATAAACATCAAATATCGTTCATATAAACTTCAAACATTTATAAAACAGCTTTTCCAAAAAATCCTAATTTTTTAACATTCGAAAAAATTTAACTTATTAAATTCTATGTCGATTATAAATAACGCGCTTCGTCTGACCTACCTTATTTTTTGACTTTTTATTCCTGCATGTTATATTGGGTATTGTGGGTACATATTTACGTATAAAATCATAATCAAATAAAGCTATATAGCTATGTGTACTAAAATGGGTACCAGATCGATACAGTAAATTAAATTGCTTGATTAAATTAGATCATGAGTTAAAAACGTTAAAAATTCACCTGATACATAACCGAATTTTCAATTAAATTTAATACAATTACTTCCTATTTGGTAAAACGTATATAGCAATGGAAAATCAAGTTTTGCAAAAAATATATTCATTAGATTAAACACTGACTGCGAAAAAATTCTGGATCGCGAATTTAATTCAAACTTTTAAATATGTTTTTAGATAGCAAAATATGAAAAAAACCAAAATTATGGGGATCAAACGTCTCGAAAAAGTTGAGGTATGATAATGTTTTTCGTGATTTGACCTTTAGAGGATGGGAAATCCAGCACACTTGATCGACTTTGTGATAAACACTCATGACTAAACTGTAAATAAGATACCTTAATAAGTTAAGGTAAAAAAGTGTAATAAGATACCTTATTTTTTATGTATTTACTTGGAGGGATCACAAACTCGAAATGCCTCTAAAGGTTAATAAAATTTTAAAAAAACATTTTCTACGCTTCAAATATGTATAATTCAGCTTTGTTTTAGAGACATTTAGTATTAATTTTCTTCTTTCAGAATCATAAAATATTAATTTGTCCAAAAGTTATTATTAGCAAAACTGCACATGCAAACTAAAAAAAAGATGATTATTGTTATTTTTGCTACTCAACTTTAAACTCACGTAACTTTTGAGCGAATTAATATATTTTTATTCTAAAGAAAAACATTAAAACTTGATTATTTTCATTTCTGAAACTGATTCTGAAACAATTTCAAACTGAATTACTTATAATTATTTATAATTTATAATTATAAGAATTATAATTATTCACATTTCCAGTATAAACTGTTTTTTCTTTTTATAATTTTATTAAAATGTTTTATTAGTTTTTTCAGTAAGAACATCTAGACACAAATTCTCGGATCAGGTCTTATTATTGGATACCCAGGTAACACTTGTTACCATTACGTTATATTTTTTCATCTAATTTTTTCATTCTTTAAAGTTTATTACGATAATCTTTTATCGTTCAAACTGTAAATATTAAAATTGAAATTGTAAATATTAAAAAATACTTTATTTTTTCACAGTTTACATTAGAAAAAATTCTTCGATAAGATTTTATCAAAAAATTAAACCAGTAAAAATAATAACAAAAATTATTATTTATTATTTAATTTTGTAATTTAAAATATTATAATTATTTTATTGTATAAAGTATATAATAAAGTATCTAATATATATCTAATTTCGGTTTTCAATTTAATTAGTATAAGAAAAATCTTCTAAACGGTCGCGTAACATCAACTGGAGAACGTTAAATTTGAGAATATGAAAATAATATAAAGTAATACTTATATAATTATTTTTCAAATGAAAGACAAAATATTCTATCTTAAAATAAACCCTAGCTGGATAGATAAACGTTCACAATTTTTAGCCATTTCATAGCGGTATGCGCAAACTGCTTAAAAACTATCGACACAAACTCGTCAAATTTTTACCAGGAAAGTACCTTTGTAAAATGCAAATAAAAATACGTTTACTATGGAAGTATTCAGAATATTATTCTTATTCCTATTTTAATTTTATTATATTTTACAGACTTAGGTTCGTTTAAAATTTAATGCACATTTCTATCGTATTGATTAAGAAATAAAAACGCCAGTAAGAAACTGCTGCAGCAGAATCGCGATATTTAATTTGATTCGATATTTTTATTCGATGTATTAAAAAGCTGCGCAGAAGTTAAATTTTATGAGTAGTTTAAATACTCAAATAAAAAATTCTTGTGAGTTATACATATTGTTTTTATAATATTTTTAAATCAAATTGGATTAAAAATGATAAGTGTAAAAAACAGTGATAAATCATACTACTATATACAGATTCGAATAAATGCAATATTGACATTTAAGTTAATTTATTTATAATTTAATTTATAATTGCTTTAAGTATAAAGTTCTACTGAAATATTTACAATATTCAATATCTACAGGAATTAAGTTTCAATCATAAAAAAGATGTAATACAATACTTAATTGGTACGTGCTACAGTACCTTCATGCAAAATGTTTCTTCGAATTTTGTATCAATCCGCATATTAATTTTTTCTTTTACGGATATAATTTCAAAAAAATGTTACAATTTATGTAAACTATACAGCATGCATAAACTTGGACTATACAATATGTCAGTTCTACAAAAAGCAGTAAGCAGTTTTTGATTTACGAATATTGAATTCTAATATATATTTACATATACTTTTGATGCAATATGGCAACGGTGTAAATAGATCATTATATATGTTGAAATTTAGTTGTAAATTAATTTCGCTTAGTCGCAATTAAGGTATTATTACTATCGACAGTAAACGCAATTTCCACTAATCAAGGAAACTATTTAGAAAGGATAGAATTACGTATAGAATAAGAAAGAAATACATTAGTATGCTCAATAAAGACTGTAAAACTGTATAGCGAATAAGGATTTGAATTTCCTTGCCTCTTACTTTATAGATTTCTGTAAACGTGTGAAAATCTGCGACAAATTATTCTCCGTAGTTAATGCTCAGTGCGACGTGAGGCTCACCTTCACAGACATCTTGATGATTTTGGCGAGGGAAGAGGCTTTTATATACTACCTATGCACGCACTCGACGTCGACGAAGACGCGCCGGGAAATTCGCGCGTTCGCTGATCGGATTCCTGACGTCGGTATCCAACGCTCTTTAGCCGTGATATTCGGAAGGAGTGCGGAAAAAACGTAAAGACTTCGGGGCGAACGAAAGTTACCGAATCACTGCGAGGTGAGACATTTTCTTGTGCGCCGCAAAGGAGGCGCGCGAGCGAAAACCTCAGCGTCTCGCAGCGGTGCGCCGATCGCGGGGTTACTTCGCCCCTCCGCTCGTCCCTTTATTGATTTTCCGCTGGACTAACGTGTGCGCCGTGACACTGCGACGCCTCGGAGCACAACTGGCTGCTCTGAACTACCCTTTATTTTGAGCCGCGAAATGCATTCGGGTATGAATGCCCCTTACTTTACTTCTCGGCTGTTGATTTCTGCAGGTGTTTCGAGCACCGATCTTGAATAAAAAATGGGCAAAACTATTAGTCTGAGAAGCATAAGTGTGCAAAATTTAGAAAAAATCTCTTAACTTATCATTACTTACATTAATATTAGCGTTAAAAAGCAAATATCCTAGAAAGACTTAAATCATCATGCGATAAGAATCGACTAAGCAGTATTGTTGTTGCACAGTTAAAAAGACTACCTAACAAATGAGACATCTCTTAATAAATTAAAAAAACAGATAAATCGCCATTTATACGTGAATAAATATTTTTTACGTCTTTATTTGTAGCAAGACATTATTTATATTAGATACAATATTTTACAATAATTTTCAATCATCAAAATCTCTGACCTTCAAATTAATCAAGAACATATGTCGGTATTCCAGCAATTTACTTAAAATTAAAATTTGATTTTAATTAATATTTTTGAAAGTAAAACAATTAAGTAATATTATTATGCGACATGGTGTTTTTTCAGTTTTAAATACAATTGTGACGAAAAATTCGGAGATTACAAAAAATAATTTTTTACTTAGTTCATGCAACTTCTGGCATCATTATTTTTTCTATACCCTTTGACAAAGCAAACTTCTTCACTTTCAATCATTGCACACGTTGTTGCTACATTACATTTGAGCGCCATTTTCAATCATTCCCATCACTTTGTTTTCAGCTATTGGCACGTACACTTTGGACCACTATTTCGAGTTGAAGGAAGGAACGAAATATCGAGCCTCTGCTAGACTAAAAAGCTATCTACAACATCTTACACTCACTTTCACTTCAGAATTCCGTTTTTTTATTCTTTATACTTTTTATACTATTCGTTAATTTGAAAACGATACAAATTAACGCTATACTATTTGAAATCCCGTTTTCTGATATGATTGTGGGAAGCTTGATTAAAGTTCACAGTTATAATAAACGTACGAAACAAACGGAAGTACCTTATTTTTTCAAAAAAAAAAATTAATGATAAATGTACTTTTTTGCATAATTGTATTTAAAAGACATTGATTGTGCTAACTAAAACAATGTTTTCTTTTTATTATATTATACTGTTTCTTTTCAACCGTTAATTGTGTTTTTTTGTATGAAACATTCTCGTTTTATTTTTTTTTATAAAAATGGCATGTTTATTCTTCGGACCTGCCTACGGACTTCGTAATGAAGTATATAGGTAATGGAACAATAATGACAAGTACAAAATGGATACTTATTTTTAAATTATAAAAAGTAGTCGTTAACGCCCTTTTATAAAGGTTCACGTTTACTCGGAAAGTTAAAATATTGTTGGCATTTTTTTGGCTAAAAAAAATTTGAGATCAACTCGGTTATTAAATTTTCTCGAAGCTTCCTACTTTCGACACTTCTCGCGCTTTATTCACATGCACAGAGAAAAAAGCACATTCCTTTACACACATTATTTACGTCGGAGAAATTCGTGCTACATCCGAACAAAGTGATTTATGCATAAGCATACTTTGCTTGTTAATCGTTACAATTCATTTTAGACGAATTATTTTTTTCACAACGACCGTTTTATATGTTTTGTAGGACGGTACCAACTCGACCTGTGTATGATGGTATGGTAATAATATTATTGAAACATGAAAACGCTTAATAACTTCTGTACTTAGAATCTAGCATATTTATTATTACGCTATTACATATACTAAAGTACTCTATGGAGTTCATACATGATCACGTATCTACTTACATTTAATTTTGCGGTACATCGATAACTTTTATAGTTACATAATCAATTACTTTGTAAGAGCAAGTATTTCATCTGCTGAATATTGCCAATATTCTAGGACATAAACAATTCACATTTATTTAACCGGAAGTAAGAGCAAAGTGTTTGTGAATTCACACATGATCATGTACGACCGCGGATAATGCATAAATCACTTTTTTCAGAATTTTACAAATTTTAAATGTGCGACATTCAAGCACAATTCTATTTTTTATTTGAATATTTTTACAATACATTTAGTGTGATCTAGACGTTCATATTTCCCTGTGGGAAAATTTCGGCGTCTTTCGAACTGTATAATATATTTATATTTCTTTATATGTATATTTTTTTAGAAAAATTCTATGCACTGAAACGAGCGGACGAGCTTTGCAATAGAGAAAATAACGAAGTGTCGATGCGCTCGCTTGGCGATATATATATATTATTACATTAGTTTTACATTAAGTACGTTACACGTTAAAAATAGAGATTTATTCATTCGTATATCCCTATATATGAGGAGTAAAATAAAAAAAGTTATATTTGAGACAGAATTATATTCATGTGCGCATATATGAGAGAATTGTGCGTAAGTCCACTTAATATTGACAAAGAAATGTGCTGAGGCGCTCTTATTAGCGACTTGGTTCGTGTTGCTTTTTGAACACTTGAATGAGGAAAAATGAAAAAGTACGTCAGTACTTTTACAGTACGAAAGTACTTGAGGAAAAATGAAGAAGTATGACAGTACTGCTAAGACTGTCGTTTTTGATATTTAGAACATTATTTCAAGTCTTTTCGATTTAAACGTAATGCTAAAACGTAATTATTCCTTCATGCTAAAAAACGCAATTTAAATAAACACAATAAGAAAGTAAACTATTAGAGTCATAAAAATTAGTTACAATAAAATAAACAATAATAAACAAACTAATTAGAAAAAATAAGTATAAAAAATATGTTTATAATCTGCTGTAAAAATGTAGGAACAATACACGGAACTGAGTATTTAGACTATATTAAAAAAATTACTAAATCAATACAATTGATAAATTGTGCAAAGTGCATCAACGATTTTTTCGCATGTACAATAAATTGATTACAATAATTGGTTACGACTGCATTAACTTAAAGTTAACATCACGATTCCCACTTATTAGTCAGTGTTCAATATCCACGAAAAATATTTTACATGATAAAAATACTTACAATAGGATAATGAATATCATTGATAGTTTCGAAATTAAGAAAAACCAATTTCTTAGAAATGACTACTGGAAAATCAGATCGCATTTTTGACATTAGCTTTCGCAAAAATAGATATTACAACAACTTGACCACAATTTTTAAAATCTTTTAGAATATTTGAGTTTAATCGACTCTCAAAACACTTGGTGTTTCATAATCAATGAGTTTAATAATCAAGTTACTTTAAAAATCTTAAAATTTTGTTAACTATTTATTTAAAATGTATTTCTAAGATGTGTATCATTGATATTTACAAAGTAATTCACTGCAATACTTGGTTTAATTTGCAATAAGTTAATTTTCCAACGAGATATCTTTCCTTTAAATAAATGTACTTTTTTAAAGTAACTTAATATTAAATATTATTGATGAGTCTGTGGCAGTTTTAATCATTAGTTTACCTTGGGTTTACGATGAAGAGAACGATAAATAGGCAAAATACAAGTAGTTTATAATTACTTGCAAGATATAAGATTAAAATTCCTTTTTTCAAGTTTTTCGCCGAATAATTTTTTAAAAATTGCGCGCAAAGAATTTTAGTTGCTTCGATTACAAGTGAATAAATGTTTTAATCTCATATTTTAGCAGTCTTCATGCCACGATGGAAACAGACATGAGCATCTTTCTTTTTTATTCTCTATGAAGTTTTAAAGAACATTCAAAATATAGTGTATTCCACAAGAGGATTGGCTTAATTTTTTAAAAAGAAATTAACGTAAAAGAGTTTTTGTAATAAAAATAACAAAGAATCTGTTTTATGTATTTTCATAACACAGGCATGTATCATGAAAAAATGTTCACAAGTTTATAATATGTATTTATTATTTGTTGCAAAGTTTATATTTCTGGCAATTATACAATGGTGAAATTTCAGTTAGAATTAGTATGTTCCTAAGCTTTTTAGTACAAAATTGGCAGTTGCAAGGGAAATTCAGAGAGCTATTCTTATACAGAATTTGTTACTTAAAATAATTTAAAAAAATTGTTTTTAACCTTTAGATCTAAATAAGCTTATACAGCGAAGAAGTCAGTGCAATTTTTTTAATGTCAGTCAAATTGTAAGAATTACTTAATGAGAATTCCGTCTAAAAAATTGATTTTTTGTAAAGAACTATGATATTTAGAAGGGTAAGGTGCGTTTTATACACATAAGAATCGTACACGTAAACATTGTACACAATTTAACATTGGCGAAATTTATATATAGATATATTGGGCCATGCTAAATTGTGTACAATGTTTACGTGTACGATTCTTATGTGAATAAAACGCACCTTACCTTTAGAAGAATATGAGGATTTTTACCACAACTACATATTTTTAATTAATTTAAAGATTATTTTATTTCCGTCTTTTCTCATTTTTCTTTGAAAAACTCAATTGCCTCTGTTGTGGAATAAACTATTTTAATTTACAATTCTTGTTGGATTAATTTGTATTGTTTTAATAAACATTTACAGTTTTTAGAATCGATGTATCCGTTTTTCTTAATAACTATGAAAGAAGTGATATTGTAAAATGTTTGTTATTAGTGCGCAAGGAAAAATTAACGACTTTTGAATTTACTTAGTAGATCATTGTAATTTCAACAAAATTTTTTAATAAGTAAATGCGATTTGTAGACTTGGTCAATTTTATGTACAAGGTGTTAGGTAGACACCTTAAAACTTTTAATACAATCATCAAAAACAATGAAAAATAAACATACTTACAGTAGTAAATAAAAAAGCACCACGAAGATGCGCATGTCTGCGCAGATTATCTCGCAAACTTTGTTATCATTCGTAACAATACTCATTATCTGTATTATAATGACGGCAGACTTTCATTTGAGCATTACCCTTCACAAATCTCTCACTCATCATCTGTACTTTCTCGTTTTCTCTCTTTCTTCATTTAACACTCTCGTGGAGCGTATTATCATCACTTTCAGTCGAGCGACCTCGACCTGTCGAGCTTGCGTTTACTTTCAAGATTAGAATTTGTACTTCTTCGTTCAGAGATCGTAGAGGGTGCAGGAGAGCGGTCTTGCTGCTGCTGATGCTGTTGGCGCTTATGATGATGCTCGGTAATCCGTTGGTCGTCGGCGTCGCCGCGTTGAATTGACGTCGAGCCAACGTCGACGACGCTTTTAGAAGTTGCGTTGGCCGCTAATATCACATTGTTGGATGGATTTGATTGGGGATTGTCGCCGGCGCCGCTGCTGCTAGACGTCGGCTGACACTCGTAATCCGCCGTGATCGTCGAACTAAGTCTCCGACTGGTTCGCAGCGTTAGATCATGAAACTGTCTACTGCTGCTGACCTGCTGGTAGTCGCGCCTGCGGGGAATTTTTAGAGAGCCACCCTGAATTTTGCGAAGTTCAGTGCGATTGGCTGGTTGGTGCGATGAGCTTGACGAGCTGCCCGGAGTCTCAAAACCAAATGAGAACGAAGTTGTGGCCATTGGTTCCGAGGCTAGTTCCGCTTGCGATGAACTCGCCGAGTTGTACTGAACACGATCTCGACGCGACATTCCATGAACACTAAAAAAAAATTCATCAAATCAAAATTTATGCAAACAATTTTCAAAAGCAAATATATATCACAATTAGTAAATAACAGCTTTTTTCTATAATAACTAGTTTTGCTACTCAATTATGGCGCTGTTTGATATTAAACAATCGTGTGCATTTTTCTCGTTATTTAATTAACGTTTATTACCTTATTCATCAAGAGTTCTTTGAGGTATTCTTCGTTGGCCTTTTATTTTTGCGTGTTAAATTTATTTTTAATTCAAGATAATATTGATTGGTGATAATTTTGCTAATGTAACTTAAGCAAAAATAAAGAACAGGCATTCGCGAAAACATTTTTTTTCGTATTTATAGAAACTGGGTCACAAAGTATTGCTTATAAATAAAATTCAATCCTATTGAAGGTTTTCATTATTATTTAGCCAATTTTTGACGAATTGTTTGCAGCTTGGCCAAATTGGGTAACTATTTGTGAAATGACTGATGAAAAAGCTCGTGAAATTTCCGACAGGGAATATCAAAATGAAATACATAAATAACGAAAGAAATCAATAAGACTTGTATTGCGAAATAAACTGACCCAATTCTGGAAGTAAATTTTCCAGGTGAAGTATAGCACTGCAGCGGCCGATCCAGGGCGCAGGAACTGCCGGCGCAGTCTATCTTCGAAACGGAGAAAGCTCCCTCGTCGGGACTGTTGGGCTGACTAGCATTCATCGGACTGGCCTCTTCGTCGGAGATGTCCGAGGACTTGCTGGAACCGTTCCTCTCAACAAAGTGCGAAAGGTGCCTCGGTGAGTCGGTGGGCCCGTTGCCGTACTGCTGGATCACGCGGACGTACTCGGTTGTGTCGTAGTCCTCGAGCCTTGGCGATGGGTTGGTAACGCCTGGCGCTTGGTACTGCGGCGTTTCCAGTCCCGGTGGCAGTCTCCCGCTTATGTTGTAGTAGCACTGGCTGGGGAAGCCCGTCTCGCTAGGGGATGACGGTGCCAGAGGAGGCGACATTGGCACCGCCGTTCGCCCGTGATGAGTGCCCTGACGTAACATCTCCGGCGACGACGGTGACGAGATCTTGCCCCGCGTCTGGGCGATCACAGTTTCGTAGCTTGGCGGCGGTCCGTATAATTGATAGTATGGGCAGTTGGCGTCGTTTAGCACGACGCTTGTGTTCTGATAGTGGGCGGCTGAACTTGCAGCGGCACCTCCGCTATAGGCTGGCAAAGTTAAGCTCCTGTGTGCTACATAATTTACCAGATTAATCAACTTATAATCAAATTCCCATTTTAATAATTTAATTTCTATTTTGCAAATTATTTTTTAAATTATTTATTAAACCTTATAAATCTTTATAAGCTATCTTACTAAGCAAAGTATATCCAGGGTTAAATCTCTTTGCAATAATTAATTTGTTAACAAATTTTTTTAAAAGTCAATTATTGAGAAATTTTAATAATGAAAGAATTGTTTGTTATAATATATTTAGATTTTAAAAAATTGTCTCTTTGATTCAAGTTTCTCTTAAAATTTACAAACCTTTCCACATTCTGTGCAATAGGATTGTATTTCTTGCTGCATTGTATGTTATATGAGCTTGTTGTGCTTGACATGTTGGACCTCGGAGGCGATTTTGTGTTCTTGAACTAGAAGATCTAGTGGGAATAGCAGATGTTGCAGCTCTATATCTTCCTTGTAACCAATATCGATACCACCAGCCACCACCGGAGCACACCAGAAACATAATTATCACTAACAACCTACAATACAAAAATGCAGTCTATTAATTTTAGTGCTGATATTATTTTTATATTGATTGTTTATTCAAGTTCTCATTGTTAAATTATCATACCAGTAATACCACAGATGATAAATTTGAAACCCTGGTGATACGCAACAACCTAAGTTGCAACAGTATTCGGTTCTTGGACAGCTACAAGAATATTTTAGATATAAACATTAGATATAAATTTTTGTATTTTTTAATTTTATTAAGACAATTTGAAATAATGAGTTTTTCCCTTACACATAGTACTGTGGTTCTCCATGTATTTCAAAGGCACAATATTTTGCTTCTGCCTAAAATATATATTAATAATATTAATATGCTTAGTTCTACTTAAATATAACTCAAAAACCTTTTCAAATAAAAAAATATAATGTAAATTGTTCATTGTCTATTTTTCTAATTTTTTATGTAAAAAATTTAATTCTTTACAAATTTAATTCAATCAATAAAATAATAAATACTTGCTAAATACTTATATTTAGTCTACTTTATTTTTAGTACATATTGAAGCTTTGAAATAACAATTTTAAGCTTTATTCTAATTATAGAGTTCAAGAAATAAAAATATATATTTACTTCAAAGAAAAAAGTCATTAAAACCCTCATATTAAAATAATTTCAAGACAATCCAATATATCTTGTGGACGAAAAAATTTAAAACGTGAAATAGTCAGCTAAAGTGAAATACCAAAAGTGCAATACATACGTAAACTAAACACTCGGAAATTCCAGCAATAATCGCGAGTTTCCACTTTGTGCTTCGCGACATACTTTTCGAAGACATAAATTTATTTGTTATTAACTTAATAGATCACAGACGGTGCGCAATTAACACTATGTTTTGGCATGACAGCCATTTCCTTCTTGAACAGTCATGTGCACCGACTACTAGTACGGCCAACAATTATTGATTTTCAAATTTCGGAGTTCGATATGACGTCAGAAGCAGGTGAGCCACTACACATCTCATAATTTGAATCTCGCGATGCGTCTGCTCGCTCGGTAAACATTTTATGTTAGCCAATACATGCAGTTTTTCAGATTTGATCGAGTATCAGAGTATATTGCACATTTGCACATATCACGTACTTTAATAGTATTAATAGTACGTGCACAACGCTTTTAGAGATTCACGCTGGTTAGTGAATCGTAGCATTATGTGTAAATAATAATTCATTTCTTAAAAAAATATTTAAATGGAAAAAATAAAAAAGTTAGTTTAAAATAAATTACTTTTAAACAATTTATTCTAAAAAATGTAGCACATTTTAATATTATTTACATAATTATAAGTATGAATTATAAATCTAAATTATTATAATTTATATTAGTTGATACATTTACACTTAATACTTTAGTTTCATTATTTTTTTACAATTTTCAAGATTATGTACAAAGTTTCATGTTTAACAGAATTATTTTACTAAAACATTTTAACATTTTTTCAAAGTAGAAATCTCTGAAGGCTTGCAAAATTTTTTAAAAATAAGATATGCATCTTCAATATGTTAAGTAATATCTTATTATTTAATGTTAATAAAACCTTTTGGAGTTATAAGTAATAATTTATAAAAATAAAATCAGTCTTTTCGAGAGTAATGGAAATGTTAAAAACTTGAGAAAGAAAAATGTATTATGCTGTTTTTAAGAACTTCTTGCTGATTTTGATTGCAATCATGTTAAATTGAATTAACTCTGACAGATTTTTTATCAGAATTCATGTAACTTTACATTTAAAAAATCGATTTTATTTTCATAAATTAATGAAGTAATTTAACACATCACAGAAGTTCAGTTGTTACGAGTAAATGATTAAGAGATTCATGTGCGTAGATTCGCTCAAGTTGAAACGAGAAAATATTGAGTCGATTCAGCTTCATTTTTTAAGTTTTGTAATATAGCACTTGCTTAAATATTTATATAACACTGTACTATGCACAATCTTGTTTTGCTAATGGTGCTCTGTCATCTGCAGCTCTGAAGAAGCGTTGATATAAGCCTTTTCCAAATTTAATTAAAAAGTAGAGAAGAAGTAAACCTAGTAATCCTCCTATTGCCCACTCTCTACAAAAAATTAACAGTTAAAAATAAAATAGTAATAATCATTTAATAAAAAAATTGTATACATACACAATATACAAGCTTAAATTTACTTTTGGGCAACATTTATTGTGACTACAACAATATTCTTCTGATGAACACATATTAAATTCGCAATATGCTGATATCTAGAACAAAGCATTAGCAATTCACTTACAATATTGCAATTGTATAATGTTTAGAATGTAAATGTCAAAATTTAACACAACATATTTACCAGTTTCATTTCGGATATCCAATACAGTACTATAAAAATTATTCTTTTTGTTAGATCTGCCATTGTGTTACAAATAAGTTTAAATAAAAATGAATTATATTAAAAAACGTTTTACACCATCCAAATCCAGCTCCAGAAGGAGAAAATTATGACGCATCTGGATCTGACAGAGTTAAGTTGTATACGCGTATACATAAACGTTAAACGTATATGTAAAAGGAAAGCAAACTAGTAATTAAGAAGCTCCCTCTACTTGAAATATCACGTGATTGTTCAGCGCGAATATAAATATTTAAATTAGCAGAGCAGAAATAACTACACAGACGCCAATTAGTCGTTTTTGTTGTACATTTTCTATACAAATAAAATTTAATAGTATTAATTTGAAAGTTCATACATTAAAAAAATGGTAAAATAAAATTAATTTTTTTCCTGCATACTTCTTTTAGTTTTCTAGAGATTTTTTTCTTCGCTAATTGCAACACTGCAGATAGTCAATTTTCTAGTAACTTTCAGATAACCTAAATAAAACATAAAGTACGAAAGCAAGATTTTCGAAAACTTGTATTTTTCCACGTGTAAAACGGTATTTTATCATTTTCAAAATTGCAGCCCAAAAAATAGAAAGCAGAATGTCACTGTCTCCACAAACTAAACAAAAAATTTCCATTGTGTTGAATGCATCAAAAACTGTGTTTCATTGGGGGTTCATACCTGCTGTACTATATTTAGGTTAGCTTTATTATTATTTTAAATAAAAATAATCTATTATTCTATGCTAAAAATAATAATATTTAATTCATCTACTATTTAAGGATTTCGAAAAGGGGCAGATCCTGGGATGCCAGAACTTTCATTTATGAAGTAAGTTTTCTTTTTATTTGAAATATTAAGAAATACTAAACATTGAAATTAAAAGCAATGCTCACACTTTTTATAATTAATTAAATTAATTTCAAATTAAAAAATTCCCAAGACTTGATTAAATAAAAATAACATAAAAAATTCGTAAGTTAATTGATTTATAATAAATTAACTTTATGTTAAATTAAAAACCAACAAATTATCTAGTTGATTTTTTTATAATCGCTTTAATTAGGATCATTTTAGCATTATGTGTAAAATTCAATAAAATTAATTTTGAATTCTGAAGGATAACCAATTTGGTAAGATTCAAACAAATAGCTTTATTTATAATACAGATTCAATTTTTTATAGAAATGTTTAATTAAATTATTATTAGCTATAGCTCAGCATTGATTTTTTTCAATTCCTTATTTATTTTTTATTTAAAAAAATAATATCATAAACTTTTAAAATTAATAAATTCTGTTTTTTATTGCAGCTTACTTTGGCAGTAAGGAGTTTTGTTTCTCCTTTATTCTCATGAAAAAATTCAGGGATTTCAAGAAGATTCTACATCTTATTCTAGTTAATTTTTTATGAATATTTTTTCACTTATTTCTGTTATTTTAGATACACAATCCATGTAATATATTAAATAAATGTTGTTTTATAGAATTTTTGTTTCTTAATACTGTTTTTATTTTATTTAAAAAAATGAATGTACTGCGCTCATAATTATTATGTAAAATAAAAAATGAAATAGTTTACTTAAGTTGTTTGTAACTTTTTGGTACCTGCTGTTTAATTCGAAATTTTTAAAGCATACATTTTAAATTTTGAATTTCTCTTAGTCTGAGGTTTTATATTTGTTACTTGAAAGTATAATGCTAAGTTTGAAGCAAAGTTCCTATACCCTTCTGAAAAGCGATATATAGTTGCCCTGTTGCTCATTATTTTCCAAACGAAATTTGGACACCGTACACGATACATTGTATGCAGCACCAGCGCCAGCAGGTATGAGTAGGGCGCAGGCATGAGCAGCACGTGCAGCGCAAAAATTTTCTTCGTTGATCCACTTTTTTTTCTTTAGGCAGTTATTCCCTTCATTAAACCAATTGAAATTTGGAAACCGTAAAACTGCATGCAGCAACGGCCCAACGGCACGTGCAGCGTAAATTTTTCTTCGTTAATAAAAATTAGCATCGGTTTTATTGAATTTTCAAGGTATTATTCTATTATTTATTCATTTTCAAATTTTTAATTTGCATACAAATTCTGTCATTTATAAGGACTGCATATATACACATATATAAACACATTCATACAAAGTATACTATTTGCAAATGTGATTGAAACTATTGAAAATATTGAAAGAAGAGTGGGAGTCAGTGTTAAGCACGCTGCTGTACTGAGGCGCTGACGCCGCTTAGAGAAAACATGCGGTCGAGTTGTAGTTTGAATATTATCAATTATATAAAATATCCGGAAAACGCATTCAATTTTTAATATTTTAATTATTTACGCGTGTGAAATTAAAGTAAATATTTATTATTATTTACAGTTTATGTGTTTGTTAATTATTACTTTTTAATATCCAATGTAAGTAACATTTTTTGACAGTGTTAAAACCTAACCTTGACAGATCAGATGCACGTTGCGAATTGTTATAAAAATGTATATTTATATAGTGTCAGTTCTGAAATTGCCTAAATTCACGTTTATTTCTTAAATATTTTTTAAATTATCTTTATTGCAATAAAATTTAATACAGATTTAATTTTTACTGCACCATATTGTGACACAAATTTAACCTACATTTTTTTTTCTTAAAAAGCATTAATTTGTGAAAATAAATTGTTAAGGAAGAGTTTGATTTTTATATTTTATAATTTACAGATGTCAGTTGTATCTTCTCGAGTCAGTAGTGTTTCCTCTATTTTAAAAGGATCTGGTGTCAGATCTTCATTAGTTGGGACACAAAAGAGGATAGGCTTTAAATTACCAAGAAACGTAAAGACAGTTATTTTAAATTATGAAAATGGTTGTGGGCAACAAATTTACCATGATATGATTTGTATACTTCGAGATACAAATGTAAAAGTAAGTTTAAAATATTTAGTTTAGCTATTAGTATTTTATAAATTTAATTAATTAAAGATACTTATCTAAAAGTAATAATGGGAGAATTTCTTAAAAAATTTATTATTTTTACAGGATGAAAACTTGTTTGAATTATTGACTGAACTTCATGAATGTATACCAATGCTAGGATCAGTTCACAAACTTCTTATTGAAACTCTTTTAAATTTAAATTGGACTAGTAGGCCTCCAGAAATAGTAGATATTTTTAAAAAATTTATTGAAGATTTAATAAGTGTATATACTGACTACTCAAAGTTAGTAATTGACAAATTAGTTCAGCAATTTAGAATAAGTAAGTACAAATACATAAATAAAAAAATTATTTTTCGATTCAACAGACACAAAACTATTGAAATTCTTTACTTCTTGATTGGTGATTTTGCACCAGCTGACTTCGATAGCTCTTGTACACACATAATCACTATCTACTTGAACTACAAAACCTAATTCAAAATTTTCATTTTATGCCCAATATAAGCTTAATTGTGGTTTAAGTCCACAAAATATGGGTAAAATTTAATTTCCTATCAACTAATACATTTTTTGATAATTAAAATTAAGAGATGTTACATTGCCCAAGGAGTATCATTTTATGTATGTAAATACATGAATGAATACGAGGGATGTCATGTGTCACATTTATGCCCTAGATGCAAAAAGTATAATGTCAATACCTATGAAATTTATAATTTTTTTAATTTTAGCTGATAAAGGTGCACAACAGTGGCCTAAGGGAAAATGTCCTGAACTTTTTAAAACTAAAACCTTAAATGTACATGACTTGCTACAAAAAGTTTTGAAAGTAATACCAATGTAAGTAATATAAAATCGTTATAAACTTATTAGATTAGAATTATTACAACATACCTTAATTCATTTTTGTTTATTTCTTAAAAACTGTTAGTTTTATTTTTTTTTAATTTCTAATAAATTTAAATAAATTATAGGTTGAATAAAGTACTTATACAAAGTCTCACAACACATTATCCTCACACATCGGAGGGAACATTAGTAACGCAGCAGTACATATATTCTTTGCTTCAAGTATCAAATTATGCACCCCAGTTAAGAAGAGATATTCTTTGTTTGATAATAAACAGGTAATTTATTTTTAGGATAATCAGTTAGTAGTTAAAATTTTAAATAATTTTATCTTTATTTTTACTTACTTTTCCTTTTAGATTGGTAGCTTTAGATGTTAGTGTTTCTCCTTCTGCAATTCAACAAGCTGAAGACGATGCAATGGAAGAAGAGCACAATGAAACTATATTTACATTGGATGTATCATCCTCAGAAAATGGATGCGATAATGTCAGTAATACAGAAATGAAGCATCCAGGTGCTCAAATGTTAGATGTGTGTTTAGAGCAAATATTTGCATATGTATATGATTTCTGTCACATTGATGGAAAATTAGAAATCGATCCCTTGAAAACTATTTACAATGACTTGCTATGTATATTTGAAAGAGTAATTTTACCTACTCATGCAAGTCATCACGTTCAGTTTATTATGTTTTATTTATGCAGTTTTAAATCTGTAGTAGCTGAAACATTTATTAAGTGGTTATGGCAAAAAGTTTCTAATCCTAATGTACCTCCTATTATAAGACAAGCAGCTGTTTCATATACTGCTAGTTTACTTGCAAGGGCAAACTACGTCTCAGTAGAGTAAGTAAAAGTCTAAGTAATGTTAATAATACTTATTATATAATAGTTTTAAATAAAAATATGTAATAAAATTTTAAAATATTTTTCAGTACTATTCAAAGGGTACTATCAGAAATGTCAACGTGGGTTCACAGTTACATCACTTCACAGGACAGTTTGGAATGTGCTAATAGTGATGTTAGAGTTCATACAGTTTTTTATTCAATATGTCAAGCTATGTTTTATTTATTAGCTTTCAAACATAAGGATATTGTAGAGGGAAAGAAAAGTAAGTTTTTTAATTATTTTGAAGCCGTGTTTGTTTATTTCTTTATAATTGTGAAAAAATGTTATAAAATATATTTTTTCCAGATCTGCTATTTTTACAAGCACTCAATCTGACCAAAATAGTCACATGTAGGCTAAATCCATTAAAAGTGTGTCAACCAGGAGTTATGCAAAATTTTGCTGCAGTTACAAGAAAATATCAAATAGCCTACTGCTACACGGTTATTGAACGAAATTCACGCAATAATCTTCCGGTACTTCAAGCTACAAATCGATTTGTAAACTGTCTTGACACGTTTTTCCCTTTTGATCCTTATCTTTTGGTAATCAGTGGACTTAGGATTACACCTTTTTACAACTTTAGTCAATGCACACCCAATAACATCAATGTAGATTCCACAAAAAAATTAGAGTGCGATGAGGATGACTTCATGGACGATAGTTTTACTTCTCATAGTCTTGAGGCACGTAATCACCTTGACAGATTTTCGTATAGTACGTCACCGGGTTTTATATATACATGATTATTCATAAATTTAATAATAAATATATAAAAGTATTAGCGACTTTCGCCATATATTATATTTTTATACGCATGCAAGCAAATTTTCGAAACGTATATAATAAGTACGCTAAAACCCGTTTCAATTTGTTAGCTGGTGAAATCTTTTAAAGACTAATTAAATGTATCTATTAAACTAGAACAAATATTCAAATTTATTTACAAGTAGACTAATTAACGATGTTGTTTACATTATTTAAGCAACGTGTAAAATTAATACGATGTTGCGTACATATATAATTATTTCTTTTTTCAATACTTAAGTTACTTTATTTATGTACATAAATAAGGCGTATAAAAAGTGGAATGAACCTAGATTAAGTTGACGATTGCTAAGGAAGAACATTGCTCATGAAGTGTCGTCTATTAACTTTTATTATAGATTCACTATAATTATTTAATTTTCATTTGTCTCAATTCATACAGAATTAAAGTATGAAAGGTAAATCTTGTTGTTGTTTAATAAGAATTGCTAGAGCTTCTTCCAAATTTTCAGGCAAATGATCTAAAAGCATACGTGGCATCACAGACAATTCCATGAAGTCCTCAGGTTGTGCCCATCGCATTTCGTATTTTTTGTCCTTATTACTTTGTTTTCTGAAATTAATATTTAAAATTTTTCAAACATATAGATTTTAATTGTAAATATGTTAATTATAAAAAAGGGAAAAACCTTTTCTTCTCTTTCGATGGCGGTTTACATCGAGCAATGTGTAGTATCCTACCCGCTGTATAAAGTCTGACTTTTGAGTACCTTCTTCTTGTAACATCTCTTTCTAAAATTGTTGTTTCCTAGAATTATATAACTACTTATTAAAGGTACTAAAAAATGTAAAAAGTTAATAAATTGTCAAAAAAATTACACCAATAAGTAAATTGTGCAATTCAACTGGTGTAATTCATAATATTAATATAAGCGAAACGTTATAAAGTAACGTTATAGAGTACATGGTAGAGATCCGAATGACGCAAAATAAGAAAGGAATACATTTCCATAATGGATCTATAACATTTCTTCGTTGTATTTAATATTTATTTTTAAAAATAGTTTTGCAGTCAACCATTGCAATAATGTAAGCTGTTTGTAAATAGAGATCTAAAAGATTTATTATATAAACATTGTGCTTACTGTTTGTCGCGTTGATGTTGCTTCAGAAAGAAGGGGTAACTGCCCTGGAATGGAATTTATTGTATTGCCATTTCTCCACGTTCTATTGAGATCTCTATCTGGAACTCCAAATAGCATATAACCGAATCCGTTAAGAACGACTCTGTACTGAAATTTAAAATTTATATATTTTAATTAACTCTTCTTTTGTGATTTTTTGGATTGAAAATTTACAGAAAATAAAACTTATAAAATATTTTATTTGCTTTTTATTTAATATACCTTAGGAAGTCTACAGGCCTGTAAAGTGATTAGTAGTGAAGTTCTGAAATTTTCCATACTGTCAACACTTAGCCGCATAACTAAATCGTCTCCAAGTCCTATCGATAAAACGAATTCTTCAGTCACTCTTGCAGCTTCTCTGCTCAGCAATCCAGCTAAATAAAATATAATTAAGAAATATTAAATTTGATTTCTTTGTACGAATCTGAATTTTCAATTTATTAAGAATTCTTTAAACAAGTTATGCTTGCAGTTCTTACCAGGCGTTGCAAAGGCATAAACCCTCAAATGAGGATAGCGAGGACGGATTAACGTTCCTAACAATACTGCTAATCCAGCACCTAAACTGTGTCCTAAAAAGTAAAATTTTTTTTTAATAAATTAGAAGAGCTTTATTAAATTTTAAAACAGTTTAACATTTCATATATTGTACCTGTAAGTGTAAGGTCATAATGTGGATACATTTTAAATGCATTTTCAAGAACTTTGAACTGGTCAAGTTGCTTTAAAAGTACTTTTGCACCAATAATCATTCCCCTATGTGCCTAGAAACACAATTTAATGATTAATTGCGGTGATAAAGCAAACGGAAGAATTAAAAAAACTAATTAGATACCCCCTAAAAATTTCCCTTTATGTGTTGAAGGACAATTTCTAATAATAAAATGAATAAAATGAAGAATTACCATACTTCCTGGAGGAAGACCCTCGGGTTCGAAGGAGTCGGAGGCAGCGGCGATGTCAGTAATGAGATCTCTTAAAGACAAGGAGCCTCTTATGACGATGACGATGCTCGATGTTTTGTGATCCGCCAACACGCAAAATGGAATCTGAAAGATAAAACAGCGAAAATATGAAGCTCCTTAGCATTTAAAATATTTTAAGATCGAATGTGCGTTCGTGTACTACCTCGCATAGGTGATTCCTAAAGGACGCAAATAGTATGTCGTCCTCCGAGAGCTTGGACAATGTCTTCACACCGGACAGGCTGCATAAGCAGCAGTTGTCGTCAAGGACGATGTTCCGTTTCCTCCTGTATCAAAAGCAGTAGCTTAATTCGTAATGCAAGCATATTTAGTACTGTAATTCTTAAATCAATTAACTTGCTTTAATGGCATTTTGATGTATTATAATAAACCATCTCGGTGATAAAAAGTGTATATTATTGCGGATATAAACTTTACTCGCTGGCCGTCGTATAATTTACACATCAAACTACTCAGTGTCGAAGGAATCCAATTATTATCCTTTCATTTTACGTTCCGCGGGATGATTCTTAATTTATATTTCGTAAGCATGCATCTGCATACATAAATATGCAGGCATCGCGTTTGAGTTTTTTATGCAGTCCTTTTGAAAGTGACGAGAGCGTATATTTAACAATGTTTCCAATCAACGCGTAGACACATCGCCGTAAAGCGCTCGCATTTATATAAGGAGAACGTTATCGATCCGCCGATATATAATGAATTTTCAAAAGCTTCCCCGTCCGCAAGTTCTGACGCGATGAGCAGGCGCGTTAATTGCGCGGGTCTTGAATCTTCGAGCGACTAGGGGAGTTTCATATATTATGCTCAACCGTACCCTGTTGAAAAACTCACCTGGGAACCATATGAGACCTACATGAGTCCTATGTGGGTCTCGTATGGTTCCCAGGTGGGTTTTTTTTAATAGGGTACAAGGAGAGAACTTTCGAGTAAAAATTACCCCCTAAATTAGGCTAATCGCAGGACAACGCGATTTTCTGGATAAAATTTACTCGAAATTAGAGTAAATATTATTCTAAATGGGGCTAAATATTATCTAGAATATCACATTGTCCTGCGATTAGCCCAATTTTGGGGGCAATTTTTACTCGAAAATTCTCTCAGTGTACGGATTCGTGGATATGAGCTAAGCGACAGAAAGTATTGGAAAAAAGGCTTTCTCTCATTCAATTCAAGTGCGCGATGCTAAATTTAAATTTATTATGCAAAAGCTTTAAGAATCGTACTGAAATTTATACTTTCGCGCAAGAACAAATTTGCACAAATGATGTAGGCGTCTTAATTTAGGCCGCTCGAGTGCCACTCCATATAAAAAAAATACACGATCCATTGTCAGGTTCCGAATCTCGCCTCGCGCATAATTTATATATATGCGTTCGCACGTCGAAAGAGAAGAAAAGCCAGAGATTCCGCATACCGCAGACAGGCGCAGCACGTCATTCCGCGGACGAGGCGAAAGCAGCCGGTGCAGGCGTGTCGGTAGATGACGAACAGCCAGCCGTAGGAGGCGATGGACAGCTGGATGTAGTGGTGGGCCCAATCGAGCGACATCCACGACGGCGCCCCCGCAAATATGCTGACACCGTCTGAAACGTGCGTGTACAATGGATATACTCGATTTAGAAAGCGGCTCCGAGCAGCTGTCGGACAATATTTTTTACGCTTTCTCAAAGCGTACTTTTTTACTCGGGTCTTCCTGTTTTTTTGGTTTTTCTTTTTTCAATTGAATCTCGTGCCGCTCGCATTAGCGAAGGCAGACCATTTTTTAATAATACGTTATTTTTTGTATACAAAAAATTTGAGCATCATACCTGTGGAATATTTCGGTCGTTCGAGAATGTTTAGCCTCCGCAATTCTAAAGTTTCACGTTTTTGTCTAACTCTTAACAAAACACAGCCCGCCATCACGTCGGAGGGCACCAAATCTGTTCCGCGAAACAGAGCGCTCAAGAGTCCTGAAATACGAAAAAAATCATTATCTTTCTTATACGCTCGTCAACGATTAATAAATCATGTAAAAAAGTAACATGCTTTTTTATTTCTCAAGCTAAAGTATTATTCGTTATTATTGCGAATGTTATAGACTTCTCCAAAATAAAAATTGTTTTTAGAATTGAAATTATATTAGGTTCTCAAAATGATGTTTGTCAAACGGAGACAAATAAGTTAGACCAGAATATAGTCAAATTAAATGACTCTCATAACTTTGTAGACGCGACTTGACCCACTTGTCGTGTCTTCATTTAAAATTGATTGAATGATAATTGAATAGCGATTGGCCAGTTATTATCAACGAAATAAAGGGCGAAATGTCTGTTAAATGAACCTTTAGAGCGAAAAGAATTGTGTCAGTATGCACTGAATCGGGGAAAGAAAAAACAATTTTTATGTTCTCGGGAAAACTGTCAACATCCGAAATAGATTTCATTTACATAATTCTTATACGAACGTTATAAATTACTGCAGAAAACCTCCGTAAATTATAATTCTTTAACATACAAAATCAAGGTAAATTAAAGAGAATTTATTATTAAGCTTATAGAAAGAGTATATCTGAAAATAGAAATCGGATCAATTTTGCTTTTATACGTTTCCTTTTCTTTTTAATCAATTATTTACGATTCTCTCCACGTGCCTATAAGTGTTGCAAATGGTGCCATTAAACGTTCTAACGATTCATTAGCTTTTAATTACAACTAGGTAAGCGATTAAAAAAAAGTTTCAAGTACTCGTAAAGCCACTGATTTGCGTTTGCATCGAAGCTGCATCGGCGTTTAAACTCTGAAAAAAAAAGAGAAACACACAGAGACACTTGGAAGCGCAGTGCGCAGTCCCAAGAGAAAAAGTCGCTCCGCCCGTTGCCTCGAGTGACAAAAAAAACCGGTTGCGCTCTCAGACTTTCGGTGTTCGGCCTCACCCGCATGTACCTATGTCTCACCAGCAACATGTTGAAAAGTTTCGCTGGCGCTCTCGTCGCGCCGCATCCACCAGAAGAACTTGAAGCGGCGCAGCCAGATCTTGGAGATCTTGCCGTGCTCGATCGAGTCCTCGAGTTCCCTGTCCTCGAGGCCGAGCTGCCCGAGGGGATCGAAGATCAGGGCCAGTCCGAGGATCGTCAGCCCGATGAGGACCCAGTCGAAAAGCACCAGGGCCTCGACGACTCCGGTCGTGTAGTGCTCGGTGCCGCACTCGACGCTGTCGCTGAACAGCCATATCGTTCCCAGGATGTTCCACACTACTTCCGGCGGTATCAGCAGTATTCTGCAATTCGACGATAACTGTTATATTGAACCTGTGCTTCTGCGTGGATGGAAAGATTTATTCTTTACGACGCGCGCTAAACGGAGTATAAAAAGTTATTCGCTCGCCGAAAGAAACGAGTGAAAAAGCGGCGAAGGCTAGACCGCGGCGAGCGGAGTTTTTCTTATACGGACGCGGGACGGTGCAGCGGCTGTTTACTTACTTGACGGTGAGCAGAGGCTGGACGTAGCGGCGCGCGTAAGTGTCGGTTATGGAGCCGCGCGCGCTGTGATTCACTATGAAGACGATGAGGATCATGGCGATGCCGAGGATCAGCATTTCGCCCACGAGGAAGACCCTCACGAGATCTCCGCCCAGGCGGCAGTTCCATGTCTCGCCGTAGTACCTCAGACAGGCTATTCCCACCAGCACGAACCTGTCGGGACAGACGGCGAGGCGTCAACAAAACACCTATATAGACTCGGGCTTTTTCCCCTCGTATATATTCCCGCACTTTTTGCTAAGATGTGTCGTTCGACGTTAATAGTGAAAAAGTCTGATAGCGACGCGTCACGCTTTCTGATTGGATTCTGTGTTTAGAAGTAAACTTGCACCGCGGATAAAAAAATCAGATTGAAAATCATTTTTTTGTAATTTAGCTGGTTTTTAACAAAATTGATTAATTAAGCAGTATTAATAAACAATCTTCATTTGACGGTATTGAAAATTATTGATTCATCTATTAAAAGGTAGTTAATAAACTAATTGCATTTGATTTTTAATTGTAAACAATTAATAATCACTATCAAGCGTAAATAGCCCCCACTATCGTGCTCGCCCCGCGACGTAGCCGCTTCACTTTTCTTGCGTGCGCGCTGAAGTACGCACGTGTTTTTTGAGTCCGTTTCGGTTTTTCGATTTTTTCAAAGCAATGGGTAATTCAAGAAAGAGAAAGACCGAGGATGAAGAGAAATATAAGAAATATTTGAAGAAAATTAAAAAATTGGAAAAAAGAATAGAAAAGGCGCAAGTCGATGCCTGCTCGTGTGGCAGAACAAAGACAATATCATTCGTTCGAGCTAACTGTATGGTTAGACAAGGGCTTACAATATTCTTATGTTTGCACTCGCGACAAAATAAGAGTAGACAAAATTTTTAGAAAATGAAATTTTGTCAATTTCGGCATTTTTAAATTTTGTGTAAGATGTTATACTTAACATATGCACTATACTCACACACATATGTATAAATATAGCCTTAAATGCTTTCAAATATGAACGAAATTTTTTCTTAAAAAATTTCTTCTTTTTAACAGATTGGTGAAGATCCATCTGAGAATCAGGCTATCAAGATGAAAGGTAAGGCCAGAATTGTTAAAACGATGGTTATTTATTTGCCAGGAAGGTTTAGATAAAGATAAATTCGAAGCGCTAAATAAAAAATATGAATTCTTAGAAAAATTCCAAGCGCCTAAATTGAATACGCAGATCGCTGCGACAATGAAAGACATTGCCATTACTAGAGATAAATACATGATAGA